>OW028686.1:10005000-11255000 GCA_932294315.1 Epinotia nisella
TTTTCTATAGGAGCACGCCGTGAAGCAGTAATGTATATGAATCAAAGGAGCTTCGATCGTGGTTTAGAGTAGTATTGGTAAGGGTTGATGTGCGGATAACCCTCTGACAATCTTGGGATAAAATCTAACGCGATTGGGTTTGGAAGCCGCCGCTAAATTTTATGTCTGCGCCTGATCCAAGGTTAGCTACCGTTAGCTTTGTTATTAACAACTATCAATTTAAAAAATGAAAAGGTTAAATTAAAAAAAAAAAAAAAGGTATTTTGGGTAGAAAGTTATGGTTACCGACAGATCTATGTATGTTGTTCTTTAACTGTCAACGCACCGCATCGTCTGTCGTATTTATCGGCTGCTTTACGTATAATTAGAAGGCTTTCGCTCTGACTTTTTGAACTGTCGATGTCGTCCGCTACATATATCGTCGGGTGACAAGCAAAAGTCACTAATTACACGTAAGAGATAAAGGAAAACTCAACCTTATTACTACTTCAACATAGTTGCTATTTCTTAAATTATTTTTCTGCATTTACTGAGTTTTGCTTGTCACCTGACGATATTTTGTTTTTCATCGTCTATTATCTTTGAAAATTTCTGTTGATCTATGGTTGACTGGTAGAGTCATTTGAGTCCTTTTTAGAATCATCTGTTTTATGCAATAAGTAGTTGAAATAAATAAATTATATAGACAACACAAATTAACACCTGAATTGTGCATGGCCCGCATTTCTGTTAGCTTTTATTTCAATGTACCTTAAGACCACACGGTGTTTGATCTGGCATGCCGATCGACGTCACGTGACGTGACTAATGACTGTCACCGCCGCCCGCGTCACTTGTCAGTCTTGTCACCGTCATTGACGCGCTAATGACGCGTTTATGCGTCATTCATATTGTATGAGATGCATGAGATGCTTATCGGGGTTCGATATCATTAACTATCAATGGGTTTCTCGGGGTTTGACAGGAACGGGTCTAAACCAAAATAAAAATGATTTTTATTATTATTCCAAGTTTTATAGTAAACTAGTAGGCGACCACTTTAGCTTAGTTGGTAGTGACGTCTTGTCTACGAAGCTAACTGTCCCGGATTCGGATCCTTGTAAGGCCATATTTATTTGTGACTAGCACAAATTCTTGTTTTGGAGTCTTGGATGTTTTCTAGATATGTATATATATCTATTTAAAATGTCGTCGTTTAGTACCCATAACATAACACAAGTGAGATTGTCCCTTGATATTTATTTAAATTAGGTAAAATTTTCGTTTCTATCATCTGACGTACAATCGGTTTCAATAACTATCTAATCCTTGGTTTTGCTAAAAAGCTGTTAACATCTAAATCCAATACTTCAATCGGTTAAGATTCAGTGGGAATAATGAAATAATTAATATGTAAGACGTACTAAACAACTTACGAACGAGCATATGGTTCGAATAAGACTTATGAGTGGATTGCAAAAAAAAATTACATAATTAAGAGCTTTAATCTAATCTATGATTTAATTTTTTACAGTTTCATAACGGCAATTACCCATATATTTTATATGGGTAATTGGCGTCACGAAACTGTAAAAAGTTAAATCATAAATTAGATTAAGGCTCTTAACTATGTACAATTTTTTTGCAATCCACTCTTATTAGACAAGTGAAACAGAAAATACTTGTGAGATAATAAAAAGATATGTGCTAATAACTGTCCACTGATAGGATTTAGTTGTTGGTCTTTTTTTCGTCTACATACTGTAGTTACTTATATGTGTGTATTATTTATTTATTTAATCGTATGACAATGACTTTCGTACATCGTGCAATAGTAACAAAATACATTACAAATTAATAACGTTCATAAGTTGTACCTTCATGATAAAGAAACCAAGCGTTAATACTTCTTTTATAGGTTCGTTAAATCTTTAATGCCATAGTTGCCGCTCTACTGTAAAGCATTTTGGTAATTATAAACCCAATATACCTAATACTACATTTTAACGATTTTGCTACATCTGTCCAGTGCAGACAGATCGGAGATAACCTTTCTGAAGGTAGTACAATCTTTTGATCTCAACTGGACACCTGGATGCATCTCGTCTCGAGTATCTTCATTTATGCATTTTTTGCTATGCGTAGGCATGGTTCTTATTTTTGCAAGTTAACGTTTTAATGCGTATACCGAGAACTTATTGAACGCCCCTCGTATGTGACGTGACATCACCTGTGTATGGGTTTTGACCAGGAACAAAAACTAGGCGTCTTTACTGTAGACAATACTATAGTTAACAGATTAGGTTACATTATGTCTACATTATGTTCCGATTACGTATACTACTCATAAGTAGCAAATACTCTTTACGTTATACCCGGCCATAAAGTAGGAATAAATAAAATCCCACTTCCTTGCCAGGGAGATGTAAAATTTTGTACTTATCACGGGCGGTAATAAAGAAAGCCTCAGATCGCATATAAATTTATCGCCCTTGCCTTCGGCTCGAGCGTCAAATACCCGCGATCTGAGGCATTCTTTGTTTTACCGCCCTAGGTAAGTAATGTAGGAACACTAACTCATACTAAAACACGTTTCGACCTCTAATAATCAAATATCAGTACAAAATCTATTATCCCACCGTTTGCAACAAAAGAACTTCATTTCACTTTGCGTTACAGTACCTACAGGTTTTCTGGAAAAGTACACGTGTGTAAAAAAATACTAGGCACAATTTTACTGCGTACCGCGGCCTAACCGCTTACATTACCTACGAATTAAATATGACTTATTGGAATTTTCATAAGTTTATATAAAACCAGTGATCACGAAACGAGGACAATCCGCTTGGGGCATGAATGTGCTTATTTAAGAGCACCTGAACTAGGTTCATTCAGAGAGCGAACTCGGTCATATCCGGTCTTCCGGCCACCGTATACGGACTGAAATACACTCGCCCGATACTTCTGCATGTTACCTTATGTTCTATAAACTTAGTGTAACTAAAAATGCGCTAATCTTCTATGTTAATACCTAAATGAGTAGTCATATTTTTCATCTAGATCAACAAATATCTCCCTTGCCAGTCATTTTGCGGATTAGAAGTTTGTGTGTAGACATTTACTGTTATTATCCAAGCCTCTATTCATCGCCAGTACTTACTCAATCAAACCACGTTACACCCCTGATTAAAAACAAGGATCCCTGCCCTCTGGGACCTAGGATCTCAACGTATACATCAAAGCAGAACTTTTCCAATTTCTGCCAAAACCCTCAAAAGGATTTGCATGCCAACAAAGAGCTCGTATTCCGCAATATTTTCAATACCGCAGCATGGGTTCGCGAGGGTCCCTTTGTTATCCACTTTAATATCTGTGGGAATGGACATACCGACTCTATTTAGGTAATTTATCATTCTTAAACAAGAACTATTCTTAGCCGTGTCTAGTGAAAAGACGTGGCCCTTTGGACCCTTTGTCGGTGTCCGGTAATGACCCAACGGGTTTGATTTTGTCCAATGTCCGAATTTTATGAAATACGACCGATTGTCCGGTGTTTCGGACACTCGGGTTCCCATATGGGTGTGGGGTTGGTTTCCAGTTTTGCTGTAAATAATAGTTTGGGCTACCGTTTCTTTTGAACCAGTAATTTATTATTCGAATGTAAATATTACCCAGACAGACGGACGTATTTAAAGACATCTTCCGGTGCCCGTTTCAGTTTTTACACGTTATGTTTGTTGTAGTGTTGTATGCATATGGGACATAAACAGGATTGGTTGGTGACAGTCTTAAAGTATAAAATACTTATCCACAGCTACGGGCCAAAAGTGCCAAAACTTTGCCGGGAGAATACATGGAGTTATTTCTTATTAAATAAGGCCCAAGAATCCTTACTTTGACTTGAATTTTTGTCAGGCGAGTATGTATGCCATGTTCGCTTATAGTTTTCAACAATACAATAGTTTCGTGCGTAATGCTTACTGAAAGATATTCTTTTTTGATTGTATCTCCCTAAACATCTAATCTCAAAATGTACAATGAATAATTCATCGTACAACTTATCAATGAAATGACCTTCCTACTACTTTCCATAATAATAAACACGCGTCAATTAACCCGTCTAACAACTAGGCTGACTACATCATCACAATCCAGATGACCACAGCATCCCCAACACCTCAGGGTCACTGCAACACGAGTCTAACACGCTTTCTTTATACTACATAAAGAGGGATGATTTTTATTGAGAAGATTTTTTGAGAATTTTTTAGGGAGATGACTTTGTTGAATGGCCACGCGGTGGACACGCGGGCAGGTGAATGGAATATTTTAATAAAGATGGGTGTTTGGGAGATTAAATGCTAAGCACGTGGTGGAATGATTTACGGTGGTTTGGTACATTAGTCATCGGAGGTGTTATAAGAATTGATTTTAAGCTTGGTTTTGACAATTATATTTAACAGAAAAAAAAATACTTTTTACTCATTTAGTTACAATGGTATGTTTATCTATTTTTGTAATGTATTTGTAAATGATACAAGTCTCGGGAGTCGGCTGGATGCGGGTGGAGCAGGACCGGTTACTTTGGCACTCTTTGGGGGAAGCCTATGTCCAACAACAGTCTTTCGGCTGACATGATGATGATGATGATATGTATACTTAATAAACATAGTGCAAGCCATAATATACATATATAATATACCCTAGGTACCCTCTAGGGTTGCCCTAGGTGGTTACGGACCCTAATATTATGGTTGACAACTACTGTGCACGATGCAAAACAAAAGAATACCTACTTAGTCAAAGATGGACGACGAATTTGTGAGCTATAGGAACTTATAGGATCGTTACGTTTCTATGTTAAATTATTTTTATAAAATCTCACCATTACCTAATATAGGTAAAGTTCCTTCTCAGAACGTGTTATATTATATTAAAGCATGATATTTCATTAATCATTTCAATTTAACCTTGTAGACGGTTCACATGTAGGTACTACGTAACGTCCCCTAGGCGAGGATATTAATGGTTGTCCACGTCGGCCAACGGTCTTCCATTTGTTGTCGTCTCGGATTACCGTTAAGTGTTAAGAATGAAAGTTGTTATAAATATTCAATTTAATCAACGTTAGATTAAGAATGTATCCAAATACGAATATTATAATCGTAAGGTCCGACCGATAAGGTAAATTCTTAAGTGGATTTAAATATGAATTACTGTTGAATTCCGGCTTTCAATATGAAATGACATTTTTTAAAGATGTTATTAAAAAGAAGGTCTCTACACCTATCATCTTGAGTGGCGTTATGGATAATTATATCAGCTGCTATCCATTTTTGGGTTAACTTTCGAAATCTCTGGATTGGGTCATAGACGTTCTTTTTTTCCTTTACTCAAATATATTATCGATGCTATAATGTTCCGCGAATATCTTTCCAGACTCATAATTACCGTATGCAGGTCATACATTGTTTTAAAACATGCCAGAAGTATAAACACATTTCTATGCAATCATTTTAGCTTTAACTGGCATTAAGAAGAATTACACAACTTTTAAGGAAAAAATCATGGAATTTAGATTCTTACACGTAAAAAAGAATACTCAGTTGGCTATCTTATTGCGACAGTATAGTGACAGTTGAGACTTAGTTTTCGAGGGCTACTTTTTTCGTGATTTTTTTTTGAGAAACATACAATTTTGTATTATTATTTTGACTAAGAAGATAAATAAATAAGAACATCAGAATCTAAACTAAGTAGTTGTGGAAGTTGTTTAGACGTATCGTACGTGAACCAAAACGTCAGCTGTAAGTCTAACTTAGACGATTTGCCTATAGTATCCGCAAAACTAAGTGGCGAGAGGGGCAACAAAAGTAACAATGAAACCTTTTTGTGGGTAATAATAGCATGATTCTAATATTTTACGACCTGTGGTTACGCCGTCAGAGCAAAATCCCTTTTGGCCTCCTTTCTTAAAAGCTGCTGAGACTGCTTACACCGCCTAAGACATACGTCAGAAGAAAAATAATTCTGTCTGTCAATAATACGTCTTGTCAACCGCTAAATATTTTCACCGCTGTACGAGATAATTTATATATTGCGAACAAAAATAGTGTTTGCACATCGTTCTGCCGCCTGCATCATCTCCTCGCCCGCCCGCTCCAAGCTGCACAGCGAAAACCTAAAGGTAAGCAGCTTCAGCTCTTCAAAATTAACATATCTGGTTTTTCCTTTAAATTAATTCTACGGCGTAACCTTGTCATGCCATCCGCACCGCTCATCCGCATAGTATAAATTGCCTATTTACACGGCCTAATCATATTTTTGGTCCTTCGAACCGGATTCTTCCGTCTAAATTTTAAAATTACATTTGATTTCCGCCTGTGAGTGACGTAATACCTACTTGGTCATCACAATGGACATATATTTCACCCACCATTAACGCTCATTTCATATATATTTCGCTCATTGACATTTATATTTCGCTTGACATTGTCATTGATAAAATTTAAATTTAAATTTGTCAAAATGTCTAAACCTGAAATGGAAATTAAGTTAGCAGTGTTAAAAAGTAAAGAAGAGAAAATCTTTCAGCGATTTTCTCGCATATATGCCGCTTCTAAAAACATTTCAAATTTTGAATCGCGTAGCAATGAGTCTTTCATGGCCGATAGCGAAACGATTGATGACTTACGAGTTAGCTTCGAATCAATTCTCGATGAGATGAATACAATCATCATGTCTCTCGTCCCTGGTACTAAACCTGACTATGAGGCCCTGGATGCGTTCGAAGATATGTATTCAAAAATAAAACGCACTCGAAACAACATTATTAAAATGTCATCACCGCAAACAAGTGCATCATCCGCATCCGCAAGTCGTAATAACGGCTCTTCTATTAAACTCCCTGCGATAGAATTACCTTGCTTTGATGGTCGTACTGAGAACTGGCCCATCTTCTATGAGTCATTTAAAACAAACATTCATAATAATGACCAACTGACTGACTCGCAACGTGTGCAATACCTCATGGGCAAGCTAACACATAACGCTCTGAAATTAACCGCTGGTTTAGTGCCTACAGGCGAAACCTATTCCATAATTTGGGGCAGTCTTGTCAAAAAATATCAGGATAAACGCGCCCTGGGTACTTATTACCTGAATAATATATTTGATTTGAAATCATGCTCAAACAATGCCAGCAGTCTCAATAGCTTCATTGAGAAGTATTCTGCGTCTATCGCCGCTCTTAAGCAGTTGGACATTCCTGATTTGGCTGATTTTCTTCTTTTAAATTGCGCATTGAGGAAGACCGACCAACAGACTTTACAAAGTTACGAAATGTCAATTCGCGATGTTGAGATTCCGACATATAAGTCGTTCGTCTTATTTGTGCAAGACCAAGTTAAGATTTAAGAACGGTCTAGTAGTAGTACCGTCAGCAAATCAGTTGCCAATGTACCGGCAGAAACTACGCGAACTACATATAAGGCATTTGTAGCCAGCAATGATACCGCTTCAAAACCCGCGATTAATGATGGTTCATATACGGCTTGTATATTGTGCAATAAGGGGGATCATACTCAACTTTATGCTTGTTTGAAATTTAAAAACATGGTCTCCCCGCAAGTGAGGTTTGCATTTATAAAGGAAAAGCATGGTTGTGTGAATTGCTTAAGTACCTCACATACACTTGTCAATTGTAACTCACGTCACACTTGCAACGTCTGTCAGAAGCGTCATCACACGCTCTTACATTTTGAGTCTAATAAAGCTACTTCCGCTAATGTTAAAATCAACGCAATTGTTCACCAATACTAACGACGCTACTTCTTACGCCGCTCATGTACCGCGACCGTCAGCAGCCGCGCCTCCATCGCGCTCTCCGCCTACAGTGTTCAATACTTGTGAGCCAAATGTACTTAATGCAAACACAAACTGTGTCTGCACACCGCAAATAAATTCTCCGCTGACTTCTCACCCGCCACGCGATAACATAAATACGCAATGGTCACCTGATGGAGCCATAGCACAGCCGCTTCCAAACGCTTCGGTCTCACTCAAAGTAGAGTCGAACCCTAATTCAACAATATTGTTGTCAACCGCTCAAGTGTACGCTAAACCTTATAATGGTGATGGCAAGAAGATTATAAGATGTCTAATTGATAATGGTTCACAAAACAATCTAATAACGCTTGATTGTTGCAAAGCACTTAACTTACCCGTGATACCGCTTAACAATTCCTATATAAAGGGTGTTGGTTTAACGTCGAGGCCCATATACGGTTATGTTTATTTGAATATTGAATCCCGCATCTACCCAAATAATAAATACTATATACACGCTTTAGTGGTAGATTGCATAACAGATCAACTGCCCGCGCATTTTATTGAAGCTAATAAATGTGACGTGGCATATCTTGCCAATATACCGCTTGCAGATTTAACCTGGAATATTCCAGGGTGCATTGATGTAGTGCTAGGTGTTCAACTCTTCCCGTATATATATTTGGGGAACAGAGTAGATTCTGGCACATGCGCACCCCCCGCCTTGCTAACCACGTTTGGTTACGTGTTAATGGGTGACTATCCTTGCAAGTCTAACTCTAATGACACTTCCTTTACCGCGTTTGTGCTCAATGACCTTGATTCGAGCCTCAATAAATTTTGGGAATTAGAAGAAATCCCAAACAAACGTTTTCTTAGTCCAGAAGAGACCGAGTGTGAGAATTTGTACACTACTTCCGTGACTCGCAATGATGAAGGCAGATATTCTGTAGCCTTGCCCTTCTGCAAAGACGCTTCTGAGCTAGGCAATTCTCGAGCTGTTGCTCATCGCCGCCTACTTTTCTTGGAAAAGAAATTTAAACAAATACCTACACTTCGTGATGATTATAACAAAGTCATCAATGACTATATGCAAAACGGTTATCTTACCGAAGTTCCTGAATCGGACGTCACTGACGACGGATACTACATCCCTCACCACGCAGTAGTTCGTCCTGATAAAGCTACCTCTCGCGTCAGAATTGTCCTAGATGCAAGTTCTAAAAGTAGCTCAGGCTCGTCACTCAATGACATCTTGCACACTGGTCCAAATTTGCAGGCAGATTTATTTATTCTGCTACTGAATTTTCGCCTGTTTCCCATAGCAATGACATCAGATATCCGCCAAATGTATATGCAAATCTGTTTGCCGCCAAGAGATTATAAATTCGTGAGAATTTTATTTCGTTTCGATGAAAGGGAGCAGGTTCGCACCTTTCAGTTTACGCGCGTGGCGTTTGGACTCAAATCAAGCCCTTATATGGCAATGCGCACTGTCAAGCAGCTTTGTCTTGACGAGGGACATCGGTTTCCCGATGCTGCAACAGTGGCTAGTTCTCAATTATATATGGACGATTTAGTTCATTCTTGTATAGATGAGGAAACTGCAATGCGTTTATCGCAAAACTTAATTACGCTTTTTAAAACTGGTGCATTTGATTTAGTCAAATGGTCCAGCAACTCACTGTCACTGCTAGATAAGCTGCCCAATTCGCACCGTGCTTGTGTTAATTTTGATTACAAGCAAAATATGGCCAAGGTATTAGGCTTATCTTGGGAACCCTCCGATGATACATTCTCAATGACTACGTCCCCGCCCGCCGGAGGGAAGTGTACCAAGCGAATAATTCTATCTACCGTAGCTCGCTTGTTTGACGTGCTTGGTTTGGTAGCACCTGTCGTCTTATACGCCAAGTTGTTAATTAAAGAGCTTTGGCTCAGTAAAACAGATTGGGACGCTACTCCCCCTGAACACATAATTAAGTGTTACTCCATATTGGTTCAAGAATTTCCACTGTTATCAACGTTTAAGATCCCGCGCCATATTGGCGTATCATCCGATTGTATAGTCAATATTGTTGGCTTCAGTGATGCCAGCCTTAGTGGTTATGGTTGTGTCATTTACTTACATGTGACAAACTTAGCTGGTGATATCAGTGTAAAGCTGTTATGCTCCAAATCTAAGGTTTCTCCAGCTAAGATAACTACGCTTGCTCGTTTAGAGCTATGTGCCGCTGCTTTAATGTCCAAGTTGATTAAAATTGTGCAAGACACTTATCTTGCTCACATTCCGATTGCAGGCATATATGCTTTCTCAGATTCAACGATCGCTCTTTCATGGATCAAAGCATCGCCTCATAGATGGTCAATTTTTGTAAGCAATCGTGTTGCTCAGTGTCAAGAAAATGTGTTACCAGAGAATTTCTATCATGTCGCTGGAATAAACAATCCTAGCGATTGCTTGTCTCGTGGTATGACACCATCACAATTGGTTTCTCATAACCTATGGTGGAACGGACCTTCATGGCTGCATAATGCGCCAACGGAATGGCCTATTCAACCTTTTCAGCCCGCGGAAATTGAACAATTGCCGGAGTGTAAAACGACTACGTTGACAACTCTTGTGCAACTTGAGCGACCTATACTATATGATTTAGCGCAACGCATATCATCTTGGAATAAACTGCTGAAAACCGTAGTTTATGTACTACGTTTTACAAGAAAGCTTAACGCTGCTGAGATTATTAAAAATATTGAAATTGCTGAAACCGCTGTAATACTCGCGATACAGAGCGTTCACTTTCATGAGGACATTGCTCGCATGAAAAATAATATGTTACCCTCGCGAAAACTCGTCAAGTTATCAGTTTTTATTGATGAGAAAAATGTTCTGCGTATAGGAGGTCGGCTTTCAAATGCTGATTTACCGTTTGAAGCTAAGCATCCGGCGTTGCTCCCCAAACGCGATCATATAGTCAACATGATTATTGATCACTATCACGCTGTAAATTGTCATACGGGTGCAGGTCTTTTGTTGTCAATCATCCGCCAGCGCTTCTGGATATTGGATGCCAGAACCGTAATTAGAAATAGAGTACATAAATGTAACTCGTGTTTCCGTGTTAAACCGGACCATCCGATTCCGAAGATGGCTGACCTTCCTTCTTATCGCTTGCAAGAAGCTAAAGCCTTCGTGCATACGGGGGTTGACTATGCTGGTCCCCTTCGTATTACGCTTTGTCGCCGTCGTGGTCAACATGCGCAAAAGGCGTACATATGCTTGTTTGTATGCCTCGTCACGAGAGCTATACATATTGAGTTAGTGTCAGATTTGACATCTGACGCCTTTATAGCGGCTTTTAAGCGGTTCATATCTCGCCGCGGCCCCGTCTCTTGTCTTTATTCGGACCATGGGACAAATTTTGTAGGAGCCAAATCTCAACTAGATGAGATGTATAATCTATTTCGCACATGCGAATTCAAATCCAGACTTAACCGCGAATGCTTTAATCACCGCATAGAATGGAAGATGATCCCCCCGCGCGCGCCCCATTTCGGTGGTATTTGGGAGGCAAATATAAAAAGTTTAAAGACACATTTGTATCGTGTCATAGGGTCACAACTTCTAACATATGAAGAGTTGCTAACTGTTCTTGTTCAAATAGAATGTATACTAAACTCACGCCCTCTCAGTGTGCTCTCCTCAGATCCACATCCTGAAATAATTAGCCCCGCACATTTCTTAATGTCTACACCGCTTCAGTATTTACCCGCTTCAGAACTGTCAAATGAGTGCAGAAATCTTACAAATCGCAAAAGATTGCTAGAAAGTATTGTGCAATCATACTGGAGAAAATGGCGCTTAGAGTTTTTGCACACATTGCAAGTCAGAAATAAGTGGTGTACTCCAGATCATCCTATTGCTCAAGGCACGGTAGTCTTGCTGGGTGATGATGATGTTCCGCCCCTTCGATGGCCGTTAGGTATAATCACGAACGTACATCCAGGACCTGATGGTGTGATTCGAGTAGCTACTGTCAAAACTAATAACGGCTTATTCAAAAGACCTGTTGTTAAGCTATATCCTTTACCTACACAGTAACCATTAACCTATTTCCAGTTCTTATTGGGAGATTTTTTTTGTTCTTTCTTATTTATTATCAACCGCATAATTTCATTTCATCTCATTTTTTGAAATTCTTCGCATTTCAAGGCCGGGAGCATGGTTACGCCGTCAGAGCAAAATCCCTTTTGGCCTCCTTTCTTAAAAGCTGCTGAGACTGCTTACACCGCCTAAGACATACGTCAGAAGAAAAATAATTCTGTCTGTCAATAATACGTCTTGTCAACCGCTAAATATTTTCACCGCTGTACGAGATAATTTATATATTGCGAACAAAAATAGTGTTTGCACATCGTTCTGCCGCCTGCATCATCTCCTCGCCCGCCCGCTCCAAGCTGCACAGCGAAAACCTAAAGGTAAGCAGCTTCAGCTCTTCAAAATTAACATATCTGGTTTTTCCTTTAAATTAATTCTACGGCGTAACCTTGTCATGCCATCCGCACCGCTCATCCGCATAGTATAAATTGCCTATTTACACGGCCTAATCAACCTGACTCGCCACTTAGTTTTGCGGAAAGTATAGTGAAGTTTGCTTCCTTATTTCACTTACCTGCCACACAAAATGGTAATTATCTAGGGATTATAATAGACAAACACAATGTAAATGCAAAGGAGCTGGACATTTAATAGCAGCTCATAAAATTTGCTTGATTGGACACGAAAAAAACCTATTGTAATTAAAAACTCACCCTTTCCCAAACTAGTTCTGGCTAGTTCATTATTACCGCAACCGTACAATATAACACCTGAACGACTACGATTACGCATAATGACTACACAGACTATTGTTACTATTCAGCCACTGATATTAATAAAAAAGGGATGACTGGTCCTTTGTAAGGACTTGTTTACTAGACGGCATGATGTGAATGTTTAGATGTAAAAAAAGGCAAGTAAGGGAGACGTAACAGAGAAAAAACCAACTTAACGTTAGCGCTTAGTCATCTTGGTTTTTTATTTAATGTTAGGACATAAAGGTTAGATTTGCTTGAATGTATGTTTGGCTATGGGTTAAGGAATACGGTTTTTCTCATAGTAGATGATCGGTGACCTTTGGCTCGAGTTGTGTGGTGCGTTTGATTGACGTTTGTTTGACACGCGCAGCGAGAGAAATTTTAGGAATCTTGGAGACGGAAGGATTCTTCGCTAGTTATCTCCCATTCAGGAGTTATTTGTTATTCTGGCTTTGAAATGTTTATCTATAATCTAAGAACTAATTTATGATCAGGTTTATCGAAGCACCGTTTAAATTTGTGATGCAGATATAGTGCATTCAATATTACTTGGCATGATTCCACTGGAGACCCTCATTAGCAATAACAATACGCTTAAGTCGCGGCAAGTGCTTTTTTTGTAAACACTTGCTAAACGCGTGCGGGCGCGGTGCTTTAAACGATCTTGATAATTTTCCCATGTTACCTTTCCGTCTAATAATACTAGCAAATTTAACTCAGCTCAGTTGTTTTTTTAATGATTGAAGGATTTTTAAATACACCATGTTCCAACGTTACAATAAATATCGGAAATGACTCTGGCACTGAAAGTACTGAAGATAATGCGGAAACAGAAGAAATGTCATCATAACTTAAAAACCACGTATTTTAATTTCTTACTTACTTAATAAATAAATAATTAATGTAACTTGTTATTGTATTTTATTTGACATACTTGAACGTACCTGTTTTTCAACTATTCTTTTAATAATATTGAAAAGTATCAAGACTTGTTGGTTTGCACCAAAACAGGTAAAGCCGAACCGGCTCCTTTAAAATGTTAATGGCTTCTACGAGTGTTTGGTTTATTGCCCGTATTATACTTTCCACATTCATATCATCGTTTAAGATGTATGTAATCTTGCCAACAAGTAATCAGTTTCAAGTACAATTTTTCATCCGTAAATATATTTTTGTATTGATGTAATATAAAAAGAGGTATATAGGTATGTTATCTATACGAAATTCCGTGTTTAAAAAATACCACCAAATCTGCCTGATTAGCGTTTTAAAAAAAAAAGTGTACATGAATTTTTTTCAGTTTGTTTTTTTTGGGTTGTTCTTACTCAGAATCGTTGATACTATTGAATTCATTAATTTACTTTACGCGTCCATCTTTGGGTCACCAATTTACATATACAAAATACAAAAAATACAAAATAGTTTATTTCACAAAAACAAATATTACAATGAATCGAGGCTGTCTGTCAGTGACCAAACTAGGCTGAGCCTGTATCTTGGCCTACTGCGAGTGCGGTTAACATCGGATCGTACTTTATTATTAATTACAGTAAGATATCGAGTACAGAAAATAATAATAATAACATTAGCAGAATGAGTATTACATCTACATTCTACATCAGCGCATCTAACACTTAATATTATGTACCTAGTCTAGAGAAAAGGAAACACTATTGAGACAAAACAAATGACAGTATGTGTGTGTGTGTGTGTGTGTGTGTGTGTGTGTGTGTGTGTGTGTGTGTGTGTGTGTGTGTGTGTGTGTGTGTGTGTGTGTGTGTGTGTGTGTGTGTGTGTGTGTGTGTGTGTGTGTGTGTGTGTGTGTGTGTGTGTGTGTCAGTGTGTGTGTCAGTGAGCGTGTGTGTGCGTGTGTGATGTACGTGAGCCCGCATTTATAAATTAGTTCTATGGTTAAATTTATTTATCTTTGAATGATTTCTTCAGTCTCGGAGTAAGATAGCGTGTACAACCACTGTTTCACTACTCTCTTAGCTCTGAGAACTGGCTGATGTTTGATATCACATATATTGCAAACATAGTTATATATGCAGCAAAAAAAGGAAACTAGACAAGCTTGCCAAACTAAAACTGAATGGACAGGAAATAACCTACTCAAATGAGGTCAAGTACCTAGGGGTTACTTTTGACCAAAAGCTAACTTGGAACGCTCATTTGAATAAAACAATACAAAAGGCAAAAATGGCCATGTGGACTTGCTGTCGAATGGCAGGAGCAAGATGGGGCATAAAACCCAAAATTGCTATGTGGCTCTACACAGCGATAGTGAGGCCTGTAATCACATACGCCTCTGCAGTCTGGTGCAACAAAGCCAACCAAAAGACAGCCATCACAAAGTTAAGCAGCCTACAGCGTACAGCCTGCCTAACAGCAACAGGAGCTTTATGCTCAACACCGGGGGCAGCCTTGGATGCACTGCTCGACTTAACTCCACTCCACCTGCAAGTGCAAAAGGAGGCGAAGCAGTGCATCTACAGGATATGCTCACTAACAAGGCCAAAATGGCGCTCTCAAGCGCTAATCAAACTTGAGGCCCTTGTTTTTGATAATAAAAACCTAAGCATGCCCACAGACGACACATACGTGGAATGCAAATTCACTAAACTGTATACAGTGGAAATACCTCCGAGAGACAAATGGATAAACGACCAAATGGAATTCAAGGAGGGAAGCCACATTTGGTATACAGATGGCTCAAAAAAAGGTGATGATGTAGGGTGTGGTATTTATGGTGAGAGGCCAAAGCTCAAAGCTAGCGTCAGCATGGGGAAAGAGGCCTCAATCTTTCAGGCTGAAGTCTTCGCAATAAATAAATGCGTGGAAATCAACCTTGAAGGAAACCAAAAAAACCAACTCATCTACATCAACTCAGACAGTCAAGCTGCTCTGCTGGCACTAGAATCCTTAGAGTCTTACTCTAAACTAGTCCAGAATTGTAAAAACAATTTAAACACCCTGGCTAACTCCAATAAAGTCATACTTAGATGGGTACCAGGGCATTCCGATATTTTAGGGAACGAAAAAGCAGATGAACTTGCAAGGAAGGGCGCAGAAACAACCCTAGTCGGCCCAGAACCGTTCTGTGGTATCACAAAACGGAAAGCATATTCTCTGCTAAGTAACACAGAAAAATCAGAGGCAATCAAGCTGTGGATGTCCACCAAAGGACAAAAACAGGCTAAAGCCTTAATTAAAGGGTTCAATAGTAAACTGTCTAAAGAGCTATTACAACTCAAAAGGCACAAAACCTGTGCAGTGACGAGAATCCTGACAGGACATTGCAAATTGAACAAACACCTGTTTCAAATGGGTATGAAACAAGACGCAACTTGCAGGTTCTGCCAGGAGACAGAGGAGACAGCAATGCACATTCTCTGCTCCTGCGGACCACTCATGCAAAAAAGAAGTACCTACCTAGGGCGGCACATCATGCACCCAGAAGAGGTACAACATATCACCGCCCAAAGAATCTGGAATTTCTTGGAGGCAACGGGTCTTAATGGTGAACTATAAACAAGAAAGGGCTGCCACAATAGATCATTCACTGGTCGAAGCGGCACATTAAAGGCCCACAAATATCAAATAATAATAAATAATATATATGCAGCAATACGAGTATGAGGGTGCTCTCCTAGCTAGTGCGGACCTGTACGGTGGGGTTGGTACTCTGTACGTACGTTTCCGCAACATTTCCTCGTGGCGCTCAGAGTTGAAGATGCTGCTATGAGTACGTATGGTCGCTTTCATAATAAAGAGCTGTCTCACTCTAAGCAGTCTCGTTTCGTGGTACAGCAAGTTAGTGGGGTAGCGAAACGGCTTCCTAAGCATAACCTTAATAACCGCTCGCTGCGCACGTTCCAATAGGATCATGTGGCTCTTGGCTGCACAGCCCCAGACTGCCACTCCGTACTGCAGGATCGATTGCCCCAAAGCATGATAGACAAGGCGTAGTACATCAGGAGTAGCACAGTCTCGGAGTCTCTTCATTACGTACATTAGTTTTCGGACTCTTGTAGCAAGAGTGATGATGTGCTGCGCAAAAGAGAGGTGTTGGTCAAACAGCAGACCCAGGTATTTAAGGAGGGTCTGCCGCCTGACCACCTGGCAGGAGCACACCGGGTCCGGCTGACGTGAACTCGGAGCCCTGTGATGCAAGCAGGTATGAAATACAATAGTTTTGTCAGTTGTGGGAGAGGCTGCTGAGCTCTTCGAGAAGGCTATATAGTTTGTCTTGTCTATGTTCAGAGTTAGCAGATTGCCCTTCAACCAGCGAGCAACTCCTGCCAGCGCCTCCTCGGCTCCAGAGTAAGCATCGTCCCATGATTTGCCATTCACCAGTATGACGGTATCATCGGCGTAGCAAATAAGGTTGGAGTTTGGTATGGGTATATCGAACATGTCGTTAATGTACAGCGTGAACAATGATGGGCCGAGTATACTCCCCTGAGGAACACCAAAACTCACCGGGAGGCGGTCGCTTACCAGGTCACCTATCTTTACCCTTTGTGTGCGTTCAGTGAGATAACTAGTAAACCAGGCAAGAGCCACTCCTCTGACTCCAAGACATTCTAGCTTTTTTAACAGGATGGCGACCGACACGGTGTCAAATGCCTTGGCCAGATCCAGGAAAATACCAACACACCTATTGCCACCATCTATGAAGCCCGACACGAGATTGGTCAGGAGAATAGCCGCATCCTCCGTTGACTTTCCTGCTCTAAAACCGAATTGGTGGTCCGAGATTAGGCTGTTGCTCTCAATGAAACTCGTCAATCTGGCATTTACAATTTTTTCCAGTATTTTTGAGAACACGGACAAGAGAGAAATTGGTCTGAAGTTCACAGGAGTATTTTTGGGGCCGTTTTTATGGATAGGCGAGACAGAGGCAACTTTCCAGCAGTCAGGAAAGCAACCAGACTGCATACTAAGATTAAAAATGACGGTGAGTGGCTCTAAAATTATGATTTTAATCTCTTTTATTAGTAGCGGCTTTACACCGTCAGGGCCAGGAGCACTGTCATTCTTAAGCTGGGAAATAATCCTGTCAACCTCATGGATATCAGTAGGACGCAGATAAAATGAATTAAGGACTGACCGCTGAGGCTTGTATTTTGTGGCCAAGGACGCCTCCGTTTCCGATGTTTCTGCCAAGATACTATCCGCGAGATTCTTTCCCACTGTTGAAAAGTACTTGTTGCATTCGTTGAGTATATCCTGTACAGGTTTATCTGTGGCGGTAATAAGCTCTTCAGAGTCATTTTGTCGGTTTGGATTTTGGCACATGGTTTTAATTGACTGCCATAGTTTGCTGGGATTATTTTTGTTGTCGGTTAGCTGCTTGTTTTGGTACTCGTTTTTTAAATTATATAACAGGTTATCAAAATAGTTCCTGTACCTAGTATAAATAAGGCGAAGGGTTTGATTGTGTGGAGATGCTCTCGCCTGCGAGTGCAACTTATCCCTGTGTCTCATACATCTAATTAAACCCGGCGTGATCCAAGGCTTAATATTGTATTTAGAGCGACTGACTTTAGCGGTGCGTGTGTTGTTTTGAATTGCCCGTGTTACCAAGTGGTTGAAGTTTGAAGCCGCCTCGGTTACGTTGTTAGCGTTCGTTACAATAGACCAGTCTGCCGATTTCAATTCGTCCGCCACTCCACTGTAGTTGGTTTTGAGAACAAGGCGGTTACGTTTTATATGTGTACCTACCTACCAAATTTCAACTCAATCGGTCCAGTAGTTTCGGAGCAAATCGGCTGTGACAGACGGACAGACAGACAACCGAGTGATCCTGTAAGGGTTCCGCTTTTTCCTTTTGAGGTACCGGAATCCTAAAAAGTTCATGTACCTACACTTTTTTTGAAAAACGCTAAGCTACACGTTTCCATTGACGACTCGAAACTGAGGCAAGTTGGTGCAATTGACTCAATTTGAGTGTGCCGCTTTTGGAGCGCTTATAACCTATCTAAGATCTCTTTTTTATATTACATCATTGATTTTGCGCATTACGTATTTTCATGAAGCACTTAAGTTAATTACTCCTTTCTTTTCTATGAACACATCGAGCTCATCTAAGTAGATCGCTCTCAAAAGGAATTCAAAAGTAGGTACAATGTATTTTAACACTTCATGCAACGTTGGCACAATACTTATTACCAAAGGAAAGTAAATTTTAACCTCGCATATCGGAACGGACTGATAAATCGTGACAGGTGCCTGTCAAACTGGACCGCATGGTCGTGAGCGGTCCTCGCAATTTGCTAACTGTTATTTGTAGATTATTGTTTGATAGTGTTGATGAACTTTACATTGGCTGGTGAGGGTGGTGTTTGACTATTAAAAGCATCTACTTGAGCATTCGTTTTAGTCGACTATTAGCATTGATTTAGTATAAGATACACAATCAGTCGAAAAAAATGGCCGGCCAAAAAAACCGCCCGGTCGACTCGGGCGGCTCTTCAGCGTTTAGTCTGGTTTCGACCGTGAGACTTAACGGTTGTCAGATACGACAAAGATGTTCTGTGAAAAAATGCGTTAATAGCAAATATAGGAATAGAAAAAAGTTATAAAAGGAATGAATATTTCTTTAACTAAGTTCTATTATAGCGTGAAAATATTATGTAAGCTCATTGTCATTTCATGGTTTTGAATAATTATTTTCGTTAGTACAAATGACAGATTATTATGAAACAAAAACCTAAGGAGTCAGTATTAGTTTTTTTTTATGGATCCGTAGTTACATACCGTATGGTTTTCAATTTAAGATTCCCAAGCGACTTGCAAAGTAGGCCGCAGTTATAGCACGAGATAGGAGACGTCGACGATAAAGAGTGGTGACGACGTTGTCGTGTGTTTATTCTTCAAGTTTTTATTACATCTTGTAAAAATATAACTACCTAAAGATAAGTAGATTTTCAAATTGTAAGTCATAATTATGTGTCAACGGAACTAATAGATACGTCAACACACACCATGCTAAAATGATCTACATAAAATAAAATTAAATAAAAAGCCTTTATTGTTGACCTTAGTTTAAATAACAAAAGTTTTGTAACTATGCCTAAGAACTCATTATTACTAACAAAATTTACTAACTAATATACTATATAAACTGTTATACTATCTTATTCATGTTTTTCTATAATAATTATTATTATTTTAAATTCGGCAAACGGTATTTACTCCTCAACTTATCTTGCGACAAAGGCCTCTTCTAAATATCGCCATTCCATTCTATCTCTTGCTGTTCGGGTCCATGTTGGACCCGCTATTTTCCTGATATCATCTTCCCATCTCTTAGTTTGTCTTCCTCTGTTCCTTTTGCAGTCTAGCGGGTACCATCCTGTTATTAGTCTTGTCCATTTTTCCTTCTTCTCTCTTGTCATATGTCCTGTCCATCTCCACTTTAGTTGTTTGTATGTTATGTATGCATTTTTGAATTTAGTTTTGCTTTTAATGTTTTTTAATTTTTCTCGGTCTTTTCTTTTAACACCTATTGTACTTCTCTCAATTACGTTTTGACAGACTTTTATTTTGTTTGCCAGTTGTTCTGTCAATGCCCAGGTTTGACACCCGTATAGTAAGCATGGCAAAATACACATATTATATGTCTTTCTTTTTTCTTTCATCGGCATTTCTTTGTTCTTCATAACTTCGCTAAGTGACCAATATCGTTTCCAGGTGTTAGTTATTCGTCTTTCTATTTCTTTTTTCATGCATTCTTCCGTAGATATTAATTGTCCTAAGTAAACATATTCACGTATATATTCGATTTGCTCTTTATTCATTATTATGTTATCTTGTTGTGTAGAGTTTGACATAATTTTTGTTTTTGTTAGATTGGTCCTCGTGGGAGAAAGGGACCGAGACCCTCTAAAATGATCTACATACCTAGTCTTTATTCTCTTTTAACTAGTCGTGCGTAGCATTTTTAAGGACTTTGTCAGCTGCACTGGGTACGTAATGCGGAATGCCCACCGAACAATGTTTTGTGTAAATTTATAAATAATTTTGAAATATTTAAGTGTTTAGGTATTATGCTTGTAAAAATAAATAAACATGATTTATTTGTGATTTTGGTCTTCCTGTTTAAACAAATACAATTTTATTAAAATAAATTTAATGTATATTGCGTCTCTATTCATTCGCTATTTAGTTTAGTTTTGACGTGAGAAGTCAAGGTCACATTATGATAAAACTCCATAAACGAAAAAGTTTTTAATTTAATTGATTCTAATTTGGCTCTTAAAGCCTAAATAACTAAGTTCTCTTTTGTTTGAAACATATATCTTAATGCAGAGTATGTAAACGCTATTAGCAACTACTAAAATATAGTTGTCATTTAGGGCATATTTCTTGACATTTTTGTTCGAAATTGTGAGTCTTTACTTTATTATACGTTAATGACTATTATTAGCTTCTACTTTCGTTTCAATAGACACGCTGTTGATGGAGGGACCGTATGCTCACACAACATACTTTCTCATTGAATTAACATTTATTTAACTATTTTTATATATTTTTTCTAGTTGATTGAGAGACAGTTGTATATTTTTACTTTAGCGTAAAAAAAATTAAAAAAAATTAAGGACAAATTAAGTGCAGTCAGAGGTATTCATATATGTACATAAATATCTGTACAGGACTTTATTGGCAATGCCCTAAAGGCGTGTATAGATATTTATGTACGTATATTAACACCCCTAACTGTACATAAAAATTAAAAGAAACTTTAATCTGAAGAATCTTAAAGCAACAAGAGCCTATTCAAAAAATTGGAAAGCATAGCGAAATGTATCAACCAAGAAGAGTATCCCGACGTTTTAATAAGCCATAAATTAGTATTAAAACCGCACGTTCATAGTTTAAAAAACGCTAGACCAACTGTTGCCTAATACCATTGTGAAGACGCAAAAAACCTCATTCACGTCTACAGAGGTGACAATAATGACAAAAGAAGACTGAACACAATGGCGTCCTTTATTCAAATATTGTTTGTTTAAATAATACAGAGGTGACGGCAAAACAAATAGCTTCTTTTACCGTGTTTGTTGCAACCCCATCGTCAACAAAACCATGTTAAAAAGACCTCTACGGCTTCAAGGAAAATCTCCTTATCATTCTTCGAAAGCATCAGAGCAAAGGGGTGGCGGAGGTCAATTGATATGGTTAAAACGACCAGGTTATTAAGACCTGTAATCCTTTAAAAAAGGTCTCTGGAATACCCAGAACAATAGGTCTTTTAAAATGGTTCTGCTGTTGTATTTCACAGTTCTAATTGCCTATTATAACGATACTCGATACGTCTGGTGTCTGGGGATAGAATGACTGGGTTTCGTGTATTTTAACCGAAAATAACGGCAAACTCTTGCGGTAAACAGATCCTCGCACAATCTAGACTAAATATTAAAATACATTATGCAACACGGGTATATGGAAATATTTAATGCAGGCGTCGAAATCGTAGCGACTTTCAAGAAGCATTATATGCTAAGCACCCATTCAGAGTGTTCCAAAACGTGTCACATGTGCTCTGTGCAGTATTTGGAAACAAATCATATATTAAAATACTTTCCGAATATTAAGAATATTCCATTGCCCGCTTTGTGTAGGAATAAGGATTTTAAAGTTATTCCAAGCGAGAATTGTAAAAAAGCAGATGCTAAATCGTCGAATAATAACCGGAGAGCAAAACGACATGCGACCGCCCTTATTGTGAAAGCGCCAAAACGACGAAAGTTGTCATCAAATACGCATCCTTGGGGCGGGAATCAGTTTTAAAAGCCATTAGAGAGGGGTAGGGGGTTGTAATTAGACTGCTTTAATATTTAACAAGTGCTGCCACCGATTAGCGACCATCTGGGACACCTTCCGCCTTAAAAAAGGCACTTTGTGGCCTCAAAAATTAATCTTTGTCCTACCAAAGCGGCTAATGTTTTCGCAAAGTCTAGTTGTTTTTTTTCCATTACCTCGTTAATTTTTAAGTGTTAAGTGGAATAGGTAATCCGTTTCGGGGAAGATGGTCGGCATCTGCGGGTTAACTAATGGCGCTGCATTATTAAAGCCTGCGGCAGTGAAGGGTTGGGGACAGATTATGTTATTATAGATTTCGGTTTCACTAATGCACATATTAAACGTATGATGTTTCTGTGGTCTAGGTTATACAATTTAAAATACCTATTTGGGTAGGTTGTATAAATGTACCTATGAATTATTTTTAGCTGTATTTACTGTTGTCAACCTTTGGTGGCTTAAAAACTATATAACACACACACACGCGCGCGCGAACGAGCGGAGGAGTTCTTTGCTCAATTCAACAACACGGTCGCCACGAAAGTTTCAGAAATAATATTTACAGTACACATGGTGTTACTTTCCCGCACGAGTGCGGAAATGAGCACTTTCCGTGCATATGTTGAAACTTTAAAGAGCCATATGTACTGTAAAACGTTGTACGATACACTTGCGAATAGGTAATTCGCAACTCGTGTCGATTTAAAACACTCCCTTCGGTTGTGTTTTAATTTATCACCACTCGTTGCGAATTTCCTATTTTCTGCACTTGTATCGTAAATAACTATTATAATTTTTATCAAAAGATGGAGTAAACACGATGAAAATTTAGACGTCAAAATTTGATATTTGAAGAAAATATATTGTCAATTTGACAACGCCTGAGTGTTGCCACCATATATTTGTCTCGTAGGTTGGCAAGACCCTCTTAGCTGCATACATTTGTTCTTAGTATTGGAGTTTCTGAGGACTGGTGAATGTTCTAACAACATTTGAAGGAGATCGGTCCCAAATTAAAATCCGTGACAGTACATATATAGTGAATAACACAAATTGTTCAAGCCACGTCCGTTACTTATTTATCATTACCACAACCCTCACGTGAGAACAAGTCCAAGGCTAATCAATCTCCAAAAAACTTCGCACAAAATTTGCCTACGTAATACAGGAACTTCCCATCGCGTCATTAGATGACCCTACCCAATCAGTCACGGCCCTTTGGAGTCACAATGGACTCAAGAAGTTAATGGACATGCATAATTTAAGGAACAAAGGAATAAACAAAGGTAAAAAGGGTTATTAATACGCCCGTTATACCGGTCTGCGAGATTTATCTTGTCACGTTTATTAGGATTTGAGAATGTGTGACAAAAGACAGTCGTTTTTAATTTTAGTGCGAAATTTAATCTGTGAATTTATATGTGGGTATTCAATTGAAGCTACGATAGTAGAGTGGACTAGGCGTGCGACTTAAGAAGTTTTGGAAGGAGGTTGTAAATTTGAGTTCTGAATATTCCTGACTCATACCAACGAGTTTCTTGGAACTTATATACGGAATGATGTTGCTCAAGAGTTTCGCGTCCAAATTCTAAGGTTGATGTGAAGTAGCCATCCCTTACTGAGCTGGGAGGGGAGTATAGCCCATTCCCTCTCTTCCATATGGCTAAGCTCCAGTGGCGGAGCGTGCATTCAAGCCGATCCCCACTATCGAAAATTTTCACGCGCCGCCACGCCACTGCTAAGCTCAGACATTTCTCAAAGTCCACTGGCGCTTACAACATGCATTTCGAATTGATACATTTCAGATCCTTGCCTTGGTGACATCACGATTTCGGCTTTATTAAGGACTTGTCGCGATCTTCCATTACAATCAGTCTGAGCTGAGCCCTAGATTGAACAAAAAAATCACAGTCGGAAATAAACTTTTACAAGATATCCCACACCAGGCCAACGGAACCGGTAGATCCGTGCGAAAACCATAACAATCGTATAATTAATGATATCACGACAGATTCTCTTGTTCGCCGCGATGGTCATCTGTGCAAACAGGTCACAAAAGAATTAGGGACGTTTAGCGTTTCCTAGTGTTATTTTACTATAATCGTTCAAAGGATTTAGGGTTCAGTGATATATGTGTAAATATAACGTTATCTTGTATCTTTGCGCACCTATACACGGTACAAAATTAAAAATCACACTAAAATAATTCAAAGTTCAAAGTTTATTATGTACCTTATAACTTCTAGTTACTTTAGTTTATAAAAACATTTTATTGAAAGTAAATACAAGATTATGATTAATGTTAATATAAATTACTAAGATAAATTAAAACTAAGTTAAATCTAAAAAAGGCCCTCGAGGCATTGTAACTTACATCTAATTTTTATTTCTAAAACCTATACTGAAATAATACTTAGATAAATCGAGAAGTGTATTTGACCTGTGCTTAAAGTATTTGAATGTATATTATGTTAGAACAATAACTAATAAATTACATCCCCTCGGTCGAGTTCAAGTGACAACTGCCAAGTTAGATGTAAAAAAATATGTTCGAAATACTTCTGTATATTTAACAGTTAATAAAGTCTTCAATCATCATACTAAAGTCCATTGAAATACCTAGGCACGTAAAACGTTAAATGTCTACGGAACCTTTCTCTATTTACAACCATTGGGTAATATGCACTTTGCTTTTTTTTTGCCCATTTACAAACAGTGAACGGTTCCAGGACAATTATTCGGCACCATTAAACATATCATTAGTGTTGGCATTTGTTTTCTTCGTGGGGTTATCATTAATCACGTCAAACTTATCGTCTATTTCCAACTCTCGTTTATCTGTTTCGTCTTGTGTTGAAATATGAGCTTTATTTTTAACAGGCACGATTGTTTTTGCAGATATATATTTAAGCAAGATAAGAGATTGTGGAAGTTCGTATTAGGAATGTGGAATCTTGACAAAAGTCTTTCATAAACGGTAATCAAATATGGGAAAAGGACACTGTCCCTTTCAAATTTATCGTTTGTCATGCTGGTGCTGGTATCACTGGATTAAATGCCGTTGTATTTTCTTATGTCAGTAGTTTTTCATGCGTGCTTTCAGTGCTTCTTATCTTGATTTAATCCGATAACCTATTGTCTATAATATATGGATGTATACCTACTTGTAGCCTCCCAGTGTCCCAAGGCACAGGGCGTTTCCGCATTGGAATTAGGGACTTTGATCCCATCAAGAAAGAGCACTGGTAGAAATTTCATCAAATTTTTATTAATTTAAACTTTCAATAATGAATCGTTATTGTAATAAATATTTGTAAAAATGTGGGTGTCACGAAGTCGTGCGTTCGTTGTCTTATCACTTGGCGAATTGTGAACGCGACAACTGTCAAGTCGTGACGGGTCTTATCTGGCGGTAAAAAACGCACCCGAGGGGTGAGTTCTACCCCGGGGGCTAGCCTAGTCTATAAGTGACGGTACAGTTCGTGGAAAGCAGTGTTTTTTTAAATAGCTAGTCGTTCAGGAGCCGTAGCATGGTTGGCCTTGTCATGCGATAGGTGATATGATAGAGCGTGCGTCACTGGCTGACACCGTTCGATAGAACGAGACGACGCTCCTATCTTGTCACTTGTAGCGTGATAAGGCCAACCATGCTACGGCTCGAGTAAATTTTACAATTTGAAATAAATTCCCTTCTTTAACTCTGTTCGACATTACAAGTCCTACTGCTGCACAATAATGAAGGTATCTAAATACGTAGTTTTTGGACTGGTTTAGTATCATGTTAAACCAAGTAATCATCTAATTACTAGTGGGTACTGATAATCAGAGCGTGAGTAGGTTTCTCAATGTAAAGGTGACATTCGTGAGGTATCCATTAAACCTGACCCCTATTATATTCTGAATACATATATCCAGACTCTTTGTAGGCGAGAAACGTTAGTAAAAGCGAAACTTTTTTTAGAAAAACCTGCCAACCGATATGTTTAAATGTTTACTTTGTACAGTCAAAATATTTATCTATTTTTTCACCTTGTGCGTTGTTCTGCACATACAGATACTTACATCTCTTTGTACTCAATTGTACCTTCTGTTCTAAACTGTTTGTAACCCTGTAACACCTCAAGATTGTGTCGGCGGGAATCAAATGTATTTATGACTATGTAAATTGCCTAAATCCACGCCGAATTTCAAGTCGCGAAGGTCCAAAGTATTCGCAACAGATGTTAGAGGTTCGGTTACCTTGTTAGGTAACAGTTGTTGGTTATTGGGGATCGTAGTCGCTTCATTTATACATTCATTGATACCTGAATGTGTTTTTTTTTAATATCAGGCTCGTTGCAATGATCGTGGGCGGTTTCACAAAAAAGTTTTTTTTCTTTTTTTCTTATATCCAGATCTATGAGTAAGGAATCTTCACTGATGATATTTTTGATTTTGATGAAGAAGATTAATGTCAATTTTATATAGCGAAAAGGAGACCCATTTTGAAACGCAACAACATTAGTATTGTTATGTTTGAAAAGCACTTAATGATCAAAATAAGTAAAATTCGTTTAATATTTCCCTTATTAATCGACGAAACGAAGACGAATTTGTCCGTTAAAATTCCAATATATGTTAGGAGGTACCATTCGTGACTTTTTTCATATTTATTATATGGCCGGTCACATAATGAAAACTTAGTTAAGTACTCAGTGGTAGGTACTTGACTAATTTATTCTGCATCAATTCCAAACCTATAAAGTCGTGTATTTTGAAAAGCTTTTTTCCACAAATAATCATACTCACCATATATGTAACGTAACTGTTACGTACATGAGTTGCGGTGTTAAATACATTAAATATCTTTAAAGAAAAAATCATTATAGGTACTTTTAATCCCTCGTATGTGCATGTCAATCTTATGCAATCAAATTATGACTTTGAGATGTAAAACCATGCAAGTCATGGATCCGTGTTTAAGCATAGGTACTAAAACTTAAATAGGTATCACCCTAAATCCGCTTCGTATTTAGGTAAAATGTTTCACCAACAATGCAATATTCCCTAAAAAGTGAGAAAATAATGCTTTCCCGAAAAACCCAATGTGAGTGAAGTTCAATACTTTTGATTAGTAGCGCTAGCGCACTATCTTAAGTGACAAGTTATCTATAAGACAAGTGCCGGCACTTCCCTGAGTGCTGAAATGAAATGAAGGGCGAGTTGGCAGTGGGGCGTATCCAGAGATATATCTTGGAATATCAAGGATTAATTGGTTCGGTTTTATAAATACAGATCTATTAGAAATAGGTACTAGACCTCTTGTCAGATCAAAACATATTACTTAATTAATTTTTGAGCTATAGTCACATACCGACTAACAACATAAAATCTGATGGATCTTTAGAAAACTAGGTTTAACTATGTATATGTAGTATCCTTTACGGACAGATTTGTTTATACGGGGTGTTTCCTGTAACAGGAGTAATAAATTAAACGGAGGCTTCCTCACTGCATTTGTAGTAACCCCTTTTGTTGATTTCTTTTCAATTTTTTTTAACTCGGAGCAAAATTGATCTAAAGTTATGACCTCCGAGTAATGTATCTTGGCACCACGCGATCATAGCACAGTAGTCAATGCAGATTTTGAGGTAACATCATGTAGTGAGTCATAATAGTCTTTGCATTTTTGTTTTCAAAAGATATTTTTGTGATTTTTTCAATTTTTTTCAATTTTTTTTGTGTTTTAAAAATAAAAAGTTACTTATATCACTCCAGAAGAGTAAATAAGTACACCAAAACTTAAGTTGAAGAAAAAAAAACATTTTTTTTTCTATTAAAACCACTTAGAAACAATTGCTCACAAGCTTAATAATCTACAGTTTAATTTATTGCGCCTGTTACAGGAAACACCCTGTATAATCTGCAGGATTATGATCACATTATGATCGATGGAGATAGATATATGTATTATGGAGCCGAATGCTTATCCTGTCTTTACCATAATGATAAACGAAGTTTACGAAGTATGCCACCAAGATGATATAATATGTTTATTCGACTTCAGTCATGTTTAAAGTAGGCAAATACAATGGTTGATTAGATATGGGTACGCATACATACAACTATATTATTTGTAGGTACCAACTGATGCAAATATTGTTAGTATGGGTACTTAGTAGTAGATGGGCATTTTCAAATTATTGTATACCCAGTTAGTGTGAGTGACGTGAGTCGTCAAACAAAAATTAACTCATCGTCAGTTTTGTGATGAAAATTAAGTATTCAGTATGTTAAAATTAACTTTTTCGTTTTTTTTTATAAATGATACCTAAGCATAAACACGTCAATTTTCTCATAAATTATGTATATCCTTAATTGTCGTCACAAAACTGACACTGAGTTAATTTTTGTTTGACTCTAATTGGGTACCTACACAATTATTTGAAAATGCCCAGATTACAAACAATCATGTACCTAAAGTACCTAGTTGCTGTAATTATGTAGTTTCGTTAACAACGCAATATTCTGTAATAAAAGTATTGAATTACGGGTATAAAAGTATGTCCTAACAAGCTGTTAGTACTAAAATATTTATATTTGAAAATTACGAATAAGCACGTAGGTATTCAAACCTTAGTAGCAAAGGCGTGGTAGGCCGGTTTGTTGAATTTGAGACACTACGAGTATTTTCCGAGCGAATTTTTATGTAGGTATGTGTATCCATTTACCTGGTTCGAGTCTTCAACTAGTGAGTAGGTCTATTTCGCTTTAAGACCACAACAGAAAAAAATTACTTCTCTATCTCATGTGTAGGTACCCCAAATTTGATGAAATGGAGGTGTAAAAAAATCACCCTCCGCGCGTCGACGGTTAGAGGGATAAAGTGACGTCATAAACGGACCCGGCGAATCAATGTCGTCACTGTGACGTCAGTCGGATACCGTAATTGGCAACTTTCCTAAAAAAATATTTATTCCTCCAGTTAGATTATCAAAAAACGGACACGTATTTTTTGTTTTGCAATTAAACAATAAATTACCAATATAATATCCCATTAAAGTTCAATGTGACGTAATATACCTACGGGCTATATCTTCGTCATTTTTTCTTTAATTGACAAACAAAAAAATACGTGTCCAATATTTTTTTTATCTTAGTGACGGACTGAATAAAATTATATTTATTTTACCCACGATAGTATCCAATTATTGGGACGCTAAAATGTTTGTAGTAGGTATAAGAGCGATTACACTCGGCGACTTCTTGCAGCAGCGATTTAAACGTCCGTTTTACAAACACGCGACTGTCGCGCGACTCTAGGCATAGATCACCTGTAAAAATCACCAGCACGGTTATCACAAAACGGCGGGCGAGCTGTGTCGCGGTGACATTTAGAAAGAGACGGATGTTCTATCTCGCCGCGACACAGTTCGCGGGCCGTCCTGTGATAGCCATGTATCGTCTTTCGTTCGGGTTTGTAGCGTTGCAAAAAGTGCGGTGTGTAACTAGTCATTTGTTTTATTTAGACGTACGTAAAATATTTTAAACAATATGATTAATTTGTTAGCGTCTAACTAGATAGGAATTATTTTAGTAGGCACAGTCGAGTTCTCCAATATCTATACAGAAATTATTCAAAAATATCTGTCACAGCAAGTCTTTATTGTTAGGTACTGGCATAAGACGCTTACACACGATAGATATTTTTGAAAAGTTGTCCGTGTAGATATTGGAGAACTCGATTGTACTCGTACATTTAGGTACTTTGAAATAATCATTATTGATTTAATTGATAAACACATTCCCACAGCACCCCGCCGTAAAAGAAACAATCGTGACTAAAAACAAAAGTAAGGAAGTTAGAATTAACTGTTTTCTAGCAGTGAGTTATGTATGTGAGAGATGGAGATAAGACGGACAGACGGACGGACGGATATCTGGTAAACGGCGATGCTTGTACACCTAGATGATTGTTGAAATTGAACAGAGGTGTCAAGGAGTCGATGTCTATTTCCACAATAATATTTTTTTGCCTATTTAAAACATATGTACATTTTATCATTCGACTTGAATTGAAAATCATTTTCAATTGTTGCGATAGCGGGACGAGAGGTAGTTAGGTACCTAGTTAATAAGTTTAAGCAGCACATTTTGGAGTTGAAAGTTTTTCGCTTATGTTTCCGCCTGGATCATTGCCCCTCTCAACAAAGCTTTACAGAACAATCCAGTTGCACACTTGTTACCATTCTCACCAACAAATCACATTAAGAGAACCTTATAGTCGAACATAATGAAAAAAAAAAAAACAAACGCTCACTCTTTAATCGCAACCCTTTGTATATTTATATATTATTCAACTACAGTTCAATTTTTTTCCATATTGGAATATGGTAGTAGTCACCGTAGTCTATAAACGCTTGCAGCTCCAGGAATGTCACATGCACGTCAAATAATTCAAAGCATCGTTTTCATTTTAAGTAGATTGGTTAATGATTTATTATGAAAATTTTTCAGTATGATTGCAACAGAATACAAGTTGGTCATTCTCTAGATTTTTGCCTGCGTCTAATTGACGCGACTCTATACACGATGATTTTTTATTCGTGATCAGGATTTCTAATTCAGTAATTGATTCCGAACACGATTAACTCGTAGTTACCTAAAACAAACGTACTTTTTTTCCTGAATAAAATTTAATTAGGAATTACATTTTAATGAAAAATCATTGACACCCTAGTGGTAATTTAAATCTGTGAACCTAAAACCTCCTTGAAAAACTTGTTTGTTAAACCAACTTACGAACTAATTGTGCCCAATTATTAAATTAAGAGTAATAAACTGTCAATTGTCACATGCATGACATGTACATGTTAAAGTTTATTGACGTAAGACCTATCAAATTTCCCGCCAAAGCGCTGAAATGACCATACATTCAGTGGATATTAGTGTTAACGTTATTATTAAATTTAATTAAGTAAACAGCGACGCAATTGCGTGAGACCCCCATCCATTGTCATTCTATCCTTGTTAAACGCATAAAATAATTTTTTGTACCTATAGATGTAGATTCTCAATATAAATAGAAGAGAGTAGAGACTGCTCGATCCCACAGTCAAACTGTGCAAACGGTTTTGTGGGACTCTCCAATAATATATGCTGTATTATGATTTATTAATAAAAAAAAATGGAATCTGTTTTGGCTGGTTATTAATATTTTTCGACTCCTAATCACGGATTAAAAATCACCGTGTCACACAATTAGAGATCATTCTCATCCGAAGTAAATAATATGATATAAAATAAAACAACTCCAATCCTCTCCATTTCCTTAACCCGTGCCTAATCGCGCGGGTGGTCGGGCCTGATTGTGATTGACAGTCGCACGTCACAGCACACCATTCAACACTACAACACACTACCGACACGCTTTACACTCCGTCCATTACCCATCTACCACACAACGCAAGCTACCTTAGCCCTAAAAAGCCAGCATTGAATGTGGAGGTTTTTCAAACAGTCTGAAAATTTTTAAGGCATGGTAGCGGGGAACTAACAAGTGGACGAAGGCTTTCAAGGTATTGAATGGTGGATGCGTTCCAAGTGTTGCCTTTGATAGGGTAATGTATGGACGGTATCGAACGCTGGATGAATAATGATTTTTTACTCACGCTTGTGACTAAGTAAGCGAGGGAACCAAACGGGGCAGCGTGTCTGGACGGTGCTCCCTTGTCAGACCTAACTACTTTAGCCCTAAATGCTTCATTTGACCTTATGTATCATAATGCGTTTTTTTCTTAAATAGTTAACTTTATAGGGTTATTGCAAAACCTAAACTAACTTAATGCCTTCTATTTGATAATAGTTAACACTTTATGGGTCACTATCAAATTTACCTTATCGTTAAACGACCATTTTAGCTAGATGACATAAAATTTAAATACACAGTCAGCATATAGTCAATTCAGCTGCGACGACATGAAAGTAGAATACTCAGTCAGCAAAAAGACAGTTTAGCTGGATGGCTAAGAATTAGAATGAATAAGTAGCCAAACGTCTGAAAATATAAATAGTCCATACGATTAGAATATCTAATGAGCCGAAAGTGAAATTAGTTAATTGACATAAACACAGAACGAGTTAAAAGCAAAACGTCATGAAATGTAAATAGTCTATATAATTAGAATTCCCAATTCGTCGAAAGTAAAATTATTTGATTGACATGAACACAGAACGAGTTAGTAGCAAAACGTCTGGTTTAAGTTTAAGCAAGGCTTATAAGTTAGGTATAATATTAATATGGATATTCTGACATTTTTATTTGTTAGTAACGCATACCCCCTAAAAACATTGGTTTATCCTATCACACTTAAAAATAAAATTGGAAGTAATTCCTTTACTGCTAACTTGTGTTAACTTATATTTGGATTTTTCTATGTATACTTAACATTTGAAATCCAGACGTTTTGCTAATGGGTCGCTTGGCGGTTATTCCATTTAGAAATAAAAACATTACACAATCCAGACTTTTTGCTTCTTGACTGTTTAGCGTTCATGTCTGTTTAGTAATTAAGACGTTCTAAGATACAAACGTGTTGCTATCGGACCATTTAGCATTTGTGTCTATTAAGAAATAAAGACATTCGAAGATAAAGATGTTTTGCTGCTAGATCATTTTAAATTGTTACGTTCTAAGATCCAGACGTTTTGCCCAAGAGGCATTTAGCATTCATGTCTATGTAGTTACAAAGACATAACACAATCCAGACATTTCAGCTATATTGTCCTTTAGCGATAAGGTAAATTTGATAGTGACCCCTTTAAGGGATCTCTTCCAGCTAACCTTTCGAAGTTCTACGAAAAGTTCACTGTTTCGAAGAAAAATACAAGGTTTAGTGAAACATTAGGTCTACCTAATGAAACATTAGGGCAAAAGTTAGTAGGTCAAGTGACAGGACCCCTGGACATACTAAGGGTATTTCTGGAGGAAGCCTGCAGGAAGATAATATATTTTTACCTTATAATTTTGGTTTTTATTAAGGGAAGAAACTCAAATTTGTACGTGAAGTCCCCAATCCGCACCTCTAGGCCAGCGGCGTAGAGACTACAGCCAAGCCAATTACCTCAAAGTCACAAGAGGGGTGAAGTTTAATACACGAAAAATGCTCGAAAAAGCATTTTTTTTTCTAAAAATATATCACCTAGATATTTTATTACAATACAGCTACATCGTATAATACTTAGCTTGATTTGTCTCTTTAAAAGTTTTAGTATATAATTGCCAATGGAAGAAATAAAATAAATAAGTTCGGACAATAGGCAAGATTAAGTTTTCTATAACAAATTAAAGAAAATGCGTAATATATTGCGCTCTCATCATTAATACAAATACCAACTGTTTATCGTTTCTCAAAATTTATCGTTTTAAGTTTTTACCGGTTTTAAGTTCTAAAAAAGCAATAGACAACGGTTTTTATTCACACTTGAATGTAATATCCTACTTTTAATGATGTAACGAGAAAGTACAAGCAAGATTAGTATCGTATCACTGTAACGAGGCATAAAAGGCATCGTACAGTCAGCCGACAGTAGTTTACCACTTTTGGACCTTAATAAACTAATAATAGAGTCGAAAAGGGCTAGACACTTTCTTGACTTCCACATAGACGAGCTACGCAAGTTCTTACATTCTTACCAATTATGTATCTTAGATGTACGCGATTGTAATATGATATCAATTACTTAAATCTCATAATACCTATATATAACGCTGATTTTCCTACTTCCCGTAAGCCTATCCAAGGCAGGGGCGTCAAACCTGCGGTGTTACCGAATCACCTACGTAGGTGTATATCTACGTACTAATCAATCGCTCAGGAGCTGCGCGCGGGGTCGAGGGTCGCGACCTGTGACCCTATTGGACGACCCCTGCCACGCCCCCGCTGAAACTGAAAAAGATGGAACGAGGATGTATTCCGCGCCAATGGTGAAGTCAATTTGTGTTAAGTATGTGATTACATTGATAACGACTAAATATGTAATTTATTTGCATTATGTAGGGAAAACGGTGATATTATAATTATAAAATACAAGGAAGCTACATATGCAAATGAATTTTAGACTAGGTATCAGAGACTTAAATTTACTTCTAGTGTTTAAAATCCTGTTAAGTGTGCTTTATTAAATAAATCATTTTTCTTTCTTGCTTCTTCCTTCTTAAACTATATTTATATGTTGTAGGTATGAGAAATATTGATTTCACTGGAATTTGATATAAACGATAAATTATATCATTACTCACATAATGAAATCAACAAAGTCATATACTTTTGTGATAGTGGTTAAATTATGTCAATACAACTCAGACTAGGACATTATCAAATCATGAAATTAAATGCTATGATTTACTACTTACTTACCTATTCAGTATTCAGAGTAGAATTTATTTATTTTGATCCTAGGCTCTTTTCTCTCAATAAACAACTGGTAGGCCTTAGCAGAAGACCTGAGTAAATATGTTGGTACCCCGGAGTTTTGACATCAGTTATTATCACATCGAGGTTAAGGGACCTTGTAATTGCTATTAAAATTATGGATGCTTGTTAAACCTTGCGTATGTGACCTTACATACAAAACGGTACTTCTACGACTACGTAATGGTAATACTTAACAGTGACATAATAGTTTCTACCTATGAAATGTTCAACATTCTCTTCAACGACAATTCGAATGTCATTCCAAATTCAAATACAAAATGTATAAACGATAACAAATTGCAACCAACCCAATCGTCGTTTGAAATTAAAACGTTCATTTTTATATAAATCAGTGCGTCCGTTAAACCACTGGCTAATTGAGGACACAAAAGACGCAGCCTGCGTGACGGACGGTTAGCGACTCCTGCCTGACCTAACGCTTGACCTGAGCAAACTGTTGCTATTTACTGAAGTGTGGTAGAAAGAGTGCGCTTTGACATGTATTATCTATGAGTGCATCCGTTGTATGGTAGAGTACATGGTACTAACCTCTGATTTACTAATTCTAAATGTATGGATACAGGATTCATGCAGTATGTTAAAGACGCTAAAGAATTGGCTTGTTACCTCATGTTAAAATTGATGACGTAGTGTTGGTAAATGGATAGTAAACCATCAAATTATTGTAATAAAGTATAAATTACAAAATATAACGTAAATCATAAAAAGATATTACGGACCTCCAAAGTTTAGAATAAAATAAATATGCATTTTTTTACTGTCCAAGAGTAAATTGAAAGCTACCAATACAATCCTTACGTTTTTATAGAAACAAAATTGTATGACAACTATTGCCCTAAACGCAGTATTTCGCGACCGAAACAGCGATTTACTTGATTTTCCATACAATGATTAGTTCAAATAGCAAAATGGGACGTCATACTTTTGAGTCAATCAGTATGAAGCGTTTCGGCTGCCGCCAGCGAGGTCCGTCTTTAACTCAATTTTTTGGGTATTTATGTTTTTTTAATGTAGTTGCTCCCATACAAACATTTATTTCTCTCCAAAAACTGGTTCGAATGGCATCGTAAAAAATCTTAGGTCACAAGATTATTATCTCGGTGCGCGAAAGAATAAGCAACAGCACGGTTATTACAAATCACAAGACGGCGCGCGAGCTGCGTCGCGGCGAGATAGATTATCGGACTCTTTCTGATTAGAACGCTTAGAAAGGGACGGATAATCTACGCGACACATCTCGCGGGCCGTCTTGTGATACCCGTGCTGGTATCGGAAGTGACAACCAAAAAAATCCTCGAGGCATGACAATATGTACCAATGTTTCACAAATGGTATTTGAAGGAGGAGCAGGACTTTTCTGGAATTAGATTAAGTACTTCGTTTGGATGCTTTCAGATCTTTACCAGTAAAATGAGCGTTTGACCATTCGATTGTGGTGTTATGTTCCTGGCGGTTAGTAAGGTTACCAGACTTCCGAGGATACGCTGTGTCGAGAGTGTTGAGAGAGCGGGACCTTCATAAAATAAGCATTTCACCATTAGATTGTGGTGTCATGTTCCTGGCGGTGAGTAAGGTCGCCAGACTTCCGAGGATACGCTGTGTTGAGACTGTTGACAGTGCGGGACCTTCATAAAATAAGCATTTCACCATTAGATTGTGGTGTCATGTTCCTGGCGGTGAGTAAGGTCGCCAGACTTCCGAGGATACGCTGTGTTGAGACTGTTGACAGTGCGGGACCTTCATAAAATAAGCGTTTCACCATTAGATTGTGGTGTCATGTTCCTGGCGGTGAGTAAGGTCGCCAGACTTCCGAGGATACGCTGTGTTGAGACTGTTGAGAGTGCGGGACATGCATAAAATGAGCGTTGCACCAATATATTGTGGTGTTATGATCCTGGCGGTGAGTAAGGTCGCCAGACTTCCGAGTATACGCTGTGTTGAGACTGTTGAGAGTGCGGGACATGCATGAGCGTTTGACCATTATATTGTGGTGTTATGTTCCTGGCGGTGAGTAAGGTCGCCAGACTTCCGAGTATACGCTGTAAGACTGTTGACAGTGCGGGACCTGCATAAAATGAGCGTTTGACCATTATATTGTGGTGTTATGTTCCTGGCGGTGAGTAAGGTCGCCAGACTTCCGAGTATACGCTGTAAGACTGTTGACAGTGCGGGACCTGCATAAAATGAGCGTTTGACCATTATATTGTGGTGTTATGTTCCTGGCGGTGAGTAAGGTCGCCAGACTTCCGAGTATACGCTGTAAGACTGTTGACAGTGCGGGACCTGCATAAAATGAGCGTTTGACCATTATATTGTGGTGTTATGTTCCTGGCGGTGAGTAAGGTCGCCAGACTTCCGAGTATACGCTGTGTTGAGACTGTTGAGAGTGCGGGACATGCATAAAATGAGCGTTGCACCAATATATTGTGGTGTTATGTTCCTGGCGCTGAGTAAGGTCTCCAGACTTCCAAGGATACGCTTTGTTGAGACTGTTGAGAGTGCGGGACCTGCATTTGTCTATAGCTGTCGATACAACGAATCCACCAACAACAAAGGGTCGGAAACACACTTGGGACTCCTCTGGAGTAGCGAGCGTCAATAGGCTACGGTGTGTGTTACCATCAAGCAGCTCGAATACTTCTTCGTGACAGTGGGTGGTATAAAACTAATATTATTATAGCTTAGTGCCATGCTGTTTCCTATTGATAGGGGTGCGCGTCACGCTGGTTGAGCGTGGGAAGTAATCTCGGCCACATTCCTTCGCGCGACAACCCTAGCTCGTAGGAAGCACCTGCGTGCACCATCAAATTGCCATTAAGTGCAGTTGAGTGAAAAGTCTAAGGTAATTAATTGAAGTTTGGAAGTATGCATAAAGCAATAATGGTCGTGATTCAGATCAACTTTAGTATGACTAGCGTAATTGGTTTAGCAGCTTGATAAAATATGAGTATAACATCATTTTATTTATTTGTAGGTATGGTGGTATTCCTCGTGTGTCAAATACAAATTCATTTCCTGTTACGACTTGATAGATACTGGGTCCGGTGAGAAAAGATGACGGAAGCTTTAGAGTCCGGAAGAACGCCAAAATCGAAGATCTGGTGGCCGCGCACAACATCATTGGAGAAACGAAAGCTCACCGTCTGCGCTATGGCTCGGTCACGTCGAAAGAATGGAGGAAGGTCGGGGCGCCAAACATACATATCTGGGCCATCCAGCCGGACGGCGAGCGGTTGGGCGTCCCCGGTATCGTTGGATGGAACGACGTCGTCGAATCAGACCTGCGTGATCTTAAAGCCATGTACTGGCGAGAAATAGCACAAGATCGGGACAAATGGCAACAACTCATGTCGGAGACCAAGACTCGCTTTGGTTCGCTGAGTCATTACAGTTAGTCAGTTAGTTACGACTTGATAGTAAGAGACGGGATTTTATACTTGACATTAGCAAGACGATTTTGTTACAAGAAAATCAAACCAAATGTGAATCTTAGGTTTGAAATCAGATGATTCAAGTTGTTATATCAAAGGATCATTAGGATGTTTTTGTGAACATGTCTTGGATAGTTTATTTATTTTGCAAATCTCATCAAAATATGTTCATTATCACTACACGATCCAAGCAAATCAGTTTTCAAGTGAATGCTTCGTACTCGTACATCTGTTAGTCGATCACGTCGCATTGTGTATAAATGTTATGTCAAGTATAAGATCTATGTCAATTGTTATATGGAAAAAAATATAGTTGGATCTACCTAACGCGCGTTCGGAACCTTATGTGATTATCCTCCTGCTGAAATATATCAATATAATATGAGCATATATGTGCTATACATATGTTCAACGCATATAACTGTAATCATGGTAAAAATAAACGTCTGTACCTACTACCTACTACCTACTACGCTTTGAAATGAAATGAAATGTTTATTTTTGCTGAATATGGGTACTTACATTAGGTAGGTAGGTACAATATTTTTATGGTCCACCATATTCTGCTTGAGAAAAAAACTCAAGATTATGCTGGCGGTTGAGCTTTGAGCTCAAGCAAAATAGAGTTGCCTATATCTACTTATATTAAGATTAAGGTATAGTCTACATTTAATTTACTATTTTTACATTTGATTTGACCACGTACCGGAAGGTGGACTGATGACCTGGTAAAGGTCGCGGGAGTCCGCTGGATGCGGGTGGCCTATGTCCAGCAGTGGACGTCTTTCGGCTGATATGATGATGATGATGATGACATTTGATAGTAAAGAACTCTCTTAGAGAATATACTTTTAATCGAACTAGGGAGCGAAGCGAACGAAGCTTCGATGCTTCAGCTTGGGCCGAAAATCGTTCGTAGTTCCGGTGTCTGTCCAGATGTCCGTCTGTTCGTCTGTTCTCCTCTACAGGTCGCATTTGTCAACCGATTCTCGTGGCATTTTGTAAGCAGGTTTGTTAATTATAACGATTTTTTTAACGAGTCAATTTTTCGAAATTGAAAAAAAAAAATTATAAGATAGGCTTGCGAGTTCTACAGCTCACAGAGCCACTAGTAATAAAAATTTGTCAGGGCCTCAGGGGTGTGTGATTGCAGTCGTGGGAAACAATCACGGTCAGTCACGTCACGACATTCCCGCGTCAACCCTAACAGGTGTTTCCTATGCAATTACCGAATTACTGCACTAGTGCATTTGGTTTCGCTTTTACAAGGCCGTGTGACTCAAGTGTGATGGCTCACTGTGTCGAAATAAGTGTTACATCGAATCATTACCGACTTAATAGGTACTAGGTAGGTACCTACTCCAAAACAAAGAAGGTAAAAAATATACCCACTGACGAAAATTTAATTCATGTACAATATCTCAAAAAATTACAAAGCTACAACCGTTTTTATGTTGCCTGTTAGAGAGAGAAAACGTTTCAGGTGCGTGACGGCACACACGTAATGTCTAAGCTTAGGATCACATATGTATATCTGTCACCTTTGGTAATTTATGTAGGTATAGCCCGACAAGTTTCTTTTTGACCCTAGCCAAGCCACGTTGCGGATTTTTAATCGAACAAGTTTCTTTTACTGGCGAGGAATTTGACAACAGACGTAAGAAGTCATCGAACGTCACCATATTCCTATAAACAATGTCTTGAAATTGGTTGTTGACATGAACGTGACACGTGACGCATGTTATAGTGCGGTCGTAGGTATTGATTGAACTGGTTAGTTCGGTTAGAATTTATATTTTTTTATTTTATTTACGGTATATGTAGGTAAATAAATATAATAAAAAAAAATATATTTATTAAAAGTTAATACAAGATTATAATTAACATTAACTAAATTACTAATTAAAACTAAGTTCAATCTAAAATAGGTAAATATATATATGTATAAAGAGAACAAAACTGGGCAAGTGCGTGTCGGAGCACGCACAACGATGGGTTCCGTGCCTATTAAAAAGGTCGTATCGTCACAGAAATCTTACGGCACTTACCTCTTACCTACGTCCTTGTACTTGTCGTCGTGGAAAGGCAGTTTTTCAGAAATATCTCAAAAACCTATGAACCGATCTTGTTCAAAAAAATTTGGGGTGAAAGAATTTGATAAGCCCTATGTCCATGATTTTTTTCATATTTTTTTAATACACCGTTAAAAAAATAGATCGAGGGGGAAGACACAATTTTTGTGACTTTCGTGGCAATTATCTCCGACTCCATTCACTTAATCAAAAAAAATGCTGAGAAATCTTATATTTATTTTAAAAGGCCTATAGACGGATGTGTACCACACGTTGACTTACAATGATATTTTTTTTAACTTGCAGTTACATGTATGGAGTTCACCCCTAAAAATATTTTTTAGTCATTTCATTACAGAACTATGTAGCGGCTAACAAAATACATTTATCCTTAAAATTTTATTCAAATACACCTTATACTTTTCGAGTAAAATGCCTGTGGCATACGGACAAACGGACATAACAAAACTATAAGGGTAAGTTTTGACATTTTGGCTATGGACCCCTAAAAGGACCCAATAAAAAACTTTAATAAAATGGACACTCAATGGAAACCAGATATGGATAAATAAGTATTTATTATTAAGCATAGAATTTTTACGTTCTACAAACAACACAACCCAATACACAATGTCCCGACTATACATGACGTATGTACATTATTGACATATATTATGCTGTTTACAGCGACACCATCTCAGGGTTAAATAGCGGCTTGTCAGGCTATTCCTACTATCAGAATATAGGAGAGGCACGAGAGCGAACAAGGTACTCAAAATATCTGAATGTATGTTCTCACAGAACTATTTAACGCCTTAATGACAATAAAGTTATTCGGATCTCTTACCATTTTAATATCTACGACTTTGACTAGGCTTAAGTATCATAACAGCAGATTTCAACTATCCAATTAGTGAAAGTGACAAACTGAAATGTCTTTTGATTCCAACCAATGCTACGAAGTACACAGGTAATTATAATGGCAGTAATTAGTCTTCCCACGTGGCCGCGGGCTCGCGTGAGCCACCTGCTCACGCCGCCGCACTGTGCATGGGAATTTGTACAGTAAGCTAAGAATGTGGTTACTTTTCAACTCTTGTGTAGGTTTAAAATTGGTAGGTCACTTTCTTTGATTATTGTACGTAATATACAAAATTTATAAAAACGAAGTATACTTTTCAAGATAGCGGTTAACCCCTATGGTCTCTAAAGTTCAAATTTTATAAGACATGTAAACTTGACAACTGTTACTTGCATTTTGACCCCATTTTTGCCCTACAATCTGTTATTACAGATTTGGTGTCCACTCACGCCCGCCATATTGTTTTTTTTAAGTTGATGTGCGCCAACATATTGTCAGCATTAAGAGAAATCTAACACCGCCTCATTTGTTGGAATTCATCAAGCATCTTGACCTGGAGCCCCTGGAGGTGATAGCAAACTATCAATACTCGAAATACTAGAAACTAGAAATACTACAAATCCTTTACCATTCCATTGGGTTTAGCCGTAGTCAAGTAAAATGTTCCTATTGTGTAAATCAAAGTGGATTTGAAATGCTTCCAACCTTCAAATTCACAGAATCTCCCCTTGAAGGACATTGAGAGAAAATCTCATATGTAGATGCAATGATGTAATATAAAATTATTATTTTTTATATTACATCATTGTGTAGATGCATTTTTAGGGTTCCGTAGCCAAAATGGCAAAAACGGAACCCTTATAGTTTCGTCATGTCCGTCTGTCCGTCTGTCCGTCTGTCCGTATGTCACAGGCCTTTTACTCGAAAAATATAAGGTGTATTTGAATAAAATTTTGAGGATAGGTGTATTTTGTTAGCCGCTACATAGTTTTGTAATTAAAATGTTGTCATTTTAATTACAAAACTATGTAGCGGCTAAAAAAATTTTTTTTTAGGGGTGCACTCCATACATAAAACTAAAGGTCAAATTTTTTTTTTTCATTGTGACCCCCCGTGTGGCACATCAATCGATAGGCCTTTCAAAATAAATATAAGGTTTCTTAGCATTTTTTTTGATTAAGTGAATAGAGTCGGAGATAATCGCCCCGAAAGTCACAAAAATTCTGTCCCCCCCTCTCTAATTTTTGAACGGTGTATTTTAAAAATATGGAAAAATTCATGAACATAGGGCTTATTAATTACATTCACCGAAAATTGTTTTGAACAAGATCGGTTCAGAGGTTTTCGAGATATTGCTGAAAAACTGCCTTCCTCAAAGAAAAGGACGTAAGTGCCGTAAAATTTCTGTGACGATACGACCTTTTTAATAGGCACGGAACCCTTCGTTTTGCGTGGTCCGACACGCACTTGGCCGGTTTTTTTAAACTCCTCATTTTGATACCCCACTCGATGGAATAGGATTTTTTTTACAGTACACATGGTGTTACTTTTCCGCACGAGTGCGGAAATGAGCACTTTTCGTGCATATGTTGAAACTTTAAAGAGCCATATGTACTGTAAAACGTTGTACGATACACGTGCGAATAGGTAATTTGCAACTCGTGTCGATTTAAAACACTCCCTTCGGTCGTGTTTTAATTTATCGCCACTCGTTGCGAATTTCCTATTTTCTGCACTTGTATCGTAAATAACTATTTTCTCCAGTGCCCACATTATTGATCAGTGATCATATCGTTTTTTATATTACGCCATTTGTTTTTAATGAGACGTCATATATCCTATGTCACCCGGGTTGACGTAAGGATTCTAACGATACCTATCTCACCTCATTTAAATCGGTTAAGAGGGCGTTACAGTGCTGACTAGCGCCACTGGTAAATAATTGTGATTATTTAAATTTCACGATAGATATTTAAAAAAGGAGGCCATTACTTCCTGTGTTTTGTATTTAAGTACCTTGTGAATACACCAAACTAGTTTTTATGTTGCTGGATTCGTCGATCTATGAACTCGAAAGAAAAACGGCCGTTTTAACTTTGGACGCATAGATTGAGGAATCCAGCAACATAAAAACTAGTTTGGTGTATTCAGAAGGTACTTAATTACAAAATACAATGAGTAGTGGCCTCCTTTTTTATTAAATATCTATCGTGAAATTTAAATAATCACAATTATTTACCAGTGGCGCTAGTGTACACTGTAACGCCCTCTTAAGACAGATACATACATAGACCCTGAAATCCTCCTTTTCGTTGGGCAGTCATGTAAAAAGGACAATCTACACAAACTCGTAATCTCTTGGTAATATAATTTGTGTGTGAGCTGTGTTGAGACTGACTGAGGGACATGCATTTTTTTCTAACTAATCCTCAAACCTGTCGTCTCCCGATCCAGCGAACTCACGGCTAAAATGGTGCCTCCCGCATTGGACACAAAAATCGCATAGATTGTTTTGTTCTGTTGTTTGACGCGACCGGTAATTCGCGGCGGAGAAATTTGTACCCTGTTTGTTGCCGCCGAGAATTTATGGCTTGATTGAAAAAAGCTTTATTGAATAGTAAATACGTTTTATATTCTATTGGGCGTTTTCTAATTTAACAAAGGGTAGGTTTCTAATTTAAAAAATGATAATTTTTGGTCACTTCCTTCATAAGTAATAAGTTTAGTCACAAGTTAGTCCCAGTTAAAAGGCGAGTTAAGGTTTAATGAAACAAACATATCGAAATCCAGAGAGACATTTTTTTATTCCTCAACATTACTTCATACAACTTCATACAGTCTCATACACACCGACCTATATTACACCATCACTGTACAAGTTATTGTGAATAAATACCTAAAATTGCTTTCTTTACATGTATTACAGATGTGGCAGGAGACAATGTCATTGAGACATTTGGGTTTTATTTAGAAAGATTATTTAGATATACTATATATAAAACAATGCGGGTTAAGAAAATAGGGTTAAATAAGAACTATAACTATAGATGTTTTGACCCTTTAATTTAATGGGAAATGTTATAAATGAATATAATTCTGTGTATCAAGATTGAAGAAAAGCTTCTTGAAGCCGCGTTTACACTAGCGATCAAAGCTACAAGTTACTCGCCTAAGTTGAGGGAAACAATTGCGCCAAGTGGCTCTCGCCTGACACTAGTCACGGTTAAAAATAGTTTAAGGGGGATAAATAACCAAAAATAATAACATTATAAACAATTATTATAAAAAATCTAAATAAAACCCTTTTAGATTAAGAAAGTACGAAGAATTACGTGACATCAACAGAATTGTAAGTTTTTCAATACATAACCAATTTATCCAATATCATTAAAAAACAACATCAACATTAAGTCCTTCATGTTTCGTTGTCAACATTACGGTACACCAAATGCAAAAAAAAAGAATTGTGCAAAATTAAGTTTTATTATAGAATGTTGTACCAGAGTTGACTGAATGTACCATAAGGGTAAAGTTGAATAGAAAAAGTGTTGTGCCTATCATATCTTTTTGCGGAATCTTTGATGTTAAGTTTCGGTAGCTTACGTTTAAGGTTCTCGTAAGTTACAATTCTGTACAGGTACAAGTTGGAACCCGACCGCAGACAGCAGCAGCAGACGACGTGTCCCAGTGACTCGCCCGGTTTCTATGTATTTCTATGAAATACATTTCGTAGCTAACGACACGTCAACGTCATAGAAATACATAGAAACCGGTAGTGTCGCTGCGACGCGTTGTCTGCTGCTGCTGTCTGCGGTCGGGTTCCAACTTGTACCTTAACTCTCCTCGTATAAAAGAACCTTGCGGGTTAATAGTACTATGAGAGTTATATCGTGGGTGAAGTCCTGCTTCTATACAATTTACCCTTATGACTAGCTAAACTTACGTATAAACCCATAAAACAAATATAATTTACTTCTCACTAAGAAATCTTTAAAAAAAACAGAAATAAGCAGTAGTGTTTACAATAAAGTAAAATATCTTTCTATGAAAGCTACTTTTCAATAATATAAAACGTAAAACTCTAAAAAAGTTAAGGAACGATACAATAAATGCTTTTGCGGAATTATTAAGTAGACAAGTAACCATGTTTATTTACAGTTTGGAAAATAATGCCGGTACATAGTAACTAATAAAATTGTATATTTTGGCATAGGCTCTACCAAAACTTACTAATACAATTTACATTACTGCATTGAGTTAAATTTAATGGTTTTCTCACAGTATTTTTACTAAATTTAATCGCGCATATAATTATTTTTTACCGTAACGTTATGGTACCCACAGCCACCAAAAAACATTAAAGTAAATAAATTTAATAATGATACGCGATTAAGTCTAGTTTACCTAAAATACTATTTGGTAACAGATAATTCTCATAATGCGTATAATTCTCTATACCGGTCTATTAAATATCATTTGTAATGCCACTTCAATGAAATATCTATAAGTATGTTCCCAGGTGCCGACCAAGTGATTTTGGTAGAGCCATACAAATCTCATATTTATTCTGAATTAATAAATACCTAAGAGCACCACTGTGAAATAAAATGTATCCAAAAACTATGTCGCCGACTAAGTATCTACACACTAATACTACACACCAACATTGCACGACCGATGTAAAATCTTATTGCGTTTTATCATATCTTTATAGATTTATATCGATTTGTTATAAAAACCGCATTGGTTTTTTAAAGAAGAAAACATAAATAATAATATATATACCCTATCCATTGACTCTTTAATTAATTTGCATATTATGCAAGAACCGTTCACATCAGCAATGGATTATAAAGCGGATTCCTCCGAGAAGACCTATCACAAACATCGTAGAAAACTTCAATGCCTTTCGCATATTATCATAACTATATTTTACAATAAAACATTTTATGTACATCATTAAATATAAGTAGCCTAATTATTTTTACAGAGGAACAAAAAAACTTGAACTAATAGACACTAGTAACACTAAATGTTCATTTCATGTCGCACGGTTCTGGCCGTAGGTTCAGTAGGTTGTCGATCATCATGGAAGTCTTTTGAGCATTCTTCTGAGTGTCGCTTGGGGTCGTCGTTTCAAACTCCTGGCTCTCAGTCGTTTTCGGCGTATAGAAGGCTGATATAGGATCGAAGGTCGGGCAGGGGTCAGCTCGCTCGCTCTCCCTGCTTGTCCTGGACCCAAAGTATTCTTCTGTGGCCGCTTCTGTGCTGTCGTGGAACTCGCTGGAGCTGGTGACGGCGTCCTCCTGTGGGACCTCTCGCTGGAAACGTTGGAACGGATCGAACCGCTGGCTGGGCAAGTACGGCGGGAAGCCGTACGGCGAGGATCAGGCGGCCGCCAGCTGTCTCCACATCGTGTGTCACATGGTCGCCATGTACGGCCAAGAGAACGAGCTCCCTGAGAGCAGCATATCTCTGATCAACGTCTCGATGGGAGTCTTCCCCACTAGTCGTACAAAGAACAGTTGCTCGATGACTTGGGAGCTGACTGTCCGGAGCGAGGGCAGGCGGAGGAGCAGCTTCCCGAACCGCGTGGGCTGGTTGGGGTACTGACTCCTGCAGTACTCCTCGAGGGCGCACTGTGATTTCTCTTGTAGACTCTCTATGTGTGACACGTCCGACAGCCCGCAAGCATCTGCAAAATAAAACATAACGTTAATGTGAATAACGATACGATAATATACTTAATAATGTCCTAATCGCGTTTAGAAATAAGTCTGCTTTCTACGTGGGATAAATAAAGTATTCCAATTCCTAAAATTTTGTTCAAAAAATTCACATCAGGCCAAAAAAATACGGATCCTTTCATGTAAACTGAGCATTACTCAATTTTATTTCAGTTTAAATGTCCCTATAATGTGGTTCCGTAAACAAATGAACGAATTAAATGACATAGAAACTGTTATGATGCTCGTCATATAAATTGCTTGTGGGGTGGAATAAGATGTCTTTTACCCCACAATCATCTCTAATAGATATGGAAAATGTTACATATTTATAGTATAGTAAACAAATGTTACCGTAACCGTATAAAATGTATAATAACTATATTGGTTTTATATCATATTTTCAACCCTAGACGAGAAACTAATGTCAAATATCGAAGTCATGAATACCAATCGGTTATTAGAAGACCAACAAATCCTACCCAATCTTTTCCACTCGGTTACATTTGAATGAATTGCATCAGTCAAAATTTCGAGCGAGGGAAAACTTTAAGAAACAAATCTCCAAGACACGAATAATCCTTCCCCCAATATAAAAACGAAGATAATAACCCGTGAACACCCCTAATCCGATTAGGAACCCTTGGTACATTTGCTGGATGCAGACATTAATATATTTTTATTGTGGCAGAAATGACGCGAACAACACGCTCATTACTGCAGACGTCTGGAAACAGACGCAAGGCAGATATAATTAGTGTTATGGAATGTAATTTGATTGCTGCGACACTACGTTACGTTTACGGTGGTCCTGAAGAATTCGCGATTTGGGCTCTCGGAAATAACTGTTGTAACTCAATCATGACAATATTGATACTACGTGCGAGGACTCTTGGCAATAGCTATGACTGTACCGTACTGACTTTAATCCCGACGTCATTGTTCGTTAATCAAGGGTCGTATATGAGTTAACGTTTTAGCATGTGGCATATTGATATATGATAAAAATCCGGCGGTTGAATTCTGTCTTATGCAATTCTGGGTCAGTTTGCGATCAGCAAGATTTTTCGGATTTTATACGTCCTCACTAGCAAATTCATAATGCTATATCGGAGAACATGAACCCAAGAATGAAAAACCCATGCAGGACCAACAAACAAGAGTGTTGTAAAGTAAGTTAGCTCGCTTGACCCTTTTAAATCATATAAATAAATAAAAGTTACACGAATATACCGTAGATTTTTTTACTTTTACTTCAAAGAGTTGTAATACCCATAAAACTAACGAATGTATGATTAAATATCAGATAAACTACACCAATGAAAACGTAACAGGCAGAATGAACTACGTAATTTACTCATCAAACATGTATGAAGACCAACTGGCCGCTTTAATTACTTGAGACTGAGGCTATGTCGGGAATTAAAAATTAACTACTCCCTTTCAAATACTTCTTTAAAAGTCACTTAGTATTTCAATTTCATTCCTATATTAATTTTGTATTTCTGGAATGTTTCATTTCTTTATGGTAATATAATTAGTATTGGAAATGTGGTGATATTGAAAGCAAATAGGGGCTTATAAATGTAAATCTGGGTGTTTGGGAAGATGGTTTGTGGGAAAATTGTTGGTTAAACGCGGTCGCTGTTCAAAAAGTATGACCATGAATAAGTAATGTCAACATATTGAACAGGTATCCAAGTGGTTTAGTCTAGTTAGTATGTTTATGACAGTTACTAAGTAGTTTAAAAAATGACAAGATTGACATTTCAAGAATTGTTTCTTCTTGCGATTCTTAATTTTATATCGCGCTCAACCACCGCGAAAATGGTTGCAATGACAGTTTTTATAATTATTTCGTAACGGTATTTTTCCTATTTCTATTCTGTTCACACAACCAGAACGCACGTTCAGATTAAAGCTTTGAGTGTTTCATGTATTTCGTGTCCTTCCATTAGTGACGTCGTTGTGTACAGTGTCAGTATTGCAGTGTGCCGTGGTGTCCCATTTTTTTTTCGTACAACTACCCAACGCGACCTACGCGATGCGTCTAACTTAACTGTGCACGGGACTGCACAGCCAAGTTCTGAAACCGGACATGAAAACACCCAAGATTTCGACAGATGAACCACTAATGAATGTAACCTAGTTCCCCGTGAATCTATTAATTCTAATTCGTGTGTCCACGCCTTCCAGCATCTCGGGACATGACGCAACGAGACAATTGCGATCACTTGTACTAATTGTCCGGGCAATGCCGTTAAATGGTCACAGCTGCTTGTAATTGATGGGCACCCGAGCCAGCGTTTAAGATGGTGTATGGAAATATTAGGCGCTTGAGACAAATACACAAATAACTCCCGTACAAATTCTGTCTCTATAAGTAAACATTTACCCCAGCTTGTTTAGAAATCCTTATTTATAATTTTTCCTGTTACCTATGTGGTTACAACAATAATCAGTGTCTTTGTAAAAAAAATATTCCCGAGTTTTAAATATGGATAGATATAAAACATATATTATAGTTTCAAGTACTTGTTCATCTACAACTATCACTGCCTAGTACCTACCCATAACACCAATCGAAACTGGTTTGGGACTAGGTAGGTAGATTTGTGTAAATAAATTTAATCCCGTCTACTCTTCATTATGCATGAAGTAATGAATTCAAATCAACAAATGTCTACAAAACATCAATTAAACAGGCACTAATTCCATTGACCAAGGGCAATCCCTCACCTCTCTGATTCAAAAGGTATACGCACTGGTCTTACAGACCAAAGATCAGGATAGCCTGTTAACCCTGCGCCTGGGCAACAATATAATAACTTTGATTAGAATGACTCTGGTGAACGAACGAGTGAGTTGGATGAATGGAACGAATGAATGGATTGTTGCTGATGACGGAGATTGGCAACAATGTATAGAAGTAGAAATGTAAAGGAAAAAAATCAGGTGAGCAAAATGTTATTCGACAAATTAAGGAATTAAAGATATATACATAATTATATAGTAACAATAAATGTTCATTTTTATCATTTATCGACAGTGACAGACATTGAATATTAGTTAAATATATATAAAAAAAATGTAATTGGAATAATGAATCAATGAAGTATATTTATTAATTATTATACTTTTTCACCAATTATTTTAAATTAGGTACAAATTAATTTATCATGATTTGAGAATTAAGAAGCTTTTAAAAGACTAAAAATTTGCTAGTTTATTGTACTTTGTATTTTGCTATACACTACCACTACCACGGTCCATGAGAAACTATATATAGTATTATAACACCTGTACTGAACCATTGTTGCAATAAATTAATTATGGAGAAGATAGTCTAAACGATAACACCAAATGAAAAGAAACATACTGTAAGGGATAAAATTGATAAGGAAGTAATTGACATTTACAAGTAATACTTTTATCCCATAGTTTAAGACAACTTGCACCGTCAAATATGAAAGACATCAATAATGTATATTCACGATACACTTTAGTGTACCCCGAAATGAATCAGTTTCGACGAACCCAAGCAGTTAGAGGCTTAAATAGTATTGATGGCGGGGTCAAATGATGCGCCCCGCTAAATCAATGTCCCATCAGCATTAATGAAAGTCTATCAGGAATCAGCTTGGCGCCAATCTGGCGATCATTTTCATCATCAGTTGGAGTGACGAAGATATTTCATTTATATGTATTTTTTGTGCCAATTTAAACCTAATATTTGAGACTTGTGTCGCTGGACAGCTATTAATGATACCTACGAGTACGAAAATCACTTCTTACATAACAAGTCAGAAATGATATTCAAGTAAATTGGTACTTTTTGCGGTTCGGTAATTTTTTTGATATTTTCACTAGTATTATATCTAGTGAGACCACTTTAGTTTATGACAGGCATCGTAACGAAAATTGAATTCCTTTGCGGTCAAGAATCGAAGCAACTGTCTAATATAACTTCGCGAGTTAATACCATCGCATTTAGGTATTTTATTCATATACAATATATTTACCGTATATTATATGTTTCATAAATAATGAATAAGGATTGTTCTTTTGTAATCGATCGTAATAATTTGTGTGATTTCAAGTGTCATCAATTGATTTTGCTTTAGATACATAATGTTCAATTTATCGTTCATTAGAGTAAAGGGTGATAATGGAGCGAGTTAAATCGATGCCCGCATTCGTTTCATTCACTCATTCATTCATCGTTCACGCTCTATCTTTTATAAAAATATATAATTATCCCTATTAAACTATATGCGGGTTACGGTTTTTATGTTTTTTGGGGTTATACTTCTCTAATATTGTCGTGTCTCTAACAACTTGGCTTTGGTTTTGTAACAGTTATGTCAGTATTCTTAAGGAGATTTATGCTAGATATTTCTTAGTTAAGAGAATATAATTCTACACTTTACTATTACTATGTAAAGTGTACTATGTAATCGTCTTCTTCATCTTATTTTATCAAGCCAATGAAATATATTTCTGAAATGTGTTATATCGGTTTGTTTAAATGAGATATTTTGTTTAGGAAAGCTAATCTTGATCCATTATTAAATAAAAAGCCTTTTTAACAGTTTAGTTATGTTATTGTCTATAAATACAACGGTTATGTCACATTTTTCACACATCAATAGCCCACAATCTACGGTAAGTCGATCAACTGAATACAAAATCCGACAATGCCTCAAAGAGGCGGTTACTCAAACATCGTAGGCGGTACACCGGGCAACAGATGACTAAACGTTACATTCCATAGCTTTAAGGTCGAGAATCATCGGCTTTATGGGTTGACTGTACGACAGATGTTTACTTTGCAAACATTGGGATGATCTTGTTGAATGCAATAGCTGGTATTAGTGTAACAAAGGTGCTCGTACAACATTTTAAATGCCGTCAACAGCCGCGCTGTTTGATAATATTTATTTTCGATATCGATTTTACTAGCTGTAACTGTAAGTTTGTTTTTGAATAAAAGAGGTCTGTTAGATCGAATCTTATTATAAGTGACGTGGACATGAGTATCTTTGAATGTTTTTTTAACAGCTTATGCTTTGTGCCTGTAGTGAGGTATATTTTGGTGGAATATAAGGTAAGAAAGTTTTCTTACTGTCTATACTTGTAATTAGACAGTACGGAATTTTAATTTGGGTGACTCAGTTGGTTGGAACAGAAAATACATATTATCTCAGGTATTATCTTCAGTCATTATCAGTAGTTCTCGAATAACTATAGCCATGAAATATGTTTATTACATTCAGGTCCAACTCCTGTACTAACGTGTCTTAAGTAATGGTGTTAGTGCCAATTTCAGTCGACGTTCACATTAGTTAACTTCTTTAACAATGTAAAATAGCCGATAACATAACCTATAATTTACATTACAATACAGTTAACAACAATGGCGTCTTTACAATCGTAAAATAATCTGGTAAGGAGATCGGAAATAGCGAAACAAATTTAGCACCCACAATAGGGACCCGGTGTTTGTCACCGCGATCCCATCTTGAGAATAGCTCCCTCGTATCAGATTGAAGTGAGTTTCGAATTCGATGTTTACGTTCGATTTTCGAATGTAGACATTTTCATGGAAATTAGGTAACGGGGAAGAAAGATAAGCATGACCGGAATAGACACTGATATTTGAAATATGGTAAGTATTGACTATCCATCGACTTTGTATTCATATTTAAGAAGTAAATCAAAACAAAAATTTCGTATTGCCTTGAAATCAACGAAGTGAGCACTGATGAAAACCTAAAGTCAATTACCGTACCGTGATTACCGCTTACTTTTTCTCGATTCACTACAAGGACTTGAATAAAAATGTAATGCACGAGCAAAGGATTTTTAATCAATTTGATATTTAAATGAATGCTCTGGAGGTCTGCTTTTAGGGTTCCGTACCCCAAAAGGAAAAAAACGGAACCCTTATAGGGTCACTCGTGCGTCTGTCTGTCCGTCTGTCACAGCCGATTTGTTCCGAAACTACTAGACCGATTGAGTTGAAATTTGGTACATATATGTAAATTGGTGACCCAAAGATGGACGCGTAAAGTAAATCAATGAATTCTCAACAAGGGGGCCACTTTTGAGGGGAAAACTGGAAAATTAAAAAAAAAGTTTCGCAAACTGTATTTTGCGACATATCAAATGAAAGGGGTTGTTGTAAGCATGTCAGATATATTTTTTTATAATTTAATCAAAAACAGATTTGAAGTAATTTAGGAAAAAAGACGAAAATTGACCATTCTCCCCTTATCTCCGAAACTACTAGGCTTAAAATTCTGAATAAATATGGAAAATAGTCCCTTGCCTAAAGATTACAGGAAAACCTATAAGAAGTTTGAGTATTCAAAGTAACGGGAAAATTCTCAATATTTTTGTGTGTTATATACGGAACCCTCACCACGCGAATTGAACTCGCACTTGTCCGGTTTTTGTTTATCGCGTCCGATGCCAATTGAATTTCAACGTGTTTCGTGGGCTCGCTTCAACACGCGCCAAGCTAATGTATCAGAACGAGCGAGCGAAACATGACAAGTGATTGAAATGTGAAAGAGTTGAAGCGAATTGGGTCCCTGCAGTCCCTGGTTTAAAATCAATTTCATTTTGGAATTAATGCTCTTGTACATGATGAAATGATGATACTGTCATCTGTCATGAAAAAAGTAACTGTGCAAAATATTACTTAGACTAATTTGTCAAATAAAACGTGTTGCCAGCGGCGATATCTGTGATATATTTACAGAATAACATGATCACCTACTGAACGCGGCAAAATAATTATACCTTTTTCGCCTCGTAAATGGTTGAAGGATGTAATTTTCATCTCAAACCTGTCATTTCGGCACGCGCCTGACAATCAATTGTTGCGTTTTGTTGTGGTTATACATTACAAATATTAAAGTCACCCTTTTGGGCGTAAGTGTTAACTTTATCACAGATTTTTGTTTCAGTGTGTTATTATTTTTGTCGTTATAATTATACTTTTGTGCAGAATCGGGAGTCGTATTCACTTTTGTATTCTAGTTATAGTTTTTGTTAGTGGAGCTTGGTATTCTTATTCAAGTGCAAAATCGTTAGGGGTATATATAATGATAGTGTTTTATGCTTCTCATTGATTACTGGTCAGGGGTGTCGACTCAACTGACGTGTGCTGATACGATTATCCACGCCCGAGGGATGAATGTTAAAAAAGTATAAATGTAATGTCGAGATCGGGATGAATTCGACGACTTGAAAAACATTTTTGCGTAAGTTGAGTACTGTTTAATACAATTAATAATTGCATAATAATTAACGCAAGGATATCCGTCTGTTTACAAAATAGATGCAAGCCTTAATTCTGAAGCCCTGAAAGTCTATTATACGGAAAAAAATGAGATAAGCGAAAGAGACTTCAGAGACAATCTGTCAAAAAGCGGCAGAAAGTGACCAATGCTCTGACAATTCACTATAACGTGATGATCCAATATTAAGAGCTCATACCGAAAGTCAAGTTTTCATTAAATAATGGCACAATTACACTCACTTGGTACTAGAAGATTTCCTTAAGAAAAAAGTCAAAAAAAGTCAGAAAACTTAACTATCATCGCATTTATCCCAAGCTCTACCCACGCTGCCCCTAGGGTTGTCAAGCCGAAAGTCGATTGTTAGAGATTGCGGTCCGAGGGCTGCGACCCCACGACCGCGGGGTGCCCCCACTGGGGTTGTGGTTTGGTGGTTTGTCGTCTGTTTAGATATTTTTGAACTTTTTTTATTAGGTGTTACATTTATTTTTATGGCTCGTAGTTTTTATTTGATCAAATTATTTATGGTCGAATTAGGTTCATAAAAATCTGTTTTGAATCTTGTCAGAGACCTAACGTATTAATATTTATTTCGTTTGCCAGCAGATATTTTGCACGATTTTAACGTGATATTATTTTACAATTAGAACAAACGCTAAAATTTTTCAGCAATAAACAAAAATACTTCGCGAATTCCATAATTAAAGTGGAAATTTCGAACGAAACGGCTCATTAAAATGCGTTTAAAAGTTGGCGTCGTGATTCCCTCCCGCAAACTTTTGTACCTGGTTAATTGAGGATATCTCTCGTTTGCTGAAGTGAAAGGGCCTATGTGTGGGTATGGCGTAAGTGATCATGAGTCGTTTTAGGCGTTTGCGACAGATCTGGCGAATTAACCAAATGAGGGGCGACACACCGGCTTGGCTTGTTCGTACGCTCGGATGCGAAAATGCTTCATTATTATTTGATGATATATGGCTATTCTTTCTTCACTGGGATACAATCATGGGCTTGCTTATTTTTATTTGCTTTTTTCATATTTTGCGAGGTGGCCAGTTATTGGACGGTGGCCAGTTGTAAGCAACCCTACTAGGCACCTAAATTATATCATTGGATATTTGGACTTAACGTCAATGAATTTAAAATGATTGATTTGCTTATATGACTATTAACTGCTGTACATACAGGATAATTTTAGTTTTTGCTCCCATTAAGCTATCTAAACTGCATCACCGCAGAACTGTACAATTAAATAAAATTCGTGATCTTCGGTTCTCAGCGACCATTAGCAGGCTGTGGGCGTAATTAAAAGACACAATACACGGGAGAATTAAAAACAATTAACTGGGGAAGGAATTGAGTACAATGGTCCTTCGTGCACGACTTGGATCTATATGGGAACTGTATAGGCCGTTTGGACGTTGTAAAGCGGTATATGGGCAGCGTTAGAGCGCGCCCGTCAGTTAGCGGAGTTGAATAAACGTCGTATTAGTGTTTGAAACAACGTTCTGGAGTTGTATGTTCAGGTAGGTATTTGTGAGAGTCTACGACGAATTGGGATCGTTAGCAGCATTATATGGCTGAACTGCCTTAGAGTCTACCAAAAAATAATATGTTTCTATTTGCCCAAATGACACATGACGAAATGTTTTTTGCCTAAGCAAATCATTTGCTTCATAATTATTTGCCACACAATAGTTTGTAATAAGAAAAGTGCAAAATAAAGTTATGCCAACGATTGGTTTGCCAAATGAAACTTCTGCGAAACGTTGGTTGCGAAGTGAAATTTAGCGAAACATATTTTTGCCGAAAAGCCAGTATGATGTAGATAAACTAGCCTTTGCCTGCGAGATTGTCCGCGTGAGCGCTGTATTAGGTATCGCTTTGATTGAAGGAATTGAAATTTTTGATTTATATCAAAAATTTCAATTCAATAACATTGAAACATGGGATATGTTTCAATGCACCGGTATTGATAAAGTATTTCAATAGCAAAGTTCAACTTAATCCATTCAGCCGTGATTGAGTACTAAATATCCAAACATCCTAACTATCATATTTATAATATTAAAATAGGATAGTAGGTAGTATATGTTACGCATTTAGTGCGTTAGTTATTGTATGGTTATTATGTAGAGGTTGGGAATAAGCGACTTATAGAACGTTTGATCACTTTGTTGGGACTAAAAAATATGTTTCTAATGGCCGTTGTTTTCGGTTTCGATTGTCGTTCTACCATTGTTTATAACATTACGAAAACGATGACCTTAAAACTAAAAATCAATCGCAGTGATGTTAATCGAGGCGTCAAATTGGGTTTTCAACGCTAGAGCTTATTCCGCAAAGTGCTGACTCGCGCCGACACCCCTCGTAGCCGCCATTTTCTTTTTTCACGGTGTTGCAATTCTATTACAGGCTTTTGTTTTTGATGTCCTTTAAGTGTCGGTTAATTTTGGTGTCTGTGCACCTCAAAACTGTAAAGCCATATGCTTTGTCTTCGAATGCGAAGGCTCAAAATGGGCATTAGCAGAGTAGACCAGTACACTGCTTCATTGAGGTGGCAGTGAATAAAATATGGTTAAGTTAACGCAGTCTGAAAAAAATAATTACTCGTTTGGCTAGCCAGAATTTAGTAACTAATCAGATCTAAATAAACTAATCAACGACTATAATATATAATTACCTATCTAAACAACACGCTATAATCAAGTAATCGTCTACAAAACACAGTCCATCTTTAAAAAAAGCCTAAACAAATGTCATCATCTAAAAACTCCTCGGGCGCCCGCATGGCCACTACGCCACGGTTAGTTACACGGCTTTTAATTCAAAAATCGAACGCTCACTGATTTGATTAAAAAATAAACGATGCGTTGACGTTTTTCTTTTTTTATTATTTAATTAAGTAGGCAACGGTAATGAGGGTTCAGCCAGTGTCGTGTTTCGACACGCGTCAAAAGCTCAAAAGCTGTCGGGCTGGGTCCCTCGGGCTGAGCTTTTACAAAAAGCACCCTCTGATGGCTATTGATAAATATCAGTGTTATATCGTTTTACAACCAGAACAAAAGGCGATTACCGTATTATTAAATTAATACTGTATGATTTTGTGTGGTTTTATAAATTGTGGGTGATGTATGGGGAAAATCTGATCGCCCAATGCAATAATGTTCATACGTATTTGGATTATTAAAAAACAAAACAAACTTTTATAACTGAGACTACGCTTTGACTGGAAATATTACTTTAAAAAAAACTCTCTCATAAATAAGTTTATTTCAAAAACTGGAAGTATAATGAAATCGTTTCACGTTTGTTTTATGCACGGATTATTTCATTCCTAGTACTCCAGACAAAATACGGTTTCAAAAAACATTAATTTATAATAGCGTTTTTTTTGTTTATTTCATTCTAAAACGTTATTCTAAGATGCTTTATTCAAGAATCCAACAAACTTTCCACCCGGAAGTAATTATATAGATTTAAATTAAACATTCATTGTCTTTTTTATTTTATTTATATTGAATATTTTAAAGCAAATGTAAATGAATCTAAATAAAGATAAAAAAAATATTAATATTTATCCGGACTTTTTAGGAGCTAATTAAATATTGATTTTTTTGATGTTGGATTTTGCCTCTAGGTAACTATTTAATTGATAATATATCCGTTACATTAAAAAAATTAGCTATTATAAATTATTTCCAAATTTGACATTTTTTCCATACAAGTTGTCAGTTCATTGCCTGGACTATATTTTTAGCGCATACTTTAAACAAAAATAATAAACTACCATAGACAACATAGACCAAACGCTCCGAAGACAAAACACTGGCCGTTTATACATCCCCGCAACCACAGACAATGCGACTTTTTGCCATCGGTCGTGAAGCCCTGGCTTTTTGAACTGGAATTTTTTCACTCCATTCGTCGTGTAGGCAGACTTTATTTCACCCCATCAGCCACTAGGGTTGATGGGCTGTTTTTTTGCTTTTTGTTTTGATGTTCTGATGAAGTACACGTGTTATCGGAAAATAGAGACAGGTTTTGTCGTCTTTGTTTACGTATATGATCCGAATTATGGGCGCATTTCGAAATTACCTAGGTTTTCAAAGTTTGATACGCTATTTTGACGTTTATTCCGTCCCGATTTTTATGTACGTAGGTACATAATTGTAATGTCTACACAATAATCCGAGGAATGAGATACACGTACGTTGTCAATAATTAGCTCAGGCAACTTCAATTTAAACATACAGACAAATAGTAGAATCCGCAATAGGCTTCGTTAACAATACCTACGTACTAACCTAAACTAACAAAACTGACCGCCCCGGATCGTTGGTGGCCTGAAAGTTCCCATGACACTGGCGACGTATTTAAACATACTTTAGTGCGTGTACGTCAGGCTGAGGCTGCAAATAGTTACTTACTTATTCTTTAAAATGAGCACTGGCTTCCGTCAGTCGATACCCGTACTGGCTTTACTTGTATAATCATGTAGGAAAACTAGTCGCGTATTTTCTAACAGCTTTATATTATCCAACGCATCTCGATCAAACTTTACAGACTAATACGCAGCACGAACTGTCAACGTTTTTTAATTTCCCGAGTTGACAGCCCTAGCGGAAGCATTAGTTTCGAACTCGGACAGTGGCCATCCCGTTCCATGTACAGTTGGTGCAAATAAATGTTCACGTATGTACAGTTGGCAATGTGTTAGCCATGTATGTGGCTATGGGACGAAATGTATAGGCTCGTCACGTCGTACAGCTTTGGGATAGTGTAGATTTCATTTTGAGGTTTGGAACACCCGTACTGTGCCCGTCAATACGGAAAACTTGTGCCCAGTCGGATGAGTGTAGTGTATGTGTTGTTTTGTTTCTCATAAATAAAAATATTTATGGCAGGTCGCTTAGGCATATTTTTCTCAAAGGTAGTGGGATATGGTTCCGGTCATGCAAAAAGCCTTTAATAGATATTTACCAGCGTGTTATAGTAGGCTTAGTGTCGGTAAAAGAAGAATATTCCGGGTTAACAATCTACGTCAATAGTCCAACTCGGTCACTTTTATTTGACGTAACACGATAACCAATTCCCCAAAATAATCACATTCTGCGAACTAAGACTTCCAAATTATCCAAAAACAAAACTGTAAAACAATGGCATTTTCGTGATCATGTGTTTAACAATGCATCGCCCGCAGCGAGCGCGTGATGGATGAACCGGGCGCGATTGATGGCAACTACTGACAACCCTAGCGAGACCTATTCACTAAACGTTGTGAACAACTGTGAGTTAGTCTAGTATATCGTGAGCTCACAATTCGTAATAACTATGCGTGATTGGAGGTTGGATTGTGCTGTATAAGTAGTCCTCTTAGTTCCCATTCGGAAACTAACATAAGCCTTTAGCCATTTTATCTGTAGATAAACTGAAACTGTCAGGGCTCTCACTCAGGAGTCTGTCTCCCGGCAACACACGTAAATGATTGCAACAACATAATAAATTCGGGTCTTTGGTAAATGGATGCAAAGTATGCAAACTATAGGTATTGTAGGCAGCGCGTGCACTTTGTGATGAGGTGCTAAATAAACGCTTCAATGCCTGCTGGTCGATCACGTAACGCATCGTACGCGTTAGGTAGATCTAAATGCTACTTTTGTATGGGAAAATGACAGTTAAATTGTCCTCACGATCGCGTAACTTTTCGAACGTATCGTATCGTGATCATCCCCCTGGAGTCGGTATGTGGATGTCGTAAATTACGACTAACGTGATAAGGGGCAATTATAATTTTTATTTTTATTAGAATTGTGTTGTGGGTGATAACATAATTTACTAGAATTCCAAATTCCACCGAAATTACTTCTCTCGATCTCTTGATGAAACAAATGACAGTGACTCAACTGGTTAAACTTCAAACGGATGGAAGCCTCAAATCCCCCATTGTCCTATTGCTTTAAAAGGGCCGATCTTTACACTTTGACATTTTGCGGTTTAATCACGTCCTCACAGAGGGCGCTAGTGTCTAAGGGAGATCAGCGCACTCTTGACACCGCTGTCGCCACTTGAAAAACCACGATAACCACAAATCAATCAAGTGATAATAGACTTTGTCACGAGGGAATAAGATCTTCGATGAACGATGAGTACCTTGGTTTTGTGTTGACAAGCTCTTCGAACGGATATCGGCTCTTGAACGGCATTGTCTGTCGCGTGACTTTTTGACGTTATCGTAGATTTTAAGGGCGATCAAATATGATGAGGTTGTTCAGTGGATCTTGAATGATTGTAATGAAATATACAGAAGTGCAAAAGCATGAATTTAGTAACGGACAGTTTCTTAAATTTAAAAGTGGAACGCTACTTGTGAACTCGTACCTAATATTAGAGCAAAACCTTCACGTACTTGAAAACTTCTCTAAGAGTTAGTTGTTAAGAAACCCAACTTTAGTCTGCTCCTCAGTATTATTTAAGTGGGTAGTATTCAAATTACAACTCGGTCCGGTACCGAGAGGCTTTTCTCTGTTACGCATTTATTAAAAGTAAATCGGTAGGTATTCCAGTTTCAAAATATTACGTTTGCATTCACACCCGCTTCTGCAATCACACTATTTGATCAGCGTAAAAGGTTGCCACACACCGATGGCTTCGAAAAACAAAAACCTGAAAACCTTTTTTAAATCGTAATAAAATCCTCCAAATCTAATCAACTCTTTAAACACTTACTGCGGATCCCATTTAATGTGACTCGTTCGTATCAAAAGAGCTCACGTTGATTAAATTATGGAGTAGATACGTCGTTATGTTTGGTGTTACGTATGAGCTAACCGCATCGTCGGTTAATATAAAAAAGGGCGTATGTGCTTATTTGATAGTAGAGTAGATACGTCTATTTATAAAGTACCGTGGTCGTATGAGCTGCCCTCGGCTCGGTGTCAATCTTTCGTTTTTCCGACGCGCGGCGAGCGGTCAGCTCTTTGTTATTCAAATCAAACACGCCATCTGTTGTACGGGGGAATAATTAACTGATGCGTTTTTAAAATATGAATTTTAGAATAGAAACTCGGCTTGGATTCTGCGCTGTGTGAAGACGGCTTTCATTTGTTTTTATTACTTATATGTTTTTGATCGCTGTCTCTTACTTATATGTGTATGTGTGTGTGTGTGTGTGTGTGTGTGTGTGTGTGTGTGTGTGTGTATGTGTTGTAGTTACAATATGTATTTAGTCGATGTAAATAAAGCCTACGTATTGCGTAAGAACAAAAGTCGTTATAAAAACCGCTAGTCCGTTGTATGCGCCAAAATGATTAACTCCGTCTAATACTATAGGTAGGTATGTTCTTATAATAAATAAATAAATATTAGGGGACACATTCTTACACATATCGAACTAGTCCTATAGTAAGCTCAATAAGGCTTGTGTTATAGGTACTAGACGACGATATATATAATAGATATACATAAATACTTAAATACATAGAAAACATCCAAGACTCAGAAACAAATATTCATGACCGGTCGTCAAGTCGAGGTCGTCTTATAGATATTTAAAATCACAATATGATAAATTATGTACCTATAAAATGATGGTGCTGCACAAGTTATAAGACGGATTTTGTACCGAATTAATCTTGACCAAAATATGTACCATGTGTACATGTTATTGTATTGTTTCTCTATGTAACTGCTTTGTTTGTGTGAGGTGTGCAATAAAGAGTATTTGTATTGTATTGTACCATCACTTAACAAAACAGCTAGCTCTACACTACATAAATGAAAAGGCTGGAAACCCAAAAGCATTTTTTTTTCAAACCTTCTCGACTTATTCCAACTCCTAGCTCCCGGAAACCCAACTAGCCCTTAACAAACAGTACCGCACAAAATAAAACGCCAGAGAGCCTAACAAGCGTTTCCAAAGCGCGATACATCCTAAGTTACGTGCGCGCGCGCCGTGTGATAACGTTAATGACGCCGTAAACTTGAGATGCGCCGGAACCGCGCCGTATTGACTGAGATCCTAGATTTTCACAGGCTTACGGAATGTTGGATTGAATGTCTATGTTTTGTAAGGTTGTCGATGTCATGGTGATTGCCAGCTGTATGAGAGTCTGTCCTGATGATTCGGCTGACATATTAGGCGCGAAACTGTGTGAGCCGGGACCAATATAGGTGCCCTCATCACCAGCTAGTAAATTTGTTTAGTGTAAATAGGGCCAATTGCGCACATCAAACCCAGTCTGTAATATTTTTCGTCACACATGGCCATAAAGTAGCAATAACCGTCCAGAATCCCATTGCATCGCCATGGGGAGACGTGAAATGTTATACTTACCACGGACGGTAATGAAGGTAGCCACAGATCGTATATTTATCGCCTACGGCTCGGGCGTAAAATACTTGAGATCTGATACACTCTTTGTTTTACCGCTTTAGGTGAGTAGGTAATATTATGCTACCTAATGTAATATTGTAACAAAGGAGTTGTCACAGTTAAAGAAAGTACTATGCTAGAGAATTCAACGATGTTGCTTGTTTTCTATACCGTAAAGCGGGGTTACTTTAGGAAACAATGGGTATATACTTTGATAATTTAGAATGTGGTATAAAAGCAGAACTATTTGAAATGAAGAAGATTTGATAGAGTATACAGCAAGATAGAATACTAATATATTAATTGCCACAGTTCACCCACAAGTAAAAACAATGATTTTGCAGAAAAAGCTATTTGAACAAAGTCGCCCCACGAATCAAAATTCCACCGTACGTATTCCTATTATAGCGATAGTTGCCAAGAGCAGAATCCAGCTTTTCTTCCGGATCATGTAAATCCCCCTCCGGCCGCGATGGCAACTGAGTTTGGTAACCAGTTGCCGAAAAGTAATGAACATTCTTCTTACGCAACCAGTTGCCAAACACGAATGACTATTCTTGTTACAGAACTATAGTTGCCACCTAAGAATTTTTCAAATCTGGTTACTTAACAGGACTTAACATTCTCAGTTCACAACTCAGTAATAAATCCAAAGTCACATTTCTTTCAAAAGAATTAAACTGAACCCTTATAGTTTAGACAATACACGAGTAGTTTTCACTTAACCCTTTACCATGTTTTCCTCCCACATTGTATGGATTAGGTGATCACTCGTCACGCGATATGAGTTTCATTTGGTCACGGCTATTTTGTTAGGTTTGTTTAGTTAGAATTAAAAAGAGGAAATATTATTAAACTACATTTGTTGACGAAAAATCCCCGAGAAAGAAGAACCCTGCTAAAAGATTTACTTCTATAAATTCTAGATGTAAACTGTTTTGTAATAGATATAACACAGCAAATAATCGATAACCTTTATTAATAGGGCAAATCAATTGATAGATGTCAACTATGTCAGACAGAAAACGTAACGAGAATACATCTAGCTTGAAAAAGGTTGGAATGTATGTTTAATCCTTTAGTAATTTTGGTTGCATAATAAGACTTTTTTTATTTTTTGGCAACTGGTTGCGAAACTACGAAGGTAAAAGTAAATAGTTCTGTAACGAGAATAGTCATTCGTGTTTGGCAACTGGTTGCGTAAGAAGAATGTTCATTACTTTTCGGCAACTGGTTACCAAACTCAGTTGCCATCGCGGCCGGAGGGGTAAATCCGGAGTCAAACGCATCGCAATCTTGTGTCATAGATGAATCTTAATGGTACTGAAAACAGTCTCTGCTCTATCATGTTTACTTAGGAGTGGAGATGTATCTTATGACTGGATTATGGTACAGTCCGCATCATAAACATGTATATATTCTATGACCTTATTACTTAGACATAAGGCCGAAAAGTCATGTTTATTACGCTGACTGTACCAATGCAATTCTGTAGGAATTCTATACTCGACTTCTTTGTTTTTTCATTTAGTAGTTAAATTCGATCTTGCTGCATCCAAAGTAACAGTATGCGAGCCTCCTCAGATAACCACTCGATTTTTTTTCTATCACACCGTAATAATTAACTCTGACGATTATATTTACAAACGGAGAGTTACTGTCTTCATTGTCTAAATAGACCTCCATATTCAGATCAAACATAAGCATCGGAAGCAGACGTTTATGCGAAAAACTAAATTCACATATTGTTAGTTCCGAGTCACTCCCGATTCCCGATGCATCTAGGTTGTAAAGTCTCCTAGAGCGTGCGAGAGCGAGATGGAGCGTCCGCAAATATGCGGAAGAATTAGCCTGCCCTAACGACGGAGTAAATCACCTGCCTGCGCGAGATTAACTTTAAAGTACGCTTAAATCACACTGTTTATGTGGCCGCATTGATCTATAGAAACGGGTTGAGTAATTTAGGGCTGATTTTTCATATCCCGTTAGATAGAAGAGCGTTGCCTATAGGTAGAGTTTGAGTTAGCTGGGGGATAAAACATAAATTGTACACATAATTATGTCTATCATCTGCTTCGCGTACTCTCGATAAGGGAAAATCGATTCTGAATCGGCAAAAAAACATCGCGAGAATCGGTTGAGAAATGCGACCTGTAGAGGAGAACACCTGGACAAACGGACATACGAAAGAGTTTTAGCCCAAGCTGAAGTAGGAACTACGTTCGCTTCGCTGCTTCGTTCAATTAATAAAAAAAATATAGAACACCCCCAATATTTATTTCTTTATTTAATCATACAGCAAACATAGCTAAGAACCGTCTCGACACACAAGACTTTCGATTTAATAAACCGCAATAAAATCGGTACATCCGTTTGGGAACTACGATGCCATACAGACACACAGATTAACATGATAAATATATAACACTCCTCGTTTGCATCGGGTTGTAATATTAAGGTACCTAGTTAACTAATTAGAAAAAAAAAAAAATTGTTGTGACAAATAAATTACGCATGTGATACAACTGAAATGCACCAAAATGGATGCCACTTAGCATATGCCAGCAGCAATATTATGCTAAAGGCGCTGGTTTTCAGGGCACCCAGAATTAAATATGTATGTTGAAACAACTGGATCCTAAAATGAAAACACAACATGACATTTACTTAATTGGAAATTCTGTAGCTTACCTACTGAAAATTTACGATGGGCAACCCGGAACAACAAAAGTTATGAAAGAGTTTAGAGTATATAACCATAGGCTTATCTAAAACTTAATTTTAGGCAAGCCTTTAGGAATCGGCTTGTATGTGCGCTCCGCCACTTAACCGCTGGAAAAACTCCCCAAGCTATATCGCGAAAGGTGAAAGTTCACACAACCAAAGTCCATACCATAGACAACTTCAAAACATCTGAATACAGCGCACAATCAGACCTCGCTATTATGCGGCTCGGACCTATCTCTGACACTGACACTTGACACTTGTCGACACTTGGCGACACTTTGTGACACCTCCGACACGAGGCGTGTGACCTAGTTGCTTTGTGCGGCAATGCTGTTCGATTTAGCGGTTCTTATATTTGTGTGTTCGCTTTTGTTTTGTTGTGTTATCAATAAAGGTTATTTCGTTTGTTTCAGGTGCATGTACAAAACAGACAAAAAATAATAATTAAAACTTCCGTTTGGGCGAAATTTTGGAACGTACATTTTGAGAGGTAACTACTGAGATAACTGTCAACTTTAAATCATTGTATCCTCAATAGACGCATTAGACCGTAGAGTTTTATATTTCCAATAACGAACATTATAGTAAGCGTATAAATCCTATTCATAATAAAAGCCTCAAAGGGCACATATGGAACACCATAAACACCCGTCCGAAAAAAAATATTCCGAACGACGTTCACGACATTCTACACAAGTTTTGGTAAAATGTATCAATGCAGCAAAGGTGAAAACGGTCTGACAATTTTGACAGTTGCAAAATTCGCGCGTCATCCTAATGGCCCGGAATAGCTTTAAATGGCGCGAATAGAAAAAATGGCGACAATCGTATTGTGTCACGAGGAAATTTTAAATAAACACCTTTTGAGTGGGCGGGAGCCGGAGTATTTGTAAATAGGTTTTGTAAAGTTCCACAATAGGATTTTTGCGTGTTTTTTGATGTCCTGCGGGGTATTTGACAGTATTGTCGCGTGCCCTTAATGCGCGCGTTGTCAAGAAAAAAATACAATGCCGATGTCAATTTGTAGGCCTTTCAAAATGTTGCTTGATTTTTTGCTGACTCGCTGCGATTCCTTGGTAGAAAAAGCGTTAATTTATTATATTGTCCAGATTGCACAGTAATGTTACCAACTTATGAATACGTTTGTAAGTCGCTTTAATACTACTGCTAGCGTAACTTGTGCAACCCTGGATCAAATCCAAGACTGTAAAAATCGTTTTTCACATTTTGTAAAAATACCATCTTTCAAATATGACACAATTTAGTCACCTACCTTTGAATGAGAATTAAGTCAAAGTAAAATTCCCTACAACACTTATTGACCTTTGTAAAAAAATATGAGCCCTATCAGTCCCTAGCCGCAAAGTTCAAAAGGGTCATAAAAATGCAAGAAAGGTCAGACAAAGGGCAGCGACGTGCTACGAAGTGCCAACTTCGTGGTTCGTCCATTAAAGAGTAGCAAACAGCTAGTCGACATCAAAGGCATCTGTTGTAGTAAATAACATGCCTATGTAAATTAAGTAAGTTTTATTAGGGGAAAAATAACCTAACTAAAAATGAATTTTCAGTATTGTTTTTTTTTTGCCTTATTAAATTGTTTTCTTTCTTTCATCAAACAAATAAACACAAATGACATGATAGTACCTAATTTTCACATATAGGTCTCGACTTCTACAACAAATACTTTTTAACTTGGAAAGGCTCGCTTTATCGCTCAAAATCTACACCCAAAAGTCCATTATATCCGCTAGCGTGGAAAGTGTTATTCGCTTCGCTCATGGTTCAATCTTACAATCCTTCGCTAGCTCGGCTTTCAGTAAAAACAACAACTTTGCAGCCTTGCATAAGAAATACTTATTTTTACTCAAATTCCTGAAAAATCTTGCAGGTTTGCAAGCATGTACCTATATAGTCGATTAGCAGCCTTATTGGCTTTGCTTAGTTTGGGAACTAATCGATGTGCATAATTGCAAATATTATTTATTTAACAACCCAAAGTGCAACATTTCTTAAATAATCGCGAAACGTAATCTTAACCGTTTCGAACATCATCCTAAACAAATTTCTCCGACATATAAGGCATGTACATATTCGAAAAGGCGCGAAACCTTAAACCTAAGGTGCGTGCACACAATACTCTTATCGCGCCATCGGGACATAAATAAAGCGGCGGGTGGCGCTACCGGGCGCTGCTTTAGCGCTGTTTACGATCTTACGAAACCACTAGCTCAGTAGCAATTATGCGACCAAATTTAAGGCTGGTGTACACAAGTAGAGGAAGTGGTTGGGTGAACTTTTAGAGCAGGAACTAACGATTCATTCGATTTCATTGAGCTTTAGTATTGTTTTGTTTTATTAGTTATGTTACTTTATTGAACTCTTCTTTTATATTAATTCACAAGTCTAGGTATCTATCAGAACATGTTAGTGTTAATGCGATGTATTGCATGTTTTAACTAGTCCGTAAAAAGTTTATGAATGTATGTGAATTGATCTAAGATTAAAATATAAATGTATGTGTGTGTGTACAGTAGTAATATACTTACTTACCTAGTATTCTACCTCACATATCTACGTGTACTCTACATTACTGTAGACTACTATAATATTTAATTGTAAGGAATGAATAAATTCTTAAAATATGTTAGTAGTATTGGTATCTAATGTAAAAGTTAATATCTGTGTATACTAAGCTTTATTCTACGACCAAACTTAGTGTTACCAGCGCTACTTCGTTTTATTTTTAAATTGAGAAAGTGATTTGACGTTTATTACCGCGATGAATACATTATTAAGTACGTAATGGGTGACGTGTATACAGAATATATTAAATAAAAACATTCAGTTCATGCTAATCGTGATAATTTTTGAATTAATTATTGAAAAATATTTAATAAGCTTGTAAATTATTACAGCGACTGCCAATAATTAAACATTACGTATAAAAATACTTCATTGGAATAATATTATGTATCTAACTGTACAAACTTTTAGATATTTAGTAGTAGAGTAAATTTTATTTATTACCTAGGTATAGATAGTGTTGTATAACTGGCTAATCAAAATTTTGAATTTATATTTCTTTTACTACATGTTGTATTCTACATGATGTCTTAATGTCACTTCAATCAATAAAGTCAAATACATCATTCGTTATCAGCACGAAGAACTCTATTTAACTGAGAAAACACTAATAAAACTGCATTTTATTTAGTAAAAAGTGAATAGGCAAGTTTTTCCAATGTGTACGTGTATGATTTGTGAAAATCCGTGAAATTTTTAATAGTTCACGAACATATTTTCATAAGATATTTTTTGTTGTGACATCGAACAGCTGAGCGTACGTAAACATGTCAAATAATGCTATTTCTGGTATAAAACCGCTTATAAATAGAGACGGATATTCCGTATGGAAATTCAAAATCCGTATGTACCTCACGCATGAAGAATTATGGGAGACCATCGTCGGATATCCTCAAGGTAACGATATATCTGCTGAAAAGAAATTGCGTAACGATCAAAAGGCGTTATCAAAAATATGTCTTACGGTAGATGGTATGGCGATCACCCATGTAAGGTCCTGCAAGACTGCCAAGGAGGCTTGGGATGCTCTTTCGTCCGCTTACGAGGACAAAGGCTTAGGGCGACGTATAAGCCTCGAACGGAAACTATACAGGTACTGCCTTGATGATTTTGACTCCAACATAGAGACGTATATAAATGCTGTCATGTCAACTGTGCAAGATTTAGCCGATATAGGCAAGATTATGGAAGATGCTTCAATAGCTGCAATTCTTCTAGGAGGTTTGAGTCCTCAGTATGCACCTTTAGTAATGGCTTTGGAAAATTCCAACATAGACATTACCGTGGATTTGATTAAGACCAAACTATTGAATGAACTTAATAAGCCAGCTCAAGATAACCCTGATACTGCTCTTCGTACCCGAATGAACCAAATTAGACCTTTTACATCCAAACCTAAGAAACCTGTTATTTGTTATGACTGTATGGAGCCAGGACATAAGCGTCCAGACTGTCCACATAAGAAGGACAAGAAGAAGAAAGCTGTGAATCACAAGAATTCTTTATGCGCATTAAATGTCAATGACAGTCTAGAGCGTGATAAGTTTTATATCGATTCTGGTGCGTCGGCTCATATGACGTCACGAGCTGATTGGATGGAAAACGTGAGAGGTTCACATACAGGGACTGTGACCATTGCCAATGGTGATGTAATGCAGAGCCAAGGTGTTGGAGATATCTCTATTACCAGTTGCGGTCACAATACTGATGTTAAGAAGATTACGGATGTTGTTCACGTACCGAACTTGAATTCTAATCTTATTTCAGTGAAGAAGGCGGTAGATAAAGGTTTTAGCGTAGTTTTTGATAAAAATGGTTGTAATTTTTATGATTCTGATGCTTTTTCTTGTAAAGGTGATGTAATTTTACATGGTTCTAGTTGTGGTGGACTGTATTCTTTAGATTGTACAGTTAACCCAAACACGCGTCGATTAACCGCTTTTGAGACACACTCCGATGTTTCTAGCTTTAAGCTTTGGCATCGACGATTAGGTCACTTATGCCGCATTGGAATGGATCAACTAAAGAAAGGACACGCGGTAGGCATCGACTACTCAGATGTCGATAAGGAACCATGCATCCCTTGCATTGAAGGTAAGCAGAATAGGAAACCTTTTAAGAAAGTTTCGCATAAAAGATCAACTTCAGTTCTGGAACTTATTCATTCAGATGTTTGTGGTCCCCTGCCTGAAACATCTTTTCAAGGCAATAGATATCTTTTATTTTTTATAGATGATTATTCTCGTATGACTTTTGTTTTCTTTATTTCTTCAAAAGCTGAAGTGAAGAACAAGTTTTGTGTTTTCCAGTCCTCAGTAGAACGGGAAACGGGAGCCAAGATTAAGACACTGAAGAGCGACAACGGGAAGGAGTACGTTAATGCTGAATTTTCGAGATATTTACAAAGTGAAGGAATTCAACATCAAACTACAGTTCCCTATAGTCCTAATCAAAATGGCGTGGCTGAAAGAACCAATAGGTCTATTATGGAGAAAGTGAGGTCAATGCTGTCTGACAGTTCTCTGCCTCCAGCCTATTGGCAAGATGCAGCAGAAATGGCTGTATATCTCAAGAATAGATCTCCTCATCGTGCTCTTGAAGGCAAGACAGCGTACGAGAAGTGGTACGGTAAGATACCGAACTTATCGCATCTACGTGTTTTCGGATGTAGAGCTTTGATCCATGTCCCCGACTGTAGTCGGAAGAAATTGGACATGAAAGCATCTGAACAGATTTTTGTCGGATATTCAGAAGATCCGAGAAGTTATTATTTTAGGGACGCTACGTATCCCAGAAGGCTTGTGAAAAGCAGAGATATAACCTTCTTTGAAAATCATTTTCAAGATTTGAAAGGTAAAGGTAACACATGTAAGCCTGGTGATAATTTACCTGAACCAGCATTTATACCTCTTCTGTTAAGTTCACAAGAGAACTCGTCGAGTAGTTCAAAACGGACGAGGGCTGTCATCGAAGATGTGCAGATTCAACCCGATATTGCACCCATATCAGAACAAATCGAGGCGGATCATAGTACTGCCGAACAATGGCATAATACTGTTACTGAAGATGAGTCCGTTCAACCCGGTATTTCACCTTCATCAGAACAAATGGAATCTGATATTGAGGCTGTAGAACCAAAGTACAATTTGAGACCGAGAAAACCTAATTCTGCTGCCAATTGTGTATGCATGCAGACTTCATCCCCTCAGAATATGGATGAACCTACAAGATATTCACAGGCTATGAATGCAGAAGATGGAGATAAGTGGTATCAAGCTATGCAAGATGAATATCAGTCACTGCTTGAGAAGAAAACTTGGGTTCTCGTTAATAGACCAGATAAGAAGGTCATACCTTGCAAATGGGTATATAAGTTGAAGAAAAATGCCCATGGTGACGTAGTCAAATATAAGGCGCGACTTGTCGCAAAAGGATTTGATCAAGTGTATGGCATTGATTACTCGGAAACTTTCTCCCCAGTCGTCCGGAACTCTTCTCTTCGCATGCTGTTTGCGTTGGCTGCAGAGGCAGGAATGAAAATGCACCATTTAGATGTGGACACAGCATTTTTAAACGGAGATTTGGAGGAAGAAGTTTACATGAGTCAGCCAGAAGGATTTTCTAAACCTGGCCAAGAAGACAAAGTATGCTTACTAAAGCGTTCGCTTTATGGACTCAAGCAAGCTTCAAGGGCATGGTATAAAAAGTTAACTGAAATTTTACACTGCATAGGTTTTAACCAAACTCCTTCCGAAGCGTGTATTTATACTAAGAAGGTTGGTAACGAGTTAATAATACTCGCCTTCCATGTCGATGACATTGTCATATTTTACAAGGAAAATAAAGCGCTTGACACTGTCACAACTGACTTACAGAATTATTTTAGCCTGAAAGTCATCGGCCCATTAAATTATTATTTAGGTTTTAATATTAATTGTAAACCTAACGTAATTAAAATGTCGCAAGAAACTTATATTCGTGATTTGCTCGAAAAGTTTCAAATGTCTGACTGTAAGGCTATGCCTACGCCACTGGAAACTAAAAAACTGTTGCCGTGTGAAAAAGGTAATGATGATCCTTCATTATACCCATATCAGAAGTTAATCGGATGCCTGATGTTTCTCGCCGTTAATACGCGACCTGATATTGCTTTTGCTGTATCATATTTAAGCCAGTTTAACACTAAATATGATAAAACTCATTGGGTAGCGGCGAAGCGCGTATTACAGTATTTAAAAGGAACTATCGATTTGGGCATTACTTACAGGAAAGGCGGAGGACGTTTAGTTGGTTATGCGGACGCAGATTGGGCCAACTGTCCTATGGATCGTCGCTCATACACTGGATTTTACTTCTCGATGGCCGGTGGAGCAATTTCATGGGAGAGTAAAAAGCAAACTACCACAGCTTTATCTTCGAGTGAGAGCGAATTTATGAGCTTGGCGAGTGCGGCTAAGGATGCTGTGTTTCTGAAGCGGTTGATGTTCGAATTAACTGGTGAGTCAACTGTTGTCACTATTTACAATGATTCGCAGTCTGCCCAAAAATTGGCATTGAATCCGGTCCACCACAATAGAACCAAGCATATAGACACAAGATTTCATTTTATACGCGATTTATTAGCTAACAATGTTATTAGTGTCGTCTATACTCCTACTTTGGAGATGTGGGCTGATGTGCTTACTAAGCCTTTAGCTCGCATTAAGCATCAGAATTGTGTAAAAGGAATAGGTTTATGTTTATAATCTTATTTTGATTACGGGGGAGTATGTTGTATAACTGGCTAATCAAAATTTTGAATTTATATTTCTTTTACTACATGTTGTATTCTACATGATGTCTTAATGTCACTTCAATCAATAAAGTCAAATACATCAGATAGAAACATTAAAATGTATAAAAAAACTGCCTCTTTGCAAATACGATCTCATTTTACTCCCTGTAAAAAAACGTTTTCTAGGTACGGTTTTTATGCCGTCAACGTCAAAAAACGAAAAGTCTCAAAGAAATTTGCCATTGATGGAATTTAGCATCATTATGTTGATCTCACGCATTCAGTGCTGATTTATTTCATCCTGAAATATTTTACATTGCAACAGTTTTAAAGACAGAACGTCCATGTGGCACTGAGGTGTCGTGTTAATTTGGCAGAATATTCATGTCCTCGTTAGGTCAGCTAACAACCTGGGGGGGAGGCTATACGGCGTGTATATGAAAAGCTGTCGAATTATATGATACTATATGCCTGCGACTTTGTCTGCGTGGAACTCCTTTATATCGTACTTTCATAACAACTTCCACCACCCATTTCGCCCTCTTAGGGAGTGATTTCTTTGTAAGAACTATCTTACGTCCTTCCTCGGCATTCAAACTAGAGTTACTTATAAATTGTATAAATACTCCAATTAACCATTTAAAAACAGTACACTAGTACTTATTGTTTCACTAGATGATTTATCTTATTTTATTTTATTTTATTTTCCTTCATGATGATTTATCTTATTTTTTTTGCTTCCAACAAACAAAAGAGACAGAAGTTTTAAAACATACCTAATGCGATAAAACTAAATCATTAATTGAATAAAATCCCATAAATAATAATATTGCTTAGGTATACAAACCATTTTATAACTTTAGTCATAAATGACAAACCTCCATAAAATAACAGCATTGACACAAGTCAAACATACGAAGTATCAATAGATGTAATGTGCCTATTAAATTTAATAATAACGATAAAACCACAGCCAATGTCAACGGCGCCCTACTAATGAGCAAACACACAGACGTACAGAACATTTACCCATGTATATATAGTGCAGTAGACACCGTCTCTCACGGTCTGTTGACCTCTTTGATTTTACGTCTGTTTTGCTGTTTGCTTGCTTTCACTAACTTCCTTTTTGATTTAATGGTAAATATTATTTTTATGTTTAATATTTGTTAGATACTATCGGGTAAGGAATGTATTTCCGTAAATATTATATTTTCCTAACAAGGTTTTAAGTTTATTCATATATTTTAATTTCCCTTTGGTATTTTAGTAAGCCAGATATTTGTTAATTATAGACCAATGGTCAAATGGGGCCTTTTATAGTGATTTGTTTATAATAAACTATCTAACGACAACACTTACTCACGTAAGTACTGTCCTGAGTACTAATTCCTCTCTCGATTATGATGTAGGTATTACATAAAGATAGGTACGATATCCATCCATATAACGATATTCCCCACTATAATAAAAACCGCCAATAAAACAAGTCCCATTACGGCAAACATCCTTATTGTCATAATCTAGTTACCTCGCGCCGGTGCAAGTAATTAGTAATTCCCTTATTCGGGAGCCGACAAACGGATCGACAACTTTCCCGGATTGAACGACGGAAAATGATGCAAAAGCATTTGTTATAAGATCCATTTACGCTCTTATGAGTGTGAGTAAGATAAAAATTAGAACGTACGCCCTCGGGGGCAGTGTCGTAAAATTGAGATCAAGTTTTAATTGAAATGAATATTTTTGAGGTTATGTTATTGCAATTGTTCTGATTGTGTCGCTGAAAACTTAAAAAGTGGCACCTAATTTAAAATCAAGTTGATGAAATGTATCAATCGAAGACGGCGATCAATGGATCTACAGTAATATATCGTTAAGCAATTTAATGTAACGGCCCTATGGCCATGTTCGGATTGTGTTCCTAGTTATACAGTTCGCCTAGATTCTTCATTTCTTAGTTGACGGAGTCGAAATATATCCCAAAGTGTAGGTAATATTTGAATATGCGTACAATACTATTCATTGTCTAGTTGACACGGGTATCAAGTTGATGATTGATAAAAGACAAGCGCGCTTCCCAACCGCGCAGGTCATAAATAAATCTGTATTAATACAAAATAATTAGAACATCCCGACGGACAACCCCGTCTTTTTATCTGCGGGGGTGCACTTCTATTTGCATATCTCCTCGGTCATAAATCTCGGTTTCACTTATTAGCTCCGTTGGGGGGATGTTTGGTTTGCGTTGATGGTTTTTGGTAAGGGTTAAATTGAACACGGGTTGAAATAAGGAATGTGATGGCTGTGCGAATTGTCCAGTTAATGGTTTTTGGAAAATGAATGTGAATTGCATGCGAGTTTAGGTCGACAAAAAGATAGAATACAAGTTTTACTGCACTAAACTACTATTAAGCATCTCGTTTAATACTAAACTACAAAATAAATAAAGAAAATGAAATAAACTTAATAGGTAATGAAGAATTGGCATTTTTGTTTATTTTCAATGTCAATAACAAGTAACATAATTTATTTAAATATGCACACGATAAAGTGAATAAGTATAAAGTAAAATAAACCTAAAATACCAATTAACAAATCAAAATGAAATGAATAAGGTATACTTACGATTGAATGTTCCGGTGTTCCAGTCAGGTTAATGTTAGTGACAGTGCTTTAGTGACCTGGTGACTAGGTGCTCAGAACAGAAAAATGGTTAGTGAATGTTACAGTAATTGAAGGACCAACACCGAGTAACCGTCACCAAAACCCAAGACACATTTGGGAATAACACAATATCTGATTTAATGAAAAAGTATTTCATCAAAATTTGAATTAGGTACACTAGTATCCAATCCAGTATTGTTATTCTCAAAAGTGATGAACATAATACAGGAATTAACAAAATAGAAAGAAAATAAATGATAAGTCAAAATCTGGAAACTTTCAAAATCCTGTAAACTCACGATATAATAGAGATTATTAAGAAATAGGCCATTACTGACGTATGGTGGTAAAACAAAGAATGTCTCTTCTTGGCATTCTTTATTAACGCCCGTGGTGAGTACAAAATTTTACGTCTCTCCCTGGCCAGGAAGTGGGATTTTCTGCACGAGTAGCGTGCGGTGATTCCTACTTTATGGCCAGGTATGACGCAAATATAATTACATACTAACAAGTATTTGAAAATTGCCAAATGATTGGAAAATGAACGGAAAAAAGAAAACAAAAGAAATAGAACATGCAAACTAGTTGGGATTTAATTCACACCGTGACAAATCGTTAATAACTTTCGTCGGCATTGTAGGAATGTGTTATGTAGGTTAAAACACAATCAAAATCCACCACCACACATTTTATAAAACTACCTCCACCAAACCAATATTGTATCCAAAATGACCTTAAATCATTTGACGCATCAAATCATCACGAGCAACATTGACCGCGTTTTCTTGAAAATGTCTTACGTCAGGCGTGAAGTGCTTTCGTGACCACAGATTGGACACGAATAACCAATCGCATCGACAACTGAAACACTGATTCGATTTGAATCGATCCACTTCGATTTCCATGAACATCGCTACGGATTAACGCATTAACGATTCTGAAAGATCTTTTTTCGGGTTGCGTAGGTATATACCTACTTACCTGAAACAGTACTTACCTGATACTGTCTGTAGTACTTACATGAAATCGAGTTACAGTAATAGAACATGGTAATAAATGTCAAAAAAATAAAAAATAAATGATGAAAATTACTTTATAATAATAATAACAACACTGTGTACCTACCTACACTGTACATTTAAAGAAACCATGCTTCAAATTATGTTAATGATTATTTGATTCATTTCGAATAGATGACAACTGACCGCATAGCGGATAACAATGAACCTATACAAAAATATCAACTTATCAAATAAGTAGCTTTTATCAGCGGAGAGCTCAAAGAAAATTAGATGGTAAACGCAATGATATTTATAATTTAATATACTGTTTGCAATGATTTTCTAACACCATTCCCTATCCTTTCCATAACCTCCCTGGCATCCAAATTTAGGCTGTAAACATTGTGATACAATTTACATCGTTTTGTAAATTGAAAACGCTAGATCTGCTGAAGATTTCTGATTAATTAAATCGATCGGATCGTTTGAGTATCGCATCGTTTGCGGCGTATCGTATATCACACGGAACGCCCCGGTTACGCCTACACCATGTTACAGTCATATCTGTGGACGATCTAGTGGTACAACTTTTACTACGTACGCTTCAGTGTGGCTAACAAAAGTCTTATTCTGGTTCGATGCAAAAGTGCAAAATAAGCCACTGCTCAACACGAACAACGTTTAAAAAACCCCGTTTAAAAATGTCCTTTGTAAGTTTCGTTATAAGGTTAAGATCTCCGATATTGTGATGTCAGCGATTAGAGTCTAACGTAGGTAACACATTTCAACTGATAGTTTAGGATTGTTATTTGATAAGTAACTCTGTATTATTCGCGTATAAAAAATGGCGCCGCATTATCTTTACTGAGTCACATTGACTGGTCACTTGTAACGTAATACTAATAATATTTCCCCGGCAATTGATACCAGGCGCCCAGAGAGCTACTGAAAGTGTGCGGTCAAGCAGTAGGCAAAAAACCGCCAAACTATCTAGACATACCTCGCCCCGCGCTAACCTGAAGACCTACGTTTACAGAAAGGGAATCTTTGCATTTCATAAGAGGTCAGAGCTTATTGGACGTTTTATCATGCGACATTTATGTCAATGCGGTTCGGTCAGGCAACTATAGACTTAGTTTAGTTGAAGTTAAGGAGTGTTAGGGTGTTTATAGAAATGGTAAGTAATGTATATCAATTTCAGCAATGGGCACGGCGACATGCGGGGGCGCGCGTGACGTGAATGTCCATTGGTCGAGTTTTTTATTGTTATTGAGTGGCCACGTACGCGTTAGATTTATAGGTTATATTTGGGATAAAATACGTATATTATTGCGGTACAAACATATATGAGCTAGTAACTGCGAAGTCAAGTAGGATTATGAGACAAATTTCATGAGAGACCTACATACAATAATTGTACAAAAACAAGATTAACTTGGTGGCATTGATGGATGAGAGTTCTTCGCGAGGAAGAGCCAGGAAAAAGTTGAGACTGTTTTAATGACATTTAGACCAAGTCACAAAGTATTATAAAGAAATCGTAGCATTAGGACGATAGAATTAGGTACACTAACTTCGTTGAAGCTATTTAATGATTTTGGTTTGTGCTAAATATCTGTACTTTTTAGGGTTCCGTAGTCAACAAGAACCCTTAGTTTCGCTATGTCCGTCTGTCCATCTGTCCGTCCGTCTGCGGCTTAGCTCAGTGACCCTTACTACTAGATAGCTGAAATTCGGCATGGAGTATATAAATCAATTACGCCGACAAAACAGTAGAAGAAAATTAAAAAAAAAAATAGTCTACCTTCCGAACACGTAACTTGTGGATGTAATTTCAAAAAATCTAACGAGTAATCTAAATGATTTTAGATTATGCAACAGAAATAAAAAAAAAATGATTCTTACAACTTTTCCCGATCACAGATTAATCGTTTAACAAAATTCCTTCAAAATCATCCCACTTACTCAGATCACGCAAATCTCTGCGAAATTGGATTAATTGAGCAATAAAAAAAATCTGTCAGTGCAGCGGAAAAAAGCGATGAAAATGCGGGGAGGATGGCAACACCTCATTTCACGCTTTACCACCGCTGTGGCTGTGAGTAAGGCTGCCAATAAATCTCCTACCGGATGCGATTTTTTGTTCGACGAAAATAGTTTCCTCTTATTTTGTCGGGGGAAGTTATAGATATTTTCACTTACGTGTAATGGCTCGTGGCGTAAATGTTTGTTTCATGCTAATGGCGGCATGGCTGAATTTTATAATGATTTGAGTGTGTCATCGGACGGGTGTAGCTAAAACTTGTTTCGTACTATTATGTATTAGGTGCACTGACAGCCGATTGAAGTGATCGAGTGTTTGGGAAATTGTCCCGTGTAGGAAACAAATTGGTTACTATAATTAGAGGAGTGATTACGTAACTTTTGAAATGAACAAATCAATTGTCATTTTCCCAGAAAAAAAAATAACATTGACATCTTCCTGACATACCGTACGAAGCGTTAGACACTCGACCAGCAGGAGCCGTAGCATGGTTGGCCTTATCACTCGACAAGTGACAAGATAAGAGCGTCGTCTCGTTCTATCGAACGGTGTCAGCCAGTCTATCCTATCACCTATCGCGTAACAAGGCCAACCATGGTTTCTTTAAGAAAAACTACAAATAAAGAATATTCCAAGATTTTGATACCAATGGTTCGATTTTGTTGATCAGGAGACCGATTTTTGACTTTCGACCGCTCGACTTTTTCACTCAAAAACTGTCAAAATGATAAAAAAACGAGTGGTATTGACCACACGTAGGTATTCAATTATATCGGTAGAAAGTAAGTGCCAATTGTATTTACTTTTATTTAATTTTCGAGCGCTCGAAAGTCAAGTATCGGCCCCCAGTAAAGTTTTCCACTACGTAGGTACATTAACTTTATTTAGGCAGGCTATATTTTCCGCCTAGGTTTGCCGCAAGCAACCGTCAGAAATGATAGATGCTTTTTTGCCGTAGGTATAAATCTAAAATAATATATTTTTTAGGCAAAAATGCTCCCTAAATCTCCCATTTACTATACAGGATAGAGACAAATGGCGGATCGTGGTAGTTCTTTATTCATTCTAGGGGTTGGGCTAATAAATCAGCCGGGGCCATGCCAATACCGATGTTGGTCACGATGGCCAATGTTTCCCGCAGATTAACGAAAGAGCCTGCCAACATTTGAACCAACGTTGGTAAATAAATCACTGAATTTATTAAGAGAATGTGCCGTAAAAATCCAACGAGCACGTGCTAACATTTAATTCGATACTAGAGAGAATTTAGTGACGACTTTAAAAAAACCAATCGTTTAATATAGGAGCCGTGGAATGTAAGTTGAGTGTAATTTAAATACCATAAAAAGCATTCAACGAGGTGTTATCTTTCACACAAATTCGGGTGGGTATCCCATGACCAGTTAATTTAGACCTCTCAGCTATCCACAACCTTGTACACCCTGCAGGGATTTGGAAGTTGATCGTATGTTGGTCATCGTGTGATGTATTTTATGGATTTTCTAAAGGTGTAAATTTCTTTAACGACATCTTAATCTATAATTTAATTGTGTGTAAAAAAATATACGGTATTTCTATATCGATTTGGATTATTTATTACAAGTTCGTATGGAAATGAAGTTTATTAGAATCGATGCAACGTCCATACTATATTACTCTACAAAAGCATTTAGTTAATAGGAAAATCAAACACGTTATCTTATGTTTTGTCAATAAAATATCTTCCGCGCATATATTTTGCTAATTTGAACACAAAATACCACGGTTATTAACTTTCCAGAATATAGTTATACTTGTAAATATATTGCATAGATTGTAATAAATATTTCAAAAATAATCGAAATCGATAAATACAAAAACATTTTCGGACAAACACCAACTCTTAAAAAACACATTCTTTCATTCAATTCATTAGTTGCGTCAGAGGCGTTTTTCTTCCGCCAAATCTCGCGGTGACCCCTGCACTCACGTTGTAAATAACGCAAACACTTCCACGGAGTAAAATACTCAATATATCGCAAAAAACTAAGGGTGCATGTGTAATAAGCTTTTAGGCGTAAGTGAGGTTGGCGGGTGTAGATGCGATGTTGTTGACAATATCGTATAGTCTTAAAGATAAGTACGTTGACTTCTAAAGTCAAATGCTGTAAAGCAATTATGGGTTTCGTTAGAGCAAGGATATAATATACCTATACTTATTTATATTATACCGTTAACCCTGAACAAGTATTGCCGTTTACGATATGTTTCCATAGACTATCTAATTCTATGACCAAGGAAACTTTATTAAACCTCCATTAATTTTACAACTTTGCAACTCTATAATCTAATGCAATATTTCCACGGCAAAATATTATAAGTGATTTTACGTGGGACTAAAATCCGGTCGGTATAAGTGAAAAGTATAATATGGTTCTGTGGAGTCGTGTACACGTAAAGAGATCGCAATAATGACGCCAGCTTTAATTGACTCGTTGTGAAATGCATGGCCTGCTGGATTACCTGGTCGCAATCTATAAGCGGTAGCGAGACTTACAAAGTAGTCAAGTTTTTTTGTCTGTGTTTATTGATAGAGTTAAAAATGTGAATTAGACAACGTCGGATGAATCTGATGATATGCATTTTATCAATAAGCATCAAGCAATCAGTTGAGAATGTGATAGTGTATCATTGGCGGGCCTCATAGCGATAGGCATGTCGTTCGTGAACGCAGAAATGTCATTTCAAATTAATTCAAATTTTTTATGGTTTCTGTTTAAGGCACAGACCATGGAAGATCTCCTAGACGTACCCGCATGCCGGCCGGCCGACACAAATTTATAGGTAAAAGTTCGCGACCGAACCAACCGGTTCGCGTGCACGCTTCGAAACAAAACCAACTCTAACTCCTTTACAAACAGTCCCTAATCCTTTACCTCCGATTCCTTCTTATCGGATACTTTCTTAATTGTGCTCTTAGCAGCGACCGTGGGAATATTGACCTTATTACGGATGCGGTAAGTTTATTTTAGAATTGATGGGCGCGATCGGCCTTGCCGCCGGTGGATCGCTCTCACCTTTAGGTTCACGTGTGAATCCACGTTAACCTGCCATGTTGAGGAGTCACGTCAGGTGTGCGTTTGCTTTCTTCGTTGATGACTTTTTTAATTATCGGTCTAAAGAGATGTTAAGATAGTAAGGCACGCGGGGCGTATGGTTGTTTTTTTATTGATGAACTCATTGGCTCGTGGGTGATTTTTGTTTGATGTTGATCTATTAAAAGTATTAAAACACTTTGGAATATTATACGGCTATTAGTCAGTATAAGTAACAGAATGTGGTGCGGTTTCCTTTATCTAAATAACTTCTATTGTCTGGGAACAACATAGCTCTTTAAGACGAGAGCGTGCATGCACCTAAAAGTAAACAATAAGCATTATTGTTTACCTTTTGGTTTTACATAAGACTGGTTTTGTTCTAGTGTTATACTTATGACGATGATGTAAGAAAGATCAGTTAGGCAATGTAATGTCCTATACTCATTTCTGTTTTAGATGATGGAAAAAAACTGACTAGGGCCGGTATTCCGTGTAAAATATCCCTATTTTCCAGTCTCAGTTTTCTAAAATCAGAATGACAGGGACATCAGAGTGGGGATATGTCCCGTTCTGTAAAATACTGTGGAGGGAATACCCAGTAGACATGTGATTGTTAATGGCTGCGCATTTCCAGTATAATTATATTGTCTTAGCGTAAAATACGTCGCGCCGCGAGAAAGGAGCGCGAACATTTGAACGAGTATGGTCAGTAAGACCACAGTAAAATAGGAATCATAGGAATGTTATTAATTTACCCGTCTTCCCCGGATAATTACGCACAGACGGCTAGATTGTACTTAATGAAGTGAGAAAATTGTTTTGGTTTAATTTACTTGAAGTAATGAGATTTATTTCTTCAATTAGTTATACGGTTACCATTAGGTACTTTTCGTTTTTTTTTGTGTTGGAATACTATCTATCGTCTAATATCCTTTAGAAAAGCTGATAATGGAGTCAGACTAAAAATTCTTGATAATAAGCTGCTATAAAATTGACTTTGGCAAAGGATTGGCATCATTTCAGTTTGGTCCACTCACTATAAAGGTTTGTCAATCATGATTATTGGGACGAGGATAACCAAAGAGTTACGGTTTGAATAACCCACATTTTATCTAGGCTACACGTTTAGTTTTCAAGCAAAACACTGTATCTTAACACGGCACATGCTTCTTCGTATCGGGCGACAGACGGACCCGTTATATATACGGAGGACATTGATTTAGGGCCGCGCACTGTGAATAGATGCCGCATGTGGAGATACCACGTATGGAGAGGTATGCAGTGTCTACAACACTAGAATACATTACTCGTAGTGTCATAGTACCTACTCAATACTATACTTATAGAAAATATTACAAAAATATCTGCACGCTTTAGGACCTTCACATTACGAGTATATTCATAAAATATTATTTTTGTGATCACATTTTTTCCCTTAGTTCCTATGTTTAATCCATTACTATCAATGTCACAAATAGCAAAGATAGCAATTGTCGACCGTTATATAGAATAAGATTTTTTTTCTGTTTTTATTTTTTTGGTGAACATTATTTGTAGGTATATCAGAGGAGATATCTACTCTACTAACAGTAAAGTTAACTTAACCATTTTTATTTTACTTCTTAGGTTGATAAATGGATCTTTTATAAATACTCATACAGTATATTGAACGACTAAATAATACCGGAAAAAAAAATCTAAATATAAAATTACGACCGTCTCTAACGATTATTCAATTTAAATTCGAAAACATCGTAAGAGTAATTACGGCGTGCGTTGCATAATCGTGAGTCAGCTGATCACGCGCACGTCCAGCGATTTAACACCTGTCAACTGCGCACTGACAGACGCATTCTGTGGTGTGAGAGGAATATGAGGCGTTTTTAAGCCGACTATTGTTTGAGTGCTCTCGCGGGCGGCGCAAAAAAAGCTTTTTACTGCGACGGTGGCAAACATGTGTAGTGTAGGTACGTTCTGATAGATGCGTGCGACTCTAGAAGAGTCAAATCGTTGTCGTCCACTTAGGGGGCGTACATTAATTACGTGAGGCGTTTTTAGAAAATTTTAGCGGATTTATGGAGCTTAGACCATCTCTGTAGAAGGGGCGAGAGCCCCAAAAGAACCTGACCGGACCTGAATAGATATATACACAGATATTACTTTAATTTTTAAGTAACAACTAACACTAGAATATAAGTCTGTAACTAACACCTATGGATGTATTATTATTAAAACTTGCTGGTAAGTAATTATTTATTTAGCTAAAATAGTTATTGTTTGGAAAAGTATTTATTTGACATTGAATTGTTTATTCTTGTCTAATTTCTAAAAAGCATTTCTTTATTTTGCTATTAATATTTCCGATCATATACCTTCATTTAATGCATATACTGTAACGATCCACCCTAGCTAACAAATAAACATCACAAAAGAACTCAAATAAAAGACTAAAACTTAAGAAATGGCCAAAATGATTCGTCTAGGTAGAACCCCGCAATGTTGTGAACCGTAAAACCCAAAATTTTTTATGTGAATGCTTGTCAGGCTAATGAACTCTTCGTCTACTCTAGAACTAAGTCCTACTATGAAATTTAATAGAATATTTTATTTTTGTTTGTAAAAATCCCCTACCACCTATTATACGCTCGGTTAAGCAAGGACGTAGCCCTTATATTCCATATTATCAAGATTATTTAGTTTTCCCTATAATAAGCTAATAGCTTTCCCTAGATACTTGTTTTATAGCAAAAGTACTATCGACAGGTAGTGGAGTAAAAGTACCCTTTTACACTCACTGGCATGCATGCATGGATGGGGATTGAGCGTCCTAGACAATTTACCTTCCTGGCTATCCTAGAGCTTAAGACCCAGAGAAAGAGATTACCAGCGTTTCAAGCTTAACGGGCTGATTGAGAAGAAACGCCGAAACAAACTCATCAGGCATCTTTTATTGATATTGTATAAACTTTCTTTAGTCTTTACTTATAATTAACAACTGCTCTTGACAAACTTCTATTACGTAGTTAATTGAAGTACTGAACCCACTGAAGCCAAATGTGAATTCCAGATATACATATTGAAATAGCTAGTAGTTATAAGGGTATTATTCCGCCCGTAACTACAGTCATCAGCGGCCTGCTTCGCCTCCCGCTGGTCCCTACAACAGAATTGCTTCATTCTTAAACGCCTCTGTTTCCCTAACCAGTAGTTCAGAATATAACATTCAACCTCAGAAACCCAATACTTCAACAGTTTAGATCCAAATTCTATCGTTCGAAACTAACGAAGTAATCTCAACTATTTTCCCCAAAATAGTATGTATGAATTTAATCCCAAACTAGCCCTTCTGAAGCTAATTTGATTATTCGAAACCAAAATCAATCTCGATTTTAGAAAAGAATAATACCGAAGATGTATGCCCTGATTAAGCTATCTGAGTTCAGTCGGCCAATCTGAGGATTGCAACGCTAAGGCCTGTGTAATTGCCTCCCCCCCTCGCGACCGCAGTCTAGATGGAATACGAGGAGTAAGGCGCCCTATTATGTATATGAAGTTTATATTTAAATATATTTAATAAGTCCGAATCTCAATTACTGCACGATTTCAATGAGTGAGGATATCCCTCTGTGCGGATCACATGAATGACTACGCCTCGTCTACGTCGCCAGTTGGGCTTTGAGAAACGTGAGGGGACTTATTAAGAGGCGTCGTCTCCTGTGTTGATAAAAAGGAAGACGCCAGACCACCCTCAAGTCTGGTAGCAAAAGACTCTGGATCATTCCCATTTGACACCGTAAGGCGGGAATGACCCCTCAGGTATACTGTAAACCTGGACACTGTTTCTGGATTTTCTTTGATTAAAATAACTCTAAAACTAACTCTAGAAAGATCGAGACGTAAGTATGAAGATAGTAAAACCACCCACCAAAGACTTCCCAATTATAATCCAGAGACCTTGTCAGTCTGAAAGTTGAAGCTGAAGTGAACCCCGTTTCATCGCTGTCCGGCCTTTTTATACCCCCAACCCTAGCATCGACTCGGATTCGAAACAAAAGAATATAAAGTCATTTGTTTTCTCATTGTCTGTCGAAACAAATGACTATTTTTGACCCGAGAACGCTGCACGAGCTTAAAATATTAAATCTTATGAAATATTTCTATTACGTAGAATGCTGACGCGATCTTGGATTATTTAATTTATTTATTATGAAAATATATTTTTAATATAAAGGAAACAAGACCAGTTGTTACAATACCTACCTACTTAAGTATCTACGTACAGTGACGGGAATTTAAAGACGTACCTGATCTTTTCGCTCATATAATAATGACAATAAGGGATAAAGTGGTACGGTCGACGTCAAAGATATGTTTACACTATTGCACCTTATTCCACTGTAATACGGCGAAAAATGTAAACATATCTTTGACGTCGACTGTACGTGTTTCAGTTTCCTTCCTCGTACCTATAATATTCAATATGAAAAATACACAATAATTTATTACTCTCGCCGCTATCACAATTCAATATTTAAAACACCAAATAAAAAAAACACTTTTATCAAAACCCGATATCGACAAATTAGTAAAACATCGTTATCACCGTAAAATTGATGTGAAAACTACCAAAACACGACGCTATCGATGAATAATCGATATAAAATATCAAGAGTTATTAATCGCATATCTGGGTACATAAATCGAATGATCCAAACAATGGGATGACGATGGCTCGGATGTAATCGATGATCGCAATGCTTAAGATTCTCTTGTTGCTAACGTACGCAAGCGAAATTACTATTGTGTAAGTTTTAAGGAGAAGAATTTGAAGTTTTGTTAATTGCTTCGCTAATTTTAACAGTTATAGCACCATGTCGTTTGTTACGGTCATTATGTTATGTTAGCAATGTTATTTGTGTTTGGGCGGTATATTTATTGACTGACTTTGAATAGGCTAGTTTACATTTTTTAAAATTTGTTTTTAAATGTTGGTATAGATTTATTAGTATTTTTATTACCTGAAAATAATATCGCTTTATGCAAAGAAAAAAATGTTAAAATTTGCTCGCCCTTTATCGTGCCGTCATACCTAAGAGCAGAATGTGCTTTAGACATAGAATCGGCAAATGTGCATGCCCTTTACAACGAAAACTTGTTGCTATACTGACGCCACTCACGAGAAAAAAATGTCGGTCACGTTTCACGTTTTTCAAATGAATTTTATAACAAAAAACGTTTTTTATAACAAAATTCGTATTTCTTATGGTAAAAACTGTAAAAAATACTTTGATAATTTAATTTTAATAGATGAAAATACCCTATTATCGACATTAGTCAGTCACAGTTATTAGAACAAGAACGAATTAAAATTTTAAAACATCCTTGGCACATTAAACATAGCAAAGAACAAAGGACAGACAAGACTTTCGATTAAAAAAAACGGCACTCAAGACCGTTCATCCGTTTAGGAGCTATACGATGCCACAGAGAGACACACAGATACACATATGTAACTTGATAAACTTACAATCTCGTTTGCGCCGGGTGTGATCACTGTTACAAAGTATTAGAAAGGTAATATATAGGTACATAATTTTTATCCCTTTCTTACGAACACAAATGTCCAAGTGACAGATAAGGACAAATTAACTTTAAAGATATTTTAGCTAAAATAGATTGGTTGAACGTTATACACATACATTCTACGGTGAAACACAACGTAAATACAAAAAGACTGCTGAAGACATTTATCCCTTCCTTTCGGCTCTGCCGTAGTCGGTCTAGTAGAATTTTGACTTGTAAAAGTGCCATTGCGGCCTACTTGCAGAATAAAATTCATTTATTGCAATTATTTTATTTGAACAGAATGAATTTCTTTAACAATGTATGTTCAAGTTAGCAAGTTGTATCTCAAACTACCAGACTGTGCCTTAATACGATTTGTCTTACGGTACCAAAATCGTGACAAATACTATAGCGATAAGCGAGTATCGATACAAGCAGTGCTCGATAAACGTGAATCGATAGATTAGATCGATATCTCCCGGGATGTAACTTATGGGCGCAGATACAGTGCCGGCCACTTATACTGCCATGAAATTTGAATTTAGAATCTATGGGAAATTGTACCTACACAAAAAAACGTAGGAGGGCGGTTAATGCATTAGTGCGACTGGCAAACTTAAAACAAATCAATACGAATTTAATAAACTTGAAAGTATAGTACTTAGTACCTACATAAATAATGAAATCAAAAGAATTTTCGAAAAAACTAACTGCTTTTTACAAATATGTCACTCATACGATTAAGAGGAATCCAACGACACCTCATATGTCGAAATCCGTCAAACGGTTTAGGCTGTAAGGCGCGCCTAAGAATAGGACATCATACATAAATCCATACATACGCTCGAAAAAAATAACCCTCCTTTCCTTCGGCAGTCCGATAAAAAGAACGGCAGTTTTTGTAGTATTTTTTTACACCGACTTGTTAAAAACATTAACTTATTAAAAAACCTACAATTCTAGGTTTTCTTGAAAATTAATAATTGTGTTTCGTTTCAAAATTCTGAGCGGTTATTTAAATTATAAAATAACACAAGAATATAATTAGATCTATCAAAGAGCGTTATACAATGATAACAGTAATGATCTTCATTAACTCAAGTTACAGCAATTTGAACTTTGACAGTATAATAATAAGACTCAATGCGAATGCAACGCGTTGGTACTCTTGAAGGAGGGCTTGAAAACTGCTATAGGCTGATAAGGCAGTAATTTGAATAATTACTACACAGACCTGCTTTGAAGATGAATACAGCATCTTAGAATTTATTATTACGAAAGTTATTATTTATGGGTTACATTTCATTATTCATTACGGAATATGGCAGAGTGGTTTATGGCACCGGTGTACAATTTGCTACCTACCTCATAAGAGGAAAGCAGAAAGTTGGAAATATAGTTTATTCAATTTAATACTAGGTATTCATACTTGGTTACTAAGACGTTAAGATTGAAATGCTTATTCCTTAAATGTATTTTTTTTTATAATAACGAACCCAGACAAGTTAATTACCAGCAATTAATCAAAGACACAATAGTAGGTACTTATTATGGCGACGTTTAATTTGGGAGAGATAACTCAATTAGAAATAGAATCGTCTATTCATTGTTGAATTCTTATGAAACGGTATAATAGTTATTAGTTATATTAAAGTAGTCCATCGAAGTCCAATTACGGCGATAAACGATGTCGAAAATAGTATTAAGTTTAATTCCATCGTGGCTATATGTAAACTAAAATATGACAAACCAAAAATAAAACCATACTAGGTCGTTCTTCAGTGAGTTTGCCCTATAAAATTGTCCTATTCGGTCTATTACATATAAATACGAATATGTTGTACTTTACTTGTCAATCCAGCAATTTACGTCGAATGGTCACCTGTTAGGTGACAACTGTCAATTTGTAGAAATAAGCTTTAGACTATTAAGTTCATGTTAAACCTCTGTTCAACAATAAATATATCAGTATTTAAGCAAAGTGCACTTAAGGTGCTTACACATTTACGGCGTGTACACCATTTAAGGCGGCGGTTACATTAAAATTCATCCCGGACGTCGTCCGCGACGCCAGATACCGTCGATAACCATTATCCCTTAATTTGTTCGCAGCCCTTCACCTATCCTTTCCGTATCCCTTTACGGATCGTTAGGGCGAACTAGGAGCCCTGGATGTGGTTTATGTTTAAATAAAAAAAAATAAAAAAACATTTATTTCAGACCTTAGTCCATAGTTTTTGTTAGTACATTTGAAATCTTACGAGCTAAGTTACACAAGGAAATGAAAAACAAATAAAATGTGAACTTTTTCTTGATAATGTATCTTATAAGATACACATTCTCGGGTGCTGTTTTTCTGTTATTGCCATTTTTTTACTCTACGTTGCCAATAAAGCTGGACTCTATCATTTTAATTTGCCATTTTTTTTTCAAAGTAACGTGCACAACTAACGTTGATAGCTATTTGTCCTTATTGTTTAATATGTAACATTTATGCCTAGAATTCGAAATTAAATAAGAAAATAACTGACTAAATATCGCAATTTGCTCGTGACCTAGCACGAAAACCACACCATATAGAAAAATGTGTTTATTTTCGCGTTTTTCAATACCTTATAAGTAGGTACTATTATATCGATAAACAACAAAATTACTTTACCAGGATTTGGCTGCTTTACATTTGTACCGGAAAATCCAAGTAAAGTAAGGTCAGAGAACTAAACCAACGAGTTAAACTAATGACACATCTAGTTAGTTAACCCTTCTCCCAGGACTATCGCTAATCCCCTTAGTTCCCGCTGTATCTGATGAGATATTCTAATGTTATTGTGCCCAGATTGAATATCAGGCTGATTTGTAACCGTTCTTGCACAAGTTTACCTAAAGTCCCTCCTAATGGTCATTGTCTTGGTTACTCTGGCTATGGGGTATCAATGTGCTTTAGATAGTGGGGATTGTTGACAAGAAACTTGAAGTTACAAGTGGCTATGATGTGTTGGGGAAATTGCATTTTCTCTGATTCAATGCTCAATTTAATCTGAAGCACATTATATACCTATGCATTATCATAAGTGGGGTTTAATGATGCAACAAAGATACATTTGTAAGCCAAGCCACGGAAATGTAAACTAGTATGGCTATTTTCTTCAAATATACTACAATAATATTGGCTGTTGCTTGCTTAATATGCATCTATCATAAAAACAGCGTAGCTACTGTTAGTAACTTCGAATGACGCATTTGTACTCGTGAACATATAAAAAAACCGGCCAAGTGCGTGTCGGACCACGCAAAACGAAGAGTTCCGTGCCTATTAAAAAGGTCGTATCGTCACAGAAATTTTACGGCACTTACGTCCTTTTCTTTGAGGAAGGCAGTTTTTCAGCAATATCTCGAAAACCTCTGAACCGATCTTGTTTAAAACAATTTTCGGTGAATGAAATTAATAAGCCCTATGTCCATGAATTTTTCCATATTTTTAAAATACACCGTTCAAAAATTAGAGGGGGGGGACAGAATTTTAGTGACTTTCGGGGCGATTATCTCCGACCCTATTCACTTAATCAAAAAAAATGCCAAGAAACCTTATATTTATTTTGAAAGACCTATCGATTGATGTGCCACACGGGGGGTCGCAATGAAAATTTTTTTTTTGACTTTTAGTTTTATGTATGGAGTGCACCCCTAAAAAAAATTTTTTTGTCATTTTAATTACAAAACTATGTAGCGGCTAACAAAATACACCTATCCTCAAAATTTTATTCAAATACACCTTATAGTTTTCGAGTAAAATGCCTGTGACATACGGACAGACGGACAGACGGACAGACGGACAGACGGACAGACGGACAGACGGACATGACGAAACTATAAGGGTTCCGTTTTTGCCATTTTGGCTACGGAACCCTAAAAACCGGCCAAGTGCGAGTCGGACCCGCGCACCGAGGGTTCCGTACAAACCTGTAGGTGTATAAGTAAATTATTAAAAATATTTTTATTTTATGATGTAACTAAAAATTTACTGTTTTCGCAATTTTCCCTTTATCCGTGCTATAAGACGTTGCTTTGTACCATATTTCAAGATTCTGAGTTCACGAGAAGTATAGGTACCTGTAGGTTTTGATTCCCTTGCGAGTGTCGGGAATTTGATTTTTTCACAGCTCCAAGGGACAGTAGACCTGAGTATTTGATATAAATTTTAGCTTGATACCTCCACGCGTTCCTGAGAAAAAGGCTCTTGACAGACGGACGGACGGACGGACGGACAACAGAGTGATCCTATAAGGGTTCCGCTTTTTCCTTTCGAGGTACGGAACCCTAAAAAGTAAGTATATCGTATACAAAACTATCAGTATTTACGACAAATTCATGATCACACCTGTAACAAAACACTATTACCTCATAACCATTACATTATCATATCATAATGGTTCCGTACACAAATCAATTGCGGGTCAGGCGAACCCTAAACAATGCTGACTCTTAATATCACTCTGACCCTCTAATACCAGGCATCTTTGACCCCTCCCGGCTCCTCTATCGCCTAGTCATTACGGTCTATTAGAGCCACTATAATTGCCGTCAAAGGTCTAGGTAATTTTGTTGTTTGTTATAATTCGACCTATGCTAATAGATCGAGATTTCAGCGCCAACGTTTATGGCGTATAAAAGTGTTGTGTAAAAGTAGGCTGTTTGCTGCCATTTTAAAGACCTATGGCATACGCTTTTCTTAATTCATTTATTTTATACTTTGACCAATGAGAATTCTATTTATGGGTCGTACAGAGAATTAGGTACATTTTTAGGGTTCCGTACCTCAAAAGGAAAAAACTTTGTTGTCCGTCTATCTATCTGTCTGTCAAGCAAGACCCTTTATCTCGGGAACGCGTGGAAGAGGTATCGCGTTGAAATTAAAACCGTATACTCAAGTCTACAGTCCCTTGAAGCTGTGAAAAAGTCAAGCTTCTGAGTTAGCGTAAAAAAAAGATACGGTCGTTTATGCCGCAAAAAACGTATATTTCGATACTCTCAAGGGAATCAAAATTTATAGGGTACTTTCCGTTGACCTAGAACTATGAAATTTGGCAAGTAATATCGACTTATACTACTAGTACAGGGAAAAACTATACATTTGCAATTTTGTACGGAACCCTCGGTAGGCGAGGCCGACTCTCACTTGTTCGGGTTTTTGTTGTTTCTTGTTATTAAGGTCCTGGTAGCGTTACATGTCCATAATTTTATAATAAACCAAAGAAATAAATATGTAAACAAAAGAGATAAAAGTAACCAAAAAAGCAAGCAAGCAGTCTTACGTACTTTTGTTTCCAGAGTGCCTTCAAAAGCGTCTTTAACTTTCGGCCACAGATGAGATACCTCTCTTTTGTTTACCGTGTCTGTATGACGCTTACCCAAAATAACCACTTCGGATTTCCTTTAGCAAGATTTAATATAAATAATTTATGAGAACATAAGATTACAACAAAGTACGGTTACGTTCCTGGCTTGTTATAAAACGATATCAGGAATGTCATGAAATTAAAAAATGCCTTAAAATTAATGTTTAATTCCAATTTTAAAATACCGTCATTCTGTTCCGAAGTTATATGACATATTCGATTACAGCGGCACAAGTTTAATGTTGCCGTTAAGAGGCATTGGTGTGATACGATGGGGTAAGAATCTGTATAAAGAAATGTTAGTTATTGATTTTGACATCAGTATCGTTAACTTTGTATTTATATCTCCGAGTTTTGAGTGTGATCTCGTAAATTAGTTAAATTAGAAGCTATTAGGTATCTGGATCAGGTGTGGGTGTAACCCGTTGCCATAGCTTAACAATTAGAGTTAATAGAGTGACAGTTACTATTAAGATAGGCTTATTCAATCAAAAAATGATCAGCCTTTAAAAATAATTAAGCGAATTAAATACCTAATTATTAACGACAGTATTCTTCACATTATAAAAGAAAGTTTTTTACCCTGAAGTACCTAATTTACTCTTCATGATTTTTTACATATTTTAATGACTTTGTCATTTTTCTACGTTTTGATTTTTGTATTGATTCACTATCTTCATTGTTTACCGTAAAGCCAGAACCTTTATTTGTGCGAGCAAGCAGCTTAAGCCCATTTTCATTTGACTACCATTTCTATAGGCCCAAACGCTTCCTCAAGACTCCCGTTCGTTCCCTTATAGGCCATTCACCGAAACAGTCACCTGTCCGCACCAACTTAGGACCTATCCATTGTGACCGGGTCCTTATCGCGAACTCCTGAGACAATGCGGGAGTGAAGCCTGTCTGACTTTTACTCCATCTTAAGGGGACGTTGTATGGTAAGGAAGTAGACAGGACTGTCTGAAATGTTCTAGAATGGGGATGGGGTGATCTTGTCTGTCTTTCTAAAACACTGGTTTACCTTTTTAGGGGACGGGGTTTCTAGTAATAGGGAATCGTTGTAACATTGTTCAGGAAATATTATTATTGGAATTGATACCCTATTCTATCTTCATTCCTGACCTCTACCTATGTAAAGAAAAATTACAGTCAATATATGACTTATGACGTTGACGTATGAAGTTTTTGTGAAAGTGTTATTTGGGGTATTTTCTACAAATTGATAAATACAAATAATATCTTTTGACGTGATAACGTCTTATAAATCGATGAACACTAGCTGCACGCGCGAAAAAGTGTGACTTTCCGAACGCTGGCTGCGCGTACGAAATATCAACGTACCTACAGCCCAAACCGCTGGTTCCAAATTTGGCACGTAGGTTCCTTATAATGCCTAGGGTTGCACTAAGAAAGGATTTGTCAAAATTCGCCCTCTAAGGGGGTGAAATAGGGGTCCAAAGTTTGTATGGGGAAACAAGATTAGATCGACTATTTTATTCGAAATTTCACAGCAGTATTCCTTACGATAAATGAGTAAATACGTGGTTCAGGTTTTTTGAGAATTCGACCCCTAAAAGGGGGAAATGTGATGACAAAGTCTGAAAATCAACATGGGTATTGTTTCTATGGTTTTTCGGGTCGCTGATTACTGATTAATGTTTTCTTATGCTGTTATCACGTAAAATTATCGTCCGCAAACAGACTTTACAGAAAGCTATCTTTACTCAAGTGACCGTCTAGACATTTATAAGTATTACTATAGGTAATTTCACGAGAGTTGAGGTGAATGATTACACACACAGCTACATAAATACTGATTGCAAAAAAAGTGAATGAATGAAATGAGTGAGTGAATGTAAATGAAAGTCATATATGCATCTTCTTATGACATCGTAATCAAATTTATCAAAATTGTTTTTCGGTGATAATCTTGGTCGCTTCAGTCCCGGTGTCGTGAACGTGGGTTCAGTTAATGCCGAGTTGGATGGTTCAGTTGATGACGGACAGTTTTTAGCTCCAGCTTCTTTTAGCACTCCCGTTACGATTCGCTGAATTGTCGATTTAGATACACCGGTTACTTCAGCCGTCACATTGTATATTTCTGTCGCAGGTAAATGTTGACCGTCATTTCTTAAGTTCTGTCTAAAATGACAGAACACGTTAAATATAATTTCCCGACTTTGTCTATTTAAAGTTTTCCCACGACCTATTGTTTCGGCCCTGTTTCCGTAGAATAAAAACCTGTAGGTTTTCTTGTCTCTTGGAAAATCCGGTTGTCAATAAGTATGACAACGATGTAACGAGTGCCAGTTGCTTCAATCATCTTTAAAGAGGTTTGATATCTAAATAAATAAAGACAATGCAATTTGTTACCTACTTATTCTCTTTCGTTTCTACGATTAATATTATATATATTCATGTATATACCTACGCATATGTGACCTTTATTTGAATTGGTGTAAATAAAATTAATTAAAATGCTTTCTGTTTTGTTTACGGTCGATGAATTGGTAGAAATATATTAATACTTAACAAAATAGTTTATAGGAACTTTTTGGTCTTTCTTGCCATTCACTGTTGAACTTGCTATCGGTACAATAATAGAACAGTAATGTCAAAACTTCGCTGTCATTACATGATAGTGTTGTTCTGTGCGTGGCCTCAACTCTCGTGAAATTACCTATACGTTAGTTAAAAATTATAAGACATGTACGTAAACCCTTTTTTGTGTCGGGGGATGTCCTCTTAACCGGCACTACAATCCTAGCCAAAACAATGTAGTATTTTGTGAAAGTTAGCCGCAGTCTAGTGTGGAAGGCCTGCCAAGTTCGGCTATCACTTCAACTTCACCTAAACAAGCCTTGCTCGGGCTAAAAATCACATGTCAGACGAACTGAGCATGAATCTAGTTATAATAGAATATACATATACCTATATTTATATTTGATTGCATTGCAATATCGGATAAGAGTATTTGTATTACTTAAATCCCATTCTAATCGTGGGTGATAATATTTGCGTGAATAGATGAATTAGAGAGAGAATTCTTATACATGGAAGAAATTGAAAGTAAGTTTTTCAGAGGTTGCTATTAAGAAGATTTGGTTATGATCGGTATCAGATCACATGAGTTTGCATTAGTTATGTTATGACTTGGCGAAGTCAATGGTTACTATGAAAACTCGAAAGCACTTTCGATACGGAAAACTAGCATGCCTAATATTCCAATGTTAGCACATCTGGCATTTTGCCGATGGGATGTTTATTTGCTAAATTTATGTATGATATGAGTATGGTGAATGCAAACTATTCAAATAATTCGTCAAAACAATCGGACAGGCATCTAATTCAAACCGACAAGTAATTTTGTTAACACTGCCAACCTCTTATTTGCACAAGAAGGGTTGAAGTCACCCCATAGTGATTGGAAGGACGAACCAACATGACATTGGCAAACTGTTCTTTGTTTTTTTTAATTATCGTTATCATTTCAATATCATAATGAACGTGAACAGGAAACAATAGTGGTTTTCGTTATAAAATAAGTGGAATCAAAAGATTTTTCAAAAAACCCAACTGTTTTTTTGCAAATATTATAGCCTATGTACTCCCACGATTAAGAGGAATCCAATGTCGAAATCCGTCAAACGGTTTAGGCTGCAGGGCGTGCCAAAGAATAAGACAGACACACATGCATACATACGTTCGAAAAACATAACCCTCCTTTCCTTCAGCAGTCGGGTAAAAAATCCATTTATGTTATGGAAATGGAAACTATGGAACACAAAAGTACATAGACATTTATTTAACGTATAGTTATGTAAATATTTACGGATGTTGTTTCATCGATTCACTCGTGATTTACGAGTGAAAAGAATCAGTGATATTGCATGTATGTAGATTGTTTCAGTGACTTTGTTGAGACATGTATTTTTCACAGGTACGAGTCATACAGGTGAGACTACTGTTCGAAAATATTTAGTAACTTTTTGATAGCGAAAGCTGCATCATGATAATTTTAGTAATATGATCTTTTACATTTTTAAATATATTTACGAAATTTAACAGTCATTAAGGTTTGCTAAGCACTGATATTTTGATTTGAAACTAGAGACTAATTCAAATAACTCCCAACTATATTTTTTTCTCATCTCTGTTTGAGGTGGTCTTTAAAAATGGATTTTATTACAAGCTGACTAAGACTGATTTTCTAACCATACAATTAGACAATATACGAGATTCCGAAAGTGACCAGTTGAAATGGGTTCACCCTCGACCCTCTCAAAGAGGACACATCTGTGACCGGCCGCGCGTCAGATCGATCATGTGGCGGACACACAGCCATAATTAAAAGTTTTACATCATAATTACGGCTTGTCAAGACACAAGTAGCCAGGATAGTGAAGTTTTAAGTAAAAGTAATTAATATTACAAAGGAACATTGATGTGAGTATAAAAAAGCGCTTAAAAATACTTATTTGAAATATTCTATCGGCTCTACAAAGGTTGTGTTGTGTTGTGTCAAGTACCTACTGTTAAACTTTATGTCATGGGTATTTATGCAGATATTGTCATAATTACATTCTTATATTAGCTTTGTTGTCATGATGCGATATAATATTTAGGTATGTCATAAAAGTAAACCTAGGTAGGTACAGTAGTGTTTATAATTTTGCTTCATTATATATTTTGTCGTGGCGGTTTAGTACCTGTTTGTAAACATGGTTACCTAAAGTACTCAAGGCTAGTTATTATTTAAGAATAAAATAGTATTTTAATTTATCAATGTACTCGTAGGTATTTGGGTCGTATGTTTGCACTGATTCGAAAAGCCCGTATACCAAAATCCATCATAATCGAAATCATTTCTATAAAAACAATATTGATATAAATAAATTGTGCCTAATGTTCAAACTGCACTAACAATGGGTTATAAAATTTTCAATATGTTTTATTTTATGGTTGTAACGTACCGAATAGGATTAAGTTTATTTATTGGCCTTTTTGAAACATAAACTTTTATGTTGTAACGTGAAATGCGTAAAATACAACAAGTGCTGGTTGCCGCCACCCGATTTGCTTTGGACTCAAATTTCCTATAAATTTTGCTCCTTTTCGAGACAGCAAAGTAAAATTTTTAGTACTACGCAAATCAGAAACATAAAAAAATACCCTTTTATTTCGTTGAAGAACCCTTTACGATTTTTCTGATCCCTGAAGTTGTGAACTTTTCACAATTTTTAAATGCCACTTACTAACTGTCGTTACTTAGGTTTGATTGAAGAACTCCAAATAATTAGAAAGTTTAATTTTTCGGATAAAATATACGAAGCGAAAATATTAGAACTGTATAGATGCTATTCAACAAGCGTAATCCTTTGAGAGTTTAAATAAAACCTTTCTCCGTTGTCTCTCTATCTATGATGGTATTTTCGCTATGAAAACTCAATGCGGTTATTCGGTTGTAAGTGATAAAGATGATACCTATATTTAAATCAGTACTTGTATAGTATTGTAAATCCGCCTATAAAGATTAAACTCGCGAAGTACAAATGGCTCATACATCTCCGTATTCAAATGTCCCTCCCTACAAAACAGTCTCTTCAAGCGCGGATTTAAAATTCAAATGCATCTCAGTGGCCGATATCGAAGCACGTGTTATCCTAACCCCAAACCCTTGGCTTCCCGAATCTGATAAGCTGGTACAGTCTACAGTAAAATAAACAGTAGGTGTACTTGAGATTATTTGAGTTGGCCGAATTGCATCAAAGAATTCCATTCAAAAAGAAACTCTACCGTTCAAGGTAGGAAATTCCAAATCCAATAACAATTTTATAAAACGTTGGCCAAATTAATCAATCTCAACCATACATACTGCAATAGGAAATGTCGGAAAACGAAGTTCAAAGCTGCCACAGTTCGTGTATTTCTATTTGTATTGTAGCTTTTTTTTTATTTATTTTTATTTTTTTTATTTTTTTTAGAACCTGACTGTTGCTATAATAGGACGGACCCAATATAGCTGTCGAACTGCATGGTTGGAGAGTATCCTGGGGAAAATCCAGGGGGAACTCTCCGGCACGACCACGCGGGGGATATAACACTGGAATACTCTAAGAGTTTGCGCTCCAGTGAGATTGGTTGAACGGTTTCAACCGAATCTGATGTGTGAGTGGTGATGAACTACTGGGATTTGCTGGTTCGCTAAACCTACCCTAGCTGAGAAGAATCCAGCAAGAAACTCAGCTAGGCCCGACCCGGGTCGGGTTGCGTCGGATCGACTGTTGTATTGTAGCCGCATTTGAGCGGCAGTACACGAACGAACGAAGTTGGCGTCGTGGCGTGTCATCTCGGTTACTCAGGCTACGAAGCAGTAGATGAAAATGCAACCGGGGTAGACGCTAAGATAAGAATGAAAGAGAGATAAAGCGACTGATTGCAATGTTAATTTTTTGACAAATAATAAAAGGAACATAAATGACAAACCGCAACAACATATAATTTTACCAGTTAAACCAACGTTAGTGAGTGAAGTATTAGAACTCGATGATATTCAACAAGTTTACTGTATTATTGGTAACTTGGTACCTACCCCCCGGGTAGGTACAAGTCGAGAAATATGGTGAAAACATAATACAATAACTACATAATATATTAATTGAATCAACAACAAAGTATGTTTTTCACTATTATTATTTTTTAATCTGATAATTGAAGTTTATCAGCATTTGAATGTATAAGCTTATCATTTGTACAACTTTAATTAATCCATTAAAAAACAACCATTTGCTAGATAGAGTACTGTTTCTTCGCGCTGCACTGTGAAAAAGGACAGTCGCACCCTTACACTTATCGGCCTGATTAATATTTCCATACATTAACCATTTAGGGTAATAGCTACAAACTAAACTTGACCTTATGTTAAAAGCCAAGGGTCCTTTTTACAACGCGTTACGTTGAGATGGAGAGTTGAAAAAGGCAGATCTATCAGCCTGTTGATGTACAGTTGTATATGTTCACGACTCTAATCTCAGACCGGGTTGCCTGAGGCCTTTTTGGTGACTGTTTAACAGATTTACATTGTCCGCGTTTCGCTGGAAATGGTAGCAGTTTTGTTTATGCTTCGTATTGTACGCCCATTTGACCCAGTTCTACCTAGTTATTCTTAATAGCGTATCAACCACATTAACTGTAATAACCTATGTCAGTATTAATTTCACAATTAGTTTGCTGCAATGTCAAACGTTTGATTCACTACTGTCGAGCACAAATATATATATCTTTATATTTATATTAAATCTATTGCAATTGAAGAGTGCAGTTTTTCTGTGCATATTTATTAACTAGTTGCATTTTGCGTTTATCAATAAATGCCACAACTGTAATTAGTACCCAACACACAAAAATAAGCAAAAAACACCAGAGACATAATTAAATGCAAATAGTTTACTTAAGTACCTAGTATTTTTTATTGAAAAACGTATTTTATTTTTTATTTTGTAGGTTATTATTTTATGTCACTCACAGGGCGTTGTTTGTCACGTCGTGTTTCGTTTTATTAATATTATGCGCCCGCATGATTCGCCACACATCTGTGCTTTCACATTCGACGCCCTTTCTGGGACGTCATTACACGAATGTCAAACCAATATTTGACAGTTTGCTCCGCATATCGCGTAAATTAGGTATTGGTTTTTGTTTCAGCTGAAAAAATATTTGTAAATCCAACTGTAACCGAACTAGTGTACTAATTGACAATTAAATCATTTACTAATTTGTTGATGAAAGTAATACTAGTAGGTACTGAGAATTAAGAATTTTACGATTTTACATTTCATTAGAATGTCTCCAAATCACAACAATTAAACGCAGTAATTCTAAACGAAACCGTGAAAAATTCATTCCAAAGAAAAGACTCAATTTACATCATTGTCTGTTTCAAAAGACGTTGAACACACGCCTATACTTCGAAATCTAAAACGATTCTTAAACTTTAAATCAATTCATTAAATGCTATATTCGGCGAGCCAAAGTTTGAAGATTGTAAGCAATCATCTTCCCATTGTGCCACATTACTTGCAGAATTGAGAAACTTGTGAGGGATTGACGTGAATTTTAATGTTTCGTGTCCAATGACGCGTGGTAACGAAGAGTTGGGAACATTTTCGGATGACCAGCAATGTATTTGACACTGAAATTAGGCGAGAGGAATACAGTAGGATATGCATATGTACCTACATCATAAAACTTATTCCATAACCCAAGTGTAAACATGACGACTATCAATACCGATTGCTTCTCTAGATGGCAAAGTATAAAACTGTCAGTCCACACAATATTATAGAGTGAAACCAGTGAAACTGTTGACATTGTATTATCGGATAACACAATTTTAAATGTATGTTAGATATTTTCCATAATAAAAAGTCATGTATGAGGTTAGCAGTCGTAACGCAAAAAGTTCTATCCCTACATCTTTGCAGAATTACCTAATAGTTCCTGGGCGACCACGCTCTGCTATACACATACAAATATTGCTCGTTTAATAGTTGAACATGACTCACCAGCGCTCAGTAATGTTTATTTATACAAGACTATTTATCCCTCCGTTTTACTGGCCGACTGATAGCCCTATGCATTCGCTCTACACCGCTATTGCTCCACGGGTCCTACTGTATTTTCTCCGCTACCATAAAGGTTGACGTGTGGTTTGCGGTCCAGATGTATGGCGTTGTATGACTATGGGTTTTGCAAGATTGAAATGTCGGATGCATGCACGGACTAATAGAATTCCGTTGAAATTGGTTCTTGGGAGTAGTTTTATAGTGAATTTCGTTATTATAACCATACAATATGTTGATGATACCGCAAAATGTAGCTGGATAGGCTGGAATAGGCAAAACTAGTACATTTTGAAGATTGAAGCTGCTTTTGTTAGAGTGAGAATGGAGTCAATGGATTTTATCATCTATATTTTGAAATTATACTACTGACTACAGACAGTTAAACTGTTTTCGCAGCGAAAAAAATTTTTTCGCTATTTATTTAACTGTTGCAAAAAACTAGTTAATCTTTTCTAACAGCTATACATCTTTAAGAATCATCGCTCGGATGACTAGCTATAGGTACTTACTCCAGCTAGTAAGTCATAATTCGCTAGCTACACTACAGCTTGTCCGGTACATCCTGTATGTTCGTACATAGCTTTTGCCAGATATCGGGGACATGCGATACGGGCTGGGAAGCTGTTTGGAGTCTGGTGCACCAAGCCACAGGAGGTTTGCTTTGACATTAATGACCTCATTTAAGTATTCCATAGACCAAACAATTCATAATATAAATATACTTAAAAGTAATTCTATGCTAAGTGTAGGTACTAGGTACCCGTTTTTTTTTCTGTCGAGTGACAACCTAAAATGAAATGTAGGTAGAAGTGCCTTTCTATCTTCCGGTGACCGAGTATAAAACTTATAAATTGCTTAACGCTTAAATAAAACTCAAAAATAATTTGTTTTAAATTAAAGCCAATTTTCACCCACTTTTAAAGTTCACGTTACAGCAGATATATTTCCTTCCATGTTTTGAATAAATGGGTAAGTATGCTATGATTGCAGCAGTGGTTTACACTTATTTCAAATAACGGATATTTCATAGCTTACACCAAACCTCGGACCCGCGGGACTCGGGCCAGCGTCCGACACTTTTTCAAAATCGTGACTCGTCCGCGCCAACGGTCACGATCTTGGTCCCGTTACACACACACTGTTCTCTCTAAAGGGCATATACATGGGAGGGAAAGAGATGGTTATGTTTTAGTTAGTTTGGCTAGCCTGAAGGATCGGGCCTGAGGCGTTTTTTGATTGTTTTTGATGTGTGAACCTATAAAGTGTTTTCTAGCTGCGTTCCTCAGTTGCATCGCCGAAAGTTCGGAGACGACTCATAATTGGAACAGGGAATTTAATTATTTAAATACAAAGGATATTATTATAGTCAAGTTACACATTAAGGGGCAGTTAAAGTTTATGTTTTTATTATTAATATTTATAATTGTTGTTTGTGAGTGATCTATTGTGGCAGAAAGTTTATGTTACGTTTAACAAATGTGTGAGATTCTATAACCTTCCTTATACTGACTGTATAGAAATCGCTTTGAAAATATAGGAGAAATTCCAAAGAGCACATAATTAAAAATAGGTATCATGTTTTTTTTTTACGGGAAAATTGATTTATTTGAACTGACCCAGGTATCTATAAGTTGATCTGTCATCGAAAATGATATAAACTTTAAAGTTAACTATAAGAAATTGATTTGATAACTATAAGAAATTGGTTTGTGATCTAAGTTCCATTTTCAGCGTGGTGTAACCTACCTAATAGAAGCTTAAGGAACTTCCATGAAATTACACAATTCATTTCTTATTAACACTAAATCGCGCACATACATGTGTATAAGTAACGATTATCTATGATTCAAGTTATCCAACAATTAAATTATACCTAATTACTTAATTAAGTTTTAGTACTCAATTTGCATCAGCATTCATAATTACTTTCTATTATACTTAAAATTGAATCCTATCGTTATCATTATACGATCAACTATTAAATATAATAATGCTAAAACTGACACGATTCAATTAACTTTGAATAGTAAAATGAGCAATAAAATTATGTTTCTATAGATTATACTTATTCACAAAGACACGCTTCAGTCCTTCTATTTATCTTTTGGCGGAAGAAGGGGGGGGGGGGGGGGGGGGGGCTTGACCCTACTTAAATTAGATTTAATCTGAATGTGATATTTTTTCCGCTAGGACTCAGATGGCTCCAGCACAGGGGGGACCCTGGATCCGCTACTGTGCTCACTCACCTAATAGCAATACTGATTGTGATAGTCAACTCAGCAGCTGTTTTTAATGCTCAAACAACGTCTATTTTGATCTTATAAGTTTAATTATATAAAAAAAAAAATAGGTTAAAAAGCGTGATGTTTTCCGAGTATTTTAGTGAGTTTCTTTTGTTCGTAATGCAAGCATAATTTATTTTTACTGCTGTCAACAACTATTGCATAGTTAGGTACTAATTTCACAAATGGACACACCCACAACCTACCTACTAAGTCGTCCCACTCCTAATTGCGTAGGTACTTACTAATTTGTCAAATAAACACGCCTATTCAGGTATTTATTTATTCCCTTCACACCAAAGGTTATAGGTTTAAGTTAACCCGATCAGCGGCCGATACGTATCTACTGCTAACCAGCTACCGCGCAAACTAAGTTCTCACAGAGAAAGTTAGCTATCTATAAAACTACATTATTACTACTGCATATTCATCGGGCCCCAAGGCATACCCAGACTACCAAGAACTCTCAATACCCAAGCCGATTGTACACGGTAAAGTGGGGGGAGAGATCAGGATAAGCTGGTTTTTGGGCGCGACGGTGGTTGCGACGGTAACTGCTTTTGAAGTCTGTTTAGTCCGTGGTTTAAGGTTTTTACGTTGAAATATGTGGGAATAGTGGCTTTCTTTTTGTGTTGATATGATATGCGAACTAGGTATTAGGTAAGTCACTGGACTATAATATTAAATCAGTTTTGAATTAATTAAAGATTTACAATATTACACCTATAGTTATGTATGACCTATAAGACTTTAGACTCTCGCGCTTATTATTTGAACTAGGAATGCGCCGAATATGGGTTTCACCGAATGCGGCCAACATTCGGCCGAATATTCGGTCCAGCTGCCAAATTATTCGGTTCAACGTAATGCCTTCATCCGTTGTTCTAAAATAGACTACCTAATTAAATGCTAAAAAAATTGTTCATTATCAAAGCGAAATATTGACAATAAAGCAAGTTCAATAACAGTAATAATGAGTTAAGAGTATTAATTTCACGAAGCAGTAACTATTTTACATTCTTGTATGTTGTAAAAAAACCTCTTAAAATTGATCGGTAAATATTCGGCAGCTGAACCGAATAATTCGGCCGAACTTTAAAAAATATGCCGAATATGCAGAAGAACGAATAATAACCGAATATTCGGTATATCTCTAATTTTAACTAACTGTTATCAAAGTCATCCTTACATTAAATAAAATTGATATAGATTTAATGAAATATGATCGAAATCGCTTTACATACTTGCATATTTTTCATGCAGTTTATGAACTCACCTACCTGAGGATCACCCACCCTTCCTCCACTCAACTACAATTTAAATGTAAATAAGAACAACATGAATTAACAAACTGCAAGAAAAATGTCTAAGTAAGTACAGTATCATAGGCGGGCGTTTAGTTCGCACCCCAATTTGTATAGTATAGGTAGGTACTTCACTAATTTCACCATCGACAAAACAAAATGCCTTCTCATAGACAAGTGTCGAACTCGATACGTCACATCACAGATAATCCATGCATGCAAGTTTCAATCACTGTCCAACTTGCGAGACGTGTCGACCACTGCCACTGGCTACGTGGAGTTGGGATTTATTGATTTTTATGCATTAGGTATGTGGTAGCAGTGGTTTTTGGGCGAAACCAAATGAATTTACATTGATGAAATCTGATCTAAATTGGTTGGTAACATATTTAGGTTTTTACGACTGGTTTGATTATCAATATTGCTTTAAACAGTCGATATAACCCGTATTAAATATATATGTATGTAAGCGGGGCGAGGTATTTCGAGTACCTATCTCCCACGGCAAAGGAGACTGACTGGTTTATGCGAATACTTAAGGATATCGCTTTTCATAGTAACGAACTGATATCATCAAACGATAACATATCTGGGACAAATAATTTAGTCAGTGATTGTACTAAATATCTTTCTACATAAATCTGCAAAATGATCTGAAGATATCGAATTATAAATTGGAAACAAAAAAGACTTAAAAACGGCAATATTTGTCGTAACATATTCCGTCACCATTATATCTTCCATCTCAGGATTTTTACAGTAGGTAGATGAGAGAAACCCTAATTGGAAAAGAAAAACTAAAATCCCGACTCTGGAAGCCTTACTCACCAACTCACCATTGCAGTATGCCGCGTAAACGAGATATGACCGACTCACATATTTTACACTGAAGCTAAGCTACACAAATAGCGACATATTATAAGTGATTTATAAATTAAATATACCCACGTACTGCCATCAATGGGCACGCGTTTTAAGGCATGCAATCACACATGTTTGTCATGCACCTAAGCATGCATTTTAATTTTAAGTTCCTATCTCAATATGTAAGAGTAGTTTTTATGCGTGTATAAGACTAATCTTAACTGATACTTACCTACTTTATTGCTCAATAGACTATGCATTTTATGACTCTTAGACTCTTATTAGACTTTAATGCAAAAAGTGCCTTTAAAATTATAATGACTCTTTGAACATTAACTATCAACTAAGGGAAAACTTTGAATGTAAAAGAAATTAAACAAAAATATTACGAATAAATTACGCGAGTGTATTAATAAATTAGTAATAAATTAATATTTACATTAAATAATCTTACGTTAAACGGTACATATACGTGTACCGCCACATGATCCGATATATCTACATATAAATACATATCACAAAAGTTTCCAAGGCAATGTGGTTAGAGGACAATAAGTCGCAAGCTCCCCATTTAGTCCCAGACTACCTATTTCAGGTTCACTACCTACTTTAGGATCAGTCAAGACTACCTAGTTTCGGTGCCTACCTACTATAGGTTTAGAAGAGCGAGAGTTATTATCCCCAAGTACAATCAAACGCGATTTTCAAACGGTTACAGCCCTAAAGTCAAGTGACATATTCGCGCCGACACCAGTCATGCTATTCTTTCAAATACGCTCCACATTCTAGCGACAATCCCGTGGGATGCCATCGATGGTAACGACGTCTGTGCCCCATCAGCACAGACCCTGGGAATACTGTGACCTTGTTCCTTGGTAGCATACAACGTTTGTTGAAGGTGGACTATACGCTGTAAGATGTCGTTTCATTCAACCACCGAGATCCCGCAAGGATATAAGGGCGTCTTAAAAAAATAGCACCCCAGATCCAAAATATCCAAAGCCCGCTCTGGACAACTCTCAGCGTCAACCCCCGTGATCCTTCTGATGTTTTACCCCGCCCAAACCGTCCCACGGTTTGAACGGGGACGAAGTACTAGCACTTGTATCCATCCTAGGGCTACTCGTGTAATTTGGTGGTAATCGAGAAGGTGTAGACAAGAAGCTACCATAGGATAAGGAGGAGTTGACGCCGAGAGTCGAGTCCAGAGTTGAATAGTAACCCGACGAAGCAGCGGACGGTGGCGGCGGCGCTGGCGGTGGCTGCACCCTACTAGCCTCCGCATATGCGTCTAAGTGAGTCCTTACCAATACCAGGAGTTCTCCGAAGTTGGTGACAGTGGCACCAGCGCCGGCCACCCTGTAAAGCAACAGCCGCGCTTCCCCAAAAAGACTATCCAAAATTTTACCTGTCGTGAAGAGGACGATGGCCTTCAGACAGGAGTACTCCGCCGAGTCCACGTGGAGGGCTTTCAGCTTCTCCACTTGCTCTTGGAAGATTCTGATGTGGTCCATGAAGGCGACTACTCGGTCTGCCGCCATCGGTGATGCGTGGAGACCGGCGGCCGCCAATAAGGGAGCCACGTGGAGGGGCATGGAACACTGGGAGGCGTTTAGGACGAATAGCTCCGACCAGACGAGCCGGAGTAACGCCACTTGATCAGTGACCTGTAGGTCAGGGAAGAAGGGTATGTTCCGCGCCCATTCGACGGCGGAGAACAACAGCCTCGCCGCTAGTTCGCAGATATTGTCTATTCCCATCACGTTGGTGGGCTGCACGCATTGGCCGTATCTCGAAGTGGGGTATGGCTCTGCTCGGAGCAGCAGGGAGATGTACGAGGAGAGGTAGGGGTGGCTGTTGAGTCCACCGGCAGGGTCGCCGTTGGCCAGGGCGAACTGGCCGGGCAGCGCGAGACCTGAAGGCTGCGTGGGCGGCACTCTGCCTCTCTGCACAGCTGGAACAAGGAAATAGGCATATAAACATAAAATAGTGACGATGTCGCATAAGCGACTAAGTATAACACTTTCAACAAACATCATTAAAATCACAGATAATCATATTTCGGAATAAAAAAGTTCGATCTATTAGACAAGGATGAAGAATCTATAAAATAGACAAAATTCAGATTGTCAATACATGAATATTAAAATAATGATACTGTTATTATCATTACAGTAACGATCTGGGTAGTATTGCTACTCGTAAATCATGTTGCTATAACGAACTGAAGCTTGAAGTATATTCACAGACCTTTTGCGTAAACAATCGACATCGAAATTCATCTTCTTTACGGATCACACTTGCCAAGCCACAGTCTAATGAATTTACAGTCCCTTAAAACTTAACTGCATGGTAATTCGCAATCCTCGTCTCAATTAGCATATGAGCATCTTGATTGCCCGCGTCACTGTGTAATAACTTAGTTTATGACCCCCGACAATGGGAATCACGAACATTTAACAACCTTCTATCTTATCTAATGACGACAACGCAAATATAACTTTGCACTGTGGAAATAAAGATTAAAATTGAAATCCACAAAGATGTGTTATAGGAGTTTCTTTAAGTTGGTCTTCGAAAGGGGAGTACAGTTAAATTAGTATGTCTAGAGGTTTTGGATGTAATTTACATGGATTCGCGCGAGTTTTGGAAAATTGAATTGATGCTAAAATTCAGTTTGATAAGCTGAATACTTTTGCTGCAATGTTTTATAGTTTTTAAATACGCTATTTTTAAACGGGCTTATTTTTCATGCATAATATTCGTGATAGTATCGGAGTGAATAGAATGTTAAGCATTCTTTTGTTCAATTCCAATCGTCTGTCATGGGCGTTATTCCAGATCGTGACATTAGCTAGTTCCTGTAAAAACTATTCGAGCAGGTTGGTAACGGCTCAGCTATTTCAAAAATGCGTGTAAAAACCACATCCACCGTCAGTCATTGAGTTTATCCGACGATTTGAAGGCATTTCATTCAATGACATTACAAAAAATACGGCAGATTTATTCCGTTTATTTAGACGAAACATTTTGATTTTTATGTGTACATATATTTAATAGGTATGACTTCCACGTTGAAATTTTGAGATGCATTGACTAAAGGGCTCTTAAATATTCACTAGAAGTAGAAACTAAAACTAAATTAAAGTTAAAAATGTCCAAAACAATTAGGAGTAAAAAACAAAAGAGTTATAGTAATAGCCATAGGCTGTTGACATAGAAACCAGGTAATAAAGGCGATGGAGGTCATCGGGCCACGATTTAAATCGCATTAATGTAACCAGAGACTTAGATGCTTAAATCGACTTATTAGATATATTACTGAGATATATGTACCTACTTGCGAATTATTTGTTACACTTACTTATTTATTACAGTATTGGTACATTAGTTTGCCCACTGAACAAGTAATAAACCATAATAAAATGAATTAAACTATGTAGGTATTTTATATTTGCAATTATCCTAAAAATCGATTCGGTTTGAGCGCGTTCTTATCTTACACACATTCTAACGAATATCAATCAAATAGTAGAGACTCAACGTAATTATATTTAATAGAAATTGCATATCTTTTTGGCTGACTACTGTAGTAATTAATTGATCAACGGCAATGTTCCCAAAGACAATAACCATAGTGTTTATTACCAAACTTTTATGAGCTGAATGAGTTCTCACAGTGATTGACGCACAAAGATGACGGACAGACAGACTAATGCAGCGATGACGCTATATCTTTTGATTGGGTTAACTATTTTTAATTCTGACGTTTTAATAATCAAAAGCTCCTTGGGATTCAAAATGTTGTTCAAAACTAAGGGAAGAGAAGATGGTTTTGACTCTGTCCTGCTATTATTTATTTTGTGCCGATTAGAAAGAAAGAAAGAGAAAGAGAGAAAAAAATCTTCGTGACAGACCTACGATAAAAAAGCAAAATAAAAATAAAATAAAGTACAATAAAACAAAATTTTATGTTTATATTCTTAAAAAACATCTTAGTAAGAATACAGCTACGTATTTAATTATATTTAGGTGCATAACAAGTAGACTGACAAAGTATTCTAACTAAACTGCCCATTCATATACACTTCCACAATACGGAACGAATCAGTTCTAAAACGCCTAACGAATCCAAATCGAACGGTCCGAATTACCCGGACGACAAAAATGCACAGCGCGCGAAGCATCCGAAGCATTTTCTTGTGAATTCGTTTTTTGGCGGGAACCGTACACTCCGACCAACTTATAAGAGGTACTATCAAGATCCATATTATCTTGTCGTAAAGACTACTTTTCTTCGACCTATCGTTCAGATATGGTGGTAGACCTGTCACCGGCGCGAATGCTCGCGCACGCGCTGTTAGTTTTTTGTTTTGTTTCTCGGGAAAATCGTAAGCAGGTTGTATTTAAAGAGTTGAAAAAAGGTCTTTGTCATCGGATAAGCTTATGTTCAGTGTGAACGATATTTTATCACCATTTTTACAAGACATTTGAAGCCTACTGGCGGTTATTTGTATTTCGCGTCGTTGTTGAAAAATATTAGTAATGTTAAGATACTGGTACATCGTGCACAATGGATATAAGTACAGTATTCTCTTTACTTAGGTTTGAACTGCAGAATGTAATATAATATGTATTTGTACCTACATGTAGTCCTTATCTCAAGAGTTTTAATTGCTTACACGAGAAAGAGATGAGTGAGTGAGTGTTTGTTTATTTTGTAAAAGACTGACACGGTTACCTGTCCAGACTATGTTCAGTATAAGTTCGTACCTACAATCTACAATACTTGTTTTTGAAAGAATAAAGAACCTATTAGAAAAAACAACGCCATCAGGCACGGAAACAATGTGTCTGAATGAATCCGTATAATTCGGTCCGAATTGTAGTAATTGCACTCGTGATATACCGATGTAGGTCGCTCCCACGGCGTCGACACCTCGCTTAATGCCGTCATTACGTCCGATACTCGTACATCTCGGACCGAGGTACGTCACTAATCGATCGCAGAGTGCATACAAACAATACAGCACGCTTATCTTGAGCTTTGGAAGTTTGGAGTCGGGGTATCGCAGTGACGTTATAAGATTAGGAAACGGGTTTCTTCTGGCTCCACGGATTTTGCAATTGTTCAAACATAAATTGACTTTTCAAATATTTATCTCTCACACGATAATGAAGAATCCAACGACACCTCATATGTTAAATCCATCAAGCCGTTTAGACATTCATACATTGAGCACTCCACGTTTTCCTTTGTAACTTATGGATAAAGTATTATTTTTCAATTTTGAACATGTGCAAATCATTAATATATATATCATTTTGAGATTGCTATTTGCGTGTGAAACTGAAGCTACGAAAAGTCGGTTTTTACAATAAAGGTTTAATTGTATATTTTTTTCACGGAATTTCTCTTAACGTCAATAAATATGACGAATTTTTCCGATAGATACATAACTTTCTATTATGAGATATATAAATGCACCTTTTAAAGTTTGACTTTTGTATGAAAAACGCATGGGTGCTCAATACTTTGACCAAGGCGTGTACATCCGCTCGAAAAACATAACCCTCCTTATGAGGCAGTCGGGTAAAAATACGTAGGTATATTTTGAATATCTTACACAATTTGAAATCAAACATTTTTTGGCTGCTTTTGCATGTGTTGTTGCACACAAGCCTAAAGTAAGTATATTTCTGTCGTTACGATTGAGCAACCTTTTCGATTGTAGCATGTATTTGCTACAATTCAGACTAGATTATACGGAATCACATCGAATGTGTGTTTATTAGTTTAATTAAGTTTATTTGTTTATCTCAACGAGCTCAAACACCCTTGGCCGCGAGAAGGTCGCCTTTATGTTTTTTATTTATTTATTTAGTCTTTATTTGTTTATTTAACGTACACGACATAATAGTAAAAAAAACAATGCGTCACGAAACTAAGACTAAACAATAAAATAGGCTTGTAGAACGTTTATGAATATGGCTGTTAATGTCTGAATTTTACCCGAAAGGGCCTTCTGTGTCTATCTCAATTGTGTCCATTTCGTGTTGTCTACGACGCCAATGCATACAAGGCCCGCTGTCATTCATCTGATGCGTTTGGACATTTGAGAACGTGAAGCTCATGCCTATGCAATATCGTAATAGTACATTAGATACTTTAGTACATAGGCGGTGAATTCGTGAATGTCTCAGATCGCAAGTATTTGTGGCCTGAGCCGAAGGTGAGGGCCATAAATAGGCGATCTGGGGCTTTACGAATTCGCCGAGTTTTTTACGCCGGTTCTTCTCGAGGCAGAGGTTTTCTTTCTGAACCGGTGGTAGTTTATCGACATTAATAGGTGCATGTAATATGCCTAAATTGAAGAATAAATCGTTTTGGCTTTGACTTTGACTTTTGCTTGTCCGACTAAAAAAAAGACCTGTATATTGAAGAGCTATATTTTTTACTTTAAACGCCTGCGTACAAAGTAAAAAGATTTTAATACGAGGTCCGTTATACATACAATTTATACTCCACATAAAAGTTACTAAGAATGAACTTAATTTTTCAACGTTCACTAGAATATATATTTTAAATGATAAAGAGACTGTTGTTTCGTTTTTATAAACTATAAATTATTCTCACCGAACAATAAAATCGACTTTAGTGACCAATTTATAATAGTAGCCATCTAACATTCCCTGCATAATATATTTATTATAAAGAAAACCATTTAAATTTATAATTGATTTAAATCAAGCAAATTGCCTCGGAATCTGAATCTTTACAATAAACAACTCGTTAAGATCGCTGTACACTTTCCCATTAAGCCGAATCGATTTTTGAGCTAGTGGACGAGCACTTTTATCACAGTTAATAGAAACAGTATTTTGACTCCACCGTTATAGTGCGGATTCTGTTACTAAACCGGATCTTATCTTAAGACCCATCGGTCCAATGAAGCCACAATAGCCACGTGCCACACACAATACTTTACTCGAATAGCGACTCTATTGTTAAAGTAGTCTATTGTTTTCAATATAAAATGGTCCACATTGTTAAGTAGTGTTTTTTCCTTAGACATAATTGGTTGAAAAAGTTTTGATGTTTACTACGTTTATTTTACAGTATCAAGTAGCGGTTACACTCAACTCAACAATAAAAGACAATCGCTTTGTTTACCTCTTAACAATGAAAGACAATCGCATTGTTTACTAGGCATCAAAGATAAGTGAATTCGGTCTAGAAAAATAATGATTTCATATTTTCATTTCATTTAAAAAAAAAATACATTCTGTGTGAAATACAAATTTAAAATTAAATAATAGCAACTAGTACACAAGATTATTAATATATATCAAAAATGAATAATAATCATGTCATCCGCACCATACCAACATAGTTCCGCTGACGTATGTCTGACATAATCCACGACACAGAAGATTGTTCCTAAATAATTTAATCTTACGCGATTGCATCTTTAATATTTTACCCAAGAGTGATTATTATCTAAATACTAAAATATATTTAAGAAAAACATTTTTTTTGATGAGTAGGTACAAGTCACACGCCTTGAATATGGTCCAGTAACGCTAGCCCATAACATTGGCATTGGGCAGCGCAACTCATTACAATGTTTTAGCAGCAATACTGGCTATGTTATACTACTTCTACTGACCACGTGTTTATGGATGATAATTAATGTAAATTAGTATTAACAGGGGCTTCCATTCCGAACAAGTCTTCCATTAGTGGACATTTGCATAGGAGTACGTCTCATTTCGGATTTCACTCATAAGTCTGTCTTTATCATACATTAAGGTGGAGCGAGCACGGACGATTGACCAGCAGTTTATAGCACAACAGGGGGTTTTAGTTTAGAAGGTATTATTGATTTGTTTTTGAAATTTTGCCTAATTTTCAAGGACATCGCGGGCCCCTAAAACGCGTTTGTACAGTCAGCAGCAGAAGTTGCTAAGCGGTTCTAGTGCTAAATATGCTACACACGAACTTTAATATCAAGGGAATAAGGATCTGTGTAGGTCATTTTGAGCGTGTTATTTTGCTTAGCTACTTCTGATGCTGACTGTACTGTGGACTATAAGAATGTGTGGTATGGTATATCCATTTTTTCATCTGTGTGAATTAAAAAATTGATTAATCTCTAATTTGTTAATTGTACCTAAAATTAACGAATAAATGCAGGATTAGTTGTTACTCGGAACCGGTATTAGCCATGAATTGCACACATAAATTAAATTAATAAACTATTAAATACCTATTAGGGGACAATCTTAAACAAATCGAATTAGCCCCATAGTAAGCTCAATATAAGACTTGTGTTATGGATATAGGTACCTACTAGACGACGATAATACTTAAAAGGTACCTGTTAGGGTTATAATGTGATCTGTAATAAAAGTTATGCAACGTATCAGTATAACTTCAATAGATTATTTATAAGTACTTGTAGTAGAAATTAGCTTCTAACTACTAGATACTATTCTAAAGTAACAAAATTCGTTTGATATATTAAATTGATATTAGAGAAATTCTGTCGTCCGTTTGCGCACGAACTTATAAGCGCATACTAGATCGGATTAAGTAAAATTAACGCCATACCTTACTATAAATAAAAATAAAATGCAGTAAACGCCGTGACTAAATAGATGCGTCATATACTGTAAATAAAGATTATACATTATTTATGCGAATATCTCTAACAAGGCGTTAGTTGAAGATTTACATATATATAATATATGTGGAGGTATAATAAATAGCCGGCGCCCCGGTTTTAGGTAGCATAAAATAAATTAAATAAAGTTGTATTGACATCCGGGTTTCATCTTTTATTCCTTAGTTGTTAATCTCTTTGGCAATTTCTTTGCATATTATTTTTATTATGTGTACAAAATCCGTCATATTTCCGAATTGAGCTATTTAAAAACCACATCTCGTACAGCCTACTTGTGCCGAATGCATCAAAATACAACGTTTATAAAATTATAAATTTTTATTCTACGCACGTACAAATTTTAATAGTAAAGACTCGCATTTAAGCAAGGAAATTTAGATCTTAAAATTCACTGAATAAGGATTATGTTGAGTGATTTAAAGAAAGGTGTAGTTATTTTGTTATTGCAGTTAAGCGTGCAATTTTAGACTTTAAATGTAACAGAATAAGGGTATTTGGAGTGAAATAGAAGTTGGTTGGAGTTATACTTGACACAGATTGTGTGGAGGAAACTATTCTAGCCGTGAGACTTGTCAAAGTTGCATTATCGTAGTAAAACGTCGTTTATGATCCTGTGAAGTACGAGTATTATCTACATTGTTACCTGTTGTCTAGGACTTCATCATTTAGTACAGCATAGTATCTATAGTAGAGTCCGTTCTTAACATGCGTCTTTATAATAACTTGCATGTTCGTATGTAAGTTTGTTTGTCAGTTGTCCTTCAAAATTAGAAAATGATTTTGCTGTCCCTTGCCGGTATCCGATTGTGCTGACATTTGGCAAGCTAATCCAAAACTACTCAAAAGAAACTTGTTGCGTTTGGGCTCATAAGAAACCTTTCAATGAATAGTTGATGGCTGTGCAAGTGTGCAAAAAATACAGTCGGCAATAAAAGCTTCTACAAAAAAAATATTTATTACAGAAACTTATTGTGTAAAAAATCTTAATCTTAACGATGATTCACTCCGTTATGAGCGCCGTTCTGATAGTGCGAGGTCATCAATTCCTTAGCAGTGGATGTATCTGGATTCTATTATAATTGGTAGGTACACTACGTAGTAGGTACTATAAAGAAAACAGAGCAAATATGTGAATGAGAGAGTTGTCTTACTTCGTGTTAATAAATTAGTTCCGATGTTGTATTTACAAGTTGAATATAATTTTACAATCAACTAAAAAACTAATGCATTGCCGCGAGCGTAACGTTAATATTTCACAGTCAAAGATATTTCACGTCATCAAAAATTATGATTATAAAATTTATTTATTTACCAAGAAATTCTAGCACATGATAAACGACTAAACACCAATCTACGATTACAGACCGATTAACGTTAAATATGGCGCCGGAAGCTGTCATTTCATAGAAACTTGTCAAACTTTCCTTACATTCAGATTTTAACGAGCACCATCCTAAATGATAATATTATATTTAGGATAATAGGATTGCAATTAGACAATGATATGACAGTTGAAAACACAAATACTTCGTATTAAACTTCTTACTTCACAATATCGTTTCTTGTAATGTAATTTTGTATGTAATTGTCTTAATTTGTTTACACTCGCGACACAACAGTTAGCAGGAATCGATCTAGTGCCGACTAATCGATCTAGATCATCGCTTGACACAATTTGCGGTGACTATTGATTCAGATGACAATTATGACCGAGGACAGACGAGGCGCGTGTATCCTAACATCCTTATTCATAAAATCTAACAGACTTCAGTTTACTAAAATGTGTTTTGTCCTCTTCTCAAAAACATACTCATACTCATGTATTAATAAAATCTTATATGTCTACTAAATGTAATTTAACAATATCAAAGCCGAGATATTTAAGTTTTAAAATTTGTTTATAACTTTTTATATGACCTGTGGAAATACAAATATATGTAAATTGCAAATATCACGGCTCTGATGCATTTTAGAGTATTACATTTATAACAAAATATATTTGTTTTGAATAGATCTATCATAATCTACCACTTTTAAGAGTATTAGCCGCTCCCTAATTGGGTAGTTTCCACATGTTAAAATCGATAACGCAGTGTTGCTAAATTGAGAGTAAACCATGAAATAAATCTAATTAAGTATAAATTAAGAAATATACTTAAAATTATAAAAAGATATAGACCTTGAAAGTTTAGAATAAATATACATTTTTTTTTATTCTCCAAAAGTAAATTTAAAGCTACCAATAGAATCCTTATGCTTTTATAGAAACAAAATTGTATGACAACTATGGTCCTAAACGCAGTATTTCACGACTGAAACACCAATTTACTTGATTTTCAATACAACGATTAGTACAAATATCACCCTGTGACGTCACGATTCAATGTTAATCAGTATGAAACGTTTTCGGTTCGGCTGCCGCCAGCGAGGTCCGTCTATAACTCATTTTTTTGGGTATTTATGTTTTTTAATTGTAGTTGCTCCCATACAAACATTTGTTCCTCTCCAAAAACTGGTTCGAATGGCATCGTAAAAAAAATTTAGGACACAACCCAATTGAATGATAACAATTTTACCCAATGCCCTTTCAAAGTAGAAGATACAAACAATAAGAAGATTTTTTTTATGAGTACCTACATTTAAATAGTTAAAAATTACGATAATTTCTAATTTCTTAGCGGCCGCTCCGGATCCCAGATGTAGGTACAGTCGCCCACACTCCTAAGTGACCATTCGTGAACCTTATGTCAAGTGACATAAGGTTCACGAATGGTCACTTAGGAGTGTGGGCGACTGTACCTACCTAGTCCGGAACTCAATACACGGCCAAAAAATACCCAGTCAAGATGAACAGACAGACATGCACGTAAGAACTCGTAGATAACCACAGCTAAATAGGACATACAATCTAATTATTCAAATGTAAACCCTAATTAAACTTTAAATAAGCTTCATTAACAGAAATGCCCGGCGATTACTGCCCGATTAGCGCTAATAAGTATCCTGACTCCGGGTGGGAAACTTCTAAACACGAGTTTATTGCAAATCTATGCATGGAATGCATTTAAAAACAATATGGCTGTCGCAATTATTTGAAACTAGGTACTTGCGACCGGTTGTTTCAAATCGTAGTAAATCGTAAGTAACGTCCCTTAAAAACTGTTTGTGTGGACTTTTTAGGGTTCCGTACCTCAAAAGGAAAAAAACGGAACCCTTATAGGATCACTCGTGCGTCTGTCTGTCCGTCTGTCACAGCCGATTTGCTCCGAAATTATAAAAAAAAATTATCTGAGATGCTCACAACAACCCCTTTCATTAGATATATCACACAATATAGTTTTTTTTTTTTAATTTTCCAGTTTACCCCCCAAAAGTGGCCCCCTTGTTCAAAATTCATTAATTTCCTTTACGCGTCCATCTTTGGGTCACCAATTTACATATGTGTACCAAATTTCAAGTCAATAGGTCCAGTAGTTTCGGAGCAAATCGGCTGTGACAGACGGACAGACAGACAACCGAGTGATCCTATAAGGGTTCCGTTTTTTCTTTTGAGGTATCGGAACCCTAAAAATATGTAAAATAGTTCCTTGCCTAATGATTACATCAGGAAAACCTATAAGAAGTTTGAGTATTCAAAGTAACGGGAAAATTCTCAATATTTTACGGAACCCTCACCACGCGAGTTGAACTCGCACTTGTCCGGTTTTTTTTGCTCTCACACCAATAAAGGTTTGTGTGACAAGTTCGACAGTGCTCTATGCAGCTGCCGCTTTCGCCCGGTTATCACAGGACCGCCCACGAGCTATGTCGCGGCGACATAGACTATCGGTCTCTTTCTGAGCGGTCTAATTAAAAAGATACGGATAGCCTATCTCGCCGCGACACAGCTCGCGGGCCGTCCTGTGATAGCCGTGCTGTCAGTAAAGTATGGTTTAGAAGGATCTAGTTTAAAATTAAATAGTCGATTTTTTTTAAGTTTTTGGGTCAAGGCGATGCCTTGTTCATATCATTATCAGCACTTTGATATATTACAATTAATACAGCGTGTCGTACCTAATCAAATCAATTTGAATATTGTATGTAAACAGTATTAATTAGTCTTCCATTGAACAGGTAATTGTTTCGAGAAAAATGTTTAAAAACGACACGTGCTAAGGCATAGATTAAGATAATTGATCGTATACTACTAGGTATAGCGTAAATACTGTAGGTACTTATTGTACAGTCGAATAGAAAACTACGAGACTTTATTTATGTAAATAATAACATTAAAACAAAAATATTGTAGGACAGAATAATAAGGTACCTACCGACGTACATGTCTACTTAGCGACTATTATTTGGCAGAACTTACATAGGTCACCCCCTTATTTATCATCAAATAACTGACTTTAACAGTCACACAACCACGAATTTTAACAAGCATATTTTCTACTTATTTTTTATGTATTAAACTTAAAACGATCAAATTCACTAACGTTATTTCATTTATCTATTGCAAGACATCAAAGAGAAATAGATGTGTTGATTTCATTTATTAATTACTTGTTAAAGGCAGCAGATTTTTTTTGTTGGATTTAATGGAAAAAATAATCGCGTACCAAAAAAATACTGACTGCGCACCAAAAAATACTGACTTGCACATCAACATTTAACAACTGCACATCAAAATCGAATTTTGATGAACGATTAGTATTTTAGCTGTGCAAATCAGTATTTTTTAGATTGTTATGTGTTTTTTTTGATGTGCCTTTAAATACTAGCCGTTTTAATTGTGTTCATAGACGTTTTGTACGTGACAGTACCACATTTAGCCACGTACTGCGGTTGCCAGGTTTACGATGACTTGAGGACAACTAATTACATGACCGGTTCAATTAGGTGTTTATAAGCTTTTATCGGTCGTAAAACAAGACAATAATTAAACAATGAACATAGCTTTATACATTTGTAAAACAATAATGAAGACGATTTTTTGAAATTGGAATTGTTTAATGATGAGATATTTAAATACAATGATTATCAGATTTTTCTATTTCATTTACACACGAACGCATAAGAAAAAAAAGGTATATTTTTATATATATATGTGCAGCCTTTATGTGTTGTGTACAGTGAGTTGGCTACAAAGACCGAATACATCTTTATAACCCAGCCCACATAGCATTTTTATCCGGTGTTGCGTTGCCTAGCGGGCCCGGGCGGCAATGGCCAAAGAGGCGAGGTACAAGCTAACTCCTAAATGTCTGAAGCATAGGCTAAACTAACCTAACCTAATCAGCATTAAAACTTCACTAGAGCTGAAAAAACGGTGTCCGCACAAAAACATAGTAAGTTATTCATAATAAGCCATAAATTCCAATATTAACGACGCGAGATGGCCCTAGGGTTGTTCCTTTTTGTGTACAACGTTTTGCTTTTTAGATATTACCAACAAATTCCAAAAAAAAAATAGGAAGATGTGTCAAATTGTATATTGATTTTATTGGATACGAACATTTTATTTACTTATCTAGACTACGGTTATAAGCAAAGCAAAGAGATGCGGTTAAACTTACTATCCGTGTTATATGACCTACCTACCTACTTAATATATTGTCAAACTAAGTGTTATAAAAAAAATGCAAAGACAGATATACAGTTTGTTTTATATTGTATATTAAGCAAATACATCATCAAGTTTTCAAATCAAACTTAACTTATTTTCTTATCATATTTTTTATCATTTTCTATCATAATAATAATAAGCCGCGGGGGCAGCTTTTGGCGAGCTGACGGTGAGTGGGCAGTGGCAACACCGCGGACCCCTAACCTCCAGAGAGCCCGAGTAATCTGGCCCTCGCCTCTGTGCTTGCCTTAACCGGCCGGCCAGAGTGGAGTCGCAAGAGCGGAACCTATGTTCCAGGTTGAAAGTGTATAATGTTATAACGCCGGCGGCCCAGACTCACCTCTCGAAAACCTCACAGCCGCTCAGAGGTGTTACCCCGCTGTCAGTCATGTCCCACTGTGCGTGCGACTGTTTTGTGGGGCCCACTTAGCGAGCTGACGAGTCACCGCCTGCCTTTATACAATTTTGAGACTGATTATCGCGGCAGCACGGCTATCACAAGACAGCGCGCGAGCTTTCTCGATTTTTCTCGCACTATCCGTCTCTCTCTTATTAGAACACTTAGAAAGAGAGGTAGGTATAGTGCGAGAAAAATCGAGAGAGCTCGCGCGCCGTCTTGTGATTGCCGTGCTGGTGTCCGCTAGTCTCCACCCATATCCCATTATCCAGTCCATCCATCACTCAACATCTTAGCCCCTAATTTCCATCGCAGTCACAGTGCTGCACTGCAATAGTCTTAGCATCTGGCAGGGACCATCGCCGGTTGTACCATGTTGTGCTCTCGGAGATGGTATCTGCCATGTTGTGTATCCCTTGCTTTAGATTATTGTTGTCTTAAAGGGCGTCTGCGCTCTTGGCTTCGGCCCCACGCATGCCTTCCAAAGGTCCTTTAACTATCATAAAGAGAACGAGAAGCATTTTTAAAACTATCATAAAGAGAAAGAGAAGAATTTTTTAACAAAGAGAAAGAGAAGTACTTTTTAACTATCATAAAGAGAAAGAGAAGTATTTTTTAACTATCATAAAGAGAAAGAGAAGTATTTTTTAAACTACCATAAAGAGAAAGAGAAGATGTTTTCCTATCAAGCAATGTCGGAAAACCACAAAATTAAAAGCTTATCTATCCGTGGCACGATAGCCCACATATTACCCATCATAACCAACGCGACAGCCCTACTCACCCATTACTAAGACACATGGACCTCAAATACATCACCATTACGTCCCAACCCGTACCGTACAACTTCATTTACCGTTCGCCTATTTATTTTACTTGTATACTTATTCTATCTCGTTACGTCCCGATACCAGTTGATAATCTGTTATTTATGTGTACAATTTTATTTATGTCCACGATTCTTTATGTGGGTGTTGGGGCGCGTTTACGCTGGGCGTGCGGCAATGCCGCACGGTATTGACGCAACGTTTGTTAGCATGTTGTAGTTGTCAAAAATGTAACAAACTATTTTTTAGGGTTCCGTAGCCAAAATGGCAAAATCGAAACCCTTATAGTTTTGACATGTCCGGTCCGTATAAAACTATAAGGTGTATTTAATAAAATTTGGAGGATAGGTGTATTTTGTTTGCCGCTACACATAATTCTGTAATAAAATGACTACAAAAAAATTTTTTTTTGGGGTTCACTCTATACATGTAACATTGTAAGTCCACGTGTGCCATCAATCGACAGGCCTTTTAAAATAAATAGGTATAAAGGGTTCTCAGCTATTTTTTTGATTAAGTGAATATAGTCGGAGATAATCGCCCCGAAAGTCACAAAAAAATGTGTCACCCCCTGTAATTTTCGAATGAGTCCGCGTTCGGCGCATGCGCCGCGTAGGACTGGTGTTCAATTTCGTGTTTGTAAAAAAGTTCTTATTTAGCCTCTAGTCAAGATACTTTACCTACCTAATATTACATTATTACTGTATCGCACGTCACGTGTAAACACGCCTTTACCGCGCACGCGCAACGCGACAAATGGCCGTCAACTCTTTGTTCTTCTAACGGTCGTGTTTGATATCATTAAGATTTTTACGCCTCGAATACCGGGAAACAGAGATAAGTCAGTTATGTAGAAAGCGACATGTTTCCTAACTATTGAGCCATCTTTATTAAAAGATATATTTGAAATTGACGCTTTAGAACTGATGCAGATACCTAGGAACTTGCAATGTAAAGAGTTATAAAATCTTTGCCAAAATTAAGATCTCTGGTTCTCTGCAGACTGCGCTCCTAACAGTAACACTTTCATTTCAGAATTTGTTAACTTGATGGGTGTTTAGGTACCTATTAAATTTAAGCAAAATATGAACAAGAATTGATAAATTTTAACCTGAGAATATAGATAGCTATAGGTTTACAGTAAAATCTAAGAGAAAAGTAAATAAGCTCACTTTACGCAACAGAATCGTAATTCACAGACGCCACTGCCAATAGTGCCAATCAACTATAAAGAACGTATCGACGCTATTTCGTTATGCAATCGAAAACAATTCACAGGAATTTGGAAAGTTCAGCCCACCTAGAAGTTTATATCTAAATTACTCAAACCGGACACGGAAGACATCAAAATAGTACGAAACCTAATTAAATTTATGGTTGAGATAAAAATCTTGGTATATGGTGAGGATTGTATAATAAAGCGATCGAGCGCGTGCCGAGATGCGCCCGCCATTAGCCCGGCACGGCGGGTAATTATCTACTTATTAAAACCCCAAATTTACGGCCATGATGTCGCAGAGAATGACATATTGCTGTGACGATAATCACCCAAACACATGACGACAAAATGCTCAATTAAAAGCAATGAACCTGTTACAGAACTTTGTTATCATTCAGGTGAAATGGAGTACGTAGAAGGCAATTCTTTCTTGAGTAATGATAATCTAGTTCATAGTTATACTAGTCAGAGAATGGGCTTGTGACCTAAGATTTTTTTACGATGCCATTCGAACCAGTTTGGAGAGGAACAAATGTTTGTATGGGAGCAACTACGATTAAAGAACATAAATACCAAAAAATTGAGTCAAAGACCGACCTCGTTGGAGCCAGCCGAAATGCTTCATACTGATTGACTTAAAAGTATGACGTCACACTTTGCTATTTGAACTAACCGTTGTATGGAAAATCAAGTAAATTGCTGATACGGTCGCGAAATACTGCGTTTAGGTCCATAGTTGGGTACAAATTTGTTTCTATAAAAGCGTAAGGATTCTATTGGTAGCTTTAAATTTACTCTATGACAATAAAAAAATTGCATTATTTTCTAAACTTTCAAGGTCCATATCTTTTTTTATGATTTATTTATACTTAATTTAATTACAAAATATTTATAATATTTTGTAATTTATACTTTATTACAATCATTTGATGGTTTACTATCGATTTAGCAACATCAACAAGTTATCAATTTTAACATGAGCTTCACAAGCCTATGTACGTAAGTACAGAAATACCTATAAAATATGCCGGCAATTTAAAGAGTTACGAGTATAATGATTAGGCACCTCATTAATAAGGTTGTGTATGCAACTTAGAATGACATGACAATTTAGAAGAAATGTAGACAATACATGCCGCGAAGACACAATATATGTCAATTGTATTGTATGTCTACTCCCTTTATATCTGTGTGTCTTTTGTGTAGTGAATAAATGTCTTCTTCTTCTTCTTCTTCTTCTAAATTGGTGAGTAGAAATGTTTTCACGAAATGATTTTGGGGAAGTTGATGATTTGGTTGTCAACGTGCTACACAACATTCTCTATCAGGAACAACTACGTCTATTATAATAAATAATTCAATCTTAGAGACAATAACTTGCTTGGCATAGAATATTCTATTCCAAATTACAGATTTATATACGACCTAATAAAAATCGTGATTTAAAACAATATTCATCGTACTCAAGAAGATCCGAGTCACTGACCACACGAGAAACTAAACCTTGCGATAATCATACTACTGCAGATATGTGATTAGCTTTACACCTGACTGACCTAAAACAGCATATAAACATGCACTTTCTCAGTGACATGCGTCTTTTAGTTCGGCAACACTTCGGGGTCACGAAACGGTCGGCGTTAGACGGAGAGAATGTCTGCCGCGCTGTTCTGGCGCATGGAGCTTTGTATATCACTGTCCTTTTCTAGCAAACGACCGCAGGCTCTCCGACCGCTATAGTAAACTGTGACCTCACGAAATATGCGCACGATATGATGATTCACTAATAATGAAGAAACGTACAAACAGATATTTAATCCAATCTCATGCATATTCACGACTGTTTTTGAAGTCTTGCCACATGTCACAGTTTCTTTTACTACCTGTAATATAGGTTCCATAATGTAACGTAAAGACGCGATTGTTTTATTCGATAGTCTAAGCGGCATCTCAGGCCACACATCGAACAAACCTTTCAAGATAAACTTTCAATCGGCTTTTATTACTTTTATTAAGCCGTCATTTATATTAGCATATTAAATTAGTATTTGTTTACGATTGTACTTGATTCTTGCGCATCTCCATATCAGCATCATTCTAACAAATAAAAGACACAATCTGTCTCCAAATTTATGTACGTCAGATAATCTAACAACAGGAATAGTTAAATTTTATTGCCACCTGTTTATAAATTAGAGAACTGTTATCAATGTCACCGAAAATTATGATTTCCTATCAAACTCGGCCGCCATCAACCGTATCCTAATTTAAATAAACGATAATTTAGTATCAGTTCTAAAATTCCATTTTCAACATCAACTGTTAGACGATCAAGAATACTAAAAATAGTAGACATCTTTACAAACACAAACTAACGCTAATCCAGCGACTAAGAAATAAGGGAGCCTCAAACATTCTGCAGGTGAAATCTTCTCAGGCTAAACTTGAACGCTGAGACTACGAGTAATGCACGGCATGTATATTGGTTACTGGTACGTACAAACCCGTTCCGAGCTCGTGCCCTCTGTACCGCGCTATAGCCCCATAGTTTCACTTTACATTACGCCCGGATCGAACATGCTCGTGCTAAGAACTTTAGCAAAACTGAAAATTATGATTTTTACTTGATAATCTAAAAGAACCGAACATCTAAATAAGAAGATAAATGCACTAAGTAATAAATCTATAGCAAAAGTTGCGGTGGATGGATGCGAGGGTCGTTAAACTTTAAATTTGGGACTGAAATTCTCTAAAAGGACCAAGTTCAAGCAATAATAAAAATAAACTTAAGCTATATTAATGATTGAAAGAAATGATGATGATGTTGAAGTTATATTTATTATTTAGTACTAAGAAAATTATTCCAAATTAAGTGAGACCAACGTGAGACGGTACTATAATCTAAAAGTTTACGTAGACGTATTCGCGGGGCAAAAGCTAAGCCTTAGATAATAATACAACAAAACACGCATTAACACCAACAAAACAACATAAAAGATCCCCAATATTTCATTAACATCACACGTTGTAAAGGAATTAGCATCGGCCGCGGTCAGATAAATCACCTGCATAGTTCGTTACCGCCCGCGCTCCGCGGGGGTCCGGCTTCGATCCCGGCCGCGTATAGGAGGTGATTATTTTGACGTGCCCAGTGTCGTGTTGCGGCTGATAAATTGTAGTTCTGTATGATTTCTAATTTTGTACGTTGGTCAATATTTTTCTTATAAGATCATTACTTTTATACAATTCATACATTTAAAACTAACTTAATAAAATAATATGAATAAAATATAAATAATGTTTAAAATAAAAAAGGTAATAATCAAAAGATAATGTAGCCTCCGGAAATATAAGTTATGAATATTTTACCCAAATAAGGATCATCCGAAGTATTTCGAAATCACGACTAGTACATAAACTATCAAAACGAGCAGTGTTTGACAGAAAACAAGCATTTTATTATGATCGTTCGATTCCGAATTCAGATCGCAGAATAGTTCAGAAAACAATCGCAAATTAAATGTAATTCAGTATTTTAGACTGTTATGAGCTTCCAGCGGTAGGGTGCCTGACATTACTAAATCCGAAGGAAATGGCTAAGAAAATAGCGCCATTTGCAGTAAAATATGGAAGAATTTAAATAATGTTACAGAATCTTTTGTGGTATTAGAAAAGCAGTTGAAGACATTCCACGGCTTAACTGGTTTGAAAGCGGATGCATCGAAGACTAATCTTAATTTGGTTGTATATAGCGATCAGAATAGCGTGCTGGGTGTGGTTGATGTTTTCGATTCCGCACCCACAAGATGAAGGCGTCAGTCAAATTTTAAAAAGTTAATTATCGAATATTTTCACAGTGCACTGCAGTCCTGGACGATACATCATCTGGGGAGAATATAAATCATAGCATGATTGATAGTGGTGTATATCTCACGCTCATACATACGCTAGCTCCTTTTTTAATCCGGCACAAATAATTTTACACTTTGATTCCTTTTTGTTACGCCATTTCGCTTTGCCTTTACGTTTCGTATTGGATTCTGATTGTGAATGATTCTACAGATTCTACTTGTGCTATGTGCTGAGATGTTCTTCTCTATACAGATTATGATTTACTCAAACCAGTCAATAAATTATTGGAATACAGGAATTTGTTGTGTAGTCTAAAAAAATAATGAGTGAATTAAGTACGTATGTCCCACAATTTATCTAAAGCGCTTGATTTTGCTTCAGTTCCAGTACAGAAAGTACGTTTTAAAGATCTTCATTTCTCGCAGGATTATTTGGAATTAACAATTCTGTTGCAGCCACAGTATTTCTCGCATTAGCAAATAATGCGTTTAAACCTATAATAGATCTAACTTAAACAGATCAAAGGTTTCTGTGTCAGTTATTCGCATAAATCCACAATAGATGGCCTCGTTGAAATCTCCATACAACATTAAGTGAAATTGAATATTTATTCCATTCTACCGTTCAATGTTTACAGAGAAAACTTATCAAGTTTCTAGCGAGCATTCAAGCAGCCCTATTCCCATATTTGGCCTTTGTTAAAAAGGTCCAACCAGTCGAGTATATGATTGCAAAATAAACTGTAAATCCTCGGTTGAAGGTTTTAATTGACATAGGAAGTAGGGGCCTTGTTGGAGTCGTTTTTACTTTCGTCCGTTTAAGCTTTACCTGAACCTTTCTATTATAGATTAGCGCTATTCCTATTGTAGTTGAACCCCGATTCATATGCAAATTTTGACAAAACGTGCAGAAATATAATTAGCTTACGACGCCTGCACTATCGGCTTAGGGGCTTTGCCTTGACCGTGCAAAACCGGTCCGTTTGTTGCTGTAATTAATGTTTGCACCGGACAGTAACGTTTGACCATAGGCCACTTGTAAAAAAGGGTGACATGTCGGAAATTTACGTGTGACTTGGGACACATTGCAAAACGTACACCTTTTTGTAGAATCAGTTATAATTATTGTTAAGAATGTTTCTAATATGTCTCTGATGATAAATTTTAACAAAAAGTTGAAGTTCTGAGATTTTAACTGCAGGCATAATTTTGTTTAATTATGTAGTGTTGTTTTCATCATTATATTTTTTCCATTCCCGAATAACTAAGTGGCCACCAATCCGCAAAACCCCCTGACCAAAGTCCGCAGGGTCAGTGCAGTATTGGGGAATTTTGCGCCGTGGGAACGCTCTACTCCGCCTCACGCGCGATACTATCTTTATGTAAGACGCGGCTAGCAAGACTCAGTTTTCCCAGAAAGAGGGCCATAAAATCCGGCCCTGGAGCGTCATACGAAACATGTCACAGTTATTATGCTTAAAAAGATAATATCTTACGGCTGTGACGTACGCGGCAAACAAAGTGGGTATAGGGTAAGACGTAGGTACAGATTCTGACTTGGCTATGATAGTGTAGTACACTGTCCGTGCCGTAGTACAGTGTAGTACATATCAACTTATGACATCGCAAATCCACGGGATGTTCGCGATCCTCATTTTCAAACTCCGACTAACTTGGTTAAACGAGTACTCAATAATCTTTTCAATACAGTAATTTGCTACTGAATGTTTGACATGCCGCCACTACTAGAAAGTTTAGATTTTCCATTTACAAATGACATCAATCAATCAAAGGTCTCCCAGCCCATTCCAGACTGTTTAATCACTGTCATGTAGGCAAATCCATTTATGGCTGCTTGCTGATATGTGAACTTGCAATGAACATTTTAATTGACACAAACTCTCTAGCTACACAAAAACCAACAAAACAGATATGTCTAATTCCCAGTTGTTGAAAAGTAGGTAGTAAAGTGGTCAGTGGCAGTGGTATCCTCTTACTGGGTAATTTACCCTACGTCGAAATGCGTAAACATAGTGATTTTGACACGATTAACTTATTATATATGCGTACCTATGTCTACAATGTCATCTATAACTTGTTTATCTACTGTAATGTCGACTACAGCATCAGATTTTTCGGGAATTGTCTGGGTAATATAATTACTTGTTTTCTTTTTCAATTTGATATTAAGTCATCTTTGGGTAGCGATAACCTGACCACTCTTTTCTAACACCATTGCTTTGCATTTCTCACGGTCACGCAATCAATGTTTAGCAAACGGGTCTAATGGGACGGTCAGTTGGTCAACAAAGGTCAACAATGACCACACCTGGCCAAAGGCGGCACCACCCTCGGAACGGTCGGCCGCTTCCTTTCATGACCTTTGTCAAATATGGGCGTACTTAAATAAAAGATGCAAACATCGCCAAATTTTCATTACCAAAGAGCCTAAGTTAACGGAAATTTTGAAGGTGTTCGTCCTTTTGGTTGAAGGGTGTCCCTGGGAATCGTATGACGATTTTGACATGTCTTGTGGGCTTGCAGTGTTGCATTGTGTACGGTTTCTGTTGTGTTTACGCTTGGATTAAGGAAATATGCGGGAAGACAGCGCGGATTAGCTGGGCTTTGGTTTCGGTCAAGCTGTTAATAAGTAACGGTTACTAAAAAGAACAAAAGTTCTACCGAATTTATTGTTCCTTGCATAAATTATATAGGTTGAATTATGTCGTTTTTAGCAAAATATATTGCAATTTAAGTTATTTACGTTAAGGTAGTAGTCCCCCTCGAGGGTGCCCGCCTTGTCGGGGCGGGTGGGCTTAGTAACCGTGGACTGGTCACCCACGGCGAAGCTAAGAGGCACCCAGGGCCGGCCTGTGTGGGCCTGCTGGCTGGCCCGAGAAGGGCGCTCCTAGCGGGCTTGGCTAAGTAGCCGAGGCAAAATACGGTTTCTAAAAACATTAATTTATAATAGCGTTTTTTTTGTTTATTTCATTCTAAAACATTATTCTAAGATGCTTATTCAAGAATCCAACAAACACCCGGAAGTAATTATATAGATTTAAATTAAACATTCGTTGTCTTTTTTATTTTATTTATATTGAATATTTTAAAGCAAATGTAAATGAACCTAAATAAAGATAAAAAAATATTAATAAATTTATCCGGACTTTTTAGGAGCTAATTAAATATTGATTTTTTTGATGTCTGATTTTTTGTTGGATTTTGCCTCTAGGTAACTATTTAATTGATAATATATCCGTTACATTAAAAAAATTAGCTATTATAAATTATTTCCGTCCGCTACTGAACGTCTGGCGTGCCTCTCGTGGAGGGCCTTTGGGCATCCGCGACGAAGCCGCTTGTGGGCGGCTGCCGCCGGCGGGGTCGCGGATTTGTGCACAAGCGTTCCCGTGACCTCGCCACATGGCGGCGAGGCGGCAAGTGTGGGGGTTTTTAGTGGGTACACCGTGAGTCTCATCAGCTTATACGGGAGTCCCACATAACCACTTGGATCACCCCCTGTACCCGAGTGGTATGCGTAACGCATTTTCCCCCATAAACAAAAAAAAAGTAAGGTAGTAGTAGGTATCTAAATAATGTAGACAGACACATCAATATAAAGGAATTATTGGTTATCGGAGGCGTCGGAATAAAAGCATGATTGCAAAAGATGAAGGAACCTCATGGCACGCCATTAAAACAAAGATCAAACCGATACATTTTCAATTTCGCCATAAATCACCTCTCCATTAAAATTCATCTCGAACTCGGGGGAAAAAATCGGAAGCGATACGAGGAATCTTTCTAAATGACCGGACCAACACAAAAACTTATTAAGATATTACAAACAATGTGCCCGTGATGGATGCGCCTCAGACAAAAGGTATACCAACCATTGTTCAAACTGACGGTACCCGAAGGGCTTTTATAGATAACATTTTATGCACTCTAATATTAATAAACCAGTTTAATGTTGTTAATTAATCAATTGCTGTATGCTTTGTCTGAATTTGCATATAAAAATAAGAAATGTACGCCTGATTGATGGCACTAAACTGCAGTACAATTATTTCGAAACGCACTTTTTTGGCCAATGACCGTAACTCCAATCTCATCTTCTCCAGAAATCTTAATTTCTTTACCTTAGTCATCAGATCACCTTCATCAAGTAATAACGTCGCGTTTAAACGTTGTATTTTCTTGGTCAACAATAGTTCAATTTACTATTAAGAATAATTTAAAAGCTTAGTCATTTCTGTGAGCATTATCCGATATAGCTTAACAAAGACTGACCGTATCTACAGATCGAGTACAATTAAAAGTATTAGTAGCACGTTTCAATAGGGTCTTTCTTGCTTTTAAAACGCAGAACTGTACCGAAAACAATGCTGAGAAAAAACATAAAAAAAACATAAAAGAAGCGTCAATGCATCTCCGCTCAGGTTTGATATCTAAGACGATTACAATCAGGGCAAAGAGGCACACTTTTACCCCGTGCAACAAAAGTCTGCTTTTCAATTATAGTACTTATCGCTTGGTGCTAAAGATTATGAGTTATCTTAGAGCGAGCATTAAAAAAAGGAGCCTGCATCTTTGTTGACAGCAAACAAATCGTTTGGGCAAAATACAGGGTACTTTTGTTGGGGTCGAAAGGGTGCTTAAGGGTGGAATGGAGAGCAGCGGGTTACCGTGTCCTTTCCGGGTGAGGTAGGAAGTGTGAATGTGGGTCCTTATGGCGGTAATAAAAGGTGTCCAGTTACTTGTGGCACTTGGTCGGTAAACGAGCGAGCGTGTCAAAGATCTAGTTATTGTGTAAGAACAGATAATATTTTGACTATGCCTTAAAATTGTATAATTTCGGTTGCGAATGTATTGCTTCGTATTATGGACGAAATTTAATAAGTCTGGAAAACCAATTATGTCACTAGAAAACAAAAGCCAACAAAAAACTGAAATGACAGAGGTATACTCCCAACTATTTTCTATTTAGGATTCCGCATTTTCTGTAAATTGCTACTAATTCCAAAAACAAAGGATTGCAAAATTTTACTTCACTTTACACTGCTATTGGCACAATTGGCTAGTCAGACTTTAATAATTGATCGGTCCCAAAAAAATCGAACTGGCTGCATGATTTATTTTTGGTTTTTGTTTGATGCAACGATGAAATATAAAAGTTATGATTGATGACGATTTTCCAGAAAATCTGTATCTTTGCTCCGATTCCCGAATCACGTACCAGTCCAAGGCCCAGGAATCCAGACAGGTGTACGCATCAAGTGTAATCGTGCGCCGCGGGTGGCTATGACCTGCCCACCTCCGTGCCCTTCGGCCGCTTCCTTTACGATGGGCCGTGTTATCTTTTAAATTGTGAGCATTATTGTCTGCGTTGTACTTATTTCCGTTAACGAGGTCTTGAATATGTTTTAGGGTTGTTTGTTTAATGTGACACTTGTTTTGTTTCGCATTGGTATTTGTTTAAAGGTCAATCGAATATCGGAATTTACAACGCGTTGCCAAAATAGGTAACAAATTTAGTTATATTCACTTATAATATAGTTCATTATGTTTTATGTTCTTAGTAACTACCATTAAAATATGTTGGAATTTTATATTCACTCCTGTATTTTTTATCATACTTCTTTTATGAGTTTTAACACGCGTATCGTCATTTTGATCTAGCGTAAGAACGTAACAGATTTTACGGCTCCAACATCTTTTCTAAAGTTTAAGTATGTTTTATTGTTACTTAAGATTGAGAGGCCTTAAGCCTACAGACGAGCGTATTTTGCAAAATGCTTCCTTTTTCATTCAAGATTACGACGTAACTGTTAGTATTTATTTAAAAACTCATACCGTACTTAAATAATCATTTCTTTAACTAGAGGCTAACATTGTTAAAATTTTTATTTTCTCTTTATGTATCTAAAATAAATGAGTTTTCTTGGAAGTCTTTCTCAAATTTTGCAGTGAGAAGTGTCGTTTCGGTTCTCAATTTTGCAGTAAATAAGTACCATTTGGTAGATGAATGATTACAATTCAATTCACAATATCTTATACGAGGGGCTGACATGATTGAAAATCAAAGATTCATTTAAAAACATTGATATAAAACCTTCCGAGTTTTCTTAATTTTTTTGGTGAAAACAGGTTAACATTATATTTTTTTACCGCAAATTGTACAATAATATTACAGCAAAATGTAACTTCTTATTAACACATAAAATAAAAATTATAACTATAGGACCAAGGTTGCCGTGAATTTATATTTTTTTTAAAGACGTAGTAGTAGTAGACGTAGGTATGCTAGTTTAGAAAGAGAAATTGAAAATTAGATTTTTTTTACCTTCTACTTTAAGTAATGATTATTTAAGTACGCTATTAGTTTTTGAATAAAATACTAATAGATACGTCGTAATCTTAAATTTAAAAGGAAGCATTTTGCAAAACATGCTAGTCTGTAGACGTAAAGTCTCTTAAGACTTAGTACTTACGTAAAAGCTTCTTCATCAGCCTAAACTGAATGACATCGTTTGTGTTGACAATCGGACGAACAAAGTTGATCAATGGGCTGTTAAAGTCGTAAGCTGTGTCATAAGACTCATAAGCCATCGTAGTTCATTCTCGTTTAGCCTTGACATGACAACCATTTCGCATTCTGTACAGTCGGAAACATAATAATCGTTTTTCACATAATCTGCCATGTCAAAACGTTCTTTCAATGTCAGACATGTTTCAACTACAAGCCATTACTTCTTTACAATTTACTCTACTTTGTACAAATTGGTGTGCATCTCTTTTTTATACTCTTAATCAGCTAATTCGAGTAGTTCTTCTAATAAACATACGCGATGTTAACACGTATGTTATTTCCTGGTATATTTACTATAACTTTCGCATGAACATTTTGACCTTTGCTTATGACATCAACTGTACATCGAATCTGTTCTTGTTTCACTTTATTAAGCCCTGTATTAATATTCTCAGATTCTTCACCATTTATCCATTAATCACATAGCTGTCTTTAAAACAATAACCCTCTATATTAATTCCGTCGTAATAATAAGCTATTACGGCTCATAACTTTATATTAACATTGATCGTCAACAGTTAGTTAGAGTTGCCCTTGGGCAGATCGTCTAATGACTTGGCAAGATTGATGATTTCACTAATTATGCTAGCGACAATGAACGCATCGTAAAATCAGCTATTTGCTTATTTTTCAATCCATTCATATCCTGGATACGTTACATTACTTAGATATCACTTAAGAAAAAACATTTTGACCACAATAAGGCGATAATTCTTCAGTGACGTTTTAAAAAATTTAAAATATGAGTGTCTCGTTGAGTTTACGACCGGCCTCATGGTTTGTTCGATTACGATAGTTCTTTTATTTGGGTATTTTGACATCCGAATTCTTTGTAAAAATTGTAAGACCACGATCTATTACTAATACTTATCACTAAACGTATGTTGAATTGGGTCGTAAAATAAACTATAACTAAAGATACTTCTAGAAGCAATTAAATTTACGATGACGAACCTCATATGTTACCCACATACCTACAACAATAAACGACTACCTATTACATAGTACTTACAGAGTAAGGTTAAGTACCGGTGAACAAAAAAGAGCTTTAATAACATTGGTATTCATCGTTTAACATGGCTAGTTGCCCATGTTGACTAATGCAAATATTTATTTATTTGTATACCTAAACTATTTTTTCCTTCGATAGGATGGCCGTTGAATAAGTAAGTAAATGAATTTCTACGAAGAGTAAGAAATTTTCCGAGTTAGCATCTACATACTTGTCTACAGATATCTATTGCTTGAGTAACTATGTATTTTTTTATTCTCCATATAAACAATGACGTTGGCTTAGTCAAAGATAGCATGCCATTTATTTCATCACTTCTTACAGTTTCTTATTCTCATGCTTTAATAGTTTAGTTCAATGTCGCAATTTGAAATTAAATTTGATTCTATTCGCTCAGAATTTCGCTACTGATGACAAATTTTCCTTCATCACATTCACCTTCAATTAAATAAATCAAAAATAGTCAGCTATGCTCGAAACCCAAAACAATATTTTGCTGTTTTGTCGTACCATCTCACGAAACCCATCCTCGCTATTGCCAACGTGTACCTACATACTAGTCTCATAAAATGTTCTCGACTCACCTTCTCGCCTCATGCCCATTTTGAGGCATTTTCTGAGCCTGCAGTACTGGCACTGGTTTCTATGGTGCTGGTCGATTGGGCAGTTTCTGTTCCCTCGGCAGGAATACGTCAAGTTTCTTCGTACTGACCGCTTGAAGAAGGATTTGCATCCTGTGAAAGAAAAAAATAGTCAGAATCATTTATTTTTATCTAAAACCAAGCCCTTTGCTGTAATGTTAAAGCTTGACGTAAATGAGGCCTATAAGTATGATCACCGTTAACATACCACTAAATTACATTTTATTTAAATATTTAGTCGGAATGGTAATAATCTGGTAAACAGGTTTTGAGCCCTATCAGGACATTTATATTAGCAGCCAATGAAAAGCACATTTCAATAACCATCACTTGTTGGTATGTTTATATAGTGTTATTAGTAGAATCATCATAAACAATAAATCATCGGCTACTCAGCATATAATTCGACCATTTGTATGGGAGAATCGAATCGAAACGAATCGATAAAACAGTTAAAATACCGTCTTAACGAGCTTAAGACAGTTAAGACCACTCTCATGAATATTATTATGCGTAAAAATTGGAATAAGAAACAATTTTTGTTAGACAACGAGTCCAAATACTACAATAATATTAAATATTCCAACTTAATGTCCAAATCCGTACGGATCAAAATTGAAGAAATACCAGCTTCCAATTTAGTTAAATTCTGAAAATGATTTGATTTTTATTACTAAAATTATGCAGATACAAAACGCTGTATGTACTTAAATTAGAAAGAAAACATCATGAATGTTGTAATTTGACGTGCCGTTATTAAATCTGACATGGTTATGACCTGTATCTACTCTGGCTGATACAGTGTCATCAAGTAGCTACATAACCTCTTTTTAATTTACCTAACTGGATTCCTGATGTAGGAAACTACAAAGTTTTCACACACGCTACAAGTAAGGTAGCGGTGGGTCCGTTGTCTAACAATCTAAATATATCCACTTTCTACGTAACAATATTAGTTCCGAATTTAACCAACCGTTTTAAATAACTTTGTAATGTTTTAATAAAAACTCTAGCTAGTTTATTGCGTGATTCTCTAGCATTAGAATTGATATTAAGTTTATGGTACTTAATTGAGTTTGTTAGAGAAATATCGGATTCCAAATAGGATGCGATCGTTTTGTAAATTAAGTTGTTAAGTTATTACAATGTCTGTTTAAAAGAGGCAATTATTTTCTCTGTGGTTTTTGTTTGAGTTTGTGTCGTTGCATTTTATCTATGGATTGGGGATCTTAATATTGACTGGTGATTAATCATGTTAATAGAATACCTACTCAGTATTTTAATAGTATACCTATTCAGTATTTTTATTAAGCATTTGTAACTTATTTTCTATGACGTATTTGATACGAGTAGCGGCCGACTACGAATTGAAACAATGTTCCAGTCATTTGTCAAATATACTTAGGTTTTAATAAGGTAGAAATAAGGATAACGACTAGCATTCGCAGAAAGATGTTGCGTACGCGACAGCTACATAGTTTATTCTTATCAGCTGCACTTAAGGTGGCATAGGTATAATATAAGTAAAGCATTTCTGCGACTCGATCCTGTAGCGAAACTTAAAGAAATATTTTTTGAAATACGTTTATTTTATACTAAGAGATGCATTCCACCGACAATGGGCTCGGCAGCAAGTTCGATATGCATACCGCACGATACTACTTTAAAATGCATTTCTACATCTTGCACTGTAGTCTGTTTATCTGCTTCTGCAGAAAAGTAAACATAATTTTATGACAGTTGTAATAACACTTAACGTATTAGTGAATTCATAGTATATAAATGAAATTATTACCACCTAAGTATTACCTCCTTGTACTTATAGCCCTTATACTTGGATTGCTGAATTTATCTACCTCGTTTCATTTGTTATCATCTGCTCAAAGATTAACTGGAAGAGATCCCTTAAATGGGCATGCTTTTGTGCTTGTTCATAAATTATTATTATTTTTCTTTGGGTAGTGTAAAATAAGTTTTACTACTAGTACTGCTAGGTACTAAATACTACTATGGCCACGTTGCTTAGTCTCAATCCACAGGGACCTACCCCCCCGTGTACTAGTTTGTTTTGTCCATAAGGCGTTACTTCGTGGCTTAGCGGTAAATAAAACCGGCCGAGTGCGAGTCGGACTTGCGCACAAAGGGTTCCGTACCATTATCTATAAAAACGGCAAAAAAATCATGTCTTTTGTATGGGAGCCCCAGTCCGACACGCAATTGGCCGGTTTTTAGTATCTGTTATTATAGCAGCAACAGAAACAAATCATCTGTGAAAATTTCAACTGTCTTACTATCACGGTTCATAAGATACAGCCTAGTGACAGACGGACGGACGGACGGATAGCGAAGTCTTAGTAATAGGGTCCCGTTTTTACCCTTTGGGTACGGAACTCTAAAAACAAGCCAAAAACAGTTGAATTCATCTTTGATCTGTCTGAACGTACATATTATATTCGCAAATAGAGAGTGATCTGATCATGTTCCGTGTAGACCATATCCTGCTTAGGCTAGCTAGAGTAGCTACGTGGTACTAGAGGTGTGCGCCGATGGCAAAATCATCGGCGGCGGCGTCCGGTGGGATTTTGATCGGCGGCGGCGGCGTGATCGGCGTGAAATCGGCGTGGTACTTTTTTTTTCGGTTTTTGGTTAAATAACTATGAAGCGTAACTTCCTATGGTGAAATAAATTAGTTTTAAGATTTTCTGAAATTTAATTGCACCAAAAAAAATAAAAAGATGTATCAATTAGGAATCTTGATTTTTCTTCTTCTTTGTCGGTTTCTCAAGGATGAGGGTCGTGACTACCAAGAGCGCAGTTCTTCATAAACATTCTCCAAACCCTTCTACTTTGGGCTAGTTGTATTACGCCTTAGATATTGACGCCCGTGGCGTCGCCGAATACATCAATCTCTCATATGGGTGCTCTGTTTCTACTCCTCTTTCCTTCAACGCAGCCAACCATTATCATTTTCTCCAAGCTGGACTTGGTCTTGGCCAGCCACGTGGCCAAATAATGTCATCATTCTCTGGAAGCATGTGGTTGAAAGCTGGATGTTGATACAAAGCTCTTTAAGTATCGACACATAAGTGCGCCGTTGTATACATGAGATGACCAGCATTCTACGCCAGCACCACATTTCAAATATATCTTTTTTTGCTCTCAAGCCTGGCTTCCAAGTCCACGTTTCAGAGGCATGAAGAAAAATGGAGAAGAGAAGGGTGCGCATAAGTCTGACTTTGGTGTTGCGGTAGATGTTCCTGTTCTTCCATATATTTTCCAAGCGATTTACTGCTGTTTTGGCAATTTTTGATCTACTGATGACCTCTTTCATACAGTCTCCGTCGTTGGAGATCTGCGAGCCTAAGTAGACAAAGTTTTCTACTAAGTCCAGGTCATGTAGTTCTAGTGCCCTCTGCATCAACCCAGCTCTGTCTATGAACATTCGCTTCGTTTTTTCTTGGCCGTAGTGTGCACTGATTAATTAGACTTTCTTTAGAACTGTAGCTAGCTAGTTCAGTCTCATAGGCAACTATGTATTGCAAATTGTTATTCACCAACTCGGATGCCGACTTGCCAGCTCTCAAGCACTCTGCGTAGTCCACGCATTATGTGTTCGTCGACCAAGACGAATAGTTGCCGGGACAGTATGCAACCCCGCCTCGATTGGTCTTAAAGGGTTTGGACTCCATGTCTTCCAGCCGGACACGAGATTTGCCGTCCAAGTATAGGTTTTTCACCAAAAAGGACTTGTTCAGATATAAAACCCACTCATTTCCCCAAGCACTTCAAACATTTTTCGCTAATCTATGTAGTCGCACGTTTTGGCGTAATCGATGAAGCGTAAGGCCATGGGTATGTTAAATTCTTTGCTCTTCTGGATTAATTGCCTGATATTTAAGATCTGCCCTCTTGTGCCTCTACCCTTAACAAAGCCCGTTTGCTCTATTGCGATTTGTCTGCTTCTGTAGTACTCCAGACGTTTGTTTAGAATATACTATAGAACTTTACCAGCAAGGGATATAAGTGAGATAATTATTTCGATAGTTGTCACATTTACGGGTAGAGCCTTTTTTATGTAATGGGACAACCATGGAATCTGCCCTTTGTGGTATATCCAGACCCGACCGACGTATTGGGGAACAGATTTTTCATGGAATGAGTTCTTATTGGCTGAAGTCGCAAACCTTTTATTAACTCTACCTGATCCAATTTTACAGGAGGCACAAAAAAACCTATTTAATTAACATCAAGGTTACATCACAATAAAATTAATGAAATAAGTAAGGATTTACAGCAGTAGTAGTTATAAATATTTTATTGCGATGTCAATTAAACTCTTTAATGTAGAAAATTACAGAGATGACATGTGCCGTAGATACTCCTTATTCGGCATAGGAATTACTTGAATAAATTGCATAGAATAATTAACCCTTTTCCGAATAAAACGCAATAACGCCACGCCGATTTCACGCCGGTCAAATCTATCGGCGGCGGCGGCGTGGAAAAATCGTCGGCGGCGGCGGCGCGGCGGCGCGGCGCACACGTCTACGTGGTACTCGTTTTCTTTAAGTCTATCGTTTAATATTGTCGTAAAAGCACGTCTCTCGCGCACCGTACCCAATTACCGCAATCGTTGGGAATATCTGCAACAAATTGTATTCCGTTACGATAAGAGGTCGACGAACTCGGTAACAATGCCAGATCACGGTGGCTACAGTGGTTATTTTAAAGATAAATGGGGGTGCAACTAGGAAGTCACATCTATGCTGTTTCAGAGACAAGAAAATCCCGGAAGATAATGTATTATTATTTCCTATTTATGAACCTATCACCATTCCTGGGAGGTGTTCTGCTTCTGTACCCTTGTCTTGTTTCGAGCGGTGTTCCACCAGTTTTTAAAAAAGACGTCAAGTCTCGCCGTCAGATTCAATTTCGGAAGTCGAAATACATTTTGGAGATCCAAAGAATAAAATGGTAAAAATGACTAATAAATTTATGAATTATCGTAGTTCACGTACCCTTAGGGTTTTTTCCGCGGTCCTTAACGATGTCTTTAATTCATCACCCATCAACTGCGTTTGGTGTTTGCCGTAGATAAGTAAAGTAAAGTAAGTAAAAGTAAAATTTATTTCAGAGTATGATTCACATTATGCCCTTACAAAAAACAGTTGTAGTGTATTGTGCACTGCAGACCTTTTATAGGTGGTGCAAGCTGCATAAGAAAACTGAACCGACATGTCAGTCAACAACTGACAGTGTTATAATGTAATTGATTAAATAATAAGAATGCCTTACAGGACTATTTACCTCGCAGTGTGCGTTGTTTGAACGCGAATAGTCCCAGAAGTAAACAAATAGTCGCTACAAACACATTAGGTAGGTAGTGAACCTACATGAAAAGTGTTGCGGCTGCAGGGACCTATTATTACTTAATGCTGTTAACACTAAGGCGGTTTTAAAGGCAAAATACGTCATAAAGTAAACAGTTTAATAATAATACACCTGATTTGACTAAACAGGAGCCGTAGCATGGTTGGCCTTATTACGCGACAAATGACAAGATTCTTATCTTGTCACTTTGCATCGTCTCGTTCTATCGAACGGTGTCAGCCAGTGACGCACGCTCTATCCTATCACCTATCGCGTGACAAGGCCAACCATGCTACGGGGCCAGGAACAAAGGCCTACCTACAGGCCATAGCCTGAGGTTATGCAACAAAATTGTATTGGCCACTCCAGGAGTAAACACCATTCCAATTTGGTCACCGAAAGCATAGAACTATAAATATGGCTGTTTTCGATCTCATCCACCCTACTATCAACGCGGTGGATAAACGGAAACAAGTATGTGCCACATTTATGGACATGACGAAGGCATTCGACTTTGCTGACCATGCGATCCTATCGAGAAAGCTATTGGAAATATATTTGATCTCATAAAGTCATCTTTAAACTATAGAATAAAATATACAGAATTGACACAGATATGCTTAAACATAAAAATCCAAGAGACATTTAGGTCTGAAAAAATAATGAGTCAATATAGAGTCCCCCCAGGACAGCGTTTTAGGACCACTCTTGTTCCTGGTGTACATCAATGATCTCCCACAGCACATTGAATGCCTAATGGTTCTTTTCGCAGGCATTACAGTTTTAATTGAGAGTAACGATATGGATACTTTCAAATTTTAAAATGAACAATACAGTTTGTCATAGCTGGAAAATAATTATTTACTGATTTATCTAAATAAAACCAAAATTATCAAAGTGCGTTAAGCAATGCACGCGTGAGAGTCTATGCTCTGTAGGATGTACCCAACAAAGCTATACTCTTTAAACAAGATGTAAAATTTGTAGAGTGTGGCTGGGTAGAGTTAGGCCGTGTGGAGTAGGAAGCTTGGCGCTACTTGCGATCTGGTATATTTTTAACGCTGAAAGCTATATGAGCTAGGGAGTCTTGGCAATCACTTTACATGTACTTAATGTTTTTAGTGCGATTGACACGTACAAGAATAGTTTTATGCTCCCTTGTATCTATTTCTATTTGTTATAAACTTTCTACCACATACATCCTTGCTTTGTAGGGTGTATCTCTATAGGTAGGTATCGCGTCTAGGTGTCATTGCCTGATGGCCTACATCGCTTGATGACATAATAGCCTTTTGCATCGCGCGTAGAGAGTGAAGTGTAAAATGGTGTAATAGAGGAAAGTGTTAAATGGAAGTAAGTTCAAAGACGGGGAGTCGTTTGAACGCTTTCAAGCCTATACTAAACAACCTACTAAAATCCGACAATAAATATGATACACAATCTATTAAAGACTGTCTGGAAGAGATAGCTCTTTAGCGATAAGACTGCCTGTTTTTTTACCTCTACTGTCTCCTGTATCTCTGTGTTTTATTTTGTAATGTCTGCTTTATCTGTGTGAAGTGTGCACTGCAGTAAAAAGTATTTGTATAATAAGACCCGATCATAAATTGAGTACATTTGTAGTAAACAATTTTGACAAACCCAGTAAGTACCTCCAGTTCTGATTATGAACAGTTAAGAGGCTAGCGGGCGAATTAATATTGTTCATAGACGCTATGAAAATAGACTATACCCAGAACCTTAATTAAATTCCATCAAGTCTAACAAGAAATGTCAGTGTCACCGTGGAACCTACCATTGTCAGTGACATTCCAGGTGTAACCAACCTTATTATTATAATCTTTATTATTAACTGTAAAAGATTATAACTATAGATGTAATGTCGAAATAAGTCTTCTTTATTGCAATAAACAACTTAAATAAATAAATAAATGTTATTTTAATCGTCATAATCGATGTAAGACTGATCGGAAATAGATAGATATTAAAAAAAAAAACAAATTTTGATTAACTAAATTGACTAAATAATTCCAAAACAAACATTCGTCCGCTCCAGACGGACGTATACTTAAAATGAAATGAAGAGTAAAAATTTCATGGCCGCTATAGCCCGCCACCATTTCACCTTATCTACACTAGTTGTTGTATTTTTTGCTATGGATTCAGATTGAAGGTGCTAACAATTGGGGCTGTATCGAGCTCAGAAACATACAAAAGCGCAATGCTCTAGGCACGCAATTAATGATGACTCAAATTACACCAGGATTCTTTTAAAAATTCGCCTGTGTCAGCCGTGCTGCGTCCGTGCGCCGCGCCGACCGCCAAAGGGGTTACCCACATGACACACATTAAAATCGCGTAGGAAACCGAAGGGCAAGAATTAATAGGTGAAATATGTGACTGTCGCGATCAGTTTATTTAGTCGGATTATATGTACAAGTTTTGAACAAGGTTCCAAAAAATATTCCAAATACCTAATTTTTTATGGACCTACCCATTTCTTGATGATATCACAACCAAGTCCTGAGTGAGCGGGGCAATATTCGTCCAATTTTCTTTTTACTGCACAGCCATTAAACACCTGGCTGTAATGATCTAGCGATTACCGCAAACTATGAATTATCGGAGCCATAAAGCTCTTGACTGGTTGCGTAAAACGCAAGGACGCCATGGTAATGGTGCATCTTTAACTTTTTGTACTATATGAGGTCAGCGGTGACCACTTTCGGTGCTCGTAATCCATTTTTTTCCACGCTCATGGCCCAATGAAATGGGTACTAGGTACGTTTTGTATGTATCACATTGCTGAACTTTCAAATGAAAGTACTAAATTGGTATATCGCATTCAATAAAACTTTAGTAAGATCGGATAACTGGGCCAAAATTCTTTTTGATGTCTATAAAAACGTCCCTTGTACATTTTAACCCATATTTTTTTACTTATTCGTATAATCTTCAAAAAACCATTATTTTCTTATTCACAACGACATATGCATACCCGAATGATGACCATTATCGAAATATTTGGGCTCAAAATAAAATAAAATAAATGTTTGGTAACGCAGTGGACATTATTTTTGAGGGGCCATGGGGGCTGGTAACGCAGTAATAATTTGAGTACCAAATGTGACTTTTTTGTAATAAAAAATCCAGGGTGGTGGGAAAATTCATAATAAACAATGAGGCCCGGTTGAGAACTAACTAGGAAAATATTTCGAGAAAAAATATTTATCTCTCTATCTATTTTTGATCTCTATTTTAGGCACTAAAAAGAATTTCCGCCCGACTATAGATAAATTAACGATAGCATGGCATTGCATATGTAGTAGTATTGTATGTTTACAGGCATTCTATATTTGAATTTTCTATTTTCTCGTACAACCACTACAAATGCAATTCCATGTTCTCGATAATTCATCTATACTACACGTTTGCTAAGAGCCAGGTAACCTTCAAATGAGAGCACAAGGTTTTGTTCATGTATTCGGACTATGTTCAAAATCCATCATGTTTTTCCTCGAGTTACCTACAAATGTGATTCAAGTGAGACTTGAACCCGGTCGAAGGTTTTAGTCAAAAATGCAACCTCTAGGGACTCTGGGTCTTTGACAGTAGCCAGCTGTCTTGTCTAGTCAACACGCGCTTAACTCATGGAGATTTATGGCTATATTAATGAACTATTCATGTAAGAAATTTCGTGTTGTGGTAATAATATGGCGATATACTAATTAGTAGTACCTATAGCATGATCAATTACATAAGTATTTCTTTATTGCTCTCGCGGCCTTCTGCGGGTAGTCATTTTGTAACAAGCAATTCTCAGCCTTACATAAAAGTTTTAAGGTGCACGTATAAAGATTACTTTCATTTATCATAAAGCACTTATCTAGCATGATGGACATCGTAATCAATTTGTACGCTCACCTTCATTGCTAGATTTTCTGATTTTCTTTCAATCTAGTTAATTATAAAAAAGTCATGTAAGTATTTATACATAGTCCGCATTTCAGCGCTAAATCACTAGAGCTTTAACAACCTGTTCAGTTAGGTCGATTTTTAAAGCGTTGTCACCACAGAGCACTAAATGCTATAGAAGAATGCTATGCTATGCTAATGTGTCAATTGTATTGTATGTCTACTCCCTTTATCTCTGTGTGTCTTTTGTGTAGTGAATAAATGTCTTCTGTCTTTCTTTCTTTCTTTAGAAGGGGTATCATCCCCTCCACGTCGCCTACAACTTTGTGAGCGACTGCACGGCGATCAGACGTTGGCGCGAAAGCTTTGAGCGCATGCTCAAAGTCGTGGCGCGCGCGCGTGCCACGCCCACATCGTCTTTCTATAGTATTTAGTGGTTGTCACCTTTGTATGTTTAGTTTAATATCCATATGCCGTTGCGGCACTAGTGAACCTAGTAGTCTTCTATAACATCAACAATCAACTTTTATTGATCTAATTTGTTCGCGGTATAATTTAAAATAAATCAATTCGTTTTAAATTCTCCATTAATCATCGGAGGCGTTAGGAGTAAATCATTAGTGGATGATTGGCCGCGTGGACTAATTACGGGTGTTAGTCGCTTGTACCCTAATAGGGTTAAAATTACGATTAAATTGGTCAAGTTAAATTATTTTACGATCGTCTAAGTGGAGTGGAGTTGTTCAATAAATGTGATCAAATCATAATGGCCAACTATTTTTTTTTTCGTTACTATTTACAAAAAGCTGTAAAAAAGGCCCAATTGAATGAAAATGTTGAAAGTACATAGTAAAATTACATTGTTTTTATTAATTTAGACATTTTAAATCATTACCCTTTTACGCGGTTTTCAGTACCTAAGTAGGATGTTGTCCTTCACTTTCAAATTGCCCAAGATGCAAATTTTGCTCAGTTTTTAACGTATGACTTTTAGAAAAAAATATTAAACCCTATACCTATTTGGCAGTGTAAAATAACATTTTTTTGTTACAATTTACATTTTTACCAGGACAATTTTTGGGCTCTTAGCGCGACCGAGGCTAGAACGCACGATTTTAAGGGTTAAAATAATGAATCATACGATACCGAGAAAATCAATTACCTTTAGGTACATATATTTGTATATGTATCAAAGTTTAACATCCACGATCGACACAGGACCTAGATCGTTAAGCCAGATGCGCCGGAGTCATTAGTGCAGTAATTTTTCATTAATTTGTTCTTTTGTGCGCGAACGCAGCAAAGGAAGTTGGCAGGATGTCTAATCGACTGAACTCTTTAATTACTTTAGCTTTACGATCATTGACTGGTACAGTCCGCTCTTACTAGTCTAGAGTTAGTTCACGCTAAATTTCCATTAAAATAATTTAGGTGCACTAACATCACCCATTTCTATACAAATATATTTATTTGCCTTATTTTCATTGTTGTTAAGATATAAAGATGCAAAGTGCCAAATGCCTTGTCAGTAAACTAAATAACTGACGTATATGGTATTCTGACGTATACTCAAAATTCAGATTATAAAATTGTATATTCCTTATTTAATGTTAAATTTAACCATTTTAAATTTTAAATACCTATAACGCGTATTTGTACAAGCTAAGGACACGTAAGCATGCAAATAAAATGTTCAACAAACTAAGAACGAATACTCATTTGCGACTTGCGACTAAGTTGCATTTTTTATGTACCTATATAGTGTAAAGGAAGTCGTATAAAATAAACAGTTAGACTTTTATGGTGCATCAAACAGACATATTTTTTTTGTTTTATTATAAAAATGAATATTAATAACAAAGGGGTATTGGCCGACATTATTTTATTGTGAAACAAGGTGATGTTTTAATCACTGAACTTAATAAATGTAAGTGTAATACAGTAAGATGACAACAGTTATGTATAATTCAGATATAACCAATAAACAAAACTCACATACAGGAAGACCTACATAAAATGGACGTTTTTTGACCATAGAAAATCGCGACGTCCCTTAAATCGTTACAATTTTCCTAGAAACTTCATTCCTACTAAGCCTCTCACAAACTAGTTCGGCCTGCCGGTGGTGGTCAATAGTAAATTTGATAATAACTGTCAAGTTTACTATGGACCGCCACCGCAGGCCTGACGAGGCGTTTTTGAAGTTACATGGCTGATCTTACTACTAGTCAACATCCCTATTGTCCTAGGAATTCACGAGTTATCTACTGTTATAAGTAGTGTTTGCAATTCGAATATTCGCCTCATACAAATATTCGAATAATATTCGCCTCATACAAATATTCGAATAATATTCGAATATTTTGTATGAGGCGAATATTCGAATTGCAAACCCTAGTTATAAGCTTTACAATTATTTATATACCTCGCTGTATACATCTATTCAATTGCACATTGGTTCCCCGAAGGGTTTAAATTAGGAAATATTTTGTATTTCCATTAACACAGCCCTAATCACTTAAAAAAATGCTTTCGGAAAAAGGACCCTTCGGAATTTTCACCTGTTGGCTAGAAATTCACTTTCTTTGCTCCCTGGTTAGGTCAATAGATAAATCACGACGTCTCTGTAAGTGTAGTGTAAATCGTATGTCGTTTAAAAACACGTGACACAGCAGCATTTTTAAACAATAACACATAAATTACGATTAACGACGTGACAAGCGAACTAACAAATATGGCCTTAAATTATTGAGGCAGTAAATGTCGGTACCCAATGTTACCTTATTGGGGGTACTTTAATTCGAATAAATTTTAGTTTAATTCATTGAATTTATGTAGGCGCTAGTTTCTCTTGTGACAAAGGAGAGCCTATTACAGAGTTTTATTGACTGAAGTGCATTTATAACCGTATTGCAACACATCAAAAGGAAAATTTTGATTTGTTTGATCCATCTGTTTATTTGTATTAAAAAGAGAAACGTCACGAATTGGGATCGAGTGCAGCGCAATAAGAATGATGAAGGTTATGATGTATCCAGATGTATTATTAGTGAAATAAATATTTTTTCATTTTCATCCAGCGAAATCTTTGCTACGCAAGCTACCTATAGGAAATAATACTAAAATCATTGTGCAGGTTCTGCCATACACCTAGCAAAAGGTTAGATAGAGGACTTAGAGATCCTTAAAATTGAGAAACGGTGATTTTGGGCCATGGTAATTTATTTTAATGATCCAAACGTCATGCGAAAACAATTGGTTACGGAAAACAGATAAAACCAAAAAACAGCGAATATAACAGTACAAGAAAACACATTTCTTCAAATATAAGTTAAGTATACATTAAAAGCGTCAAATTTTCATTAAAATGCCGCGTTCCGTTTTATTGGTAGCCACACGCGCCGATGGCGGATTCAATTTAAGAAGTGGAATGAGATAAAAATAAATAAGTTGGGGCAGACACTTATGTTTAGAGTTGGTCGTAAAGATAGGGTTAACTGCCACGCCGTCGCGGACAAAACATACCATAAACCGACCGGTATAGTGGACGACAGGGTTGCGCTTTTATCGATAACTGGCCACTGGATTCGGCAGTGACGCTATCGATACTTGGATAGTATAGCAGCGGTCGGCAATCTTTTGGCAGTTGTCTACATTGCGAATAAAGTTAAGACGGACCGTGCCTCTTCACTTCACGTGCACATTATACCTACTCATCATTTTCATAATAAATGTACGAGAACTCAACCGATCGAGAATTGGTGTTTAAGGCTCAAAAAAAGTGTCTGCGATCTGCTTGTGGACTAAAGATACCTGACTCATGCAAACCGTATTTTATTAATCTGAAAATACTAAATGTGCCATGTTTATATATATTTGAAATTGCTATGTACATCAAATTAAATATTAATAAATTTCCTGCTAATAATAGTACGCGGCAGGGACACAAAATTTCGAATCAGCAATCAAAAAGAGCCTTGCGTGCAAAAAGTGTTTATGGCATGGCACCCAAATTGTATAATAAGTTACCCAATTTAATAAGACAATCCGAAATGCTTTTTTTAGGAAATATTTGTTGGACTTTTTGGGACAAAATGCATTTTACTCATTGAATGAATTTTTTGACTATAATCCGCATGTTTATTACTACTATAATACTATAATATACTATAATCTGATTATTAAATTGTATAATGTTCTATTTCTTAATTTATAATAAATGTTTATTTAACAGTCTCATAAAATTGTATTAGAATTATTCCGGAATTGTGAAAATAGTTAGTTATAATTATTATTACATTGCGATGCCCTTGCAGGGTACATGTTTGGTACATAAGCTTAGTGTAACACCATGTAATCTTAACAACATGTATGCAATAAATAAATAAATAAATAAAATAAATAAATAAATAAATAGAATAGATACTATGATAATGAACATGTTAATGCGTGATTTTTCTGAGTTCGTAGCCTGAAATAACTGGTGTTTTGACGGCAAGTTTTTGACCGCCAGAAAAAAAAATGCGTCCGATAGGTACTACAAGACTGTTTGTCAGTCAATCAGGAATGACGTTACTATATCAATTCATGTACCCATATACCTTTTATTTTAGAGCATGTGCTATCGTGCTTATACGGAATAACTGTTAATTAGGAGTACGAATATTAATTGCTTTTTTGATCGTGGACCTTTGAGTATTAAGCCACTGGAGATGTCATAGACAGGCGACCCCCTCCGGCAAAGTACATTGGTCAACTGTTCAACCACGTTATATAAAACTACTTAAAGTCGCTTCACCGTCATTTTGTATCGTTCCGTGTCGCGTGACGTTTCTCTCGAAAAATGGTGACTTGTGCAATATTATCATGTAAAAGGTGATCTGACAGCTCAAATTCGCAACAAGTTCACGTTTCCTATCATAGGTAAGTATTTTTACTAACTATTAAATGTGTATTGAAGTACAATCTCAATTTAAAGAAAATACCGTTAGCGATACGTAAACGACAGAACGTAAACATGATTATAGTGGTAAGGGTTCGAATCGGTCTTTAGGGATGTGATAAAGTAAGAAAGGCGACTCAACATTTGAATGAATCATACATTCATTCAATCACTGCAGTTTGTTTAATAGTCAGTTTTTTTATTAGATATTGAATTAAATAGTAGGTATAGATGTATGTTACATTTAAATCTTGTAAGGTGAATCAGAAAAATTACTTTTCTCTGGACTTACGATGTTGAAATATAGTCTTAAAAAGAATTGAATTATTAGCAAAAAAAAATCTAGTTAAAAGGAATACATTTAGTGCGAGACTATGAATGTATGTGTTATTCATATACTATTATTTATAGTATTATACTTTATTTAATATAATTGTATGTCCTTTTAGATTTCCAAAAGATCCCTATATAAAGGAGAAATGGAGAACAATTTGTAATTACGAAAATTATTCTTGGAAACCTACACGTACAAGTGTTATCTGTTCGGAGCACTTTACTCCGGAAAGCTACAAATATGATTACGTGTACAATAAACTTATTCATTTTAAAAATCAATAAAAATACTAATTAATAAAAGTCTTAAGCGGGTCTTAAAAATCCCTACCAGAGAATTTAAATTAATAAATATGTGGTAATTCTAATAAAATTAACAATTTATTTTATTGTTTTCCCTTTGCTCATTTATGTTTTGAAGTAACTTTATAAATGTGGTGAAAGCTGAGCCTTATTAAAATATAATTGCATATACATGGGTTCTTGCAAATACCAATCAATAAGTATCAGCCCGGAAAACCGCGGGCGAGAGTTCATTTCACAGTTTAACTGTGCGAGAGGGGTAAGGACACTAGGGCACATAATTACAGACAGACATATATACAAACAAACATTTTTTTGGGTAGTATCTTCAATGGACAGAATTTTCACTTTTACAATTTAATAATAAATAGTATAAGATAATTCAGTTCATTCATCAAACTAATTTGACTCATTCTTCAGATGTCTTCGATGTGTCCCATCACTAACTTGTTCGCATGTATGCTGCATCAGTTACGTGAAAACTCTGTCTGTGTGCGTGTAATTTTTGATGTGTTGAATTTTTTTGTAGTGTGCGTTTATCGCAACAGCAAAACTTGTGTCTGTTGAGTTATTCCTCTTTTGGTGGTGTGCTATACGTGTTTTACCTCGCCCCCCGCCAAAAGTGGCGAAAAAATTTGTTCGAAGAGTTTACGTCATGGCATCTCCAGTGGCTTAATACTCAAAGTCGTGGACTGATCACATAGGCAGGGATATAATCGGTTAAAACCCTAGAGGCTAATGCTACTCGTAATAACTAATTCCTAGTGACATTATCTACCACTCGAGATGTGTTACCTAATGATACTTCTGCTCGACAATTTTTTTTCCATATAGGTACCTATTACCTTCCTACCTACCCATATGGAATATATACATTTATTTACTGCTGACTAGGTATTTATCTTATTACTGCTAAAGTTTAGTCAGCTAAGTGACCAGTTAATATAATATATGTGATCGGACGGCGTGACCTGAAGAGCTGAACAATCAACTTACACATCGATGTTATCGATCGACACTTTACTAATCGATATCACCCAATCACTACACACAGGTGTCAACTGCGATGACTATTGTCGCTCACGGACGCGAGCATTTAAGTCAAAAAGGGCCCTGCGCCGTAGAACTCTGTCGTAACAACGCCCATAAACGTTTACACGCGACTGTAACCGCGCTGCGTCAGGCCCCAGTGCGACAAGGTTGCGTCAGCAACAGCGGGAGGTCCAAGTGTTAATAAAGTGGATTTGTCGACATCAAAATAACAGTTTATGGTGCATCACTAACGCGCTGATATAGGGAAGGCTGGATAAGTCTCGGTAATGTTTTTAGTCCTTTATGGATTATTGCACTTAGTGATGCGAGTTGGAATCCGTAATCTTTAAGTTATACAAGAGAGTCTATTATGACTATTATGCGATTAACCCTGCTTTGGAATGTGTGAATACTGTTACTGTAAAGATAGCAAAATAAATTAATTGGTTTAGTGGAATTGTAGTAGGAGATATCTTTTTTATCATCAGACCTTCAATTGTTTCATAGTTGAAAGTAGGTAAAGATCTCTAAGATGCAATCCGAAATCGTTAGCTAACATTACAACCACTCATTCTACTAAGTAGTCGTGTGACAATTTATGCGAATTCCACCAGACAAACTTCCGGTAGCGCAGAAAAGAAAAATGTAAATGTGCTGTCATGGTGGCTAAAAGATACTAAATCACGACCTTTATAATACAACGGGCATCGATCAATAGACGATTTCGCAATATCAAATACTGGCCATTGTACCATTGTCTACAATATGTGTCACAATTAAAATTGTTAATTTGATTTGAAAGCCGTTTCAGCTATTTGGCAAGTTTATATTAGTGTAGTGAATATTCTTTTAGGCAACATTGGAGTCATAAGACTTGGAGGATGAGAGATAAAAATACAAACTTCCATCTTTGGTGTTTAATGTTGACCATAACTACATTCTTGCAGCTCATTTCTAATCAATATTGAGTTTGAAATGTATTAATAATTCCTGTTAGTTCCAATACAATTTAACACAATACAAAATACATAATTTATTTTACGTACAAGTATGAGCCAAAGGGCTATGGAGAGGGCTATGCTGGGAGTATCTCTGCGTGATCGCATCAGAAATGAGGCTATCCGCAGCAGAACCAAGGCAACCGATATATAGCCCTCCGAAACGCTAAACTTAAGTGGCAGTGGGCGGGGCACATTACACGTAGAACCAATAGCCGTTGGGGCGGAAAGGTTCTCGAGTGGCGACCACGTATCGGAAGGCGCAGCATGGGTAGGCCCCCCACAGGGTGGACTGATGACCGGGTAAAGGTCGCGGGAGTCCGCTGAATGCGGGTGGCGCAGGACCGGTCATTGTGGCACTCTGGGGGAGGCCTATGTCCAGCAGTGCACGTCTTTCGGCTGATATGATGATATAATGAGTTATTGTACTAAACTTGACTGGGTATAACCTGCTTAAATTCGATGAATTCTCCAATCAATTGTTTTCCAACGCAAAATTTTGTGTCTCAAACTCTTAATGAAGTATACTCAAGTCTGCTATCTATAGGTGGATGTGGTCCGGCGCCAAAAGGGTCACGACTTTCCTTATCGACGCACTTATATCTGGACTATAAGACCACAGGACGTATGTGCAGTAGCCAGGATAGAAGATATGCCCCTTTTACCTGGGACGTGTTTTGGAACTCATTGATAACACCGATCCGCGCTTACTTGTGTTTTGTCTACCAGTTATTTCATTAATTTCATTATTTGCCTCGTGATGTACAGCTTTCGCGGTATTATCTGTTTGCCTAATGCATTAGTTAAAAATATTCATTTATTTGACTTTTTCTGTTTCTGTACGTACATCACGCGTTAGTGTGTGCATTCAATATTACTTGGCGTGATTTTTTTGAAACTGAAAGATAAACCTAATGGTACTGCGTCCGAAGGGCGATAATACAAACTCGATTTTTTAGAAAGTTAGGGCACGGTATTCTCGCTCATATTTGGGACAGCAGCCCGAATACGACCGGGAACCTTACAGAAGATCGTATAACACCATTAACACCACTACTTGCGCTGTGGGTAGATATGTGGTGATTTGTTCCTGGTGGCCGTCCATCAGGTGGCCCTTACGCATGTTTTCCACCGCCGTTGTTTAAAAAAAACGAATAGGTACGGATTGAAAATGTACGTCGCAGAATGCGCGTCCTAAAAATCTATCGGATTCTAAATTTCGCATAACAATACTAATAGAATCTGGATAGTGAAATAGGGGTAAATTTTAAAAAAATCTGCGTGTTGCAACACCTTATATACGCCATAAAATAATAATGACACTTGAACAATTATTATTTCCCTTCAATACACAATGCAACTGATCAAGCAGAAGGAAAAAAAAGCTACTTATATGAAATGAAGCTCTCTAACTTCATTCTACTTTATATTTAAGAAGAAGAATAAACAAAGTCAGTCTCAAAAATTTCAATTTGGACGAGACATAATAATTAAACTTTTTGTGATATTTTTAAATGTAAATAATATTAGCTGCACTGTAAGTCGCTCTTTAATTCTCCTATAGAGCAAAAACCATACAATTTATTATGGAATAGTCACTTTCTTGGTTAGCGTACTAATTTAAGACATTTGACATATTTGATAATGATATTACTGCTACTGTTGCCATATCATCATCAGCATCATATCAGCCGAAAGACGCCCACTGCTGGACGTAGGCCTCTCCCAAAGAGTGCCAACGTCACCGGTTACCACGGTCAAGAACCTTTCCGCCCGAACGGCCATCGGTTCTTACGTGCAATGTGCCCCGATCACTGCCACTTAAGTTTAGCGATTCGGCGGGCTATATCGGTTACTTTAGTTCTGCTGCGCATAGCCTCATTTCTGATGCGATCACGCAGAGAAACTCCCAACATAGCCTCTCCATATAAAAAGTTTTGAATAAATGTAAGGCTCATCTTTCATTAGCCAGACTCTATTGACCAACACATGAGTGTTGATGGTCAATGTGTTACGCGCAATCGCTCTGAGTTCTGGCACGTTAGCTCAGCGCATGTGCTAGCATTTTCACTTAAAAAGCAATAACAAATCAAACCTGTAGGCTGTACATTAACGTAGGTAATCGCAGTCAGAAAAGCGTGCCCCTGCATACAAGTTGTGTATACAGGGGTGCTCATCTAACTACTTTGCTGATTGTACGTAACTATATAATACAGGTATCTGCAATTAATATTATTGTTATAATTAAATTGGCTCTCTGAACAGTAGGTACAATTTGTTTTTTTTTTTTAAACTGAATACTAAAAAAAACTAGGTATATAATTATCAGACCCTCACAAATATTCACGAGAGTCGTCGGTTGAGAAATGCGACCTGTAGAGGAGAACACCTGGGCTGTTATTCTTTACGCGCTCTTGTGCCTCACTCCACCCATCACGCCTAACGAACTTAGACCTCTACCTACGCTTAGTCACTACGAATCGCGGCGTCAAGATATATTTGTGGGTGAGCGTTGAGGTGAGCATTAAAACAAGTTACAGAATAGCGGGGCTGGACAGCCGGAAACGCGAAATAATTTTGGCCAAGCTGAAACAGACAACTTCATTCGCTTCGCTAGCTTGTTCAATGAATAGATAATCTAACGGCTCTACAAATAGTCAGATATTTTTGAGCTTATTCTGTCAGATAATGTTGTCAGGTTGTACCTATAATTCTACCTCAATTGAATTGACGCTCAACATTGTATAAACCTATGTTTTCCTCAACTTCTCACATATATCCAATTAGGTGTTTATATATTTCATATCCACTAATTAGTTTGAAAACGCATTCGTATGTAACAAATGGAGTCGTTATGGTTATTTTACAGTTTATAACAAAGGCGGCAACGTATTTGAATTTAATTATGGCATTATTGTTAACATTTTTTTTACTTATCAATGCTTAACTCACCACCCGACCTACACTGTTTTTATGCACTTGTTAATAATAAAGTAAAGAATCTAAAGGTTGTCACTGAATTAGGGAGGACAAATTTATAAGTACTTTTATGTAAGAACGGTACCCACAGACAATGATATAAGTAAATAAATTACAAATAAATAAATTATTATACTGTGTTCACATAAAAAAAAAAACACGAGACGTCATAATATTATATAGTTATTTGACGATACAAGTGCAGAAAATAGGAAATTCGCAACGAGTGGTGATAAATTAAAACACGACCGAAGGGAGTGTTTTAAATGGACACGAGTTGCGAATTACCTATTTGCACGTGTATCGTACAACGTTTTACAGTACATATGGCTCTCTGTAAAGTTTCAACATATGCACGGAAAGTGCTCATTTCCGCACTAGTGCGGGAAAGTAACACAATGTGTACTGTAAATAATATTATAAGAAGCAATATTTCAAAAAGCTCCTTTTTGGCGATACCTAAGCCGCATATAAGACTGAATCGTATTGTTGTGGCGTTATTTAAACTATCAAAATTGCATACTTCAATCCATTTTACACGTCTGATAAACAATCCACGTGTACCTATTCGCATTTGCTAAAACAAGGGTATGACAAAGCCCACATTTCAGTAAGTTCAATTGACGATTGACGCTGGTAGATAACTGGCCGTGCAACCTGGATGTTGACTTATGACAGTTTTTAGACCACCTCCTACAATGTATATATATACCTACGCCATACGATTAAAATAAGTAAGTTCAATTACTCTAGTAAGCCCTAATGCAGCTGAATAAAAGCTCAGAAAAAGCGCATCGGTATCGGGTCGATTTAACCCGTCAGAGGTCAAGGCAACGCTCGCCACAATAATAACAGGTTGGCATGCGTTACTCCATAATGTGAATGCGGTGAGCATCCTCACTTATATGAGGCGCATGCCTCTACCGCGACATTATTGAAATAATGATGACAAAAAGAGGTGGTGAAAAGCGAGATAAGATTTTTATGAACGGTGTTGCACTATTATTGATTCCACTATAATTGAAATAGGTAGCCAGTTTATATGTTAGATTTCTATGTTTAATATTGTTGATATTGTAAACTTTTTTAAAGTCGCGAAGAACTCCGTTTCAGCTTCAGGGCAAAAATTCTTTCATATGTCTGGATGCCCAGCTGTTCTCCTCTACATCGATTCTCGTGAAATTTTGTGATCAGATTAAATATGTTTTTTGTCGATTCAGTTTATCGAAATTAAAAAAAATGTTTTGTAGAAAAGGCTTGCGAGTTCTACAGCTCACCAGGCCCCTGGTTTATTTATTTAGGTGTCCCACTGTTGAGCAAAGGCCTCCCCTGTTTTCCTCCAGTCGGCCTTATTGCTTACGTGCTCTTGCTAATCCAAGCAAAACGCTTCTAAATCGTCCCATTTCATGTTTCCCATTTTTTTACCCGCCGGGTTCGATTCCTAATATGCTCCACTCTCGACTAATAGATATAGATACGCATTTGATTGCACTTTTATTTCTAGATCAATAGTTTAATTTGGTTGTTAAAATACCTATACTCATTATGTTTTACAATTATATTTGTAAAAATATGACTAATTGATTTATTTGGTTAATAATCGAACGAGACAAACGAAGTTCTATGCTTCAGCTTGGGCCGAAAATCGTTCGTATGTCCGGTGTCTGTCCAGATGTCCGTCTGTTCTTCTCTACGGGTCGCATTTCTCAACCGATTCTCGTAAAACTTTTTGATCAGATTCGTCTATTATAACTACCTACCTATAGAATTTTTTGTCAAGTCACTTTTTCGAAACACAAAAATATTTTTTTTTTGAAAAAATATCAGGCTCGCCATTTCAACAGCTCACAGAGCCACTAGTAAAAAATCTGTTTGAATATATGCCAACAACAAAGAAGTACGAAAAATGGTGTCACAACAAGGCAAACTCTCAAACGGCCGCCCGCCAAAGCGCCGCAAGTCCACAATTTCATCTAATTAACCCAAGAATTTTCTTACAACACTCACCCTTTGTCTTCCACGAGGCAACACCGGGTTCCCAAGGCGTCCCATTCAATGCTATCGTGAGGCTATCGCCGTCATTTAGATAATTATTTGGTGACGTGACAGCTAATTGCATCTTTCGACGTCAATGGCTCATAATAAAGCTGTTAAATTTTATGTTGCATTTTCTTTTGTGTTGATGTAGCCTTGTTTCAAATTATTTGCATTTAATCTAAAAAATAATAGGATTGACTGATAATTAATGTTTATTAAGTAATGTTTTCATTCGATTTATAATTAATGTCATGTGTCCATTTATTTATGTAATGTAACTAGCTTGTTTTTTTTTAAAACTATATACCTACACAAATTAGATACGTCATCTTTTGAAACTTCTTGATATTCATTACGAGTATACTATTTATTTTGTCAGGCTGAAGTATAATTTTTATTCCACTAGTCGAAAAAAGCTTTACCCGCGTAATTTTGATGTTTTCATCAGCTATTTATTTCTGAAATACGCAACTAAAAGACAAAAGGTTGTATCTCAAAACTGGCGGAATTGCTTCATTTGCATAAAAGTGGAGCACCCCTTATCTCTAGGAGCAGGCAGTTTGTGAAAACTTTGTCTTATTGCATTCTGATTAGACTAATTGAGATTTTTGAGGTTACGGGGGGAGATTAATTGAGTTGTTATTGTTTTTGTTAATATAATTACGACAGCTAATAATCTGTGGCTGTATTTCTAGCCAAAATTAATTTATTTTCTCGCGAATTTAAAAGTTTTTATTCATTCCTGGATTTGCTTCGGCAATATAAAACGCTGGGAATACCATTTAAATATTATCTACTGTTTAGAACAAACACCTGAACTGTTTAAAATAGGAACATGTTTCGAATAAAATATACTCTTTTTTTAAATTATCTTTGTAAGTTCTAGTTCTTTATTTGCAAACTTTCACAAGGTTAAACTTTTTCATTAACTTACAAACACTTCTTACTTTTTTTTGAATAATCAAAAACCCGCATCCTACATGTAAATTGTATAAACTTTATGACTAAAATATAGCAAAACTTTTTTAAGGTTAAATACTAAATTTCACTTTAAAACGTGATTTTGCCATAAAGTCATTGAATGAAAAAAATACTTTCTTGTTATTAGTTGAACACAATAGGTATGCTAAAGAACTACTAATTTAATTTTGCCTAATGGAATTTAACTTCATTTTCAAAAAAAAACTGATATGGTTAAGAAATCGCTAAGAAATTTCATCATTTTAAAGAAAGAAAGAAAGAAGAAAGAGACATTTATTCGTGACATATTACAATTAAACAAAAAAGAGTGTCAGAGAGCAATTTTTTGTCACACTAAATCAAACTTGCATAAGTGCCTACCTACAGACAATCATGTCACTTTTAACAGATGCAGATTTTACAGCAACAGACGCTGTTTTAAAGTCAAAAAAAAATTTAAATAGGTAGCACGTTTAATGTAGGTATACCTACTTCCGGGATGATGATTTTTATCCGGCGGAGCAGCCGACGTTTCATATATAATATTGCTTATGTATTAAACTAAGTGTACGACGTATGTACTTTATAAACTTGTGAACTAGGTTTAACTATAGGTAATTAACATCAGAAAGTTTAACTTGTTTTGCGAAACCCTGTAAGTGTTGCTTTGTTTATTCAAAATATTGAAATCCGGTCTAATTTGTACATTACATTAATTGCCTTTTACGAAAAGCTTTCGTTTCTGTAGAAGCTTTTAGGTCTTAGCTTTATAAAATGCAAACCGATTTCATAAACCGCCCTATTTTTTAACACCCGGCACTTTAATTGTGATTAGTAAAACAAAACCTTACAAACACCAATTTATTTTTTCGACGTCAATATAATATAGGTACCTACCTAAACTGAAACTGAAACCCGAGTGACCTACTTTACCTAATTGATAAAACCGCCTAAGTCACATTTTGCTCAATGTGCGAAAAGAAAAGAAAATCGACGTAAGTGGATCATCACTTCCCCTAACGCACAAAACACCATGCACTTAAATTAACACATCACTGTCACTCCCTTACCCTCACAAGTGAACTGGCCGTAGTGCTTCCCAGAGGACTTGTCTCCACAGACAACGCATTCCACGTTCTGTCCTTTATCGTTGGCGGAGCTGCCGCTCTGCGTGGAGGCGGCCTGGCTCGCGGGAGTGGAAGGAAGCAGCTCGTCATCCCTCCAGCTTCCGCGGAAGCCGAGCTCCAAAGGTGGAAGGTCAGGGCCCCGTGGCGGGCAGAGCCCGGGGCCGCCGACCCCACCGTATACTAACGCGCCGTGCGTGATGGTGCCGGTTGTGCCGCGGGGCGAACGCGCGCGGCGCGTCGTGTGTCAAGGGTCGCTGAGCCGCGACTGAGCTCAGGTCGGGCCAGGGCGCCGCTCCGCCATTGGCCCGGTGGCCCAGGGGCAGGGAGCGAAGGCCCCGCCACCTCGACCGGGCCCCCCCGCGCGGGGGGTGAAGTACGGTCGGGAAATTCGCTGGGCGGTTTTCTTTTTGTTTATAGCGGTTTTTATGGTTTTTTGTTGATATTTCGTTCGCTGTAAGACGTTTCGTTGATTTTCAAAACATTATAACATTACATTATTATTATACATCTTTAATCTAACAATATTTCATTCTAAGTATTAATATCATTCCACTCTACATTTAAAAATAAATAAATAATGGAATATAACTTGCAAACTCTTAAATTTGCATTCGAAGCTAGTCAAGTCTATTTGTTACTTACGTATAAAGTAAGTGCATATTGAAATATTTTTTGTCTCGTACGGTTTTCGCGGCCATTATCTCCGCTTCAGACGGTACCTGAAACTCGACAGCGTCGCCTCCATATTTCTCACTGATAGGCGGGTACCTCACTTCAGCAGATGGGATTTTATTTACGCAGAGTATATTAGAGATTGCGAATAATGTAGGTTATCGTTACAGCTGCGACAGGAGTTGGGTGAGTAGAACATTTTGTACCTTACCTATAGGTATGATGTGTGTTGTAGTAGTTTTTTTTACAAATAGTATCTAATTTCAGACAATAATCAAATCTATTTTTTCGCTTAGGAATTTTATCAATAAGTAGCCGCCTATTTTATACAGGTACCCATTTACTTAATGTTTGCTAATGACAAAAAAGAAACTCATACATGCAACAAACTAAAAATAACAAAGTCATAATATTGTATAATGCCTAATCAAAATAAAATGATTTTACGCAACATTAGTTTTTTAAGAAATAAATCGTCAGTTGAGTGAAACGAAGTGTTCCTAATAGTTGACGGTAATAAATCATCTTTATCATCTGCGATATATTTCATGCTTAGTATAAAACATGTTGGCACTCTTTTGGGGAGGCCTATATCCAACGTCTTTCGGCAGCATGATGATGATAAAACATGTTCCTTTTTGGTCTTCAAATTTACAAATAGTTAATATTTTGTTATGTTTCGTATTTTTTTTAAGTGGAAAATTACTGGAAAATACACCACCATTTAATTGTTTCGGTTTTAAGCTATCAAATTGTCACTACCTAATAGTTTTACAATCACATTAAATATGCATTCATTTGCATGTATTTATTTATCATTGCAGGCACGCTTTCAAAGAATGTCCATCACTAAAAATCCGTGTACAACACCCGCCTGAAACCCAATGATCTAGATCAATCTAGATCGGCGTGGGCGGCGCGAGGGGGTGTGGCTTGCGCGCGCGCCTCCCGCATTCGGCGCCGAGACGCCGGCGCGTGATGTCGCGTTTGCGTTTAATTGGCATTACGTGGTTTTGCCACTCGGCCGCTTTTCATTTTTGTAGCTTTGATGACGCGTCTTCAAAGTTAAAATATTTTAGTATTGATACCCAATTTTGATATGCATAACATATTTGTTTTTATTTATAGGTAGGTAGGTACCTAGTATAAGCAAACTAGGGTCAATATATTCAGTTATTGAAATAAATATTTCCCTCAGATTAAAAAAATATGTCTACCTACCTACTTTATTTATTAATTTAGGCATAATAAGACATATCGGAATATTGTTGTACAATAGGCTAGAGTCCTAAGATATTTTTACGATGCCATTCAAACCAGTTTTTTGAGGGGAACAAATGTTTGTATTGGAGCAACAACAATTAAAGAATATAAGTACCCAAAAAGTTGAGTTAAAGTCAGACCTCGCTGGCGGCAGCCTAAACTTTTCATACTAATTGACATTAAAGTAGGTATGACGTCAGAGTTTGATATTTGTACTAGTCGTGATATATCTACCTACTGCGTTTAGGTCTATAGTTGTCAAACAATTTGGTTTCAATAAAAGAGTAAGAAATTCTCTTGGTAGATAGTTTAAAATTTACTTTTGGACAATAAAAAAAATTAATACTTTTTCTAAACTTTACTTTACAAATTTCATACTTAACGTAAATTATACTATATTACAATTATTTATTTGATGGTTTACTATCCATTTAGCAACACTACGATATCAATCTTAACATGAGGAATCTACCCTATTGACAAAAACATAATTCAGTATTTTCACCACTATATTAATTATAGCCGAATGTAGAATGTTTCTTATCAGAACATTTATTTATTCCAATATTCCAATGTGATTCTTGACGTCTCTTGTTCGTTCTTACGAATTTGGAAATGATCCATTCAGACAGACAATAAAAATAAAACAATTATGATAAATAATAATTTATACGACCGTCAATACCACGACCGCTTTAGTCTAGTTGGTAGTGACGCTGCCTACGAAGCTAGATGTCCTGGGTTCGAATCCCGGTAAGGGCATTTATTAGTGTGATGAGCACGAATATTTGTTCTTGAGTCATGGATGTTTTCTATGTGGGTATTTAAAAGTATTTATTTATCTATATAATATAATATGTTTATCGTCGTCTAGTACCCATAGTACCTACCTACAAGCTTTGCTTAGTTTGGGACTAGGTCGATTTGTTTAAGATTATCCACAAATATAAAAAAAATGCAGATGATGATGATGAAACAAACATTAAATAGGTGTAAATGCTACATGGATCATAAACAACTAGCAGTAAATGCTTGAATTATTTATAATAATAGGTAGGTACCTAAATAATTAAATAATGACTACTGACAGTTTATTTTTTCATTAATAGGTAATTCACTTTACGGCCCCAAGAAATAATGAACATTAGCAGTCCATTTAGCAAATTGAATAAAATAAACTATAGAAATACCTAACCGACACATCTCGGTTACTGAGTCGACTTCACAAAAATCCAAACAAGAAGCCGAAACCGTCCATAAAACATCGCAGAATCCTAACTCCAAATGCGTCCTTTGAAATGTCCGAAGAAAACGTCTCGACCGAGCCGAGAGCTAATAACGTCGAGGGTTTGAGGGTTGAGGGGTTGAGGGCGGAGGGTGAGGCAACGAGGGCGGGTCAAAGGTCGCGCCTCCTGGCCCGCCCAGCGCCAGTCTGGGTATGTCTTAGTCAAATTATGTTGCCTTATGTTTATTAGATGTGTTGGTGAAAACAAAACCAGTAGAACAAATATTGTGAGATTTTCTAGACTCGGGCTTGCTAGACCTGGAGTATCTATACTATCGAAAGTTATTACACAACAACTACATATTTAAACCACTGACACTACAAACATAGCTATCTCTAGCTAGTTACTCAAATCGAATCATAGTTTTGGGAGCTACGAAGCCACAGACAGACACACATATACACATATTAAACGTATAACATCATGTTTGTATCGGAGGTTAACAAAATTCCACTTTTATAGGTGATTAGATGCTCACAAGAAAATACTATTTACTGGTATAAGTTTTGGAGAGGGGTATTTTTTTATCCACGAGAAGAGGCAATAGAGGCTATGTTTTGGAACTTTTCCTAGATCACAATATATTTTATAAGTCTTTGGTTTGAAATAAATCACAAACGACCAAACTGGGACAGTCTATATAGAAAAATTGACTTCTTTGTTGAATAATGGAACTTAGTTAAGATACAGGTCCTACTAGACCTTATGATATTGCAATAAGGTCTTAAATTTTTCGACAATAACTGACTGGCCATTGAGTATCGAGGGTGCCAACTACCTAGCCAGTTTACAGTGCACACTGGTTCTTATCTATGCTTAGAAGATTATAGAAATTGGCCAATGACCATGTCATTCATTAATAAAACTTAACAAGGATCTACTTACCTAAAATGTGTTTGTGGCAGGCAAAGACAAACGAATTTTAGCGGCGCTTGAGCTAAAATAGATTGGATATTATAAAAGATTTGTTTATAAGGGCACTAAACAATATTTGTGTATGCTAATGCTTGAATAAAACATATTATTTCATTTGTACACTTAAGGAACCAAGTGTCCTATTCAGCGTCTTAGTTCAGACCACATCTCGTGACATATAGCTACTTTTGTGAAAAGCACAAATACTTAGATGCAATGGACATATACCTACCTAGTAAATTTCATAAACAGTAACGTATCTAACTTACATAAGTTAGTAAACCTAGAACCTAGTAAAGTTGATCAAAAACAAGAACCATGGTAACAGAACCCCTAGTCAACACAGGCGACTAAACAGCAGCCTGAATCCTGAACGCGGAAGACATTTTCAGCCGACTAAATAGTCGACCGAGTTGGATCGATGTATGATGCAGATTCTTTTTCTAGTCCGAATTCACTTCTCTTTGTGCCTAGTAAACAATGCGATTGTCTTTCATTGTTAAGTGGTAAACGAAGCGATTGTCTTTTATTGTTAAGTATAACCACTAATTGATACTGTAAAATAGAAGTAGTAAACATTAACACTTTTTCAACCAAAAAGCGGCTTTTGGTATGTCTAAGGAAAGGAGGTACATTAGAAAATACTACTTAGCAATGTTGACCAATTTGTATTTAAAACAAAAAGGTTCGAGTAAAGTATTGTTTGTGGGTTGTAGGTTTGTTGGTTCGATGTATCTTAAGATAAGATCCGGTGTAGTATAAAAAAACCGCACTATAATCGCGGCACTTGCAGATAACAACCCGCGCGTTATAGGTCCCACATACCCCACATTTGCCTATGTGATATGACATTTAAACGTCATACTTGAGAAACTTTCTGTTGAATAAACCATTATATTCAGTAAGTAAGTGAATTTTTTGACTTTACTGCATAATGTATACTATGACATTGTATATGATTTCGTGTTTTTGAAATTCTAAGTATTTTAAATATTATCTCGTGATGTTGTCGACATTGTATTTTAGATATTATTAAATACCTACCTTAGTATGATAACGATCCTTTTCGGTGACATTTTTGCCATGCTATATTAATGTATGTGCTGCTTTTGCCTTATTTGTCTTGTTTCTATAATTCTGTTGTATTTTATTAATTAAGATAAATAAAATTTAGGTAATTGTACTGATAGAGAAATAGTGTTTAGAGCTCAAAAAAAATGCTTGCGATCAGCGAATGGTATGCAAACTCTGCATTCTTGTAGGCCTCAATTTATTAAGTTGCGGATTTTAACTTTGCCGTGTCTCTATATATACGAGATCGCGTTGTATGTAAAGCACAATATGGAACAGTTTACTAAATTTAGTAGCCATCGTCATAAACACAAGATAAACCACATATCATGTAAAACAGCATTACTGTCAAAAGGCGTTATTGGAATGGCACCAAAAATTTATAATAAATTGCCTACAGATATATTGGCTTTAAATGATCTGAGACAGTTTAAAGTAAAATTGCATGAATTTTTAGTTGGCAAAGCATACTACAGTGTACAAGAATTTTTATTGCAATCCTTTTAAATTTGACATTTGAAATCATTTATCGTTTCCAATTTTAATTTATATTTAATTCCAGTGTTGTCAATATTTTTTTTTTTTTTTTATTAATTTCGTTAATGTTATGTTGAATCTTAATTTATTTTTAATTTTAGTATGTTCTGAAAAATGTAGTTATTTTGAATGTTAGTTTGTTTTGAATTTTAATTTGTACGAGTTGTATTTAAATGATGTTATTTATTATGAGTTAATTTTATAGTGATGCATGCTGCATGCTGATTTGTAGCTATTTGTGTGCCATGTGGCGAAACATAGAGACCTCATTTTAAGAATAAGACCTTAATTCATACCTATGTTTGACAAATAAATATTTTGAATTTGAATTTGAATTTGAATATTTATCCAATGTATTGGCGAACACAATAGGGATTCTTTTAAATTGACATTAATGTAATTTATAATGAAGTCTGTATTGTGTAATAAATAAATATAATCCAATCTAATCATGATGAGGTAACGAGACTAACCAGTGTTGTTAGTGTTACCCGACCTTTATATACTTTCGTCTCTACATCGATCGCGTCTGTCTCCTGCCACCCCCTGAGTAATTGGGAGCAGGTACGAGATGTTCTCGCCCTTATTTGCTCTTTCAGAAGTTTGTTAGGACGTGGGTGGGTGGACATAAAAGTTCTCATATAGGTGGGAATGATACAGAACAGTTCATGTAAAGACGTGCGTACCTAAAGGTACATCAGTTAGTGGCCAAAGGAAATGTAATGCAGTCACATTGAGGGACCTACATGGTTATGGCTAAATCTAGATTCAGACTAATCCGTGAAATGGCAAATATGACAGGAAAAAAATTGTGGTTTACAAAATATACTCAACATAAATAACATAGCTTTTAGTTCATATTTTGTGTATTTGTGTAAATGGAAGAAATCAATTCGATTATTCACAAAGATACTTCTTGCTGCATTCCACGAAGGCGAGTAGATTTGACGAAATTAGATTTTAGCGTCATAATAATACGTAATACCCACTCGCCTTCGTGAAATGCAACAACTTTAATGCCTTGATCACACGTGCCGAGTATAGTGGCCGAGAGAGTACTCTCGGCCGAGCAAAGTGGCGAGCGAGTAAATAAAACAAGGTCCGAGTGTGACTCGCTCGGCACTCTCTTGCCACTAGGTATACTCGGTACGTGTGATCAAGGCATAACTGGAAAATATACTTGCAGGTATAAATAAAAATCCAACAATTAAGACTGGAAATCATTGTATTTAGGTGCCTTTTCTTGAACCACTTGCGATGACAGAGTCAAATGTAAAATTAAAATATGTCCCATCGCTTTTATGTCAGCGAATTAAGGTATCGGTACATACTTATGAGAGAACTATCGATACATATATTTTTGCACTGGACTGTACACTATTGGCAACATCCTCCTAGAGTTGGTCCGGTTGTCCCAGAAGGAGCCCAGTTATATGGCGAAAAATAATACAACCATAGAGACAGGAGGTCATTGTATTAGTTGCGGTCTATATTATAGTTGCGATTATTTAATGTGACCAACATTTTTATAAAACTGTCATTGGAATTTGAATCTTTTACCTTGGATGGTAGAGTTGCTTTTTGAATGAATCAGAATCATCAGATTTATTTGTGAAACATAGGTAATACAAAAGTGGTCTTACATAAGAAGTATATATGTTTTGCCGATTGGCATACAAATATCAATTTAAAGGAAATTACAAATTAATACAATAATCATTAAACACTTTGATGCAATTCGGTCAACTTAAATAATCTCAACTAGGTATACTTACTGAAAATATTGGTAGCAAAATAGGAAAATTAATAGTATGCAATTGCAGATAATTTATTGCAGTATAAGTCCACATACAAAAAAAATAATGAAAACGAAGGAATAACTTATCAGCTAAATGTATACTAATTACTAACCTATACTAAAAAAGGTGAATACTCAGCATAATGCTAGTGCTACTAGAGTACCCGACGCTGGTCTTCCGTGAACGCCAGCAGGGAGCGCAGTTGCGCGTAGCTGCTTGTTGAATCACACGCATACTGGTGCTAACATTTACGACAGTAGGTACGAAGCGGAAATGAAGCAAGTGCAATTTAATAAGAAAATAAATAGAATAGTATGGGAAATTTAATAATATATATGTAATGGGATAGTTGAAAAGTATGATAAAGTAATGTAAAAAGACGGAGTAAATCATGAGTTCCATTACCGAGAAGTTCGTTTTTGCTTAGTGAGAATATAACTTTTCAAATTAGTTTTAAAAGATTGCAGCGAAATAGCTTGCTTATAAGGTGGCGGTATGTTGTTCCAGCATTTTGTGGAGGTGTGCATAAAACTGCCACGAAATGCTGCAGTTTTTCATTTGGGTTATCGTTCTTAATTCGTACAAACCTTTTCAGAATTGCTCTTCCACAGTCTCTTAAAGAAAGTTTTATAAAACGCTGTAGAACAATTAAATGTCTGATATATTCGAGCAAGATATTTCTATCTGCTAAGTGTCGAGAAAGGTGCAAAAGGAATAACATTAGTCAATCGTCGGCATCTGACTCAGATGGTTCCATTCACTGAAATACAGTATGATATAATTTAAGTACCACAGAAATGTGAACTGTTTACTTTATATATAATATACTAGCTTCTGCCCACGACTCAGTCCGCGTGGAACTTGTTTATATAACAATCACCCCCCATTTCACTGACCGATCTAAATGTGCCACCCTGTATATTATAAAGAGGAAAAGTCTGTGAGATTTTAGCTTCGCAAGTTTGTGTGTTTTGCGTACCTAATCCCCGGAACAGCTTATCCGATTCCAAAAATTCTTTCACCTGCATGTAGATTAGGCTTCCTGGATGGTTATTTCATCCAGTGGGCATGCCTGTTAGTTTTACTAGGCATTTTCCGCAAATCGACATCCAACGTGTCTATTTTGCGTGAAAGGATTAGACCGGTTTCCTCACGATGTTTTCCTTCACCGAAAAGCTGAATATTTCGTACATAAGTTCCGAAAAAATCATTGGTACGAGCCGGGATTCGAACCCACGACCGCCGCTTGACAGCCGCATGCCTGAACCTGAACCACTAGGCTACCGTAGCTTCTCACAGGCAGCTATAGTACCTATTAAATACTTTGACTAAATGGTAGTTAAAAATCACGTATGTATTTATTTTCCTTTTTGTGTTGAATCGACGTTTCGGATGTGTTGCAACATCCTTGGGAAAAAAAGTAAAATTGTGTAAACATCGTGAATGTTTAAATATTTAATTGTTAGGTACGTAGAGTTTCGATATTTACTGCTAACATATTACGTCTTAAGAACTCTGTGCTACTCTGCTCTATGTTTAGATACTTGTCTTCAGTTAATAGAAAACTAACATATAGATAATGACGCTTTTTTGTGATAAGCTTTTACAGACATCAATATGACAGTGATGTCAGAAAGATGACAGAAACGTATTTTAGGATTAACATTATTTTAATATTTCTATGAAGTAGTGGTAAAAAACTACAATGTTTGTACATATGTTTAAATACTTTAAATGTCAGGTATAAAATTAAATAGGTGCCTAAGGTACCTATTATGTTTGTTATAAATAGTGACCACTTTCATCTCTTGATCAAATGATAGTGATTAAACCTTGATACGTTTTATAGCTTCAGTTAGTTATTAAAAAATATATATATATTTCTTGTTGTTGCCTCGACAATAATAGTAAGTACATAGTATAAGAATATCAGAAAAGAGGATTTCGTTTGAAGTAGGTACCTACTGCAGAAAACCTAAAGATTCTAATCTTAATTAAAACTGTTGCACCACATCCTTTGAACCAAACGATTTGCATCCATAAAAGTAATCGCAACCGACAAGTTTAAATTTAGCTGCAAAGTGCAAGTAAATCAGTCAGGACACATCGCAAATCCACTGACGATCCAAACCTCGCATCTAAATCTAGATTAACGATGTAAATTTTACCCCACCGTGTTTACAATAAAGTTCCGTTTTGAAAGAAAAGTAAAGGCCACTATGATTTGATGTGAAAGTATGTAGTCCAATTTAGTGAAGATCGATTGCCAACAAGACCAACTGAGTCCAGACGGATCCGTCAATCTTAAATCACTCTTTTGTTTCACCACTCTTTTGTTTTGCCATTGTTTTGCTTATTCGCTTGTTTTAGTCATTCATTTGTTTTTGTTTTGTGGTGAACTATATGGGTGAGATATATTGAGACTGGAATCCAGGGGAGTGAAGTTATACCTACTGAATTTTGTATCACTTTGAAGTTCCTTTTTGAAAAACTCCAATACAATATTAGGAACACAAGTACAATATTAGGGACATTGGGCATAGCGATGAAAAATGAAATAAATAAGTATGTAGAGGTAATTCATTTAGTAGTTTTATATATCTGACTAATAACACTACTAATTCAATTTATTTATTATGCACCGGATTGCGATCTGTTTGCCTGTAAGTTAAATAAACTTCGCCCTACTCATTTAGAGTACAATGTATAAGTACTTACTAAGTTAGTTTAAGTTTACCAACGCCATGGCGTGTTAAATGATGATAAATTGAATTTCCAAATGAATAAATAAATAAACACGATATTATTTCATTTCATCTTTCCGGTACCTACCAATTTGTTAGTTAATGATTTTGGAATATTAGATAACCATAAATTTAATACAGGCTAAAAGTAGCATAAATTAATGAATGATTGAAGTTTCTGGAATAAGATAAATGATGAAATAAGGCTCTAGTGTCCTTGAAAGTTAGAACTTGGAGAGATTTGTATTGTTTTTCACCGATATCTAATGCAACATTAATTTCTTTCCTAATACATTATCTTTTAAATTCTACGTATTTGTGTTAATAATCGATATGTTACTTAAAATATGTCGATATGATGACAGACTCATATTTCTTGATAACGGATGCTGGGGGGAAAGAGAGGAGGGGAGCGGGGCAGAGGTTATCTCTCTCTCGCCCGGTCATATAAATACTTATATTATCTTAATGAACTATCGTCACATTTGTTACCATTCCATGATAACGTTACAAGAATATGTTAAAAACTTATAATTTCAGGGTCTTTATAATATCCCCTATCCTGTTTCCTGTTGTAATCTGTTTTATACGCCTGAAGTTGGCAACGCCGAAGGTTTTTCAATCTTTTGTTTTGCCAGTTTCAAAAACCACACCTGCAAAATGGCTTAATTCAAATGAAACAAACGCAAGTAGAAGCAAACGAAAATTATCTCTATGGGTCTGAATGGTCCATATCTTAATTCTTGTAAACCACACCCCTGCGTGAGTGCCGTCTGTGTTTTTCGCGCACGAGAAAACGAGATGCAACTCTCTTCGGGAATGGGTATTTTTAAAAAACCGGCCAAGTGCGTGTCGGACCACGCAAAACGAAGGGTTCCGTGCCTGTTAAAAAGGTCGTATCGTCACGGAATTTTTACGGCACTTACGTCCTTTTCTTTTAGGAAGGCAGTTTTTCAGCAATATCTCGAAAACCTCTGAACCGATCTTGTTCAAAACAATTTTCGGTGAATGAAATTAATAAGCCCTATGTCCATGAATTTTTCCATAGTTTTAAAATACACCGTTCAAAAATTAGAGGGGGGGGGACAGAATTTTAGTGACTTTCGGGGCGATTATCTCCGACCCTATTCACTTAATCAAAAAAAGTGCTAAGAAACCTTATATTTATTTTGAAAGGCCTATCGATTGATGTGCCACACGGGGGGTCGCAATGAAAAAAAAATTTTGACTTTTAGTTTTATGTATGGAGTGCACCCCTAAAAAAATTTTTTTTTGTCATTTTAATTACAAAACTATGTAGCGGCTAACAAAATACACCTATCCTCAAAATTTTATTCAAATACACCTTATAGTTTTCGAGTAAAATGCCTGTGACATACGGACAGACGGACAGACGGACAGACGGACAGACGGACAGACGGACATGACGAAACTATAAGGGTTCCGTTTTTGCCATTTTGGCTACGGAACCCTAAAAACCGCGAGTTTCGAAGTGAGGGTTCCGTATATATAATACACAAAATATTGAGAATTTTCCCGTTACTTTGAATACTCAAACTTTTTATAGGTTTTCCTGCAATCTTTAGACAAGGAACAATTTTCCATATTTTTTTCAGAATTTTAAGCCTAGTAATTTTGGAGATAACCCAACTAACATTTGGGTAATAGCTAAGGGTATTATTATAACCTTAACCTTTATAAGTGAGTTATAATGTTCTCAGTTATAACTAATAGTCTTATAAAGGAGTTAAGAAAAATAATTAAGTCCTAAAGCATTATAAGAATGTTACTCAAAGCAATTACACTTAAGATGTTAAAGCTTTAACCTGTTTTTAACACTTAAACACTTACAAGAGTCTTAGCTACAGGCAGAGACTTTATAACAGAATTAAGTCTCTTGTAAGTATTGAAACTTTTTCTAACGCTTAAGGTGTTAGGCAGATACACTTTAAAGACACTGTAAGAGTGTTGTAAGTCAATAAGCGTTTTAGTTGAGTTAACTAACGCCTAAAGCTTTAAGGTAATTCGCCATTGTTTTGGTGGACTCTAACCTACAAATTGATTAGGTTATTCAATATTTGACATCAAGATTCTTCATTATTTATGTTACTCTTGCCATTATATGGATACCACTTAATTTATCATGCCACTGGCCAAGAAAAAAGAATAGAAAATGATAAAAACTTTAGATGTATATTTTAATGTTCATAAGTTTTATTAGAAATCTTTAATAAATCCTGGGCGCGTTAAAATTGAGATGGGAAACATGGTATACACTTACCGTAAAATCACAAGGGCAATCTTTTCACTTCATGTCACACACACTTCCAATTTAATTCACTTTCAATTAATACGACTCCATAGCTGTCAAATATTAATACCTATACTAACTATCTGCGCCATTTTCTCGAAAGACTATATTTGTCTCATAATTTCCAGTTTACCCCCCAAAAGTGGCCGCCTTGTTGAGAATTCATTAATTTATTTTACGTGTCCATCTTTGGGTCACCAATTTACATAAGTGTACCAAATTTCAACTCAATCAGTCCAGTCGTTTCGGAGCAAATCGGCTGTGACAGACGGACAGACAGACAACCGAGTGATCCTATAAGGGTTCCGTTTTTTCCTTTTGAGCTACCGGAACCCTAAAAAGTACCATAAATATCAAACTTTCTGCCACTGAGAAAAATGTCGTTTTGGCTTCATTTTATAATATCATTAAATTGATCTGTAATATGATTAATTATAGTAAAATAAAGTGACCGTATGTAAATACCAAGCTAGAATTCTACCATATAACGAAATAATCGTATATCTATATGAAGTAATGCAATAATATGGTGACCTTTCGTCATAAGATTTAGTCACCGAATATATACTATCTTGATACAATATCGTGCTGTCCTATTCAAATAAAACTAGTTATATTACAGAAATTCGATGATACTCTCCAGATAATTATTTTAACTGAATTCACCTAAGTTTTTGATGAACAGTTTTCTCTGTGTGTAGTTTTATAAATATTTGCGTGGTATAGGTACAAGGCTCCAATTGAGTGTCCTGTGCAGTTAGAATGCAGTTATCATACACGTTGCAGTTGGAATGCGGTCAATCTGTCCCGCCCGAATAAAATTAATATCTTGAATACGTCCTCCGAGTACATCCAACTGGTGGCGTCTATCTGTATTCTTAACACCGGTGTCAGTTCATGAGGAGTTTGCGTGATTATTTATTACAACTTGCCTTAGATTTGCACGCCAACTACACAGTTATGCAGTTCAGTGTGATTTACAGTAGGTATGCAGTTCTCATACTAGTTGCAATTGAAATGCGGTCTATCTGTCTCAGCTAAAATAAATTGATTTACTTCGTCTTACATCCGACTGGCGTCTGTCTTCTTAACTTCAGTATCATTCCATAAGTAGCTTGAGTGATTATCAGAGTTGTATTATGTATGCAGATCTGAGATAGGTGGTCTGCACTCCAACAGTTTGAGTGCAACTTGTCTTAGATTTGCTCGTCAACTGCACGGTTATTCAGTTCAGCGTGTACAGTTCTCATACAAGCTGTAGTCTCATATCTGTCTCGCTTAAGTTTAATTTAATTCGTTCGTCCTGACGATGACTGGCGTCTTTCTGTCTTCTTAATTCCGGTATCATTCCACGACAGGCTTGCGTGATTATCAGATGTCGTATTGTATAATTTATAGTTAGTTAATTACGATGATATAAACATTCTTTATAATATGATAACAGAAAACGGTTTCAAGGTCCGCAATATCTTTGTATAAACCTATTTTGTTTTCTGTTGATAACCGCCTACAATTTGCAGTTTACCTACGAGCAGAACGCCTACCTAGGTGTTCTGCTCGTAGGCAGACTGCAAACTGCCTCCTTCTAGTTTATCAAACACCTGCTACTGTACACTCTTATAAATCTATTCATTACATTACGTTTAATTAGTTATAAAAGATTTTATGTTTGTTATGTTGTCATATTACACTTAGACGACCGGTTAGCCTAGTGGGTAGTGACGCTGCCTACGAAGCTGAAGGTCCTGGGTTCGAATCCCGGTAAGGGCAAATATTTGTGTGATGAGCATGAATATTTGTTTCTGAGTCTTGGATGTTTTCTATGTATTTAAGTATTTATTTATATGTATTATATATATATCGTCGCCTAGTACCTGTAACGCAAGCCTTATTGAGCTTACTATAGGCCTAGTTCGATTTGTGTAAGAATGTCCCATAATATTTATTATTATATTATTATTATATTATACACTTAATATATTAGTCACGTATTTTTTAACTCGTACTTTCAGGAAACTATAGGTCTGTTTTTTTATTTCTTTTATTGTACTCAAGATTTATGTATGACTGTTTGTTTCTTAATAAATTTAAAAAAAAGTCGACGAACTATGTCATGTGGGGTAGTAAAAATAAATATTTGGGGACAATCTTACACAAATCTACCTACCAGTAGTCCCAAATTAGGCAAAGCTTGTACTATGGGTACTAAACGACGATATACATACCTGTATAGATAAATAAATACTTAAATACGTAGAACACATCCATGGCTCAGGAACAAATACTCGTGCTCATCCAGAAATAAATGCCTTCACCGGGACCTCCGGCTTCTTAGGCAGAGTCACTACCAACTAGGCTACAGAGGTTGTTATACTTGTTATATCCACAGATCCACACTGCTAATCTCAGGGATGGATAGTTATGTAACTGAAAGCAAGGATCTGCTGCCGACCGCGGCGCGGACGGGTTCGTTTTGACATTACTGTCCACCGAAAAGGAGTGTAATGCTTTTAACATTAGTAACATCGATCAAACGTCATCAAAGAGACTGAAGTCTACTTCAAAATGTAGCAATTGATCTACAGTTATCCTAACTGCGTTAGCACATTCAGTGCCACATATTTAGTAACGTATGCAATAAATGGGGAACTCCGTATGTATGTAGAGGAAAGCGCCTACGAGCAGAGTGGGTTTCTGGCACTGAAAGTGTTAACACATTCGAGGTCTCGCATCGCTACGTGTGCTACGCCGTAGCACGTAGCAGCTTTTCTCCGCTCTGTAGCGGAAATCACACGTAGAGGCATGACTTCATGTTGAGTCACTGGCTTTGAATGGGTTAATTGATCCTAAACTACTCTTTTAAACGACTACTTCTTTAAACTCAAATCTTTTTATAAATCCCTTAGTAGAACTTCCTTTCCATTGCGTAAATATCATGAATCCCCGTAATCCAGAGATCGCCAATCCACCCGCAAATTCCGCACCCGGATATTCAAAAGCGGATTCATAAAAAAATGGCCCCCGAATAATCTGCAGTCGGTCAGGAGCGCGCATCGTTGGTCGCTAGGTAGGTAATACCTAGTTAGGGTTGAATCCGAATACAGATATTTTAATCTGCTTGTTAGTGTGTCACGAACAAATGTTTGATTCAGATTCGGATTAAATTAATGTAAATTATGTGCAGTGTGATTATGTGCAAAAACATAACCCGGATTTTAGAAATATAATATTCATGGTCGTAAATGCATGCGATGATGTTCCTCTTTCAAGTTTTTGGTCATGCTCTTGTGTGTGTGTCAAATTGCTTACTTGACGACCCAGAAAAATAGGAACTCATTAAACACTTTTACATATATAGAACTTGGGAGTTTAAAAAATATCCAAATATTTTGGTGTCAGCCCTAATCTGACCGCGGTCCGGTGGCTGATGCGATTTTACGCGTGGTTGCTTTTGTCGCCGTCAATTTTTGATGCTGCGACTTTTTACCTATAATGAAAAGTACCTAAAAATTTAAATTTTGGATCAATAATAGCCTAATAGTTATAGGTTTTATGAAAATATATATAATAGCCATGTCATTGAACACTGGTTCATTATTTGAAAGTAATAACAAATACACAATCTAGCCTGAGCTCATATCGAATGAGACAAAGAATTACTAGTTCTAAAATATTATGAATTTGACACACGTTAAAGTGCAATAACTAAACCCCCACAACATTATACTGACTGTAGCCAATATTAATAAAATACAACACAATAATAAAAGGATTACCTGAGTAACTTTCCAAAATACAACCACCCACCTTAATCCCAATAACGGTGCGCTAAGTGGTTCTGAATGCGGCCGCGCGGCGGCGCCACCGCTTTGTGCGGAGGTGGCCAATTGTGTGGAACCCCTGGTTGATCACTTAATTGACTACTGAGCGAGAGGTTTTTGGAGTCGTGGTGGAAAATGGCTGGAAGGAATTGGCTGGTGTACGTTGTTGCCTGAGTTGCGATGTTAGAATTTATAATATCTGCTCTAGTAATTCAGACGTTTCGTAGAATATAACTTCAAATCTGTGTATCTCAGTATAGGTACAGTCGCCATCAGATATATCAGAGCGGCCAAAGTGCTCACAATTCTCTGAACACGTCTCTATTGTAGAGGCATTAGAGACGTGTTCAGATATTTGTGAGCACTTTGGCCGCTCCGATATATCTGATGGCGACTGTACTTACCAGGCCAAACGACTGAAAGGGAGGATTTCACTCTAGGTCTGCGCGCGGGTCCGTCTGCAATGAAGTCATTCATCGAATTGCCATATAAACTTTCATAGCCCATTTCGCTCGTCATCATTTCCGGGATAAAAAAGTATACTAAGTCATTCCCTGAGGCTCAAATTATTTTAATACCAAAATTCAATCGATTTTAAGGTTATTTTGATTATGGTCAAATAGCTGAAACAGTGTGTTTTTTGTATTGTGTGAATTTTAAAATCATTAAAACAGGAAAAGTATGTTTTGCAAGAATTTTTGTAAGTTTTGTTTGTTTGAAATGTAAAAATAGCTAATTTATATTCACAGTTGTCAAATACTGTATTGTCTCATGCCCAGGGTTCCTCATAAATTAACTAAGGTATTGTAACTACATTTTAAAACGGCAATGGACATCGTGCCTGTACAAAATACCGCCAGTTCATAATGAAGGCAATCCGGTGATATCGGATTAAAGTGCACTGTGAATGAGATTTGCGTTGCGAGTAACGCGATTGGCTTACACCCGTAGAGGTAAAAGATATTACATTTTTAATGTTACATATCAAAATTTACATATTAAAACATAGCTATGTCTGTCTATCCATCTGTCTCTCATTAGCCACGTCAAGCCAGAATGTTTATGCCAATGGAGGTATATACAATACTAATACTCTTTATTGGACACCTCAGTATTATACAAAATCAGTACACATAGCGAATATAAGTCTAATTCTGTAAAATGGCGGGGTGATTCTGTTAAAACATTCTAATTAGAGGACCTACCTAATTCGACAACTTTTAGCCTACAGCACATTTCCTGCCTGTAGGTATATCATATTCATATTAATTTATTTCGTATTAATCATACATTGTCATTCATTACATTAATAAGTTAATGTCAAAAATTTAATTTTTGGTACAAGCTTTTATTGCCGACTGTACTTTTCTGTATCTCCATCTCCAACATCTGGTACTATAATATTAAATTGTCATTCAAACTATACTAGTACCCAAAATTTCAGCACAATCGGATGACTGAAAAATGGATTGCAAATTTTGACGGACAACTTACTTCTTACGTACTGTAGTTAATATAAAGCTTGTAAAAATATCATAATCAACAATCCATTTATAAAGAGTATAATTTATTTATTTATTTTATTTATTTTTTAATTCGTATATCAAGCTAGATGTAATGTTGTCACTACACAGTGCTTGTAGTACCGATTTACTGTCTGAGAGTATTCGTATGTCTGTGTCCTTGACTTGTCGTTTCTTTATGGCATTGCAGGCTTCAATTATCCCTACACATTCCGCCTGGAATACCGTGTTTTGTTCACCCAGTGATTTGGATATGTGTATGTTTAAATCCTTTGAGAACACTCCACATTTCCGTTCCCGTATTTGTTTTTGACCCGTATGTGAAAATTCTAAGGTCTGTTTGGTTTAGCCCCTCTTTCGAGTCTTCTGTTAATAATATGTCATAGTCTTTCCTGAAGACTGCAGTTTTCGGTATTTTGTCAATTGAAGCCTCCATCATTGGGAGGCTTGTGATCAGTTTGTCATGGAGTCAAGGCTTGTGTTATGATGCGTACTTATATTTAATAGATAGGTTTGGGACTAGATCAATTGGTGTGAATTGTCCCACTATATTTATTTATTTATTTTATTATTATTATTAAGATACAACCTTAAATACATAGAAAACAGCCAAGACTCCAAAACAAATATTAATGCTGATCACACAAATATTTGCCCTTCGGGATTCGAACCCAGGACCTTCAGGTTAGTAGACAGCGTCACTACCCACTAGGCTAACCGGTCGTCATTCATTAGTGTTGTACTTGTAAGTGTCAATCAAGAAATGTACACAGTTTTTTTTCATAGATAGACCAAGAGCTCTCTAGATTGTTGGAATAGTATTCAGTTGCATTCATCCTTTACACACAGACCTTTTTCACAGAATATTGATCCTTCCAATAAAATGTCTACAGCGCTTAAATACCAGGAAGTTTGCATTTGACCGCCAGAAATCGATAAGTCTTAGGGACTTCCCCATATTTCCCAGAGGGCCCTGATTAATCTGCGGTCATCGGAAAGCCCTTTCTTTATCTGCCCGTTCTATTACATTACATGTCATATATATCTTGGCAAGTGACTTTGATTGCTTGAAAAATTTCGGTAGGAGACTATACACGGTGCCCCGGGAGGATTCCAAATAATCTTAAACGCAACATGTGTTTTTATTTTCTTGCTACTGAAACTAAGTTTCCGACCTGAATATATTACCTAAATAGTTTCATATTATTCTAGCATGTCGTTTTAAAATGAGAACCCATTGGCTACGTTTGTATGGAGAGTCGTGCATCCTGGCGACCCTTTATAGCTGTATATCGGTAAATCCACGAAAGAACGCCTTTACGGCCTACAGTAAGGATAAAAAAACCAGCCAAGTGCAAGTCGGACTCGCCCACCGAGAATTCCGTACAAAATTACAAATGTATAGTTTTCAGATTTTTTCCTGTAGGTACTTGTAGTATAAAACGATATTTCTTGCCAAATTTTACAGTTCTAGGCAAACGGAAAGTACCCTATAAATTTTGATTCCCTTGAGAGTGTCCAAATATACATTTTTTGCGGCATAAACGGCCGTATCTTTTTTTTTTACTTAGAAGTTTGATTTTTTCACAGCTTCAAGGGACTGAAGACCTGAGGATATGATTTTAATTTCAACGCAATAACTCCACGCGTTAGATAAAGGGTCTTGACAGACAGACAGATGAACAACAAAGTGATACTATAAGGGTTCCGATTTTTCCTTTTGAGGTACGGAACCTTAAAATTGAAAGTTGACCTATCGAAAGATGAAACAACAGCACATTTTGCTGCTTACTGTCAAAACTTTTACAAACAGGCGAAGGCACAAATCGTACTGACCAAACGATTCGGTCTCATCAAACTCAACAGTGATTTCTGCAACAAAGCCACTTCTGCAAACGAACTCATCGATCAAAATCCAAACCTATACCGATCAGTGGCAGTGGAGAGTGGCTATTTCAGAGGGCAATTATGGCAACTAAAATAAATAGTATTATCGACAAAAGCAAATTCCCGGTGAAGACAGAATATACAAATCGATCGACATGGTGGTATGGCCATTACACTGCCTTCGACTGAAAATTGTATCACCGATCATACTACTCTGAAATCTCAACTCACCAAAACTATGTAATGGAACAAGAAAGATCGTCAAACAACTATCGAATAACATCATCGAAGCCGAATTTATGGCTGGCAAGGACAAAGGACACACAAGTATTTATCCTGAGAATACCACTGATTTCTACGGAACTGCCATTCCAATTTAAAACAATTCCCAGTAAAATTTTCTTATAGTTTTACAATTAACAAAGCGCAGGGACAAAGTTTATACTTATTGTGACATCAACCCTAAAGACGGTGCTTTTCTCTCGGTCAACTATCAACGAGTAGAAAATTCGGAAAATTTATAAATTTATACCAAAATTCATCTTAATATATTTAAACCAGTATTGTAAATATATAGAATACGTTTTCGATAAAAAAAGGACTTCTGATATTTTGAGGTTTATTCTTTTATGTAGATATATTCCTACTCCCACATGATCTTATATCAACTCCCCGAGCGAAACCGAGTACCCCAGATATGTAGTTTATTTATAAATATTTAAAGGTAAATCAATTTTTCGTCTAAAAATAGATAATAACTTGTCATAAGTACCCACAATAGAAAATCCACAAAAACATAACTAACCCTAAACACTCGGTTAACACTTATCTCTTTTATCTCCTTTAACCCTCGTCTTGCCGCACGTGTTATCTTTAGGGTTGAGATTGACGTTATTAACCCTAAAATGGTTAAGGTAGGATGCTGCTTTACGGTATTAGTGGGCCGTTATACCAACCCCTTTGTATAAAAAGTGCGGAAAAAGAAAAAGGGTGTTGAACGGTAAGCTTAATTTAATAAGTACTGAGGGAGACTTTTTTATCGTGTCAGCTGACATTTGACGACGTCTAAAAAGTTTATTGGATGCTATTTGATAGGGTTATTTTCTTCTTACTTTATTAAAAAATCGATACTTAATAAAAAATATATTAATTTTTTTGTGTGAGATCTACTTATGCTCGCAAAGAATGTATTGTTTGCACTAAGTTTTTTTTTGCAAATATAATTCACAAAACAATTGTTTTAAGACATTCATTTATTTTTAGTCATACGTCTGTAAAATGAGTTTTCAATAAATTATTCTATTTTATTCTATTGCTTTTGAATCTTACTGTGAATTAAGATGCTCTAATCAATCTCTAATTAAATTCAAAGTATTTTTGCATGCCTAAATATTGAAGCTTAAACAATAAGCTAATTACAAGACGATCAAAATCACGTCACGAATTATAAACATTAGAATATCAAAACCGTTTGTTTCCAAAATCAAACCGCTCTTATTTCGCTAAAAAACTTCTCACAAAGGAGCCAATCAGCCTCGACGAGCAGAATGGTATTAATTTTCAATGAGATTATTTACAAATCCTCGAGACGACGCCAAAGCTCCTTCCCGGATCTGTCAATATTGTTACAAAACATTAAAAAAACGACAAAAAACATAAAAAAACCATGAATGTGGGCTAATTTTTGCTCTCAATACCCACTTTGTGTGTAAGCATTAGGGCGTAACACAAATTAATTCATATGACGTATTTTTTTTTTCAAAAAATGAAGACCGTTAGCTTTTAACTTTTTTTACATTTTATTTATGGTGCAAAAATTGGGTTACTTATCGGGAGCGCGTCGCTATTGTGTGAAATCTTAAGGGACGAGAAGATGCAGCAAAATCAACCTTTTTTTTATTTTTTAACGATTGCGTGTACTGTTACCAAAGTGGCACGAGTAAAGAATTATTGGATTGATAAATTATTATTATAACTGCAAATTATTAATGATGAAGTCATCTAGTCCGTGTTATCGTTAAAGAGAACTTGTTAAGAAATAATGAATGGATATTTACGTCGTAGATAAGTTTGACTTCCTAAAGTTGAGTGGGTCCATTCATTAACTAAATTAGAATTATATTTGCTTTTTTCCTTATTAGAGTAAGATTAGAACTCATGGTTTTATTTTTATGAATGAAATTGGGTCATTAAACTTACGTGAATATTAATTGCGTTTTGTGTTGTTATCTTAGTTTATTTCTTAGAAGAACATAATTATGGTGTAGGTAAACTAGAAGTTATCGCTTCGTGTGACACACATGAAATAGTTTTATTTCTTGCATGACATTACGTATATTGAGAAGCAATATTTTGGACAGACAAAAATTGTAGTGCGTAATAGCTCAACCTTGAGTCATAGCGAGGCTTGAGTGCAGCAAAAATGCGGAATGCTATAAAAATATATCTATTCTACCAATGCCAAAGTCAAAAACTACTTTTTAGAACCGTTAAAAACGAGAACACGAAAAAAATAAGTCGAATTCTACAACCTTCTTAAAGCCGTTTGAAAAAAGTAACGAACTTTTTCAAAAACGGAACGCAACTGCCCCAACCGCATCGGACATCCATTCACATAGAACTGGCTGACACGCTTTTTTCAAACGAGTTGTCTATGCCCGGGTCACAGGTCACCGTCGTCTGAGGACTAAAGAAAAACGTTACCCTCTTAGAAATACATAGAAAAAAGGGGCTTCGGCTAATATTGTGAATATTGATGAAGAAAGGAATCTGGTTTGCTCCTTTACAACGCATGTGGTCTCACGGTTCCACGTGTTTCGGAACTTGTATTTGATTACTGGTTTTTAGTACTGTGTGAAAAAATATACAAAAAAGCTTTGCTTTATTCTTACAAGTGACGAGAAGTCTTGTGAAATCTGAAAATTAAATAATATTACACAATATTATTAGTTTAGTCTAAATCAATCAATCAATCAATCAATCAATCAATCATTTATTTGCTCCATAACACATCACAATGCATGCAAATATATTTTAATTATTTATATTTAGACATAAAAAACACATATTTATAAATTATACATGAATTATAAAAAAGACAAGTCATATATGTCAACAAAAAAAATATATAAAACAAAAAAAAAAAAAAAAGCCAATGGCAGCAAAACAAACGGTCAAAGTAAACAATAATAATAAATTCTCAAATAACGTAATTAAAATAAAAGTCAATAAATAGGATTATCAGGATCATTAGTCAAACTTTTTCATGTAATATTCCTTTATAGAGTAAAACGGACGGGCAACAAAATATTGTTTTACTTTCATGTCAAATGTGTTTATATCATCACAATTTTTTATGTCATCTGTAAGAAGATTATAGACCCTTATGGCAGTGTTATTTAAGCTCTTGTCAAAATGAGTATAATGTATATCATTAAGGATTAACCTATTTCTCTGACGGAGATTGTGGATGTTAGTCTCGCCTTGATGTACATATAGATGTTTATTTGAGAAGACATAAACACAGATTCGGTATAGATAGAGTGAAATGACGGTCAAGATTTTGTTATCTACAAATATACTGCGGTGTGAGTCGGGAATGGAGGCACACCTCTCAATAATTCTCAATGCCTTTTTTTGTTTTAACAAAATATAAAGAATAAAACATTGTATTATATAATACATAAAGACGTTACATAAATTCTTACAAAATGGCGTTAAATAAAGATAAGCACGTGTACAGAATCCCGCGCACCCTTTCGTAAAGGGTTTGAGATCTACAATGGATCTCGATCTCATTGATCCGGCACGCGACGGGTTAAGAATATCGAAAGGGATGCTGCGCGTGGCTAACGGGTTTTTATTATTTATTTGTATTTATTGTTGCATGGCTCTATTCGCTCAATGAAATGATAAATAAAAAAGAAGTACATATGTAACTACATAGGTAGGTACATGGTTTTTATTGTAATAGTCAATTTATGTTTACACTATTGCAAAGAACGCAGGCAAATCCGCGGGATAAAACAAAGCCTAATAATATGTCCATCTGGAAAGTCCATTCAATGCATGTGCAGGTACAATTATTATTGAAATAGGATAAGCAGTTCCAGAGATTACCCAAAAAATAAAAAGCTACAATCTCACAGACTTTTCCTCGATATAATATTAGTATAGATTATAATTTCCATGATCTGACTATCCAGACTTACATTTTGCATTTATTGATCGATTACATGAATTGTTTTTAAATTCACCAACGACCTACACATTGTTTTTTTTATATTAAAAAATATGTCTGCCACACAGGTTACCTATACTTTAATGATTCACATTGTTGATTTGATTAACGATGAATATGAATGCATCAATAAAATAAATCTGGGTACGAGTATATAGTAATCATATTTTTTATGATTTAAAATTACAGGTCAATTTGTAATACAACTAAAGTGAAGGGTTTGAGATCTACAATAGATCTCGATCTCTTTGATCCGGCACGCGACGGGTTAACTTTGGATTCGAAAGAGATGCTGCGCGTGCTCAACGGGTTTTTTGTTAAACTGTTTGTAACTGACTGGGTTTAAAATAAATGTGTCACTGCTGTTCGAAAATTGTAGAATTCTTTATATATGCTTCAACGCCTTGGTTTTACAGCTATGGTATATACTTAGCTATAGTAGAACCTACAAAACTTATTTACAACGTATATAAAATAAAAATAATAAATAAAATAAATAAATATTACACAAATCTTACACAAATCAACCTAGGCCCACGGTAAGCTCAGTAAGGCTTGTATTGTGGGTACTAGGTGACGATATATATAATAGATAAATACCTACATATAGATACTTATATACATATAATAACATCCATAACTCAGGAACAAATATTCGTGATAACACACAAATAAATGCCCTGACCGGGATTCGAACCCGGGACCTCCAGCTTCGTAGGCAGAGTCACTACCAACTGGGCTACGGAGGCCGTTAGAATATAAGTATATAATATGACCTTTAAATTAGACTACTAAAAACAATAGCCCCGCTAAAAATTAAATATATATATAGAGATAATTATCATAAACTATTTCAATACTGCAGAAATGTATTCGATAAAGTTAAAATAGCAATTGTTATGCAATCCTACTAATCCTACTAATATTATAAATGCGAAAGTTTGGATGTTCAGGTGTTTGGATGTTTAGATGTTTGAATGTTTGTTACTCAATCACGCAAAAACGGCTTAACAGATTAAGATGAATTTTGGTATACATATAGTGTATAGCCAGGATTAACATATAGAATACTTTTTATCTCGGGAATCATCCCCTAAGGGGGCGAAATGGTGGGCGAAAGTTTGTATGGAGCTACGATATAAACGAGTTCCACGCGGACGAAGTCACGGGCAGCAGCTAGTATAAAAATAAATTAGAGGAGATCTTGTTAGATGCATACAAGGAAAGGCAACCTACAAACTCTCACCAGTAAGAATTACGTCACATAGTCAGCAAATATAACAACATATATGGCCAAAGAACCAAGGTAACCGATATAGCCCTCCGAATCGCTAAACTTAAGTGGCAGTGGGCGGCACAATGCACGTAGAACCGATGGCTATTGAGGCGGAAAGGTTCTCGAGTGGCGACCACGTACCGGAAAACGCAGCGTATCGATTTGCAAAAGACATTTCAATATTTACCTACATCGCCAAATTTCCCAAAAGCGGCCATATCTCGAGCTTTTATTAAACAAATCTAACTGCGCCTTATAAGTTACATCGTTTTTAGGGTTCCGGACCAAAAAGGTAAAAACGGAACCCTTATGGTGTGACTCCGTCCGTCTGTCTGTCTGTCATAAAGTCAAATATCTCAGGAACTACTAATGTTATCGATTTGAAACTTGGAATAGTTGTAAACAAAGCTAATCCTCGTGTAAAGAAAATGAAAATTTTAATATATACTTTTAATTTGTATAAAAAAGGGCGGATAAGAGGGGGGGGCAAAAATTCAAAATCGAGTTAGTAGGCCAAGTGGGGTATCATATGAAAGGGCTTGAATTGTACATTCTAAAACAGTTTTTCTTTTTTTTCTACAATGGTAAAAATTTGACTTATAAAGAAAAATTTTGAAAAAAATACCATTCCCCCCTTATCTCCGAAGTTAACCAAGCGAAAAATTTGAAAATAATATGTATGATTAATATTAACGTAAATATTACCGAAAAAGTATAACGAGACCTCTATCTAGCGTAATTTTCATATGTTAATTTTGTTTGTAATTTAATACTTCTGTGTTTAATTTTTTTCCTTCAAATTCGTATGAAAGTGTTCTGAAAGTAGGTACCTTCTATCAAATAATAAAAGAATTATCGAAATGAATTCATTTGATAAAGAATTATCGCTGAAAAACCAACATACAGGGAAATGTATTAACGTACCGCCGTAGAACCCTATCGCAATAAGGTGACATACCACTCGAGTTTGAGTGACGGCGGCCTGTCAATTGCGACAGGGTTCTACAGTGGTACGTGAATACATTTCCCTTACTGTACATACCGAGTTCCTTGGTCACGCAAGTTAGTAACAAAATGCACCGATAAATGGCGCTGTAGGTACTCATGACTTAACTACACTATTACAAAATTAATGGGTGGGCCAAGACGGGTGTGTTGTATGATATTTCGTGCGGAACCCTCGGTGCGCGAGTCAGACTTTACCGGTTTTTTTATTTAAAATTTTAATTGTTAAAAGAATCGCTACAGGCAAATTTCGTGTAGTGTAATTAAAGGACATTCCTTCGACTTGTCAAAAACATACCATGTAAGTATATTTCCGTGTCTCCGTAAACAGGTAACAGCATACGTAAATACCTAATTAATATGCGATTCATTAACACACAATGCCATACCTGCCTACGGTTTCACTCATATACCTTCTAATCTGAAATACAGTAACGTAAACTTAATTACAAGCTATTTTGAGGATTAACTCTTAGGCCATTAAGTTTAAAATAACAAAATCGCACGTTGACTTCCGTTATTATTCGCGAAGAATTGTGATGATATTTTGAAAATTGTAGACAGAAGGTGTGAGGCAACTTCAACTGTGAATACAAATAAAAAAATGTGTGCATTGCGACTTTCCGACTACACATTTTTAAGTAAACGTACACAGTAACCTTAATTTCATCGTCCACGGCTGAAGGCCTGTTCCCAATATTGTAATTTACGCCGTAACCTATAGAGGTTGATGGTAATAATGACATTTTTAAAATTATGTGGATATTTTTGTAAAACTATATTCTGAAATAAATTTAAAGGCAGAAATTGGTCGGGGTCTCAGGCGATGTCAGGGCGAGCTCGTACTTCGCGCAAAGGCTATTACAGCCCTGCTAGCATAACTTGACTCTCTTCTCTACTCGCGCGCGTGATAGACTATCTGTCACTTTTTGACAGCATTCATCAGAAAGTGACGGACAGTCTATCTCGCGCGCGAGATACTTCTTTACAGTCGAGAGTCAAGTTATGCTAGCAGGGATGGACGGCCCGCAAGCTGTGTTGCGGCGAGATATACTCTCCTTCTCTTTTAAATTAGAACGCTTAGAAAGAGACGGATAGTCTTTGTCACTGCTACACAGCTTGCCGTGCTGTGATAGCCGTGCTGGCCACTCAACATGGAAACGCGGCGAGCATCTTGGCAACGATGCCCCGGGCAACATTGGGACGTGTTGAGGGCGGGCAAGTTTGTTTGTTATAAGTTTTATTTGTTTTAAGTAGGTACCAATGAAGATACCTACATACTACTACCTACGTTCATGACACAAATAGCAACTTTTTAAAACTAAGAGCAATCGACAAAAAAGTTTTTCTAGGGTACTGACGAAATGTATGGTTGTGGCAGAGATAAGCTGATCATATTTTTCGATTTAAATGTTGTCATTCCGTTTTAAATACATCACCTAAGTGCTAAATGAAGCGGTGCTAATTATCATCATTAGTGCATTTAGGAAACAATAATTATACTTTATGTGACATTAACGGCATGCACGTTTCCCTGTACCCAATAACTTCCGCGGACGGTGCTCATTCTAACTTTTTTGTAATTTCTTGTTTGCCACACATATTTAGAAAAATCGTACGTCGTTAATAACCTTATTTAGCATCGTATATAAACACATGTGTATAATGTATATACATTATACACATCGAGTACAGTCAACATCAAAAGTAACTTCGCAATCGAAGACGTCAAAAGCTCTTATTCCCTTTTAGTAAAGACTTTTGACGTCTTCGTGTGCGTAGCTACTTTTGATGCTGACTGTACAAAACTACAAATCGAATGTAAAACTTAAATGGAATAAACGAAGGTTCCAAAATCTCTTTTGACAGCTGGCTTAACTTAACTCTATTTATTAATTAATCTGTAAAATGTATTAGATAAGTACCAGGACTATAAATGTCATCGTTAGATTGAGCAGAATTTCAGTTTATAATCTTACTCGTGATATTATAAACTTAACTTAAAATTAGGTAGCTACAGTTGCCCGAAGGACAAACCGCGCGGGGCTCCTTCGACACTGCCGGATGACAAAATAAATGGAATAATATCTCTGAATAAAAAAAACAATCATGTTCTGACGTAAGTGGAAGCTGATGCAGGTAGAATAAATCGTTTAACCAATCAGCGCCTAAGGTGCGTTCCAAACCAGTTAGTAGTTCAGTCCGAAAAGTAATATTTTGATGAAATTTTGGCACATATTCCTACGAAATCCAATTTTAATTTGGCAAAAATGATGCTACGACAAGAAAAATACGCCAAAACGAAACATCTGTAAGAAATCGGCTTCTCGAAAGAGATATGGATTAAAACATAACTGTATTTAACACCTTAGGGTCACGTTACAGCATAAAAACGACACAAACATCAATTCTCAAGAATCATGAAGGCATCTTGTAAAAACTTACCTAAAAACTTCCCGTACCAGCTTCAAAATGCAGCCAAAGGACATGTGAGTCTGCCACATTTTCGCCATTTTAAATTTATCCATAAGCACAAATGCCGTGGTAGTTCGATGACAAAAACCGTCGTAAATTTGTCAAAAGGATCAGAAACTTTTTGTGGTTGAAAGATTACGTTATGGATAGACCTATACTATAAATACGAGGAAGTCCGTTATATAATTAGTTATATTGTTTCAAGGGGCAAAAAAATCTACTTTAAAGAAATGCCAAACGATGTAAAGTGATCCGAGTTGATATTGATTTTTTCATAATGTAAACAAAAACTAGTGTCAAAGGTTCTTTTTTTGGCAAGCTATTGATAATTTCAAGAATATTGATTATTAAGGTTTTGTTGTTTTTTTTTCTTGTTTAACTAATGGAATTGCGTAAATAAATAGATACCTTATATTACGTCACGTAAGCCTCACTGAATGACCTTTAACCATTTTTACTACACACTACTAGTTGTAGGTACTTCTAGTATCTATGTCACGGTTCAAACAAAATACAGGCCTTCATAAATATTTTGGATCATTCATCTCCAATGGAGTCGAAAGAATGAGAAACCTAATCAATCTCGCTCAAGGGCACAACCCTAATCAACCGCATCATTACATCAAAATCCACACAAAACAATATAACCATTGTGTCCATATACAAAAGAACCATATCAATTACACTGAGAAATATAAATGCACTCTCGCGCCAAACAAATCCAAACCCTATGTCATAGACAATAGGAAATAAATTAATAATTATTTTATTCATCTCCGCAGTTATACAACGGTAGCATCTAAGGTTTTAACAATAGGGCTGATATTGAAATGTAGATTTAGATTTTTTTATTTCGGTATTGGATAGTTGAGCCAATTAATGTCATATCTAAGATCTGTTCGTTGGTTATTATATCACTCGTGGTTTCGAGTCACCTTTTGTGCTAACATCAGGGTTGTCAACGAGTGTTACAGCGTACAAAAAGTCTTGCCAGTAAAATAGGTACAGCCTGAAATTGATATTCCTACAAAACAAACGACAAATATATCTGTTGGTACAGTGCTGTATCTGTGTTAAGAGTTTGTAATGCAACTGTGGTCCATTATGTAGCTACTGTCAGAAATAAATCAATGTGTGGATATTTGTTTCAATTATTATAATAAATAACTTTGATCTTAGAACCAGCAACGCAGCGTTAGAATGGCGGGTATGGCGTCTATGTTTTGAGGATTATCTATCTATCTATCGGATCAGGACAAGAAGCCTCTGACAAAGTTAAACTGCCGCTTCTAAGAAACATGTTGGGGTTAGACGCGATTCGCATTGTCACAACTTCTTTCCAACTATCCGCAGTAGAGTCCTATCGATTTCTGTTATAATTTATAGCAACAGAAACATTATAAAAGTTTATTAAAAGTGAATACAAGATTATAATTAACATTAACTAAGATAAATTAAAACTAAGTTAAATCTAAAAAAGGCCCTCGAGGCATTGTACCGAGGATGCTGGCGGCATTTCCTCGCTGAATTGCAATGCTGATGCGTTGCGCGAGAAAGCCGCCAGCTCTTCGGTCACCAGTTACATCGACCAGACGTTTCGCGACCGAGGGTCTCGACGCCAAAGGGTACAAAGTCGTACTCTCTGCCGAGGCCTCTATATTTATTACATTTCAGATTTTCGACGTTTTCCGCCGCTGCACCCGCTTTAGAAGTAGTCCGTTGGAGGTGAGACGGTGCCAGTGTGTCTACACATGTAGCGTCCCACACAAGCATCCGTCCCAACCTCCATGGAACCAGAGACACACCATCAGGTCTTTTGCCATCATCTCTGACAATGCCAGGCGGCTCTAGTTTCCGTCCTAGATATGGCAGATCCCATTATGTATACAAAGTGTCATGTTATTTGAGTATGCCGTTTTATAATTTAATTTAAAAACAAATTTAAACAGACTTCAATTCAATACTTCGCTAAGCCACATTAAGTACGAAAATCTCCACATTTCTTTTCAAATTTAGCACATGAACTGCTTTCCGAGAGTAAATGCGTCGATTATTACTGAAAAAAACCATGTCACTATATGTATGTGGGCTGATAATATTTGAGGAGTTCCGTTGATTCCTCAAGGATCGCAGAATTGACACTTCATTACTACTTCAACGGAATCATCTCAGAATCTGTGACGTACTTCCATAAGTCATCTGTAGTCTTCATCATCAGTTCCACTTCACCAAAATTGCAAATTTCGAGGGTAAATACCGAAATCATGCCACGCACGCCTTATAAAATTTGAGGGTTGCCCTCAATTTCCCTGGGATCCCATCATCAGATCCTGACTTGGTGACAATGGGATGGGACCACCTCAGGAGTGTACTATTACGAATAAAAAATAATTTTGGGAGTCGGTCCACAATTGACAGAAAAATCGGTAAACATACATTAAATAAAACACAAGAACCGTATTTGATGTCGGTTAAAAATGAGAATGAAACTACGTGTATATAGAGTCAACTTGAGTCGACCGTGCTGCGGACTCTTAAAGGTTGATCGACCTTTGTATTTTTTATAAACTACCACGGTGGCAAACAAGCAGACGGTCTGCCTAATGGTAAGCAGACACCGTACCCTATGGAACCTTGCGATTCCAGAAGCGCGTTGCTTACCCTTTATTGATGATCCTTTATTAATAATGTACTTTTCTCACCTACCGTGAATGAATTGAACTTATTTTTACAATATTCAGTTATGAGTACAGTTTAAGTTCTTAATTTATGTATTTCGTACAAAAATGTGATATCCTGAATATTGTCAAACGTAAATGGTCAACCCTAAAGCCACCCCTGTACTGCGCGGGTTATCTCGCCATCTAGACTGTAATCAGTCGATCACGGGATTATTAACCGAACTGTACTTACTATATGGGGTTTCGCTTTGTAATTTTTTGCATTCCGCAGGGTCGCGGGTGGCAATGTATATTTACATCTCATTTAGGAGACTTGTGAATTAAATAAAAGAATGTGTTGTGCTAAATGTTTGGGTTGGTAAAAAAACACAACGAAAAATATCTAACAGAATATTGTTAACTTAAAAATAATATGTGCAGGTAGGTAATTAATGCAATTATATATTTAGCTAGTATTAATAATGGTTGCAACATAATTAATTCTTAATAATTATACATTGTATGCCTTGAGGCACAGGGCAAATATTCAGCGTTTTTTTTCGTCATTGTCGTCGACAGCAAATACTAATTAAAAGAGACTAATATCAACGTCCTTTTCCGATGAAGACGTAAGCCAATACCAGTAGGTACTGAGTATCTTATGATTAAAGTTTCCGCGGTATGCTTTACCTCTGCTGAAATAATCTTGAGCCGACAATGACGTTAGAACCGAGCGGTTCAAACGCTAGGAGATTCGCCCAGAACGCTGGACTAATTTACCTACCATCTAGTATAATTACATTATGTGCAATACCTATTGATTTGTTCCGGATTCGCCGGATTCCTGTTTCGCCGGATTCTTGTTTCGACGGATTCTTGATTCGTCGGAATTTTTCAATTACAGAAAACTATGTAAATATCGTTTTACTCATCTATTAAATAAATGATAGACTAGTATTATCAATAAAATATTTATTGAATTAATTAATATATTATGATAACTGGCATAACCTGTTTAGACATTAAACAAGATTCTGACGAAAAAAGAATCTGGCGAAACAGGAATCCGGCGAATCCGGAACTAATCATTTAAAATGGTTCTTTTCGCAAATAGTCTCACTTTTTTGTAAAATGCTACAATTAGTAAGTAGTTTTAAGTTTAGCGCCTAAATAAACCTGTAAAATAACTATCTTAGGGACGTTTTGGGTAATTGTAAGTCCATAAGAATATGATTATAAATAAATAAATAAATAACTTCTTGAACGTGCTTTCAGATCGTAAAGGGGCACATACCTCCCACTACATGTTTTTTTTTTAACTAGATACAAATTTACGTTCATTAGGGCTTATACTTTCAGCCCTTAAAATATATGTTCAAGTCACACACTGAATCGTAACTATATCATTCGGTCTTGGTTTTTGACCTTAACGAATTTGTAAAATTTCATAATTCGAATATAGGATAAATCAAAACGCTCTAAATGGACAAATGTTGATAATTTTTTCAATAAACCCAACGACGCGATTAATCTATTTCACTTCCGAATTCCATAATAAAACCGACAATGAGAAGAAATCGTAAAATTCAAAATTCAGTCGTCATGGGAAATGTCACCAAATTCACGCTCTAGCTAATAAGAGATTTCGTCCACTAACCTACTTATTCCGACAAACACAATCTGATTTAACCGTCAAAGCAATTTCCACTTTATCTTCAACCTAATGAAGTCCATAGTCGTATGTATAGTCAAAGCATTTATGTCTATAAGTGCAAAAGAAGTCGAGGGGACAGTTCGATTTGCAACGCGATAAATCGACGCGGAAAGTGACATGTGTTTTGAATACCGAACGTCATTTTTTTCTGCCCCATTTTTTCCTAAGAATGGACGAAGGGGCCCGAGCAATTATATTTTCGGCCAGTACAATGAATAGCGGATTCTAATTTTTTTTGTAAAGTTTACAATGCATAGGGTGCACCTTGAACGTGTCTTTATTAATGCCGACATGTTTTGCTAAGATTGCGACTGGCCGATTATCTTTTTGAAAATGTTTTGGAATATTTTCTCAGATGAGGGTCAGATATGATTTTATTTAATTAAATCAGGGTATTAGATGCGTTGACAGCTGTATGTATGCCTCATAAATATAATTAAAATAAATAAAATAGGCACAGACTGCCGAAAAATCCCGTGACACGACAGTTGGTACGTATATCTTAATTTCAAGAATTATAATCATTTCATTTACAACAAATGTTCTTGATTTTTTTTGGTACCATCCCTTAACGCAGGCTGGCAATAAATATGACGATTTCCATCTTCGACACAGCAGTTCTGAACATAGAACGGGTGATTTTTATTCAATTGGCGTCCTTAGGTATTGGGTATGTACCCAAAACACAAATACACACAAATAAGCTCCCTAATCGAAGAGAAAGACAGTAAACACCAAAAAATATAGTAGATACATTTACATTACAAAAAGCATTTTTTTAACTAGGTAGGTTTACATACGATTATATGATAGCACCCCACATTCGCTTTTTGAAGTAAAAAAAAACTACATTTATGCTGCTCCAATTTGCTTACATTATCTGTGGGGCGTGAGACGCTTTTTTTTACAAAAAAAATGTATACAGCTAGTTAGTGGTCAGTCGTATTTTTTCTTTTACAAAAGATGTGTAAATTTGTACAACACTCTCCGTGAGTGGATAAGAAAACATCTTTTGTTGTTTTTTTTGGATATTTTATGTGTTTTTTGTGCAGGTATGGCTCTTAGAACCGTCGTCGTTAATAATAATCTGATTTGATTATTTCACATGCCTGGTTTCAAATAGTTGAGGTCTTACGGAATAGGTAAACTAGTGATGGACTAGCGGGGCCAGCACAGCTAACGCCGCGACGCGAGACTATCTACCCCTTTTTCTAATTTGCAGTCTATGTGAGTGAGGAGGGAGTCTGAATCGGTCGCGACGCGACTTGCAAGCAAGTTGTACTTGAAGTATAGGCAGGTATAGTAGCTTTAAGTCTGCAATATTGAATAGGCTATTCAACGATTTTTTTAAATGTATTTTAAAATGTTCTTATAGATTCGATACTATGGTCAACTGATATATCTATTTCCTCAAAATAATATCTCTTTATGCAAATAAATAATGGTTGAAAATTGAACGTTAAATATTCGCGCCAAAAAGGCAGCTGCCACTATCGTGACGTCATAACTGCAACACCAAACAACAGTACTAAAAAGAAACTATGTGCAGAAACATAGAAACGTTAAATGTGCATGTCCGTCTACGCTTTCTGATTTTTGCATTTGCTGTTCTGACGTCACTCACAGAAGACAAAATGGCGGTCGGTATTTTCGGTCACGTAACATACAGATAATAACACTACAATTTTCATTTTCAAATTTAAAAAGAATACTTATATTTATAACAAAATATTGTAGGTGTATATTATTCGTATTTCTTGTCGTAAAAACTATGTACAAAATAGTTTGATAATTTAATTTTGATAGATGAAAATACCCTATTACATAAAGAGGTAGGCATGTCATTTCGCTCTAATGGAAGCATGACATGTATGTGGTGTTGTGATTTTGGTTGTGAGAATAGTCTGGCAGGCCGTAATTTGTTTGCCACTTTCGAGTCATATAAAATATTAACATTTAACACGTCTTATTTTTATCACACATAAAATTATAAAGAAGATGCCGTTCATATGCAGTAGGTCGAACACGTATCGCATTGAACGTACGTTAGGTAGATCCAAATGTAAATTTTTATATGGAAAAATGACAGTTCATTTGTCCCAACGCGCGTTAGAAACGTTACGTGATTACCCCTCTGGCTATGAATCCAATCAAAAATTGTATATGTTCATAGGAAGGACGCAAACCTAAATCTCTATATTAGGTGCCGTGCCTTTGACTACCTTTTACCGATAAAAGGTGCTACATAAAGAATGAAGGATCCAATTTAATTATCAGTTTAGAATAACGCCAAAACAACTTTTTAGAGAAAAAAAATGTCCTTCATCTGAAACGATATCGTATTATGCTTCTATACCAAGTACAAGCTAGGATAAGAGGGTCGCTTTGTAAATATTAATCTCGTAAATTTTCTGTCAATAGTCCCTCCCTCTTGATGGATAGGGGTAGTGACGTAATATTGCGCTAAAACATCTTATTTTATTCATAAGTTGCTACACAATATGAAAATATGTATTCCTTTAAAACACGCACATTTTTATAATACACCCAAGAGCAAAAGTTCCGGGTGCACTTTGTATAGAATTTCAGTATAAACTGTACCAGAAACTTTTGCTCTTGACTATATGTTCTAGTAGGTACTTATATGTTATTTATATATTTTTGTTGGTAGTAAAAAAATAGTATTTTTTTAAAGCAGTGTTTTGCTTGCAGTGAAATATTTCGTTTTTAGGTAAATGCGATGTAGGCTAGCTCAAAATTAAAGTCATCAATTTTTGACTTTTATTGTAGACCTAACAGAGTGATTTTGAGAAGAATCTACACTCAAGTGAAAAAGTTCCGGGTACAGTTTGTACTGAAATTCTATACAAAATGTACCTGAAAGTTTTGCTCTTGAGTGTATTTTAAAGTGAATAGAGTATAGTTTACAAAATAGAAGCGTTCCACCCACGGAAACATGGTTAGGTTTATTATACTTGTCCAAGGTATTGTGAAATACAGTTAAAACTATAACTGCCCGAAAAAGTAAAATAAAAGATAATATATAATAGAAAAAAACCAGACAAGTGCGAGTTCAACTCGCGTGGTGAGGGTTCCGTAAAATATTGAGAATTTTGCCGTTACTTTGAATACTCAAACTTCTTATAGGTTTTCCTGTAATCTTTAGGCAAGGAACTATTTTCCATATTTTTTTCAGAATTTTACGCCTGGTTGTTTCGGAGATAAGGCGGGGGGGATGGTAAATTTTCGTCTTTTTTCCTAAAATACTTCAAATCTGTTTTTGCTAAAATTATAAAAAAAACTGAGATGCTTATGGTTACGTATAAGCATATCAGGTAATATAAAATATATATCTGAGATGCTTACAACAACCCCATATATGTCACACAATACAGTTTGCAAACCTTTTTTTTTAATTTTCCAGTTTCCTCCCCAATAGTGGCCCTCTTGTTCAGAATTCATTAATTTACTTTTCTCAAACATGCAATGAAATGTCGTCCTTACGTGCGTTATAACAGGCTTCAAAGTATCACGTTTCGGGCGGAACTACTCGAGAGAACTGGTAAGCAATTTCATACAAAATTGAAGGCCTAGGGCGGGAAGTATTTTTTTTTAAATTTTTGCTTAATTATTATTTTTTATTTTTTCTAGTGGCAGAATGGTCATCGGACCAAAAATATCCACGTTAATGCCTATTACACACGAACCTTTATTAAGAATACAAACCTGTATGATTCGATGTCTTGATGAATAAATTTAAAATATTATCTATGTACGTACGAGTAAGTCACCAGAGACCATAGACAATATTTAAAATCCTCTTTATTTCATTCATTATAGGAATTAATAGACAATATTTAAAATCCTCTTTATTTTATTCATTATAGAAGGTTATGTATAATGGCCCTAATAGGGTCTATTCAAACTCTAAGTACACACGCGAAATACGGACGCCTTTCGTAAAAAAAACAATAAGTATGGAGGATTGGAGGGAAAATTAATGTACTATTTTGAGTGGTGTATTGTTTTATTTCATTGCATATGTTTGAGAAAAGCACTATACATGCCTGGCCGTGAAAAGGGCTTGCCGGCTTCGTATCACTATCCGGCCTCCCTACGGTCGGCCGTCTATACCTACTCACCCGGCAAGCCCTTCTTTCCCGGCGTCTGCAGTAATGTACTATTACGCGTCCATCTTTGGGTCACCAATTTACATATGTTCACCAAATTTCAACTCAATCGGTCCAGTAGTTTCGGAGCAAATCGGCTGTGACAGACGGACAGACAGACGCACGAGTGATCCTATAAGGGTTCCGTTTTTTTTTCCTTTTGAGGTACGGAACCCTAAAAAAGCTTCTGTTCCAAATTCAAACATTCCATTTTCCAAAAACAGTAATACCGATAGCGGTAATCCGCAGCTCCCCCTGTCTTGGAATGCCCAGAAGCAAGAACCTACTTCTACAAAGACGTATGACCCATAATATTTACATCGACTTAGTTTTTTTTTCTTCAGCGCGCATGTAGGGGACGAGAGTCTCACGGACTCCGTATAATTTCGCTATAAATAAAATTCTAGTGTAAAATTTCTTGGACATTGGCGACCGCTTTGTTGGTGTGGCGAGGGCTTCAGAACAATAAAAGATCCGTCTCTTACATCTATGGTGAGATATTTGGGTATTAACAAGGAAATACGACATTCTACTCATATAATATCATGTAAGCTTAGTATATAACTGATTTATGTATAGTATATTACACTTTTATTTATGTCTATGTCTTACCTTGAGACTGCCGATCCCACAGTCAAACTGTTACAACAGTTTTGTGGGACAATGTTTAATTTTAAGTATTAAGTAAATTGTTCTTAATAAATAAAAAAATAAAAAAAAATAAAAAATTATGATATGGGAACGTCATTTTTGTACTTATCATGGACATTTATTTCAAAAATAGTGTCCTTTAGTGTTACAGTGGCGGATACAGGATTTTTTTGGAGGGCTTTACACCGTTAGGAGTGGTGGGCTTGACTCCGCTGAGGGAACTCGATTAGACGTCTATCACTAGCACTCATCATCATCATCATCACCATATCAGCCGAAAGACGTCCACTGCTCCCAAAGAGTGCCACTATGACCGGTCCTGCGCCTGGCATTCAGCGGAATCCCGCGACCTTTACCAGGTCATCAGTCTACCTTGTGCTCAATGACAACGAAATCAAAAATATGAACAAAAAATGGAAAAACTAAACAAACAACTGGTGACCGAAGAGCCGGCTTTCTCGCGCAACGCATGAGCATTGCAATTCAGCGAGGAAATGCCGTCAGCATCCTCGCTACAATGCCTCGAGGGCCTTTTCAGGGATCCGTACCTCAAAAGGAAAAAAACGGAACCCTTATAGGATCACTCGTGCGTCTGTCTGTCCGTCTGTCACAGCCGATTTGGTGACCCAAAGATGGACGCGTAAAGTAAATTAATGAATTCTGAACAAAGGGGCCACTTTTGGGGGGTAAACTGGAAAATTAAAAAAAAAGTTTTGCAAACTGTATTGTGTGACACATCAAATGAAAGGGGTTGTTACAAGCATCTTAGATAATTTTTTTTATAATTTTAGCAAAAACAAATTCGAAGTTATTTAGGAAAAAAGACGAAAATTTACCATCCCCCCCCCCCTTATCTCTGAAACTACTGAGCTTAAAATTCTGAAAAAAAATAGAGAATAGTTCCTTGCCTAAAGATTACAGGAAAACCTATAAGAAGTTTGAGTATTCAAAGCAACGGGAGAATTCTCAATATTTTACGGAACCCTCACCACGCGTCCGGTTTTTTTAGATTTAACTTAGTTTTAATGTACCCAATTTAGTTAATGTTTATTATCATTTTGTTTATAGTTTAGAAAATAAATGTCCTATTTGTAAAAAAAACCAAACAAAGTAATAAATATTGCTGGTTTAATATTATAGCATTCTGAACATTACCTACTTGGTATATAAATAACATTTTAGAATAACAATCTTGAAGCTGTCTCCATAGAAAGCAAACGACGAGATGATACTTAGTTTACGAGATACTTATATCAGCATATATCATATGGTTAATACTTCCGTTTTACGATCATCTGTACGATGAGCTCTACTATAAGTTGTAAAATGAGCTGTGTGTGTACTGAATCATATCCTTTTAGGGAGCTGCCTACATAGCTCCTATATAGGTGGGTCATTCTTCTTTTTAACCGACAATGAACCGAGGTTTTTCTGTTTTTTTGGTTTTTGAACTATCAAAAATTGTGGTTTTGAAGTGCGATTTAAAAAAAATGCATAGGTTTCTTCATTAGAACTAATTAAAGTTTCCTTTCTGGCCAATATAAATATTTATTTACGGTTGGTTTCTAAAAAAAAACTTGTGACAAAGTGGACTCTTTCAGTGGGGACAACATTTTGGTTTACCACTCTGTCACGGCATTCTACGAAAAAAAAAAATATTTAAAAAAATGCTAGTTAGAGAAAGTGAAATATTAAATATCACTAATTAATAAAATAATATGGACGTTCATTCGAACATTATAAAACCGTAAACATCATTACTCAAATGAGATGCCGTAATAAGACGAAGGACAGGCTATTGTCGGTCGAAAAGAAGAACGACCCAGGTACCTACATATCTGCTAATTTAAGATGACCTGACACTTTACCATTTTTATAGGGTTCCGTAGTCAACAAGGAACCCTTATAGTTTCGCTATGTCCGTCCGTCTGTGGCTTAGATCAGTGACCCTTACTATTAGAAAGCTGTAATTCGGTATGGGTATATAAATCAAGGTCGCGGGAGTCCGCTGGATGGCACAGGACCGGTCAATTTGGCACTCTTTGGGGGAGGCCTATGTCCAGCAGTGGACGTCTTTCGGCTGATATGATGATGTTATAAATCAATCACGTCGACAAAATGGTAGAATAAAATTTTGAAATATTTTTTTTAGGGTACCTGCCCGTAATAAAAGTGGGGATGTTTTTTTTTTCTCGGTAATTCAATGATGTGGGGTATCGTTGGATAGCTTGTTCAAAAATATTACGAGTTCTACATATAACACCATTTTTAGGGTTCCGATACCTCAAAAGGAAAAAACGGAACCCTTATAGGATCACTCGGTTGTCTGTCTGTCCGTCTGTCACAGCCGTTTTGCTCCGAAACTACTGAACCGATTGAGTTGAAATTTGGTACACATATGTAAATTGGTGACCCCAAAGATGGACGCGTAAAGTAAATTAATGATTTCTTAACAAGGGGGCCACTTTTAGGGGGTAGGTAAACTAGAATTACAGGAAAACCTATAAGAAGTTTGAGTATTCAAAAACACTTATGACATTTAGATTACATACGGAACCCTCACCACGCGAGTTGAACTCGCACTTGTCCGGTTTTTCTACTCAGGAATCCGTTTGCGTGATATAGCGTTTTAAAGCCCTAATTTTTGTTGGAGTCAAGTGTCCCCGCTCTCCCTGCTGGCTAAATGGTTACACGGGGTATATAAAAATTAATGGTAGTAGTACATATAATGAATTTAAAGAAAAACAATCTCGGATAAGTAGACATAACTAGTTAATGAGTAATAGTCCACCAACTTGAAACTGTACTTGGAAAAGTGGAAAGATTGTGTCGATGTAACAAAGACAGACAGTCAACTACGGAACTACCCGGGTTCGAATCCCAGGACCTCCGGCCCCGGCTGACGCAGCAGTCACTCTGTTCATATGACGAGTTCTTTAGTCTACCAATAATTCTTTTATGGTTTAAAATATAGTGTGTTAAATAAAAATATTCGAATATAATATGAAAACTGTAATTAATCATATTTAAACACTATTGAATATTGTACCTTGACTTGTAACTATTTTTATTAATAATATATGTATTTCATTTCGTTTCTCGGTGAGTAGGTAAAGGCATTTATTTGTGTTGAGCATGAATATTTGTTCCTAAGTTATGGATGTTTGTATTTAAGTATTTCTTTACTTATCTATATAAGTATGTATATCTTCGTCTAGTACAAAATCATCCGAGTCCAAATTTTAGCATCGCGTAAAATTGTGTTTGGAATTTAAAAATTTCGGAATAATTATGATTTCGCGGACAAAATAAATGTCCGGAATTTTTCTATTGGAACCGTTGGCGTGGATTTTTTACTGTCAACGCGACCGACGCATTGCCATTACGATGATCCATGCCACGACTACTTATACAGAGGTCCATCAACATAAGCGGCCATAAGAATAAATGGGCATATGCTAACGGGGGGTTAGGCCGTAAGTCCGTGGGCGCGGGCGTCACCACGGCTTTGGGGATGAAATGAACAACCCTTTGCTGAGATTTGGGAATTGAGTTCCATTATTACAGACGGTACGGGATCGGGTCACTGGCATAGGTAGCTCCGTGCGATATACTCGTTCATTATGCATTTCGACCTTATTTCTATCTATTTTAGCAACATTGGTAATGATGCCGAAATACTTTGAGAAGTTGAGTCTGCAACTGATCTATACTTTAAGTGGTGCAAAAATGCATTTATTAGGCATTTTGATGTAGAACTATATTTCGACCGTGAGTCGGTGTTAACAGACAAGTAAATGATTATGATTACAGTCATTTACAGTTACTTAATAGTTACTAGATTAAGCATGACACAATGCTTTCATAAACTACAATGTTGCCCTTAAATAGGAAAATGTGCTTTAGGATAAGCAACTAAAAGCAAGAGCCTTTGTTTCCAAAATTATGTCTTACTGAATAAAAATAATATTTTGTATGTAGTCTAGCAGTCTCACTGTGTGATGAAAATAAAGATAATATGTAGTATTAAATTCTTACTTTGCAAAAAAAAAAGTGCGTTCAATATTCGCCGTATAGAGCACAAAAAAACAATTTAGAAAAAAAAATGGAGAAAGGACACCTATTGTCAATTTAAAGATACACTATCGAGTGTGTGTGTCATGTGTTTTTAAAGTAAATTATTTAAACCTTAGGATTTAAAAACAAAGTTTAAAATCGACTTCAATTCAGTGCTTTGCCAAGACTCATAGGTAAATGAAAATTTTCAAATTTCTTTTCCAATTTACCACATGAAGTGATTTCCGAGAGCAAATGCGTTGATTATTACAGAAAAAATCTAAGTCGCTATATGTGGCCTGGTAATATTTGAGGAGTTCCGTCGATTCCTCAAGGTTTTCAGAATTGACACTTCATTAGTTGCTACTTTAACGGAATCATGTCAGAATATAGTTCCATAAGTCATCTGTGGTCTTCATCATCAGTTCCACTTAACCAAAATTGCGATTTCCGAACACGAGTTATAGTAGAAAAAAATACCGAAATCACTACACACGTGCCTATAAAATTTGAGGGTTGCCCTCAATTTTCCTGGGATCCCATCATCAAATCCTGACTTGGTGACAATGGGACCACCTCAGGAGTAGGTACACTCTTTCGAATAAAAAAAGAATTTTGAAAATCGACAATTGACGGCGAAATCGGTGAGCATACATAAAAAATACATTGGTATAGTGGGACATATAACCGCCTCATTGTTTGAAGTCGGTTAAAAAGTATCCTAACGCAATAACTAAATTTAATTTCCCAACTGTACCTTTCGTTTGTCCGAATTTTCATTTCGGCAAGGAGTCAATTTTCTTGAAGACCTTTGTTCTTTTTTAGGCTTTTGTTCTTTTTTATACGTATTGTGTAGAACCAGAAAAATAACACCGAAAATACGGCTTCAGAGAAAAACGGCTTTTAGGACAAGTGAAAATGCGGACCAACGATACATTTTTGAAACAATTTTTAGTGATTGAGATAAGTATCTAACCGTTTAAAAAAATGCGATAGTGGGCACGAACCCAAATGACGTATACTCCCACTCTTTACCACGGCTCGTAAAACTTTATCGGCGATCGTTCCGAACTGTCCCGGATCCGATCTCCTTTATAAGTACGCCTCTAGATTTATTCACCACACTTTTCACTGCGGTGGACACTGCCGGTTTCGGCTATATATTCGTTGGTTTTTGTTAGAGATCGATGGGGTAACGAAGACAAAGCTCGTATAAAAGAAAGAAAGAAATCGTTTATTCAAGTAAGGCTCATTGAACCACTTGTACATCGTCATCAGCTACAACAAGTTTTTTATAGTACCTAATAGGTAGTTAGTGTTTTCGGTTTACCGTATTAGTATACCGCGTCACTTATAAATTATTTATTAATTAAGTTAGCGCATCGCCAAATGTCGTTTCGCTCATTTTAGTTAATCATAAGAAATAGGTACAACTCTTTACAAATAATTCTCGTAAACTAACACCAGATTATTTCCCCTTAGCACAAATCGTGCACTTCCCGCCGCGATCATATATTCCTGCGTCACCCAAAATGTTGTAAATTTGAATACATCGTTAGGTCAAGAAGGGAAGGTCAGTCACAAAACACATTAACAAGTGCCAGTCCAGTTCTCATACGCATTCATCAATATTCAAACCACTTTCCACAACTAGTTCTTATATTCAAAAGACTGCATCTTTTCACCCGCGAATTCTCACAAAGTCGCCATAGACATTAATTATAAATTCTGAACGCAACTTTGATCTATCGACTATTGTCCGAAAGGTCAGCGCTTGACCCGTGAGAACTGGCCACTCGCAAAAAAATCGATATTCAAAATCGCGACCCTAAAATTTGAATATGGAATCCCCTTCCAAACAGCCGTGGCCGTTAAGAAAACACTGCTATTGTGGAAGCGGGCTGGCCTTTTGTCCGATTAATATATTCTGTCGCATGTGCGTGCAGTGTCATCTTATTATTATTTAAATTTAAAAGCAGGTGGACATAAGGCTGACCTTCCGCTCGATACAATCTGTTCGATTGTTTAAGTTTTTGTTTTTAATCAAGCTGGTCGTAAACGATCGGAGGTTATCTTTTATTGCCCGTTTATGCGAACATGTGTGTCGTTCCATAAGTTAGGCACAGGATATAAATAAATGGCGTGAATGCATATATCCTTAATTCAATAGCATTGCGTTGATAAAACCTTTTTTTAATTTTATTACTTATCAAAATTTGCTCCGCTGTTTCGCAGGTGAAAAAATCATGGCCCTGAAAGTACCCTAAAACTCCTGAAAGTCATGTATTCACACATGACATTTAAGTTACACTCGAGTCTGTCATTTCGACATGTCAGGAATTACAGGTAACCACAACGCCCTAGATTAGAATATCATCGCAAAGATTGTGTAAAAAAGGAAAAAAAACCACTTATCCCCCAAAACGCGGTCATCCATCAATGGACGATATTAATATATTATCGACATGTAGATTATGGGCTTCATTCAAGTAGATTATGCACAGGAGGGAATTTCATAAGCGTGTCTAATGTTCCGCCTTTCTGGTTGATGCGATCTAGGGTGTTACTACTTATCCCGTTTTTATTTTATTTTCGCACCAAACCCACGTTACCGACAAAATCAGATATCTAGGAAAAAATAAACCGCCTAAGAAAAAAACTTTCTTTAATTTCTTGATTAGTTTATAACCAATAAAGGTAACCAACCTACAAGTTACAGTTACCGAGCACAAGATAGAGGTAAAATAAAATGAATTGTTACTATTCTTTCAAGCGTTAACATCTCCTTAAAAGGCAAACGTAAACAATAAATAAAATTACTCCCCAAAACTATTTTTATTTAAATCATTACAGACAGTTGGACAAAATGTTATTAGTAGATGCGTTTGTCGGGGTTTGACAATTTATGCTGTCAAACTGTGAAACAATGACAGTGTAAACGCGGGGGTTGGCGGACTCGGCGTGTGGATTAATAAACATTCGTTTTCGAATTCGCTGTAGAGCGCTATCGACTATCGACTTTTAAGCGTCTGTTCTCTTGAATGACCTTTAAGCTTATTATACCAAAAATAATCCTATCGCTGGACCGTCAGTGTTAGATACCTTCACTTCACTAGGAAGAACACACTGCCTTGAATATTCAAGGGGCATCTCCAGAGGGGCTACCGCGAAACGAAAACGAACTTCGTGTATTTCCCTCTCTGTCGCTCGAACAAGCAAGTGCGACAGAGACGGAGATATAGGAACGAAATTCTTTTTTGTTTCTCGGTAGGCCCTCAGACTTAAGCCCTAATTAGAAGTATAAAGTGGAATATCAGATTAGCGAATTTATGACTATTCATTACATTTTTCTTCGCCATTTACAAGCAAATTATAAGCATTAGAAAAAAAAATTGTGACAGACGGACAGATATCTATTATCTACATGGGAACATTTGTAGGAACACTATATTTAACTACCTACAATTCGAAATAAAGATTATGGAATGTTTTAATGGTTTTATTTTGTGCAGTGAAACAAAATGCTTATAAGGTGTTTCTTAATCCATCACCAACTGTATTTCAGTAAATCGAAAATTTAATAAGTTTTAGATACTTGACACGTCACGACTGATTCGTTTTCGACAACGTATCGCTGCCGTTTCGACAGTCCCGACTCGCTCCTAAAAAACACCAGGAAGATATATCTCAACCGTAGTATTTATGGAAATCCAAATAACTCCCGACTTTTTTTAATTGCGGTGCGTTTTTTCTTTTCAGGAATTTATTTATTTCCGTATAGAATGACAAACTTATCTATGTTTAGAATTACGGAATTATAAACTCTTTGGAAACTAGATAAAGGTGTATTTCGTATTACTTATGTGTTTTGGTACTAGTGATTTGTTCATTAAATATTATGTTGGTGGAATTGGTAAATGAACTGTCACTGTTTGAAGTAAATGAAGTGTCTCTGCGTGATGTGGCGCTTGGGAGCGATTTTTGGTGAATTGTTCCGTTTTTATATTTTATGTCTTTTTTGCTGCCAGTTTCTATTTAGCGTTGTATTAAAAAGGGTGTTTTTATACACTTTCCGTACGTAGTAACTTATTTTTTATACTTAATGTGTTGCCTGTTTTATTTTATAGGTTAGTTTCGGTCGTAAAAGTCTTCGCATAAACATCATCAAACTACCGTAAAATGGGGCTAATTAAGACCTGCGAGGCTATTTGGAAAAAAATATTTATAAGTTTTGAGTCCATATATTTTTTGTCATGGCAATGGTAGAAACGTAGATCTTCGTCTGGAAACCGTAAGTCTTATGTGAAGTTGGTTAGTGGTCGCAGTGTCGCTGAGGACTTAGCACGAGTGCTTAAAAAAAATCTTGATTGTGTCGCTGGAAAATCAGTGCAATTGAACACCGTCCTACTTCTATTCAAATCTTGGCTGGCTGTGGGGTAAGCTTTTTTTTAGTATACATACCTAAAAGTACATATTGTCGGGAGTTTTTTAAGCTATATCACATAATTTTAGCTGTTTATTTTGAATTAGATTTTAACGGTTTTTTTAAATGAGGCTATTTGAGACGGCTTTTGGGGTTATTTGGTTACTAGTACCAAATATCCCCCTTACTGTAAAGGTAGGTTGACCATCTTTTTTTCCAACAGGATAATGGTGCGAATTTCAACCCTACATTACACGTCATATACTCAAGAAGCATTGGCTAATGCTATGGCTGACGTGGCAGCTGGCCATGTCTTTGGCAGACGCTGGCGAGAAACATAATTTACCCAAGAGTCGCTATCGCGGAAATGTAGGGGGTTTAATAATACACAAGATAAAGCAGGAGACCCAGCTCTATTCACGCCTGCTGAGGAGAAAGCCTTCATTCAGTACGTGAAGGTGATTGGGGCTTTCCGTTTGATACTTTGGACTTAAGAATTTTTGCCTTAGAAGTTGACTTAGAAGTTATGATTTTTTAAATATATAATATGTAGTTGATTTACTGTTGTCATGGACGTTTATTTTATGTTTATATTAAAGAGCACATTTTGGGTTAATATAAATGTAACTACGGTTCCTTAAATGTGTGTTACAGGTAAAAAAAGATTTTAATAAAACTTGACTTTGTTAGTACAACTTTGTGATTTTTTTTGTCCCGATTTTTTTGTTGAAAATATGGTTACACCGCTTTTAATACCTTCGGCGGTCGTTCCTAAAGCGTCCCAAATAGCACTTGTTATGTTTTAAATAACACAAGCTTCAAAATTCAGCTAAAACCAATTCGAAACCCGTCGATTCCCAAAAATCCACAAACACGAGGTTATTTGGAACACCTCTTTAAAAAAATAATACTCATCCTGTGTTAACAATTAAGACACGTGCAGTACATAGAATGACGGAGCATTATGCGTTTTATCTATTAAAAATATTATACGTTTGATAAACACATAAAACATGGATTTATTGATGTTTTAGTCAAAAAATTGTGCCAAATAGCCCCATTTTACGGTATTAGTACTTAACTGGCTGTTTTAATTGCTTATTATGACGGTAAAATATTGCCCTCGGTTTTTGCATGTCAGGTAAAAAATGCACGTGGACGTTTATGGAGTTGAGTCATAGGTACTAAACTAAGTATAGCACGACAAGCCGCTATATTTGACCCTGAGATAGTGTCGCTGTAAACTGCCTAATATATGGCAAATGAACATTTGTATGGAAGTGCTATTTTAACGACTTTTCGAAAGATTTCGTAGCGCTATGTAGCCGCCCACCTAACTAGCACCTGACCCCGTAATTTTTTATTAAAATTAAACGTTTCCTTATGAACATACTAGCTTCCGCCCGCGACATCATCTGCGTGGACCCGGGATAAAACTATCCTATATTTTAATCCTGGCTATAACCTATCTTCGTACAAAAATCAGTTGAGCCGTTTAAGCGTGATTGAGAAACAAACCAATCCAAACATCTAAACATCCAAACTTTTGTATTTATAATACTAGTAGGATTCTTGAACAGACTTTGCTGTAGTCTAGTTTCGAACCCACTTCCTCATGTCCTGCGAACAAATGCGAGCGATCCGCGGCACGCTCCCGATGCGGATTTATTTGACACGAGGCCGGGAATATAACATGCGGACAGTCGCACGCATAAGTCCATACGGGCTGTAAAAAGTCTGTGATTTGAAAATATCTGGGTTTGGACGTAATAGTACATCGTATTACAAGTACGGTAAGATATGAGTTACGAACGAGAGTCTATTAGAAGTCCGACGCCGAAGGCGGAGGGCTTTGATGACTCGATTTGTAACAATCTTACCGTACGTGTCGCATACAATGTTTTTCATCACATTTGTGAGGAAACCATACATTAGTAACTAAATTATTACTAATAGTAATAAAAACTACAAAATGTCAGTCGCCCATTTTGTTAAATTTGACGTGAGGCGCTTAGAGCAAAGACCCTTTAAAATCACAGTTAAAAATATTTTACACGGACATAAATTGCTACATTTAAGTTCTTCAAATCTTTAAATCATTATGTTAATCATACGAGTATTTTTATAAATATAACTGATGTAAGAGTGACAGATACAATTTAAGAAAAAAACCATTACGCCCATGGCCGTAAAGAAGGCTATTACAGTTCTGTATGCCTGCGTGTTATGAAGCCCTTTACGAGCAAGTGTGATGAAATGATATATTCCGGAACCGTTTTATAATGGCAGCTTCGGATTCCGGATTGTATGGTTCTAGTCACGGGTCTGACAATTGGGTACCTTAAGTTTTTTTAAGTGGTCCATATTATATTCTAGTCTAGTCTAGTCTATTCTAGTCCTTAAATATTCCATAATAACCGCCATGTCCATATCCGGCAAGTTTCCGGAGTCTGCTTTCACAAAGTCCTTTGATGAGCTCATTTTATTTGCCAAACTAGCTTGGAGAAAGTCCTTAGATCAGTGCAAGGTGCAAAGATCGTCATGAAAAGCAGAATCGTTGTCCAATAATAAGTGAGCAAGTCGTCGTGAAGGCGTCCAATTCCGAATGTAAAGTAGATATATGGTGGTCGTCGTGAGATGCGGGTACTACAAAATCCCGGAGCAGGCAGAAGTCATTGATAAAATCGTCGAGAACAGTAGAAATTAAGGAACACAGAGCGTAACAAGTAACAAACCATGTACAAACAAACAAAGTCGCAATATTAACTGTCAGAAGTGTCAGACGTCAACGGTTTTGACGTTTTTTTTTTTTAATCGGAAGTCATATTGTAGACCTAGCCACGACTTCTATTCATATCACCAACTGTGTTCATCTGTCAAATGAGATATTCAAAAAAATATTTGTAAAAAACAGAAACGAATAAAAAAAAACTAGCTACAGCTATGAACTCCATTAACCGTATACTTACTACAAAAAATATAATATGGACCACTTAAAAAACTTAAGGTACCCAATTATATTGAAGCAAAATGTCTGCCAAAATCAATTATTCTTCTAAAACTCGAGACCAAACAAATAAATAATCATATTCACTATTATCGGTAATATAATATTACATGTCAAAATATTGCAATACGGGCACACAAATATTATTTTATTAAGTATTCATACATAAAAAAGTAATACCTACCTTTTGTACAACTCCTCGTTTAGTACCTACTTGGAGTTTTCCCTGATACCGTTCGACTGTTACTTATGTTCTGTCTGTTCTGCTACTGGAAGACTGGAAGAGTTAGTCCAAAAGAATAAGTCCGCCTTTAGTACAATAAATAGTTATACTACTTCTACAAATATTTATTTCCCAATTTCAATATAAATTTTAAGTCCTCTAACCTAAATACATTTAAGTAATATTAACTTTATCAGGAAAGAACATCGTTAAAAACATTTGAAACCACTTCCATCCCACCTGTACCGAACTTCCAGACGTTACCCGAGAATAGTCCTATCCTATCTCCCTCTAACGCCTGTATATCACATTAATCAGACAAAGACAAAAGCAGCACCACCATTGGTCGATCTTAACCTTTAACCCCACCCATAAAAAAATATCTCCCATTAAAACAGAAAGATCCGTTTCAGGCGCTAATGTAAAGTTATCACACTGCACACTGGCAGTTGAGTGTTCCAAATGGCGTCTGAAAAAGAAATTTAAAATTTAAAAATGGAACTTCGTGACGTTACGAGGTTTACTGCGATTTGAGTGTTCTTTACTGTTATTGTTTTTCCTCGAAGGTGTAAAATGGTATATGGAATAAAATCCTATGATTATGTTTGGGTTTGTTAAAGATATCGACTAATTTCTGGGAAACTTTTATTGTTACCATATGGCATTTAAAGATATGAATTTAACGGTTATTTTCTAAGTAGGTAGTACCAAATATTAGTGAATTTTATAGGCAAATAAGTAAGGGCTGATAAAAATGAAGTAATCCCCACTATTAAAAAGTCTCTAAATTAAACAAGAATTAGCCAGTATCATTTCAGACTTTGTTCTGTCACGAATGATGACAGCTTCCCATGAACGGAAAAACATGAAACATTTTTTATAGGTACATTATTATTCTGGCTTCCGCTTAGGATAGTTTTTATGCGACTGCGACAATTAGTTAATTTTCCTAAATATCTGACCTCTTTAAAATGTTCATTTCTTTTTCTAATATATGTATATATCGCTGCCACATTTGTCAAGCTGTTAGTAACGTCAAAATGGCAGAATGGCTTTGTCTTTTACCTATTTAATCATTTAGATCCGGTCTACTATAGAAATTTACGAAACGCATACCAAACGATCAAGCATAAAAAAATAAATATATTCTAATATGAGAACTTATATGCGCAAATTTCGTATTCGGGGGTAATTTCAATAAATGTATCAACAAATTTGAACAATATTATACGTAACACGAATTTGTTTTTTTTTAATGTCATGGTGTTCTTTGCGTGTTCAGCCAAAGTATAAGGAATGGGATTAAAAGAAAATACGGATAGATCGAAAATGTAGAAGACAAGCGAAAGACCAGGAAAGAGTAGTATAATATATATTATATTAAAGTTTGATATTATTTAAAGACTAAAAATTATATCAGGCTTGAGTCCTATACAAGGATGAGACATACTTTTTTACCTTTGAAACATATGTTTTGACTAAGACAAATTACTACAAACAGCCAAGTGCTCACGTTTAAACGCCTAGCAATTTGTCACAACAACTTGCTATAGTTAGACTGGTTAGGAGTGTATGGCTGTCTCTTTCCAACTATTGCAAGTTGGTGTGACAAATTGCGCCCGTTTGTAGTCTGCCACACTGGCGCGGCCTGCGGTGGCGGTCAATAGTAAATTTGACAGCTAATGACAAGTTTACTATTTGACTGGCGCGGCCTGGCCGCGGCAGTCTGTGAGAAGCTTAAGGCCTGGACCACACTGGGGCGGCCTGCGGTGGCGGTCAATAGTATAGTAAATTTGACAGCTAAAATCAAGTTTACTATTGACCGCCGCGGCCAGGCCGCGCCAGTCCGTGAGAGGCTTAATGCCTGCAACACACTGGCGCGGCCTGCGGTGGCGGTGAATAGTAAATTTGACAGCTAATGACAAGTTTACTATTGACTGCCGAGGCCAGGCCACAGAAATACCAAGTTGGCGGCGGAGTCTACGTTTGTACGGTTAAGTTCGGTGATAAGGGGGGGGATGGTATTTAACAGCTAATGACAAGTTTACTACTGTCCGCCGCGGCCAGGCCGCGCCAGTCTGTGAGAGGTTTAAGGCCTGCAACACACTGGCGCGGCCTGCGGTGACGGTTAATAGTAAATTTGACAGCTAATGACAAGTTCACTATTGACCGCCCCGCGGCCAGGCCTAAAACGTAAAATTGTACTGAGATGACAGCTGTCATAGGGATCAAGATTTGCGGCGATACCAACGTATCTATAGGTAGATATCTACTTATCTACATTATTTATGATTCTTTGAAGTAGGTACCGTGTACCTACCTACCTATCCTAAAAATTTATATAATTACTGACATTTTCATTTCGTCATCAGAACAATCTTCTTCATTTTCAAAAGTTGAAACTGTATCAATACCACAACGGTCTAACCTTAACGTCTATTTTTTTCTCAATTATTTTTATTTAGAACAATAAATCAAATCGCCCCAGTCCATGGTCCGCTATTGTCAATACTGTCCTGCCAACTTAAAAATACTAAGAAACAAGCCAAAATAGACTTTATGCAAACTGTTAAAGGTCTTTCACAAAACATTTTTATATTGGTAGGTTGGTAACATTAACTTTATTGCGCATTTTTAATACAAAATTCGGGAATAGAGAACGCATTGGTCACGGTAGGGGTTAAAAATAAAATTGCACGCAAAATGGCGTCTACCAATATAATAACATTAATAACATTAAATAACAGTAATATTTTATTGGATAACTGATACTACGGAAGTTGATATACACTTTGGAAGTAAGATAGTCGATACTCCATATATGTTTGTACGATTGACGAAGCATAATAGGCATTGCTAGTTTCTGACTATTCTTTGGCTTCAGCGAACCTTGAGATAAAGTTTTGACAATAAACTTATGTACAATAAATGTTTGAATTAAGTATTTACGTTTTTATGTAGTCGGGTCAACAGAGCTCGTCAGCAGCAAACTTGAAAAAATTACTCATCTCTCCTTTTATGAGATCATCATCATCATCAGCCTATATACGTCTCACTGCTGGGCACAGGACTCCTCTCATGAATGAGAGGGAACTGGCAGTAGTCCCCACGCTTGCCCAGTGCGGATTGGGGACTTCACATACCTCTTTTGAATCTCTTCTCAGATGTATTCCTCACGATGTTTTCCTTCACCGAAATGCTAACGTAAATATCAAATGATCTTACGTGAAACGGCAGTCGTGGGTTCGAATCCCGGCTCGTACCAATGAGTTTTTCGGAACTTATAAACTCATTGGTACGAGCCGGGATTCGAACCCACGACTGCCGTTTGAAAGCCGCACGCCGCACGCCTGAACCACTAGGCCACCGTAGCTTATTATAGCTTGAATGAGATCGTCACTAAGTAATCATTTTGGTGTCTCGTGCGGTCTTTCAAAAGCGACGTTCATGCACTATTTTTAAATGGTTAAACTTGAGCTTGTCACCATAAATAATAATTGAAAGAGCGAGCGAAGCGAACGAAGTTCTCTGCTTCAGCTTGGGCCAAAATTCTTTCGTATGTCCGGATCTCGAGCTTTTCTCCGCTACAGCTTCGTTAGTTATAATAGATTGTTTTGTCGATTCAGTATTTGAAAATTACAAAAAAAAAACACAGTAAGCTCTAGTATTTAATTGTCTAGCTTACATCTACACACGACGAACCCGAAAAATAAGGTATCACACCAGCAATCCAAAATTTGAATTGCAGTCGCACAATAACAATAAATCGCCATAGTTTCAAAGAGGTCCGCTCCATTAGTCCACATTGGATGCGTTCCGAAACATTGCGCACCGCCATATTTAATGTGGCATAGCCCAAATTTTACAAAAAAAATTGTAAACTGTTCAATACTGATTGGATCAATTTTTTTACCATATTAGGAGTGATAAAACCGATGACGGTCATTTGGAGGGAGGTTATTCCCTATATAAAATGATAAACATGCATACATTTTCCTAAATTAAAATATAAATATATGTAATAACATTTGCATATAACGTTCCACAATTTATGTGACGTTCCTACTTTGAGAACAGAGGGCCTACCGCGAAATGATTTTCGTTTTCGTTCGTGTATCTCCGTCTCTGTCGCTCGAACTAGCAAGTGCGACAGAGACGGAGACACACGAACGAAAACGAAAATCATTTCGCGGTAGGCCCTCTGATATTTGTTTGAGGACCTACCAAACAAATATCCGTCATTATACTAGCTTCCGCCCGCGACTTCGTCTGTAATAACTATCCTATATTTTAATCCAGGCTATAAATGATCTTCAGCTGTTTAAGCGTGATTGAGTAACAAACATCTAAACATCCAAATTTTCGCATTTATAATATTAGTAGGATACTGATACGACATGACAATTACATAAAAACTATAATTGAAGGAAAAATTGAAGGAAAGAGAGGCAGAGGAAGGCCAAGACGTGCGTTTATGGACCAAGCTAAAGAGAAAGTTAATGTAATGTCGTATCAGGAGCTCAAAACTGTGGCAGAGAGAAAAACAGAATGGCGATTACTCCACCGACAAGAGCCTGATGAGCTTTATGATGATGATGATGATGACCTACCTATACCCTATTTCATATAAGATTAGAAAAATTTGTCCGTTAAAATTCTAATGTTATATGGAATTCTATACACTAATATATTTTTTAAATCTAATTAATCATGTTGACATAACTGTATCTTCGTTACTATACACATACTTAGCACATAATTCACGTGTATGTTTAATATTTATATACGATAGAATTTGTTAACGGAAAACTTTCCATACTTCACTATTTAATAATTTAGAAGCAATTGGCAGATAGAATGCATAATGTTTTAAAAAGTTCCAAAGGACTTAGCATTTTTGTAGCCTCTTACTCTTCATACTTTTAAGGCTTTGTTCCAAGTTTGCTATAAGTTAACGAGTTTTCTCTAAGTAGTAGCTTTCTTCCTTTTTTTTAAGAGGGGAAAATGCATTACGCATACCACCGGGGCGCGGGGACGGGCCCTGGTGGATATGTGGGACTCCCATGTCGGTGTGTAATGAGGCTATTCCGGCCGATATGATGATGATAATGATGAAGTATCCCGTTTACATAATTGAATGCTGAAATTATATTCAACGGTAACGGTTTGGATAATATTGGATACCTAGGGCATGCATAGTTACCCAACTAGCACACTAGCGTTAAAATAACCCTTATATCATTCTTATATCGGTTCTAGCCAAGTGTTAAGGTGTTAAGAATGCCTGTAAAAAAGGTCTTATAGCGTGCTCTAACACCCTTATAACCACGAAAGAGGCCCACGAATTACAGGTTAAGGTGTTAGCTGAGAGTCTTATAACACTCTAGCTCTTACGCAGTTTAAAGTGAGCATCTTACTATTTTCTTTACCCATAAAATTATGAGACAAATATAGTCTTCCGACAAAATGGCGCAGATAGTTAGTATAGGTATATTTGACAGCTATGGAGTCGTATTAATTGAAAGTGAATTAAATTGGAAGTGTGTGTGACATGAAGTGAAAACAATCTGCCTTGTGATTTTACGGTACGTGTATACCATGTTTCCCATCTCAATTTTAACGCGCCCAGGATTTATTAAAGATTTCTAATAAAACTTATGAACATTAAAATATACATCTAAAGTTTTTATCATTTTATATTCTTGTTTCTTGGCCAGAGGCATGATAAATTAAGTGGCATCCACAGAATGGCAAGAGTAACATAAATAATGAAGTATTTTGATGTCCAATATTGAATAACCTAATCAATTTGTAGGTTAGAGTTAACCAAAATAATGGCGAACTTACCTTAAAGCTTTAGGCGTCAGTTAACTCAACTATAAAGTGTATCTGCCTAACACCTTAAGCGTTAGAAAAAGTTTCAATACTTACAAGAGAGTTAATTATGTTATAAAGTCTCTGCCTGTAGCTAGCACTCTTGTAAGTGTTTAAGTGTTAAAAACAGGTTAAAACTTTCACATCTTAAGTGTAATTGCTTTGAGTAACACTCTTATAACGCTTTAGGAGTTAATTATTTTTCTTAACTCCTTTATAACACTATTAGTTACAACTGAGAACATTATAACTCACTTATAAAGGTTAAGGTTATAATAATACCCTTAGCTGACACCCAAATGTTAGTTGGGTAGGCGCATGTACAATAAGTTCGCCAGATATTGTACATAATTTTGTTAGTCCGGAGAGGAGGCAAGACGGGGTGGCGGGTAAGACGGGATAGCGGCCTTATATGGCGACACAACCGACCAATCAGCATCTCGCTAATGCCTGATGATGCGCTAGACAAAAGGTATCATTCATTATTTAATTGCAAACAGAGGACTGACCGAGATGAAAATGATATATTATTATAATAAAGAAACCGATTTAAGGATCATCCCCAAATAAATAGTAGGTATTTTGTACCGAAGTACTACAAAATAGTTTGTTGTAGAATTCAACAAATATTATTTTTATCCATAAATAAAAATAAACTGCTCGATTTAAAATCATCGGTTTTAAACCCCCATAATGCGGTTATAAAGGAGGCATTACTACTTCCCCTACTTTGCGATTATTCGATACTGCACACCTTTACAAATGTTTATGTTGCTGCCATAGTAAAACAACAACGTCCTAATGCCCCGGCAATAAAAAACATTTTCGAACAAATTCAATTTGCACAGTGTTTTTCTTCGCTTGGTCAACAAAGATAACCAGACAATTGAAAAAAAAAACGACGCTGTTATGCGATTGTGATACGGGCCTTTATTACACGTTTAGAACTTTAGTGGCAACAGATCTAAATTGGTAAATCTACGGGTATGGAAATATTATGGCGGGAAGTTGCTTACGAATTGTCTTTATAAAAATATAGAAGGCCATGGAAAAATGTTTAGAGCCGATGAATTTTAATGGGCTTTTAGTTTTGTTTTGTCTTTTTTGTGGAAATCACGCTAGTATTTTTTATACATGATTACCATTAAAATTCCTTTAATATTGGAAGCCGAAACGTCATAGGTAGGATGTGCATTCCGCAATTTATCCCTAAAAAAATAATTACTTCGGCGACCTGTTTATTAGGGTATTTACATGAAATATTTATTCTACCTGGGCCAAATTTACCAGGTCATCAGTCCACCTTGTGGGGGGCCTACCCAGTACCCACGCTGGGAATCGACTGGATGCGGGAGGCGCATGACCGGTCATTTTGGCACTCTTTGGGGGAGGTCTATGTCCAGCATTGAACGTCTGTCGGCTGATATGATGATGAGGCCAAATTTTAGGGATACGTGCCAAAGCGGGCTCCTTCTTTAGGGTAAAATCGGGAACACGCTGGAGGATGATCAGAATGAAGATTTATTCTGCAAGTGGTCTCAAGGGCTCTTCCTCTTTTAAACCATGTTGGTGGTAACCAAGTGTATGAACTGCCTGGTGGATGCTTCTAACTCCAGAGGAGTCTCGTAGTCTCGTCTCATATTAATAATTAGACAAGACAAGTAAAGTGGTACAGTGGTACCTCACTGTTAATACAGCGCATCGCTGGAAGCTCTACGACTAGGAATACAACAACACAGAGCAAGTAATAGGAACCTCGTGCTTTTATGGCAACTGCAGTATTTTGTAAGGTGAAATGGACTAAATGAGCTGCTTAAAATATGAGTGAAATGATATTCCGCTGTGCCCTATAAGTATAAGTAAGTCTATTTTCAAAAGTTGCCTGCACATACTTAGAATTTGATTCTAAGGATAGTTCTGCTGACTTAAGTATGATTCACTATACATCATTTCAAGTCAGGCCCGAACCGTGTCCTCTTCGGATAGAGCTTCGCACATACCACCTAACTATAAGAACTATCCACGTTCGAGTATTGGCTTGAGGTAAACAAACCGCAGTTCCTTGCCGGTGTCTCGTAACTCGTAACGGACACCGAGCACGTGCGACTTCCTCGCCACTTGAGATCCGGAAGCCTTCTCGATCGGAAACAAAGTTTGTATCAAATTGATGGGGGAGTAAAGAGCTAAAACTAGGTACATACAGTTGCGTGTTGACCCTTGATAGCAATGATCGTCATCAACAATTTAAGAGCCAAGCTCTTCTTACCTGAAAGATGACAGAGAGTGGAGGAACATTCCTCGATCAAGTAGCGGTAGGGTTATCAGGGCGAAGTGGGTTGGATGGTGGGACGGGCGGAAGAATGAAATTCCACATGGAATGAAATTTGACGACCGGTTTAGCCTAGTTGGTGCTGTTGGTAGTGACCCTGCCTGCGAAGCTAGAGGTCCTGGGTTCGAATCCCGGTATGGGCATTGATTTGTGTGACGAGCTCGAATATTTTATGGATGTTTTCTATGTATTTGAGAATTTATTTATCTATTTAAGAATGTCTATCGTCGTCTAGTATCCATGATACAAGCTTTGCTTAGTTTGGGACTAGGTCGATTTGTGTGTCTGCAAATATTTATTTATATATTTACATTTGGGATTCCTGTATCATTAATATCATTCTGTGCAAGCAATTCCCTGCTTTGAGCGCTTTGCCTAATCCATCTGTACTCTTTACTCGTAAAATTGATATAACTATGACGTTCAAGTGATCGTTGTTACCCACAATAACTATACTAGTAGGTAGATAAGGTTCGAAACCCTTTCGTAATATAAGGGTGGAATAGGGGTAATAAACCAGTTATATGGTCTTATGGTGTAGCAATGTTACAAAACATTCCAGAGCAAAACAACCGTTTTTTTTACTAGCTATTAAAATATTTTTTGCTCATAGAAGAATTTTATGAATGGATTCAATTTAAAGGATTACAAACATTATTTTTGGCAAGGGCTTTCTGTGAGTCAATCAGACTACTTATTTACTACGCTAGCTTAATGACCCAAAGAGGGTATTGGCCTGTGACACAAGAGAACTCCACTCTTCCCTATTCTGCGCCATATCACGCCAGTTGGCTGCCCCGGGTACTATTACACTATTCTGTGCCCGGGTGGTTAGATCGTTGAGGGCTTCGTCACTCGCTCATGCGCCTCACCCTACCGTCAAGCCTAACGAAACTAAACCTCTACCTACGCTTAGTTACTACGAATCGCGGCGACAAGATATATTTGGGGTGAGCGCTGAGGTGAGCTTAAAACAAGTTACAAAATAGTGCGGCTCTTTCAGCGCCCTATTTTTCCTCGCCCCCCCCCCCCCCCCCCCCCATTCGAGTCTTCATTCCTGATTGGTCCCAGAAGTTCCACCAGATTTTCCTGTCTGCCATTAATAAGAGCTTGCTCTCTTCTTTCAGACAACTTCAGAACAATATAAAAAATTACGTAACCTCAGATAGGTGAATTTATATACCAACTAGCTTTTTCCCGCGGCTTCGCCCGCGTACTAAGAGTAATGTTAACCGTCTACAAAAAAGGTGCATCTCAGTTTCAGTCTTTTATATATTTAGATCGACTCTACATAGACTCTGCATATCGAACATAGACTCTACACATCGAATCTACATATCGACTCTACATATGGACTATAAATATCGAATCTACATATCAACTCTACATATCGACTCTACATATTTAGATAGATGTCCACTGTGTACTTAGATAGGTGTCGACTCTACATATCGACTACATATTGACTTTACATATCGACTCTACATATCGACTCTACATATCGACTCTACATATCGACTCTACATATCTGGACCCCCACATAAAATTTCACCCCCTCTTTTAATGGGTTGGGTGCAGGTTTCCAAAAAAAAATGATGCACGATTTTTTTGTTAGTCACAAATAGTCCGCATACCAATTTTTAGCTTTCTACCTTGAAAATTGCGGAATGCTCCATACAAACTTCCACCCCCCATTTTGGGGAAGTGGGGGGTTAGAAAGAGACAAAAAGTAGTCTATGTCACTCTCCATCCCTTCAACTATCTCCACTTAAAAAATCACGTCAATTCGACACCCCGTTTTGCCGTGAAAGACGGACAAACAAACAAACAAACAAACACATACACTTTCCCATTTATAATATTAAGTATGGATTATACAACACTACTGAAGCTACAGATTACCTATTTCAGTAGGTACGCTAATTAACCAATAAAGTAGGTACCTAATCATGACTAGGACCATGATATTATTAAAGAATTAAAGTAGCTACTTACGTTCTAGTACCTTTTGTCCTTATGGAGACCTAAGCACAAGATCTAAGTCGAGTTCAACTAAAAAAATCTACCACATAACATAGCCAGGTTAACTAAATAAAACAGTCTTCCAAAAACACTTTTCATATCCATCACGTACTTTATCTCCTAATGTTTTAATTCTATTTGTTCAAACTAAAAAGCCCCCTCATAATCTATTTTCATCCGTCAAAATTTTCTACCATTCCCACGCAATTCTAGCACTTATATCCATACCACTAATAAACTAATTCCCATGAGTGTAATTTCGAATGATTCATGTAAAACTGATTTATTAATATATCGTAAATTACGAGGGTACGAGTAGGAGCGGAAACGGAAGGTGGGGGTCAGTTCCGCCATTTGGGTTGTTTACTTATTTCTACCAAAATGGTAGTTTTTGTTTTAGGTAGGTTAAAGGTGATGTTACACGTGATTTGTTATGTCTCATTATGGAATATTTGGCCAAAATGACATTGAATAACGGGATATTGAAAACGATCTATATGTACACACACATGAAAATTGCTTTTGTCTTTAGTCTAGTCGCAGAAATACGTGAGACTTCATCGTAAAAGCTCGGGAAATACAGTTTAGTCAGATATTTTAGTCTCTGACGTAACAAAGTATGCAAGAATATCTGAGAAATTCATTCTTTTTAGAGCTTTTGCTCTAGAAATACATTTATGTCTGATAATTTATTATCTGACAGTAACAAAGCGCGCAAAAATATCTGAAACTTCATCCTAATGCTTTGTTGTATCACATATATTGCAGGTGACTGTGTCACCGAAACCATTACTTACATCCTGTTTCGTCGTCGGTTAATTAGGCCTCGCCACAAGTTTCACGGGAAGCCGTACAGTAAGACGCGGGGTAAGAGGATTGTTCGACATGTAATACTTCTAGGACTGTACTGCTGATTGTAGGGTGTCCCTCATTCTGGCTTTTATTTTGTTTACTATGACAGTGGTTGCCAAAGTTGGACTCTAAATAAAGAAGTCGTGCACAAACTACAAGTTTTCCAACGGGCAGTAGAACGTAGTATGCTGGGGCTTAAACTGAGAGACAGGGTCCGAAGCTCTGAAAAGAAAAAAGACCAAGCTGATAGACGTAGGTGATCTAGCCTGCAGGCTAAAATGGCGCTGGGCTGGGCATGTGGCCTCGCTGCACAGCACGGCTATCACAAGACGGCGCGCGAGCTTTCTCGATTTTTCTCGCACTATCCGTCTCTCTCTTATTAGAAAACTTAGAAAGAGAGGTATGGTGCAAGAAAAATCGAGAGAGCTCGCGCGCCGTCTTGTGAATTGTGATAGCCGTGCTGGAGCGTGCGCGACACGCCGGCGCTGGAGAGACGACATCGAGCCAGGGATCGAAACCGGTTTTTTCAAAAGTCCCCGAAGTAGTCTAATATTTTGAATTATTTTAGGCTCTTAATGTAGGACTCTATCATGTATTTAGGTAACATTTTCGTATTATTAGACAGCCTGATCAAAAATGAACCAAAGAACGAAATTGAACGAAATAAAACCGATATTTTTGTATGGTGTAAATACCGGTATCCGATCCCTGCATCGAGCAGATCGTGGACGTGCATGGAGGAGGCTTTTGCCCAATCTTGGGTCCCCAAAAACTAATTTATGTCAATTGTTTTATTCTCTAAATATTTTATTATACCTATTCATTAATTTTAATTTTATTATTACTTTACTGTTCATAGATCTCACGCAGACTGCTAAATTCAAATTTCTAATTTAATAATGAAATATAAATTATTTTTAATTTTAATTGATTTTTAATTTAACTTATCATTTGGATATGGATATAGATCTTAATTCACATGTTAATTTAATTAATTTAATACCAATTATTGTAAAAAAGTTTAAAATACTGACATTTAGAATAACAGAATTTTATAATGAAATTAAAACTACGCAGCGGGATTCGACGACGGAATTTGGTCGCGGAATTCAGTCTGTAGGTATAATTTGAGATTATTTGAGTGGACCGAATTACAACGTAGTAGTCAATTCAAAAAGCAACTCTACCGTCCTATATAGAAGACTCCAATTCCAATGACACTTTTATGAAAATGCGGCCACATTGAATAATCTTAACCATATGTGGCGAGCTCTAAGCTACATATCCACTAGAGATGTGCTCAGCTGCGTTTAGTGCCTTAGAGGCAAAACCTATGGGACAACTATCGACATAAACGACTTACCTTTTTCGGGCCTACCAGTATAAGTGTGATCTTCCGATGACGCATAGTCGTTACAAATATCAGGGTAATGTTATTGTAGGGGCTTGTGATGATATATGGCACTGAAACGTGGTCGCTTACTATGGGCCTCATAAGAAAGCTCAAAGTCACCCAAAGGGCAATGGAGAGGGCTATGTTGGGAGTGTCTCTGCGTGATCGCATCAGAAATGAGGCTATCCGCAGCAGAACCAGGGTATCCGATAACCCTCCGAATCGCTAAACTCAAGTGGCAGTGGGCGGGGCACATTGCACGTAGAACCGATGGCTGTTGCGGCGGAAAGGTCCTCGAGTGACGACCACGTACCGGAAGGCGTGAGGTGAGTAGGCCCCCCACAAGTATAAAATGTAATTTCTTTTTTCTTAAATAAAAAAATAAAATAAAAAGTGACGTCACTATTTTCTATTGTCAAACAGCGGGAATTTTTTGTCCTTTATGTATTAACAAGCTTCTGCCCGCGACTCCGTCCGCGTGGAACTAGTTTATATCGTAGCTCCATACAAATTTTCACCCCCCATTCCACCCCCTTAGGAGATGATTTCCGGGATAAAAACTATCCTGTGTCCTTTTCCAGGACTCCTATACTAAATTTCATCTAAATCAGTTCAGCGGTTTAAACGTCAAGAGGTAACAGACAGACAGATAGACATACTTTCACATTTATATTCTGTCCGTGACTTCATCCGCGTGGAACTAATTTATATTGTAGCTTTCACCCCCATTTCACCCCCTCACAGGATAATTTCCGCAATAAAAAATATCCTGTCGTTCCCCGGGACTCAAACTATCTCTATACCAAATTTCATTCAAGTCGGTTCAGCGGTTTAAGCGTGAAGAGGTAACAGACAGACAGACACACGCTTTCGCATTTATAATATTAGTATGGATACAAATCTAAGTTAGAAAAATAAGTTGATGCGTCATGTCTTCCTAGTATTTTTGTGTGTTTTATTTAGTGAGAATATTTTATTTTTAATGACTTCTTCTGTACTCATCATCATCATCATCATATCAGCCCACAGACGTCCACTGCTGAACATAGGCCTCCCCCAAAGAGTACCACAATGACCGGTCCTGCGCCAACCGCATCCAGCGGACTCCAGCGACCTTTACCAGGTCATCAGTCCACCTTGTGGGGGGCCTACCCACGCTGCGCCTTCCGGTACGTGGTCGCCACTCAAGAACCTTTCCGCCCCAACGGCCATCGGTTCTACGTGCAATGTGCCCCGCCCACTGCCACTTAAGTTTAGCGATTCGGAGGGCTATATCGGTTACCTTGGTTCTGCTGCGGATAGCCTCATTTCTGATGCGATCACGCAGAGATACTCCCAGCATAGCCCTTCTTCTGTACTAATACTTCGGAATTATGGTCACTGTACTGTAACCGCCTATACCGGAAGGCGCGTAACGAATCACAAACGAAATGGCAACTTTTCTATGAGAACTCTTGTACGGCTTCCCAATTGCAGGATTAGCGTAAATTATGTCTTAATGGTATTAGAAACCTTTCTTATAAGACATTTGAGACGATATATTGCTTTCGTAGACCTAGCAATAATGATAGATTAGCAATAAGGGATTTGTATCGACCACATTTTCATCATCATCATTATCAGCCTAACCAACGAGTCCATACTGTGGGACTGGGCTGGTCATGTCTGGTCAAAAATGAGTGAGCATGCATGCCGAGTGAGCTGTGGGCCAGCCAAGATCGCCACTGACTGGCAGCCCGACAGCTCAAAACGGAGACGCGGTAGACTCGCCGGCGATGGCGGGGACGAGCTAGACTCCTTTTTAAAGGATTGCCCAGAGGTCACTCGGGATCGGGGTATCTGGAAACGGAGGGGGGAGGCCAACCTAGCAGAGGGACACCACAGGCTGCCAATAAAATAAAAAATAAACGAGTTCATAATCCAGAAACTGCAATCTCTGCATCAAGCAGCGTCTATCGTCCATTGTGCAGTCTCCTATCCTTACGTTTTTCGGGCACATATGTTGTCGAGGAGATCGACTTGTGGTCCAGGGAAAGGACCAGTACGGGAAACAGGACCAGATTAAAGTTGCAGTAGATGCATCATTACACGCAAGCATAAGGAAGGCAACTGTCAGAGAGGAATACCGGCGTGTTGTGAAGCTTGCTACCAACACCTGAAATGATGACCACGACCACTCTGTCAAGAGTGAAAACGACGAAGAAGAAGAAGAAGATTATCAGCCTATAATCACCCACGGCTGAGCATAAGCCTCTCTTCCAGTACACCACTTATCCCGGTCCCGTGCTAGTCTCATCCAGGAATGACTCGTGATCTTATTTTATGTCGTCAACCCTTCGAGCCATGGTGGACGACCGACGCTCCTTTTTTGCACGACTGCCCTACGAAATCGAGTGTAATTTGCGCGGCAATATGTCCTGCCCAACACTTCACAGGCTAGTTAGCGGTAGCTGTCCTCTCCGAAAGAACAGATTTTCCATACCTACATAGGTACAGATTTTAACGTGCGTTACTTACTATTGCCGACAGTTCGAAACAACCTAAGGCTTATTGAGTAACCTAACCTAACATAACCCGAAAACAACGATATTAAACTGTTAAACTCAAATGAAGAACATCAAAAGCGCCAAGACGATCTTTTATGTTTTGAATTAGGTAGGTACTTCTGATTTGATAATTTCAATTATTTACTAAGCAGAAAGCAAACTATGCGAAGGAATAGAGACACACACAAAAATTGGTAATAAATCACGATACGAAATTCCTATCACCTACCCGTCGTCGCCCGTGGTCACCCACATTTTTAAAAGTGGGTTAAGAAAAATCTACAAAAGATACTTTGAAACCTTTATAAATGTTCCTTGACATTGTTAACTTTGTTAGTTCATTGTAATGGTCAAGCCACGTGCTACGACGTTAAACTGACTGACCACTATAAATTACTTAAGAAACAAATTCAAAGCCGCCGACAATTTGGACAATTCTCACCGCCCACATATCTTTTTTCCACGACAATTACCTAAATGTCCATAAAATTAATTGTAACAAAACCATTTATACGGCAATAACACGAAATTGCCGTAGAATCTACTTGTAATGACCACTGTTTCTTTTGTAGGCAAATATTGCCACCAAAATGACCAACCGACATCAAAAAACCAGTGGTGAACCAAACGAAGCTTTATCGTCAACTCATAAGGATTGCCAATAATTTACTGGGTGTTAAATAGTAAGTTTGTTAACAAAGATGTCTTCATTCACGAATTGACAGCTGCGGTCGCCATTTTGATTTAGTTCATTGATTTACGTCCACCCACAGAAGCGAGACAAATTTTATTGGAGTTGCGAGCATCTGACTTTGTTGCAAGTTGCAAGTACAAATGCAGTTCATTTAGTCTAATTTAAGCCATATCTCGATCAGAATAAAGGATATGGAATTCATTTTGAATTATATTTTGAGATGGATTAAACAGGTTGATTTGGAAATTGTATGAAAATATAGTACGGACGCTAATTAATTGGAATTTGGATAATAAAGTTGGTACTTATTTTGCGTATTTCTGAAGCAATATTCGGTAAAAAAAACAGAGTAAGTTATGACATTATGAGGGTTCGTTTTCTGCAGGTTTTCCATCCGGTATGAATTGTTAAGTTTAAAATATAACGCAACGGTATTTATGAGTCTGATTAGTTGGAGATACTTTAGACGTTCATACCTGGAAGTCCTACAACATATACCCAAATCTAATGATTTCTTGCACATTTGTTATAAGTAACACCGACTGGTCCTAATAAATAGCCCTACTGTCAGTAGAGAAACCTTACAGCCTCGGAAGATACTTTAATTGAATATTATAATAATAAAACTACCAATGTCACTCAAGAAATTGTATCTATTACAGCCTCAATCAAGTGTGACTATACTAAAATAATACTATAACGTCGTAAAAGACATGCAAACTAAACTATACATATGCTTTTTCATAAATTTGAACATAGGAGAGGATTCAACTCGCATACGTCACGACGATCTCGAGCCATTTATTATGAATCCCGACATTATTTAGAACATTTTGTGACACTTTCCTTTACAAGCCTATTTCAACCTTAAGCTATAGAAGAACAAAGTTCAAATTTGAATACACTAAAGTGGCTAATTTGTAATTTACCTGCATTCAAAATTATACCTTATATTTATCTAGTTTAAGTTGAATTTGATCAGTGATGGAGATTCCAGGGGTGCGCAACCGCTAACGACAGAGCCGATTCAAATTAGTATGGTAAAGTTTTAAGTCGTGGTGAGGAATGAAATTAATCTGCAACGTGTTCCGTCAACGGCCTGATTTATTACACCTGGACTTCCGGGGACGTGGGAGGGTTCAGTCGACTATGGAATATGTTTTTTTTTAATTTGTAATACACATTTCTTTCATAAGTCTTATTTTAAGTCTTACGCTGCACTCTAGTGGCCGGTAATAATTAGATAGTGATACCTACTACCTCCTGATATCCTAACTGTAGTTATAATGTTTTTACCTACGAGTACCTATTATGTATGTATATAAAATTCGTCATCCGTAATCGTTTTTTTTATTCAGGTCGTTCATATCAAAGGGTTTCCTAAATGTCCCTCTTCGTGATAGGTCACATTTTGGTATATCGCCGTAATATCTTAGGTGATATCGGCAAGACTGACAACATTGGCTATATGGAACAATAGGCTTTGTGTCCTAAGATTTTTTTACGGTTCTATTTGAACCAGTTTTTGGAGAAGAACAAATGTTTGTATGGGAGCAACTACAATTAAATAACATAAATTCCCAAAAAAATTTAGTCAAAGACGGATCTCGCTGGCGGCTGCCGAAACGATTCATTACTATGTAATTGACATAGAAGTATGATGTCACAGTTTTCTATTTGTACCTCCTACTACTTAATCGTTGTATGGAAAACCAAGTAAATTGCTGTTTCGGTTGCGAATTACTGCGTTTAGGTCCATAGTTGCAGTACAATTTTGTTTCTATAAGAGCGTAAAGGATTTCATTTCTAGCTTTAAATTTACTCTTGGCCAATAAAAAAAAATGCATATTTTTCTAAATTTTCTTTTTATAATCTAAAGGTCCGGCCACACCGGTGCTCAAAAAACAGTTAGGGTACGGAATCGCAGTGACATGACGTTATTGACATGGAACTTCATACTAGGTAGGCCGTATCCGTACCGTCAACGTTTTTTGAGCACCGGTGTGGACGGACCTTAAATTATATTTTGTAATTTATACTTTACTAGCTTCCGCCCACGACTTCGTCTGCGTAGACCCGTGATAAAAACTATCCCATATTTTAATCAAGGCTATAAACTATCTTCGTGAAAAATGTCATCCAAATCGGTTCAGCCGTTTAAGCGTGATTGAGTAACACACATCCAAACATCTCTAAACATCCAAACATCGAAACTTTCGCATTTATAATATTAGTCGGATTACAATTATTTGATGGTTTACTATTCATTTACCAACACTACGTTATCAATTTTATATGAATATTGCTTTTGTCGTTGAGACTTTGTTGCGAATTTTAATAATTTGAATTTTAGTAGCAGAGTTAGGGCAAACTATGTGCCACCAAAAATATGCGGCACTTCGATGAAAACAAAGCTTCTAAATTATTCACGTCCCCCCCCCCCCCCCCCCCCCTATCACAAAAATATAAACGCAGGTTTTATCATCTTTGCTCCCCTAATGAAGTAAGAATAAGACAATGCATCGCGCGAAGGCAATAAATTATCAACGCTATCGTTCCGTGCCAGGGGTTGTTTACCACTGATCGCTTAATTAATTTTATACTATGCTACTGAAACTGTGTACGTTTGGCAATCAATTTAGATACTCAGAAAAAAAAATACCAAGTAGAAAATAATAAAATACAATTTTTATTTTTCCATGATTTAAGGTCTTTTGAGGTATATAAGAGGTAAGTGGAACACTTTAGGGATATTGGACTTGAGAGGTAGCGTTTCTCTAACCCCGGGGAAACCCTATTCCTCTTTCCTCATCAGTCTGACTCTGACCTAACTTACCAATTTCAATGAAATACATAGTTCTAATACCTACAGTACGGCGAATTGTTTCATTCACACCAAGTTCCTATTGGAAATTGGGAAAATGACTGGCTTTACAATAACTTGTCGTGATCACATTATGTACGATTTTAATCGTTGCAAATAGGCTGTCCTTCTCAACGAAATGGCAGACATATCAAAACAAATTAACAGCCAGCTAAACTATGACTATCACACTACACCCTATCACCGCACCTATCACAACAATCAATTTCCTAAAACAGCCAACATTACATTATTAACGCCACCCCTAACAAAACCACAGCAAATATACAATAACATACGACCAAAAATGGAACTAAAACTCTCACATACAACATTTGCGTTTTCCGATAGACGCTAGCGCCACTGATAATTCAATTTCTAAATTGGCTAAGGATTCGCTACTAATAAAACAAACGAGTGTGTTAAACATAACCATTGTTGAATTTTAGACTTTATGTTATAAGCACCTTAGTTGAAATTCAAATGTGTTCGTTAATTAACATAAGGGACTTTAGTTTTAAATTGCTAGTTTATGGGAATGTCGCGGACTTCCTGATGGGTGATTTGTTCCGATTTTGCTGCACCTGTGCGCGTTCCCACGCTGATTCGGTCAAACGGAACACACGTGTGTCGAATCTGTTCCAATTTTGAAATGTGATTTTTTAATTATTTGCTTTTGTTTTTATGCCAATCTCTGTTCTTATTGGCCACTTATAAATACCTACCGATAATCTTATAAGTAAAAATACAATTTAGAGCCTTTAGCGGTCCACGGTTATTTTTAAATATTCATACTTTCCATATTAGTCCAGGCAATGAACTGACAACTTGTATGGAAAAAATGACATATTTGGAAATAATTTATAATAGCTAATTTTTTTAATGTAACGGATATTTTATCAATTAAATTGTTACCTAGAGGCAAAATCCAACAAAAAATCAGACATTAAAAAAAATCAATATTTAATTAGGTCCTAAAAAGTCCGGATAAATATTAATATTTTTTTTTATCTTTATTTAGGTTCATTTACATTTGCTTTACAATATTCAATATAAATAAAATAAAAAAGACAATGAATGTTTAATTTAAATCTATTTAATTACTTCCGGGTGGAAAGTTTGGTGGATTCTTGAATAAAGCATCTTAGAATAATGTTTTAAAATGAAATAAACAAAAAAAACGCTATTATAAATTAATGTTTTTCGAAACCGTATTTTGCCTCGGCTATATGTACTATCGCCCAAAGGTACGGGTTCACACCTCTAGGTAGGATCATTTTTGAGCGTATGACGATTTTGAACAGAAAGTGTGAACCCGTACCCTTGGGCGATAGTATCTCCTAATTGATTGTGGCAACTAACTGTAGGTAATTGACAAGAAGCGAACTAATACGTAGTAGGTGCCCTAACGAAGCCCGGGGTCCGCTCTGGCACCTAATCCCAAGATCTGTGGGTCGATCACGTTAACTTTTCTTACGAGCGTTGGCTAGATCTAAACGTCATTTTCGAGCCGACCGGACGCCTGTCAAAAATTTGCACCACGTAACTCCGTGCGTACGTGTTAATGGTTTCATATTAAGACATCGATAACAATAATTGATACACCTTTACTTCTATACTAATATTATAAAGAGAAAAATTCTGTGATATTGTATCTTTGTAAGTTTATATGAAGAAGAAGAAGAAGAAAATAGTTTATTAGTGCAAAAAATATACATAGAGTGCAACAAAACTTAACTTAATACATATAATTTTTGAAGAAATTTGCACTAAAAGGCTTACACTCAGCTTGATGTCACGGAGCGAGCCAGAGGACACATTCCATGACGCTGATTTTCAGTGTAGCCATTATTTGGACTAGATGGCATAGCACTGAGATAATTTTAAATACCTTATTAAGAAATACAAAATCTTCAAACCAAAGCAGAACATAAAAACCAAAAGAAAAAGAAAAACACAACGTAAATTAAAAATTAAAAATTACTCCTTTACGCTTAAGCTCTAATGTGTTATACATAAAATATTTTAATATTTATCAAACTTTTACAAATATATAAAACGGCTGTGTGTGAGTCGGTGTATGTGTGTGAGTGAGCAGATGAAAATGCGCGGGTGTATAATGTGAATGTACGGTTGCCTAGGTACTACATTTTTGTTTATCAATCAAAAATTTTCGGAGGGACATTTTAAAAGAAGCGACTGTTTTGGAGTTTCATATTGGTGGTGGCAAGTCATTCCAACACTTGGTGGCAGCAAAACGAAAGCTACCACGAAAGGCAACCCTTATGAAGTTTGTATGTGATGGGTAATCTCCGGAACCACTAATCCACTAATTTCATAAATTCTTCCACCTGCGTGTAGACTCGACTGTCTGGATGTTTAATATGCTATATTTTATCCCGTGAGCAGCTAGTCGAGAATAAGTTTGTACAACATTGTTGTTTCTAAGAGTTAAAATATTCTCACTTATGTCTCTATTATACTTCCGCCTCCAAATGTCCAAAATTCCAATAAGACGCGGTTGGGTTCGGTGTTAACAACAAAAACACCCGTTTCCTTAAACTATTGACTATTGGAGATGAACCATCCCGCGTTCCCACGGGATCAACTTGCATATACAGAGTGTTTAAACCGGCAAAATAATAAAAAAGTAAAGTAAAGTAAAAAGTTTATTCAAAAACGTGGGCTATGCCTCAGTCGCGCTGTAGAGCCAAAAAATAGTTTCCAAAATAAATGCAATAAGGTAGCCGAAAAATGTGTGCATTTAAAAATACGCTGTCAAGTTTCAGTTTCGCAGTTTGGCGAATCTTTAATTTAATTTACGTCATGACTGGCCATAATGTAGGAATTACCGCACGCTGTGCGTGTGGAAACTCCCACTTCCTGGCAGAGACGCAAAATTTTGTACTCACCACGGGCGGTAATAAAGAAAGCCTCATATCGCAAATTTATCGCCCTTGCCTTCGGCTCGGGCGTCAAATACCTGCGATCTGGCCCCGTAGCATGGTTGGCCTTGTCACGCGATAGGTGATAGGATAGAGCGTGCGTCACTGGCTGACACCGTTCGATAGAACGAGACGACGCTCTTATTTTGTCACTTGTCGCGTGATAAGGCCAACCATGCTACGGCTCCTGGGATATTCTTTGTTTAACTAGGTAAGTAATATCGCAGCAAATAAAATTAAATAAAATAATTATCACAGTTTCAGTAAACTGTTATCGCAGTTTGGCGAGTAATATAACATTGTTAATTGTTTTGTACTTTTGATAAATAAATTAATAAAAAAATAAAAAATATATTAAAACTAATAACAAAATGTTAGTGTCTATTTTTATTTAATGGGACGTACATGATTTGTAAATAAAACGTAAACTTACCGGTGTTAAATATTATATTTATTTATTTACATCGACATTATCGTGGATAGGTATTTACTTGGTTAATTTCAAACTCGTCACAACACTCGTCTCGCGAATACACTGTGCATGACTTCGACCTGAACCACCACAGTCAGTCACAATTAATTTTTCATTCATATTTATCCACAAATGTGATTGAATCACAATAATATGAATCATATTTTAGTTCTAATTTCATGAGGAAAATAGGTATTTTTCGCATTAAATTAGAAACAAAACGAGTGTAGAAATAATAGGTAATAACAGAAGGTTGTTGATCTGTATATATCCAACTCACATAGGTACGTGTATCTAGTCTAGGCATAGGCACCACATTACATTCGGAAAGTGTTTAATAGTTAAAGCATCCGGAAGCACCATGTAGCTAAAAGTATGCGGAACGCAGATGGTTCCGCCCCTCACAATTCCGCGGTTTTTGCCGCATTCCGCCACTTTGACGGTCTCTCGATCTAATTGGACTCAATGAGCCCTGAAATTATGTCTTAGGTACTAGAAATATCAGAAATATTTACTTTGGACAAAATCTTAATAATTAATTTGTAAATCGCAAGTAAACTAGGATTATTTCGTTCTTCTAACATCTTGAGCTTGATAAAAATATCCAATTTTAAACACTTATATAGTTAATTTCTTTTGTTTCGTTTGGTTTTAGAACAAATAAAATTCAAAGATAGTATTGATTGCTTGAATTCCATTGATATTTTTTTGGTGAGCGGTCTCAGGAAGCTAAACAACATTTCAATTCAATTCAATTCGTTTATTTGCAACCATGTACATAAACATTAATGCTAAGTACAGTACAAGGGCCCTAGGGCTCTTGTTTAGGTACCTAATTAGGTAGGTAATTACCAGCCCGGGCATTAGAATTCGGCTACGGTATCCCCTGTCTGTCGGTATACAAGGTGACTAAAAGGGATCCTCGGGGTGGTACACGGTTGCAGTAGTGGGCTGCAATCGTAGAAAAAAAAGTAGGCCTAGGTAGGTAGAGAGGCATGACGCTAGGCCAGGGGTCGGCAAACTTCCTAACCAAAGAGCCAATTTCAGTAAAAAATATATATTTTAAGAACCGTAAAGAGCCATTTACACAATGTTCGATCTCACATTTCCTTGAACCTAACTTTATGAGGGGCTCTCGAAGAGCCGTAAATGACCCTTAAAAGGGCTGCATGCGGCTCGCGAGTCGCGGTTTGCCGACCCCTGCGCTAGGCACTGGTGCGTTCCGTAGGAGATCCCACCCACAGCAGCCGTCCGAAATGCGTGGAGGAGGACCATCGGGGGGTTTTTATTTTTAGTCGGTTCGAGTCTAACCTCCGCGCTATCCCCGTGGCTCGGAGGTATCCTAACGGATTTTCCTCCCATTAAAAACAAGCTATCTAATTACCTATACCTGCATTAGCCCTAAAAATTTTGTTTGTTTTCCATAGCAGCAGTACTAGGTATACTATCTGAGTTAATCCTAGTTCGCATAATTTAATTTTACCAGCTGCTTAGTCCAGCGTTTTCGCAGACAAACGATGTTATGTGTTGCTAAAAGTATTAAAACGTAAAGTATCCTAGGTAGAACAATTTACAGAAGGTAACAACAATACAATACAAATAGTTACTCCTCATTGCACACCTCAAAAATAACACAATAAAGAACTTAATAACACACGGTCCTACCGCTAAATAGCGCTCTCTTCCAGACAACCGTTGAGTAGCGGAGATAATAGAAAGAAAGAAAGAAAGAAAGAAAATACATTTATTTAACGTCACAAATTACACAATTAAACAAATAAGTAAAAGAAAAAACTAAATAAGAGGACGTTAAACAGGATCCCCACTCAGCTTATAACCACACCAAGCCACGGCCAGCTGAGGCGCTGATTTTCGGTGGGGACCTAACTTACAAACTTACACAAGTAATAGCTACATTTCCTCCTGAAAAATCTTCTGGAAATCTATCCTTTATCCCTTATCATCCAAGCGGTCTTAAACCATGCAATCACAGCTTCAAATCTGAACACATTTTTACCCCATCGCTTTAACACGGTAAGTTATCCCACACATTCATTCCCGTTAACCCCTTACCGCATGAATTATTAAAGTATTATATAAAAAAATTTTTTTGTTCAATTTATATCATTATTGACTATTTGTAATAATTTTTAATGATTTTTAATTTTTATGCTTTATTTATATAGAAATTACAAAATAATGCCATATATGGCTTTATATGCGTTACAGCCAAATAATGTTTATCCATATTTGGCTTCATATGCAATCAAGCTTTGTCGCGTATGATGGTTATCATTATTATTGAACATCTGTGAAACAGTTACGTTTGTCATTAAAACATAGATATACTAATCATCTCACACACTTTGTAAAAGAACGGTATTTTCCACATTTTTTGCCATGCTGACGAATGTTTTTCGTCCAAATGGGAAAATGGTCAACATTATCGCAACGAACAGCATTTAGGGGCAGATTTTGGGACCTCGATGGAGTCTTACGATACTATTTGGTCGAAACAGGTGACGCAGGCAGGCTTGAGGGAGTACCCGGACGACTTGATGTTGGTGTTCCAGAATGCTAGCTGGGCGACCTCTTTTTTTCGTACTCGGTTGATTAACTTTCAGAAAATGCTCTGCAACAGCAAGCTTGAAATCAAACAATGCCACGTACTGGTCTTCATTGATACGGCGCCACGACAACCAGGCATTAACTATACACATGTATACCGTGTGAACGAAAATCCGTTTATACCAATTGCGAGATCGTAGGTGTATTCGATAATAACCAAGCATCGCATTCAGTATGACCCCTCCCATATGTTGGTTGTAAACATCGACCGCTTGAGGAGAAGTTATGTCTGGTATTCTTTTCGTTTTCGTATGTAACGTCGTTTTGTTGTTGTTGGTTCACTACCCACATATGCGGACAACATGTTCACGGTTGTGTTGTCAAACCAAGAAACTAAACTTAGCTTCACATCATCCACGACTGCCGTCTTCTCCTCCATACTTCCTCGACCCCGTTTTTTCATTTCCTTTTCTGAAGGCATTTTCGAGTTAGGCACACCATTAAGCCTTAAAGTTCCTAATGGCAACAATCCATTTTTAAATACATATACTTAATATGAATAACTTAAATAAATAAACCTTAATGCATCGGAAGCCAAATATGACTGTCACAGTTTTTGACTCGAATACATAGGAAGCCAAATATGGCCTATACATAAACAAGATCAAATCTATTACGAAAACATCATATATTACAAAATACATACGCAATATAAGTTAACGAATGTTTGAACTATATGTTTATATTTTTTTGATGTTATTACCCACCTTTATATACTTGTTTTTTAGCCTGTAAGTTTATCTATTTACTCCGCACTGCACCGAAGTAACACATCTCACTTATCCTTAACATTTTTATAAGAAATAACTTACCCGCAGGAATAAAAAAAATACATCCAGATTCACGGAAAGTGGTTGTTTAGAAATGACGATTGTTTGCTGACGATTCAATTAAATTATTATCTTTAAAAAAATGTTAAACTTGGGTGATCAAATATGGCTTTCTATGCGGTAAGGGGTTAAACCATCCGTTTACAGCGGCAAGTTTGCATCACGGTAAATCCTTTAAACCCCTGTGGAACCCTTGCGATCAATCCGATACGATTTTCTACCACTTGAGGACTCGACAATTCGTAAAGCAATCACCACCAGTTAAACAAGACCCGCCCCACTTCTCTCTCTCAAAGTTAATAAGGTGATAGAGACGCATGACGTAGAGGTATAGAAGGTCAACTTAAACTGGTGATAGGTCTGTATGGCACTTGTAACCACCCCCGTATTAAGCGAGTTTTAAACGTTTAAAAGATTTAAGTGTAGCGGAGTGTTGATTCCATTTTGTTTGTTTGTTTACGAATGGATAGGTTCGAAGTGTAAGATGTTTTGTTAAACCGATTACAGTGGATGCAGAAGGGGTGTGGAACTGATTGGAAATAGCCATTTGAAACCCAAATAACCGCACTTTTACATACAATCAGCACTGCTGTAGGTGTCTGACACCTCAGCATAATGCTGAGCCAGTGTCCGGTTCACTGCCGCAGAGACACACTTTGTTTCATGCTTTATATGTTTCTCTTGTTTATTTTATTGTTTAATATGTGTGTCCTGTGTGTTTGTGAATAAATGTATCTTTCTCTCTTTCTATACAAAATTACCTACAGTATTATTTAATAAGTACTATAACCGACTGAACTACTGAAAGAATAGGCACAGGAAACAAAGGAAAGACAAACAAAACGAATAATGTCAGGATCTTAAACAAAATACAGATTTAGTATAAAAAGGTTTAATTTAATGCTTCCAAAGGGGTGACGTGCACAAGTAGAATCATCATCATCATCATCATATCAACCGAAAGACGTCCACTGCTGGACTGCCCGGTGCACCGGTCATGCTCATGCGCCACCCAAATCCAGCGGACTCCCGCGACCTTTACCAGGTCATCAGTCCAGTCCACCTTGAGGGGGGCTCAAGTACAATGTGATATAAGTATTCGAGTTTACAATGTTCGGGCAATTAATGACAGTATACTCGTAACAAGTGTTCAAGACTTCATACAAGAATCCTGAAAAAACATAGGTACCTATATAATGAGGTGGGGTATTTCACAATTTTGCCACTTGACAATGACAATTCGTCGTACATTGCTGCGTCTGCAAGTAATGATGGTCAAATGAACAGCCAAATGGGTACACGAGTTATTTGTAGACCCCACCCAGCAAACAGATTGTGAGTGTCAGGTGACTATTGTCAAGTAGTTAAAATTCGGCCTGGGGATCAATCTCATGCCATGCGATTCCAATTTGATTTCAATGTGTTTCGCACACTCGTTTTGACATGCGTCGTCGGTATTCTATCAGTTTTAAGTACTAGTTTAAATGCATTGAAGTCGTCTAGGTATAGACAGATGAGATGAACAATGCTTGTGATATCATCTCACTTAATATTGTAATGTGTTAGTTATAATGTGAATGTTTGTATGTTCAGATGTATGTACGTTTGTTACTCAATTACGCAAAAACGACTGAACGGATTTTTATGAACATTCGATTCGATGCACACAGATAGTTTATTATTGGCATTAAAACATACATTTCTTTTCATTCTACACGGGATGAAGTAGGAGGTGGGGGTTCCTATGGAACTTCACGTGGTCGAAATTGAAGGCAAAACGTACACAATCATCATCATCCTCCTAGCGTTATTCCCGGTTGTGGCCTAAAAGAGCCCGGGGTCCGCTTTGACACCTAATAAACCCAAGATTTGGCATAGGCACTAGTTTCACGAACCTGACCTTCCAACCCAGAGGGAAAACTAGACCTTATTAGACCGGTTTCCTCACGTTTTCTTTCACCGAAAAGCTAACGGTAAACATTCCGTATATACGTTCCGAAAAACTCATTGGTACGACCCGGGATACGAACCCACGACCACCGCTTGACAGCCGCATGCCTGAACCACTAGGCTACCGAACTTCCAAAAAGCGTACACAATATCTATGCAAAATAAAACCTGATTTCTTTGCTATTGAGGGTATTATTTAAACACCTTAAATACCTACCGTAAGTGATATCTGGATTAAATATTACCTGGGCTCCACGGAAGGTCGGATCGGTGTCCACTTGGGGCCACTATAGAATGATTATATTCATCATCATCATCATATCAGCCGAAAGACGTCCACTGCTGGACATAGGCCTCCCCCAGAGAGTTCCAAATGATTATATTAAGTAAACTCTTGACATCAGACAAGCAAAATCTATCGGCAACCTCAAATCCCTTCTTAAAGAACATTATTTGTCTCTCCCCTAACCCTGATTGTATTTTTTGGCTGACTGTTTATGTATCATTATATTTGTGTTTGTGTTATTTGTATATATGTATGATTGTGTGTGTATGTTTATATATAGAGGTATTTATGTACGTTTATTTTTATAATTTCTTGATTTTTGATTAATAATAATCGCTGCACCACCTACTGCATAATCTAGTTTTATCTCTTTCTCCGATACCCAAAGGTTGTCTGGAAGAGATCGCTCTTCAGCGATAAGACCGCCTGTTGTCTACCTCTACCTACATGTTATTGTATTGTTTCTCTCTGTAACTGCTTTTTTTGTGTGAGGTGTGCAATAAAGAGTATTTGTATTGTATTGTATTGTAAAGTCAATCGCAGTAAGTAGTTGATACGGCCGCAAACTTTCATTTTACGCGTAAATTGCGACCATAATACAAGCCAGGCTATCAATCACCTCTCAATATCGCCCCTCGTTAACGAGCCCGGTCTAAACAGGCACAAAAGCGCAGTTAATTACTGGGAGTGAACCCAGTACCGCCACTGTCAACAAGCTGCCTCCTGGTTGTGTGGAGTTGGGAAATTGATCAGACCTCGCTTTGGCCACGTTACAAACCTGCTAACAAACAAACGACAGGCCTACGTAAAATTACAAATCTGCTCAGGTTATTCAATCCTTTTTTAGGGTTGCGGTACCTCAAAAGGAAAAAACGGAACCCTTATAGGATCACTCGGTTGTCTGTCTGTCCGTCTGTCACAGCCGATTTGCTCCGAAACTACTGAACCGATTGAGTTGAAATTTGGTACACATATGTAAATTGGTGACCCCAAAGAAGGACCCGTAAAGTAAATTAATGATTTCTGAACAAGGGGGCCACTTTTAGGGGGTAGGTAAACTAGTTTTTTTTTTTTAAGTTTCGCAAACAGTATTGTGTGACATATCAAATGAAAGGGGTTGTTGTAAGCATCTCAGATATATTTTTTTTATAATTTTAGCAAAAATAGATTTGAAGTAATTTAGGAAATATGACGAAAATTGACCATTCTCCCCTTATTTCCGAAACTACTAGGCTTAAAATTCTGAAAAAAATATGGAAAATAGTTCCTTGCCTAAAGATTACAGGAAAACCTATAAGAAGTTTGAGTATTCAAAGTAACGGGAAAATTCTCAATATTTTTGTGTATTTTGTATGGAGCGCCTAATGCTTAGAGAAAAGGAATTTTACGGAACCCTCACCACGTGAGTTGAACTCGCACTTGTCCGGTTTTTTTATACATACACGCCTGGGTTTACAAAAGGAGTGGCGTAGCAGAAATTAAATTTAATTTTCAGTACCAGGTCTAGGTTAATTAGGCTATCGCCCATAACATACTTCAATCCTATACCGTAGTCGACTTTTACCTCATCCACGCCAAGAAAAATGGGTACACAGGTAAAATCCTATTTTATATTTACTTCACCAGTAGCTAAGTGGGACACAATGATCCAGTGGTACACAAAGAACCAACGCTTTTATTTGAAAATGCGACGTTGTCAAACCGTACTACGAACATACGCTTCAAATAGTCGCGTCCCTCGCTCCCCAGTCGGTGGCCGGCCGTTTTTTGAAGTCCAAGACTAACATTTTCATGTGGTGTGGAATATTGTGATGGATTATTAGTTTACAGCTGCTACTAAAAATAGATTTAATTTTTTCACATTATAAATGTTATATTTCACTAAATGGCCTTATATTTTCCTTATTTGGTTTGCATACAGAGCTTTTATTTAAACAAAATATATGCAATGATTCATTGATTGATTTACATTGAGTAAGTAAATATATTGTTACTAACATTGCATAGTCCGAAATAAATGATTTTTAATTTTTAATTTAATTTTAATTGAATACCTAGCACCGGTTCAGCCTGTACTAGGGTTTGCAATCCGCATCCGACTTGTATGTAAATATCCGCATCTTGGATCCGCGGATCCGGATATTTCCATACAAGTCGGATCCGGATTGCAAACCCTAGCCTGTACCATAGGTTGTACAAAGTAAACCATTTCTCATCTTCTAAAAAAATCGTCTTTTATGAATTGAGGTTTAGACAAAAACATTGATGCAAAATGAAACCCATATAAATAACAAATAATCCGGTAGATATAATATTGTAATACGTTTACAATAAGGATGACTTTGTAAGGTGTAAATTTTTGGTAGTTCATAGTTGGCTACCTACCTCACTGTAGGGGACAGGGTGAAGTAGAGTACCTAATGCAGACAATACAAAGAAAACGTAAGTGTGGTTGGACATCGAGAAGCGTGTAATAATGCTATCAAATCATGCAAGTCAATTTTTACCCATTTAAATTAATCGTATCGATTTGAAACGTTGCAAGTAGGTATGCATAATAATGTAGGTTGGTACTACAATACAATAATTTGGTACTATTGAGTTGATCTGCAGGTCGATCACGTAACGCATTGTACGCGCGTCAGGTAGATCTAAATGTCATGGTGGAAAAATGACAGTTAAATTGTCCTAACGCGCGTTCAAAACGTTCGTGATTACCCCTCGATGGACATGAGTAGGTACATGAGAATTTGTAAATCAAATACAGTAAAATTCATATTTTCTGAAGCTCACAGTTTCAGCGGTCCCCTCCGAACATTGAGTACTAATTGAACGAGACACGCGCATAATTTGTACCTAGCCGTGTACTCGTATATACAGGTAGTGTACAAAGCTGTGCTGTGTATAAACTGTATACATCAGGGTGCGCAAACAGACGGACGTCAGTCGCTTTAGGGGTGGATTGATTAGGGTATCGCATGTTTGATTTGTATGTCAAGCTAATCATTTAGTATTGCAAACTTTGAAATTATGCAGAGCAGATACAGCTAGGTACCTACTAGTACGTAAGTTAGCTGTATCCCATCTTGAGCCAACTGTTGGGATCTTTAAATCGCGTTACAGGAAAACAACTTGTACTTTATATATAAATATATTATTTATCTTACATTTTCACAATTTTTAACGATACCAATTAAAATAATGACGCCTAACTCTCCAAGCCAACAATAGTTTTCCACTGATAAAATAAGTTAAGTCAAAATGCACCATTATGCACTTAGATAATGATATCAATGTGCTACTCACTTATAAGCCAGCAGGATAGTTGCGTAACTTTCCAAACAAGAGTTCACCTTTCAGAAAAGGACAGTTGATATATCTGAGCGCGTTTTCGAACACTAACACGATTACCAGAAAGAGACAACGACGCTAACAGACAATTTATCCGCGGCGATAAGTCAAATCCGAGCAATATCGCTTCCACGGCTTTGGCTCGTATCGAATAGAGGCTTATTACGAAGCTTATCAGAGCTTACAATCCTATTGAAGGGTTAAGATAACCCTCCACCGTCAATGGTGTAAACCGAGGATTACAGGCGTGCTGTAAGGGATCAGTTGTGCTTTGATTAACATATACAGTTCGAATCATGGATGGGTTGGCATCATCAAGATAGATCAACTAATTTAGTCGCTTCTTGCCATAGTTACATCTACATCTTGTGACGACTCTTTAAAACTACGATTTTATAAGATTTTAAATCCACTAAACGTGTGTTTTTTGACAATGGTAGGTACATTTTATGGTGGAACACCTCCTAAGGTACGCTGGGAGTCCAAAATCACAAGCCCATGGTAAAGTCAAAAAGTCAATATGATTTATTCTTCAATTTAGGCATATTACATGCACGAATGTCGATTAACTACCACCGGTTCGGAAAGAAAACCTCTGCCTCGAAAAGAACCGGCGTAAAAAACTCGGCGAGGTATAATTTTTTCAAAACAGTATACAATATATCATTCAATTTATCAGAGTATTATAAAATTACATTGCTACAGTAGAAAGCCTATTTATTTTGCGATATATTTCTAGTGCAGTATTTTATTAGTGCCAAATATCCCTATCCATGATGTAATCGTTTATCTTATAATACCTTTGAAATTAGTGTCTGTTTTCCGACAGATTTGAATTTAGAGTCAGTAAGTTCGGTAGGTAGATCTTTATGAGCCTAGATGTGTAACTACATAGGCATTGTATAGGTGTATGCATATGCGTGTGGAAGTCATAAAGGCTGTACAGACGTTAGAGATCAAAGGAAAGCGGGTTTCAGTCCCGTAATGAGGGCGCCACTGTGCTCGTGTGAACCGACTTTAGCTTTTTAAAGGATATGTCACACAAACATGAGGATTAAAAAGTTGAGTGTTTTTTTTCGCGCCTTTATGAAGTACATATACCGTTGTAATAGTTTGAATCACAGTTTTCAATGTTCTTCAGAAATGAAAAATTTCCCGGAATTTAATACATATTTGTATTAACTCAGGAATCTCACGATTTTAACAACAGACATGCCTGCATCTATATTTGCCCGTTCAGATGTTCACAAATTAAGAAAACGGTCACATATTGATTTCAAATTTGGAAATGACACGTCCATTGGATTGGATTGGAGGAGGGAAGGGAACACAGAAAAAATCCGAAGAGTCATTGTCCTCAACCATCATTATTCCGAATGCAATTTTCCGCTAAATGAAAATTTGGACGCAGATGATTTAATGGAGTATATAAATAGATTAGGTTAGTAATTTATATCATGAAAAATCGAAAAAAAAATGAATTATGAAATTAGGAAGAAATATTCGTTCGGATAAATGACTCTTCGGAATTGAGCGTTTTTCAAAAAGAGTTTACATTAACTTATTTTTGCAATTCTTTTTTTTTGGGTTTTACTTACTCAGAATCGTTAATACATACAGTATTATCGATTATACAAGAAAAAATAGTCCCAGATTTTACTATGTAATTTTTCTCTCCCAGTGCGTGCGCACGTCACTAATATTACCTATGTAAAAAAAGATGGCATAAAAAATGAATGATAATAGCCCTCCGAATCGCTAAACTTAGGTGGCAGTGGGCGAGGCACATTGCACGTACAACCGATGGCCATTGGGGCGGAAGGTTCTCGAGTGGCGACCACGTACCGGAAGGCGCAGCGTGGGTAGGCCCCCTACAAGGTGGACTGATGACCTGGTAAAGGTCGCTGGAGTCCGCTGGATGCGGGTGGCGCAGGACCGGTCATTGTGGCACTCTTTGGGGGAGGCCTATGTCCAGCAGTAGACGTCTTTCGGCTGATATGATGATGATGATGATACAAAAATGAGACGATGAAAAGTAGTGGAATGGAATATTTGGGACAGTTTTTTTTCTTGTATGGGGATCGTCAGTATTAACGATTCTGAGTAGGTATCAAGAATAAAAAAAAAACTCGTTTTTGTAAATGTTGAATTATGCGCTGGTTTAATCCGTATTTTTTTTAAACTGTCTAATCAACAGTTATCATAAATTGAACTTTGCCCAATCAAAAAACACCTAAGTAATTTCTTTTTGCCAATGTCGTTTTTGCCAACGCTATCTTACTATTTGTAAAATTCCTACCTAGTGTCCCCGCACCCTTCAGTTACCATCTTCCTTCAGATATAAAAAATGTTTTGTGCCTTTTTATAATTTCTTTGGTGCTAATTTCTTTGGATTTCTTTGACATCGAGTTCCAGGTTCAAATTTGGCCAAAGAAATTACGTAACCTAACCTAACCTAACCTTTTTTTTTTTTTTTTTGTTTAGGGGGGAAAATGCGTTACGCATACCACCCGGGTGCAGGGGGTGACCCGAGTGGTTATGTGGGACTCCCGTATAAGCTGATGAGACTCACGGTATACCCACTAAAAACCCCCCCACTTGCCGCCTCGCCGCCATGTGGCGAGGTCACGGGAACGCTTGCGCACACATCCGCGACCCCGCCGGCGGCAGCCACCCACAAGCGGCTCCCTCGCGGACGCCCGAAGGCCCTCCACGAGAGGCACGCCAGATGTTTTGGCGCGCCTGCCTCCTCCATCTCCACACGTTCAGTAGCGGACCCCCCTGAGTCCGCTACGAGGAGATCATGGGTGCGGGAAAATTCCAGCACCCGGTGGCGGATCAGGTCTGTGGTTCCGCCACCGACCACGCCTCGGCCGCAGAGGATAGGGAAAGCGGCGCACCGTAATACCGGCATTCCTCTTCCTCTGCGGCCCCACCAATGCCGCTTCCGCGGAACGGCCCCGCCAAGTTCGCAGGGGGTAGGGAGAGTGGCGCACCGTTATACCAACACGCCTCTCCCCCTGCGATCCCGCCTCGGCCGCAGAAGATAAGGAGGCACTCCTTTTCCGCTGCGGTCCCTGCCCAACGCATCCTAAGCGGGCAATGCACAGCCCGCTAGGAGCGCTCTCCTCGGGCCAGCCAGCAGGCCCCACGCAGGCCGGCCCTGGATGCCTCTTAGCTTCGCCGTGGGTTGCAGTCCACGGTTACTAAGCCCCCCCGCCCCGACAAGGCGGGCACCCTCGAGGGGGAACCTAACCTTTTTTTTTTTTTTTTTTTTTTTTTTTTTCCCAGGGGAAATCCGTTATGGATCCCACCCGGCTCGGGAGAAACCGAGTGGGTATGTCCGACTCGCACGGACTAAAACCCCTGGGGTGTTCCACCGCTCGCTTTTGGACAGAGCCCCGGGAACGCTATTGCACACATCCGGAACTCTGTCAGCGTTGCCCTTGCGGGCCCACGTAGGTGATGACAGGGTATGGTACCCACTCCGCTGTTGGCACCCCAGAACACCATGGGGGCCTTCCTGCTCGGGACCTTTTCTAGGCGGGTGATAACCTAACCTAACCTAACCTAACCCTTGGTTTTTAGGAGTTTTATTTTATTTTATTTATTTGGGGCATCAACAGCATTACAGGAAAATAATACAATACTTAATAAAAACAAAGTCAATTATAGACGTCCACCGAAATACAGTAAATTGAAAAAGAACGTAAACACAGAGTAATTTAAGTGTGTATTTTAATGTAATGCCTTTTTTGTCCACGATACTTCCGAAATATTTTTGGAAAACGTATATTTCGATGACAATCTGATAGGCTACTTGACTGGAGACAAATAAGAAAAAGTGTTTTTTTTTTGCTATTTAATAGAAGTATCATTTTGAGAATATGTATGCAAAATGTAAATTATATTGCGCTGAACTTAAAAAAAAGCCTTTAAAAAGATTTTGTCAAAATGGTGCCATGCCATAAATTATTGAAATAGAATCAAATGCATTTTACTAGACGAACCTTGCTACAGCTACCACCACACATATTCGTTATTTTTTTTTCCTGAATAGAGTTAGTTGAATTTTTATAATCCATTAGGATAAACAAATCTCAAAAATAATAAAATGAATAAATCGAAAGATATTTAAGATTTACCGGTATCTAAGTGATTAGTGAAAAGTTTCTCTTATTGTAGTGGTTGATATAATTTCCATGCAGATGTTTAGAGATATTTTTCGTATCTCAAATATCAGAGTTTATTATTTTTTTATTTGAAGTAGAAAGAAAATATTTTTTGTTATTAGTTAGTTTAGTTATTTTATTTTTCTTTTTTTTAAATAGAAAACGAAACAAATGCGACTATAAATTCAAATAAGAGTGATTCATACAATAAACAATAAATATAAATAACATATATAGTAAATGCGCAAAATAGCCCGAAAAACGGGTGCACAAATTGCTCCTAGTTGTTGCTCTTATTGTTTACATCATTAAATATAATATTATGTTTCCATTTCCACTGCTCTTTGTTTAATTCAATTCACTGACTGATTTCTATTAAAAATAAGGACAAAATCCATTTATATCAAAAATAACATAATTCATTGTCGCATTTTCTAAATACAAGGGCGTCTATTTGATATATCTCTAATTTCTCTGGTATATTTACTAATTTCTTTGTAAATTGCTAAAACTTTTAAACTCCTGTAGATAATTAAGGTAGAATAACATATTTTTACAATTAGATTAAAGTTCTCAACATTTGTTACATTTGTTTGTTTTGTACATTTGTATTCGTTTAGCGAATATGAAAAAAAATTGTGCCATAGAAATGAGAAAATCTCAACCCAAATCTGATATTTACCCACATAGAGTATGGAGGTTGAGGTCGATAGCACAAATTTAAACTATTTTAACAGTACTGAATGCAACAAAGCATTTTTCTTCTCACACGGATGTGCATTCTGACCGGTATAATTTAAAACCGGGTATAGGTGTGTAAGGAAGGTTTTGCACGGTGACCGGGTGACGCGGGGCGGGGCGCGCGTATTGATCCCAGGACGCGAAGACGGCGCCTTTGTTTGAAGAACTTCGAACATTCGTATATACACAGGTTTAGGATAACTTGGAATGAAACTGACTTGAACAGAGCTCCTAAGGATGTGTTGTGTTGAGAGTGATCCGCGTTCGTCTCTAGGTTATCAACACAATGAATCCTTAAATCAATTACGATTCGGCAACGCGCTTGTGATTCTTCTGGAATGGCAAGCGTTCATAGGTTACGGTGTCTGCTTGCCATTAGCAGCAGACCGTATCCCTGTTTGCCACCGTGGTAGTACATAAACAACATATAGCTGATGATTTTGAGGAAAGGAAAACACCGTGAGGAAACTGGTATAATCTCAACGAGGTCCAGTTTTCACTCTGGTTTGGATATTTAGCCGCCATCGCCAGGGGCTTTCGTAAAACCAGCGCCTACGTCAAATCTTGGGATGAAGTGCCAAAGCCGACCGAGGTCCGAGGCCCGAGGGCTCTAGAGTTGCTTTAGGGTCAACCGGGAAAGAGCTAGGACGATGATGAGACATTTTGAGGTTCGATAATGCACGGAAACGCCCTGGGTAAAAAAAAAAACAATAAGTAAATATTTTTGAAATGAGCCTTTCTTCGCGTCTGTACTTCTTTGAATAATAACTAGCCTCAATCGAAAGGGCCCTCAACTAGATAAGATAAGATAAGATAGCCTCATAGAGGGATTGTAACCGATTTATCGTATGTAATTTATGGAGTTTCCATAGACAAGTTCCGTCTTTATCATTGGAGGCTCCAAGACGTGGCATTTTATCAGACTTACATACATAATATTAAGTCGAATTTCACATTAATAGGATATAGTAAGTACTTACTTTTTTGTTGTTGTACACATTCAAATATGGGAAAAATATTGCACGGCAAATCCAGGAATTTAATGTGAATCTATTCCCGGCGGCGTCTGGGTGCTATCGAACATAATAAGGACTAAGAATGTATTTCCAAACTACCTTCCTAGGCAAATATCTAAATATATTATAGGTACGTCGCGCCATACGTAACAATTAGATGAGACGGCACTTATTAAAGATTAATTAATTGCAACTACTTAGCATACGATCGGCCTTGAAAATTCGTACTTTCCTTGGGTTATCCCCGAGTATCTGAGGGTAAATTCGACGAACCAAGAATAGAGTTCATAGTTTATCTCACTATAATAAACGACCGGTGTAGGTACTTACCTAAATTAAATGCCTTATGAATAAATAAATAAATTCCAACATGGACCAATCCATGCAATTTTGAAAGCCTCCACAGACTGGCGCGGCACGGCGGTCAATATTGTCATTAGCTGTCAAATTCACAATTGACCGCCACCGTAGGCTGCGCCAGTGTGTTGCAGGCTTAATCTTAAAGATTTGTTTTTTTTTAAACGTCATAAGTTTCCGTTTTATCAGCCAGTGCCTACGATGTTTTGTTTATTTAAATCAACTCGTGTGTTTTCAGCCAGTGAGTCAATAATTACGAAAGGGCGTGGCGTCATCGACGGGGTCACGACCCCGCAGCTACTATTGGCCCAAATCAGACACCCACTACGTTCTAAATACGTTTACGGTTCTTATGCTTCAATACTTTTACACAAGGTAGATGTCGCAACGAGTTTAGGTGACATACACGGAACACTGTTATCTATTCAGTGTTCCGTGTTAGCTGAATGTAACATTTCTATTTCAATTTAGTTTCCGAGATTCTTCTCTAATAAAACGGATAGTAAGTATAGCGTATAAAAGTTTAAGTAATTTTACAGAAAATGTAATTAAGAAACGGAATTAAGTGAAATTAAGAACGTAAATCTACGTTTGACAATGAACGCTGGAAAGAGCTCGAAACGTCAGGATGTATTTAATACATAATGTACCTACCTACTAAATCTTTATTAAAAAAATAAAAACGTTGGCTTATGAACATAAACAAAGAAATATTTGAACAAATTTAGACAAATATGAAATCAAAATCAACCATCAACCTGTAGAATATGTGGAGGAATATATTTGTTCGCTGCAGATCATATCAGAATCGGACCAAACCACTAAAGAAATTAAAAGACGAACTGCTAATGGCTGGAAAAGATATTGGTCCCTAAAGGAGGTTATGATATCCACTGACCTCAGTATCGGTATCAAGAGAAAGGTCTTTAACACCTGCATTCTCCCGTGCATCACATATGGATGTGAAACCTGGTCTCTTACAAAACATCACAGAAACACGCTAGAATATTGTCAAAGAGCCATGGATCGAGGCTTGATATTAAGTAGCAAGACAGGAAACAAAACACGTCCATAATTCTTATGAAAATAAGAAACAAATCAAAGGTTATGGACATACTTACCAAGATAGACCAACAAAAGTAGAGATTTACGGGACACATGCTACGTAGTACCAAAGAAAAGTGCAGCAAAATCATAACAGACTGGTACCCTAGAAATGGAAAAAAAATAGAGGAAGACAGAGCAAGAGATGGGAAGATGAGTTAAAACTCACAGCGGGTCCTTACTGGAGAAGAGTCGCTGTCTAGAGACAGAATACAGTGGAAGATGTTAGAGGAGGCCGATGCCAAGAGGCACTCCGAACATTTTATGAACGCAGCTATACCAAACTACAAATGAGAGTTCAGGATTAAAGGCTAAAATAATAAACAATAATAATACCTACGCAATAAAACCCAACCATTTCATTTATAAAATATTTGTTTCTCAAAGAACACGAGACTTAAGATTCAGTGATTTCCATAACCTTTTTACAATAAAATATATATATAAACAGATCCAAAATAATTTCACTTCCTTCTAAGATATCTGAAGTGCTGCTTAATCTATTACCGTCATAACATTTCTTCATAAAAAGTTGCGATAAGAGGTTTTTTTAGCCGCTCGCTCGACTTATCTGTTCCTAGCGCGTGGCCGGTCCCAAGGGAGAATTGTGTTATGCCCTTTTTTAGGGTATTTTCACGTAAACGATCATATTGATGGATATACGAAGGTATGGTGCACTAGGTAGAATGACGCGGCTAGGGCTACGATTTTATTTTCTCTTTTTCTCAACAAGGAATACTATTTATATATAAAAATATGGTGCACTATAGGTAGTAACTAATGACGCTATACGATTTCCTTTTCTTTTTGTCTCAACAAGGATACTTAGATAGGTTACCTTAATATACGAAGGTACTCAGTCAAAGTCAATACATAATTCAGTAAAAGAGGCACAAATCAAATTGATTATTGACTTCGTGAGTTTAGGTGTAGATACACGGTGTATATATATTAGGCGACTGTATTGAATGATAATTGGGGACCGTTTAAAAATGACAAAATATGACGGCCTGAAATAGCATATGCCTAGGCATATCCCCACTTTCATCCTTCAAAATATGAATGACTGACATTAAACAAATCCGATAGATGTTCTGGGGATGTCCCCTTCTGTCAATTAAGAAGAATGGAATCGTAACGCAGATGACTAATAATGTGACTTTTCTTGACATAACTCGCAATCGACAGCTTTTCGACGAGTAATTGTTTAACTAGTTTAGATGTTTGGATGTTTCTTACTCAATCACGCTTAAATGCCTTAACCGATTTGGATGAAATTTTGCACGAATATAGTTTATAGCCTGGATTAAAATATAGGATAGTTTTTATCCCGGGTACACGCAGACGAAGTCGCGGGCGTAAGCTAGTCTAACATAAATATTATATTTTAAAATGATAAAAAAGTGTTGATTTAATCAAACAAAATAAGCTATTCGTTTTTTTTTAAACGCTGTCTCTCGTGACTGAAATGTTTCTTTAAGTTTACGACAGTGTTGCTATTTCGGTGAGAAGATATCTACTCGCAAAGTGGCCAGTTTGTGGTTCCAGAAACTACCAATTTGGGAATATTATCTCTCTCCGAGATAAGTCGCGGTAGTTTTTTTATGGTAGAAATTATTTATGACAGCGTTAAAAGAGAAATTTAGTTCTTTATTGTTGTGCGATTGTGTCGTAGGCATTTGAGAGATAGGTGAAAGTAAATAATAACAGTACTCATATTAAATGTCAGCGCGTGCGACAAATACCAAACCGATTCCAATTTAATAGGTAGATACATTAAACCAAATTAATAGATGCCCTGCTGAGTTTGACATATCGGTGAAATAAATAGGTAGAATTAAAAATTGCACCAAACCGTCTGTATTTGTAAGTTGGTGTAACCCGCCCGTAAGTAGATTTTACTTTACGACACCTTTTGACGTATTACTATCACGATGTACAGTCGTGGCCATATAATTAAGAACACGATTTTTTTCCCATACCTATACAGTTATGACTTTTCAAATTTCATGATAATTTATAATGTGTTTGATTAATTTTGTTTCTGATTTGATGAATGTAACCGTGTTTAAACAGTATTTTATACAGTGTGTGTCTGTCATAAGAACATTTATTTTAAGGAACGATAGCTTTCAGTGCTGTGAACCGTTTTATCGAAAAAAATATAACAATTACCTTTTCTAATGGAGAGTTATTAATTTTTTAAATTTTCTCGAGCAGCAATGTACTGCTAACATTCACTTGACGTTTCAGAGAGGCAGAGCTAGTTACTGTCAGTTGTTAGCTTTGTTACCAATACATTGCGGGCGGAATTAATTTGTATGAAAAAAAAGCCGTTTTTTTTAAACTAGAGATAGGTACCAATTTACGTTCATTAGGGCTTATACTTTCAGCCCTTAAAATAAATGTTCTTATGACAGACACACACTGTATAGTGCACACACAGCTTCTGTAAAATTTAGACTTTAAAAAATACAGGCGATCAAATCAACACTTTTTATAAGTTCATACTGTGTCCCTAATTACAGTATGAACTTGTAAAAACTGTCCATTTGATCATTCGTATTTTTTTAAGCACAACTTTCACAGAAGCTTTATCATCATCATCATATCAGCCGAAAGACGTCCACTGCTGGACATAGGCCTTCCCCACAGAAGCTTTATATATAAACTAAATTAAATCTTATTTATACACAGATAACTTCATATAATCAGAAATAAAATTGGCCAAACATTAAATAATCAAACATCAAGTCATATTTGTACGCAGTTGTAGCCACGAATGTATGTGGAATACTCCAATACTTTGTTATTAGGCCTCTCACGGACTGGCGTGGCCTGGAGCCGTAGCATGGTTGGCCTTGTCACGCGATAGGTGATAGGATAGAGCGTGCGTCACTGGCTGACACCGTTCGATAGAACGAGACGACGCTCTTATCTTGTCACTTATCGCGTGATAAGGCCAACCATGCTACGGCTCCTGGCCGCAGCGGACAGTAGTGAACTTGTCATTAGCTGTCAAATTTACTATGGTCCGCAACCGCAGGCCGCGCCAGTGTGATGCAGGCTTAAAAATGCTGTGGACACGACTCTCATGACAGACTCTCATGCAGCGGTCGGTAACGTCAGGCGGCCCGCGCCCAACTAGCACACTAGCGTTAAAATAACCCTTATATCATTCTTATATCGGTTCCAGCCAAGTGTTAAGGTGTTAAGAATGCCTGTAAAAAAGGTCTTATAGCGTGCTCTAACACCCTTATAACTACGAAAGAGGCCCACGAATTACAGGTTAAGGTGTTAGCTGAGAGTCTTATAAGAGTCTAGCTCTTACGCAGTATAAAGTGAGCATCTTACTCTTTTCCTTACCCATAAAATTATGAGACAAATACAGTCATCCGACAAAATGGCGCAGATAGTTAGTATAGGTATTAATATTTGACAGCTATGGAGTCGTATTAATTGAAAGTGAATTAAATTGGAAGTGTGTGTGACATGAAGTGAAAACAGTCTGCCCTTGTGATTTTACGGTAAGTGTATACCATGTTTCCCATCTCAATTTTAACGCGCCCAGGATTTATTAAAGATTTCTAATAAAACTTATGAACATTAAAATATACATCTAAAGTTTTTATCATTTTCTATTCTTGTTTCTTGGCCAGTGGCATGATAAATTAAGTGGCATCCATATAATGGCAAGAGTAACATAAATAATGAAGAATCTTGATGTCAAATATTGAATAACCTAATCAATTTGTAGGTTAGAGTCCACCAAAACAATGGCAAATTACCTTAAAGCTTTAGGCGTTAGTTAACTCAACTATAACGCTTATTGACTTACAACACTCTTACAGTGTCTTTAAAGTGTATCTGCCTAACACCTTAAGCGTTAGAAAAAGTTTCAATACTTACAAGAGACTTAATTCTGTTATAAAGTCTCTGCCTGTAGCTAAGACTCTTGTAAGTGTTTAAGTATTAAAAACAGGTTAAAGCTTTAACATCTTAAGTGTAATTGCTTTGAGTAACACTCTTATAATGCTTTAGGACTTAATTATTTTTCTTAACTCCTTTATAAGACTATTAGTTATAACTGAGAACATTATAACTCACTTATAAAGGTTAAGGTTATAATAATACCCTTAGCTATTACCCAAATGTTAGTTGGGCGAGCCTCCGTGGCTGTTTTGTATGTACAGCAGGTACAGGTAACTTTTCCTGATAGCCACAGATTATTAAAAAATGCGACCGCTAAAAGGTTGCCGACTGCTGCTTTAGCCTTAAGATAGGCTTTTAAGCAATTATTAGGTCCAGTTGCTAATCCGATGAATTATGATTTGTGTTTTTGGTCTTAATCTTTGTATTTGATTTTAAAGGCTCAATGGATACAGTTTTAAATCTTGATAGAACGAATTTTATTTCATCGTTGCTCAATAAGTAGGTACCTATTAGATACAGTTCACGTTCTCGAGCTTTTTCATTAAACTAAAAGTAGGTTTTACTGACTGTACTGATTGTGAATAGCACAAATATTAGATAATATGTTTATATTAGCCAAGATTGTTATATACGTCGCTACCTAAAGTTGTATAAATCTGTGACAAAAACTATGTTCGTGGAAAAGTATCACATCTTACCTCTAGGTACACATATACATAGATGGGGTCAGGATCAAAAATAGCTCTTTCCTGTAGACTGTTGCTCTTTGAGCTGTAGACATCGCAAGCCTGACAAAAAAAAGATTTTTTTTAACCAAATACGGAATCGACAAAGAAATCCGAATAATTATCGAACCTGCTAACAAAATTTCAAGAGAATCTAATGAGAAATACGACCTGTACAGCAGAACAGCCTGACTACCGGACACACGAAAGAGTTTTTGCCCGAGCTGCTTCGTTCGCTTCGCTTGCTCGTTCAATAATTATGCATAAATTACGTCGCTTTGGCAAAGTGTTAGAACGAGCACGCATGATAACTAGATATCCACGGGTTTCCACCAGTTACCACCAAAGTAGTTACCACGGTAACAGATGCCAATTTTGCTAGGCAATTCCCAGTTGCTAATACTACCTTTAATGTTTCTACAAATAGGTACTCCTTATTTAAGTACAGCGAAAATTATATCTTATCGATGCCGTGTCAAACAAAAGTCGATTTAATTAAACAAAGTATAAGTTTTAGTATTGTCCAACGGAAACAGAGCGCATCTTCGTGGATTAATTATAGCGGTTGATCTGGTCTGTCTTAATCTCCTATGTTAAAATGTGTTGGGCTCTTCCTCATCCTTCCCTCTACCACGATTGAGCAAATAACTTACTAAATAGATGGTCAATATCACTCATTTTTAAATTTTTTATCGCTATTTCAAAAAAATAGGATTTCATGATTTTGACAGTTTTCGAGTGAAAGTGCCGAGCGCTCGAAATTCAAAAATCGGTCCGCTGTTGGTAAACCTTTAAATAAATAAATAAATGTGCAATTGACAAACTTCTTCTGCATTCACTATGTAATTGATAAGGGAAGACGTAAACAACTTTTCACCTCACTAGCTCGGAAAGACCTTTTTTATTCTTTAAAAACAGATAGCAAAACTGCATTTTATCCACATGTGTGCAAAGAATATTTGAAATCCGAACGTGTTATTAGTTACTTTTGTTGTCCGTCTTTCACGGCAAAACGGGGCGACGAATTGACGTGATTTTTTAAGTGGAGATAGTTGAAGTGATAAAGAGTGACATAGGCTACTTTTTATCTCTTTCTAACTTCCCTAAAATGGCGGGTGGAAGTTTGTATGGAGCATTCCGCAATTTTCAAGGTAGAAAGCTAAAAATTGGTATGTGGACTATTTATGACTAACAAAAAAAATCGTGCATCATTTTTTTTTGGAAGACTGCACCTAACCCCTTAAAAGAGGGGGTGAAGTTTTATATGGGGGTCCAGATAGGTAGAGTCAATATGTAGAATCGATATGTAGAGTCCATATGTAGAGTCCATATGTAGAGTCCATATGTAGAGTCGATATGTAGAGTCGATATGTAGAGTCGATATGTAGAGTCGATATGTAGAGTCGATATGTAGAGTCTATGTTGTAGAGTCAATATGTAGAATCGATATGTAGAGTCCATATGTAGAGTCCATATGTAGAGTCGATATGTAGAGTCGATATGTAGAGTCGATATGTAGAGTCTATGTTGTAGAGTCGATATGTAGAGTCCATATGTAGAGTCGATATGTAGAGTCAATATGTAGAGTCTATGTAGAGTCGATATGTAGAGTCCATTTGTAGAGTCAATATGTAGAGTCGATATGTAAAGTCGATATGTAGAGTCGATATGTATAGTCAATATGTAGAGTCGATATGTAGAGTCGATATGTAGAGTCGATATCGATATGTAGAGTCCATTTGTAGAGTCAATATGTAGAGTCGATATGTAAAGTCGATATGTAGAGTCGATATGTATAGTCAATATGTAGAGTCGATATGTAGAGTCGATATGTAGAGTCTATGTAGAGTCGATATGTAGAGTCTATGTAGAGTCGATATGTAGAGTCTATTTGTAGAGTCGATATGTAGAGTCCATTTGTAGAGTCGATATGTAGAGTCGATATGTAGAGTCAATATGTAGAGTCGATATGTATAGTCGATATGTAGAGTCGATATGTAGAGTCTATGTAATATTTACTAGTTAAAATAAAGGCTGATTATACATATTTCAGTTTTTTTTCTTATGTAGTACTTTCCTCAGTTTAGTGAGGTGAAAAGATTTGTGTTACACACGGGTGCAAGTTATTTTGACGTCTCGTGTGTTGCAACACTCGCTTTGCTCAGGATTCTATTTTTGAACCACTCGCTACGCTCAGGATTCTATTTTCGAACCATAGAATCCATTCGCTAGCTCGTGGTTCAACCCTAGAATCCATTCGCTGGCTCGTGTTTCAATTCCACACTCGCGGTTAAAATATAACTTTGCACCCTTGTATAACAAATAACTATTTCATCATAAGTATAATAACAACCTTATCTTCGTCGCATTTATCGACCACGACGTACCCAACAACATTTATTACAATAACATGATTTATCCACGTGATACGGGCTTCTCAGAATTTGTTTTTACTATCCACACTAGATATAATAAATATTCTTATTATAAAGGCGAAAGTAACTATGTATGTCTGTCACCTTTTTACGCTTAAACCGCTGAACCAATTGAGATGAAATTTGGTATGGAGTTTGGATCCCCGAGAAGGACATAGGTAGGTACTTTTTATCCTTGAGGCGGAAGTACGATGTACGATATAAACAAGTTCCACACGGATGAAGTCGCGAACAAAAGCTAGTTTTGTAATATAATGTTTTGTTTAAATTTTATCGCCATAATACTTGTTATCTGACTGAGCTATTAATTAGTTTAGGGCTTTAAGGCTTTATACGATGTAGGTACCTACTTATGTAATCGTTATAAAATGGACTTCTGCATTCAGTGTGGGACAGACACGCGGTATTGTTTACTTTACCGAAAGCTACTGATGCCACCCAGATTCACTATAAATATATATTCGCCCGGTATACTGTCAATATTTGCGCACAATAAAAATAAAACACTCAAGCCTGTACCTACATACTTAAACACTCCTAAGCAAAGTCAAAGTGTACGGCCTGAGTGCACCGCTCCGCTACGAGCCGGGTCCATATAAAACAAATGCAATTTGAAGGCCGTACACTTATGTTTGTGTTTGTGCGACTTTCGGCCTGTCCATAAACACCGGCTTGGTTGATAGACTTCGAAAAAATTGAGCCCTTTGTAGAAAATCCCACTGTAGAGTACGCCCCCTGCAGTTTGAAACACAAATTGTATGGTCGAGCCTCTAGCCGAGCATACGGTTGAAGATCCATGGTTTTGAAACCTAAAATAACTTGGTCACAATTCACTCACTCCCTTCACTCCTTTATGATCATCGTATATTTAACACATTCACTGTCAACGATTTCATACCGCTACGCTCGTAGCCATGGGAAAAAACCTTATGTAGAGGAAATCGCCTAAGAGCAGAGCACCCACCTAGCGGGTTCCTGGCACTGAAATTGTAATGAGTCTAGCTCTTGTTAGTGGAGTAATCGCCATTATTTTCGCTTCTCTGCCACTGTCTATTACTCTATATTGCGGAATATTAATGTGGTTGTTGCTATGACGCCGGGATTAATCCAGGTTTTATGGTGACAATTCACCAGAGACCAGAGCTAAACGAGGTTGCGAAGCGGTGAGCGAGGAAAGAAATGACCAATAGGAAGAATATCTGTAGATTAGTCATCCGTCACTCTCACCATAATTACTAATAGGTCTAAATCGTTTAATTCACGTGAAGGCGCATCACTCCTCATAGCTTGGTACAGTCGAGGTCAAAGATATGTGTACCTACCTACACATTTTTCGCATTATCAGAAAAGAATAAGGTGCAAAAGTATATAGGTGCATATCTGTGACGTCGACCGTACTTATTTGTGTGGGGCCCAGCTTCGTGGACTGGACAATCAAATACCAGAATGTTTTAACCACGGCGATAAACGACAAAACTTCCTTCATTCGCGTAGCACTATTCACACGGTACGGTACCAACGCCCCAAGCCTTCCGTCCTTCTGGCACTGACGGACGAAAGAGACGAATGCTTACGTCGACTATTCCTGAAGTCCTACGACCGTCATTTACGTTAGTTTGAACCAAACTGTGCCCACGAAACGTTATGATGGCTTATATGCGAGTAACCTTTACTTGGCCCTGCAAACGATACACTTTTGTATCGACGCTCACCTTTAGCCTGGGGTATTGTTCCTTGATAATACGCAAATGTGGGCTTTTGACACTGTTTTACTATTTATAGTAAGTACCCTGATGACCTGGAGGTGGCTGGGGCGGTTGGGTAGCTAATGAAACTGAAAGCCACAGGTTATCGCTCGCTCGTGGTTTCTCCGAGATTATATAAGGGCGGATTGCATCAAATAGTAACACTGCAGATAGGCTACCGCGAAAAGAAAACGAAGTTCGTTCGTGTATCTCCCAGTCTGTCGTACTTGCCTATTCGATTTGAGTGACACAGGAGTTTTCGTTTCGCGATTGCAGCTGGCCGGTAAACGTGAAATATGGCGCCGACAGCTCTCGTCCCATAGAAAACTGAAAGTCCTCATAAAATCAGATTATAAACTACTCATCTTAAGATAGGTACCGACGTTTGAAACAACCGAAGCCTAATTCTTGAATTTTAGGCCTATGAAACGAGCACATTTGACAAATTGGTGAAGAAAGGGTTCAGTATAAACGGGTCCGTCCACATAAAAAAGGGGAAATTCGAGGTCCGTTCTCGATGATCTATCCTTCAACCTAATGTAAAACTAGTTTTCAAATGCAGGACTGTGACAAAAAATCCTGTCTTGTTTGTGTTTCTATTTTTTTTAATTGGAATTTTGTAGTTAGTAGTAGGTAGGTATCTTATATTAAGTAGTTTGATTTTGCATTTTATACCTAATATTATATTCTACGGCTTGTCTGATGGTAAGTGGTAAACATACGGCCTATAGGCGCTTGCGACTCCATTGGAAACACAATGTGCTTCGCTTGCCCTTTATTGATTGAAAATCAGTTATGTCAACAGCAGTGGTATAGGCATACCTATAAGCCGAATCCACCGGATTGCCTAAAATGTATATTTAGCAAGCCTTTAGTTATATACTCTAAACTCTTTCATAACTTTTTTGTTGCAGGTTGCCCGTCGAAAATTTTCACACGCCGCCACCTGATCGACAGCTAGACAAATCCAAGTCCTTCATTCTAAACACAGCGTAATCCTTGGCAGCTTTAGCAACCTATACTCACTACCAGCGGGTCGATCACGTAACTGTGTCACTTTTTATATGGAAAAAAATGACAGTTGGATTTACCTAACGCGCGTTCAAAACGTTACGTGATTACCCCTCAGGAGCACAACAGCCCATACCGCATAGTAACTACGATTCCCGATGGTTTAGAACAACCGGCTATTACATACATACTCTACACACCTGTGATATATCGGAATAGTACATTACTTACCTAATCCTTGAGTTTGTCAGAAAATGCTGAAATAATGCACTTACTAAATAGTCAAATAAAACATACACACATTCACACACACATGCACACACACATCTTAACAAACACACAAATTGTATTACTTATTTAATTGATATTTATAATATTATACTATCTAATAATTATTTTTTAACATGCATGTAAAATGTAATATACGGTCTCCTGCGATACAGGCAAAGCCTAGTGCAGGGACTGGTACTTATAATACTACGTGTAAACATGTTTGCCAAATAAATGTCTTATGTCGTATGTCTTACCTATCTGCGAGCGTAGCATGGTTGCCATTTTATCACTAATCGTTGTGGTGGATAAAACATCACTCTCGCACTCGCATATTTGTCAGAACAGAAGGTGACGGATGGTCTTATCCCTTTACCAACTCCAGACGAAAATGTCGTATGTGGCACTTCCGACCAATTTTGCTTCAACTATTCCGGTTAAAAAAGTAACATAAGAGGTTTTTGTCTTGTTTGAAGAAATGGCTGCAAATATATGTAGGTACATGTATGCTCAACGGCCTCATAATAAGCAAACATTCGAAGTTTGACAACGATATTCCATTATTTAACAATGTCTCCCAAACAATTTCATTTTTCGAAAACTGACGGCTTCTTCTGAAAGTAGCTGTTTTGCAGATCTGACTCTTAATTGGGACCATTGCTACGCCTGCTGTCATCCAGAGTATCTAGACGAACCATCAATTTTTAGGACTTTGTTGAGGTTTGAGGTATAATTTAGGTTGACAGTGCCATCTATTGAGAGCGCTAAGAAATGTAGATCTTACCGGTCCTCTTCTTGGTTTGGCTCCTAACCGATAGGTAGCGTTAATATATGATAAGTTATGGTATAGTCAGCGGCAGAAGTAGCTGAACAGAAAAATTTATTCAAACCTATCTGCACAAAAGCCTTATTCTCTAGAAAATACAGTCGAAAATCAGTTTTGTAGCACCACTAAACAATTTTTTGTATCACTAAAACTGTAATTTGGCATTTACGCCGTCCGTTGATTGATTATGGAAGTGTCTTTTTTTTAGTCAATTGTGTCATTAACTAGTCCAGGCAATAAACTGACAACTTGTATGGAAAAAATGACAGATTTGGAAATAATTTATAATAGATAATTATTTTAATGTAACGGTTGTATTATCAATTAAATAGTTACATAGATGCAAAACCCAACAAAAAATCAGACATCAAAAAAATCAATATTTATTTAGCTCCCAAAAAGTCCGGATAAATATTAATATATTTTTTATCTTTATTTAGGTTCATTTACATTTGCTTTAAAATATTCAATATAAATAAAATAAAAAAGACAATGAATGTTTAATTTAAATCTATATAATTACTTCCGGGTGGAAAGTTTGTTGGATTCTTGTATAAATCATCTTAGAATAACGTTTTAGAATGAAATAAACAAAAAAAACGCTATTATAAATTAATGTTTTTCGAAACAGTATTTTGCCTGGAGTATAACTGCGAATAGGAATTGCAAGAAATAGAAAAATAATATGTATTCATGATTTTATTCTTAGTTTACACATTATTACACCCACTATCGATTAACGACATAAGACTCAACGAAAACAATTCAAATAAGCCTGCAAAATGCAACAAATGAAATTTAAAAATAATTAACACGTTCAATACCTATAAAAAAAAATCTTTAAAAATATTGAAACACTTCACAAATGCCATTTACAGCTAACCACATTGTTTTTAAACTTACAATTAACATACAATAGGTGCCCGAGGTCACAGTGGGAGATCGATCCCACACAACGTTTAGTTTAAAATACTTAGGTACACATTGTTTTAGAATGTAATTTAATATATAAATACATTTAAATTATTAAGAAACTGGTGATTTTGTACTATGTTCGAATACATATTTTTCATATGTCATGCTCTGAAAGTGGGTCGTTGTTGTTTTAAAAAGTGCGCAGAAAGTGATACGTTTCTGCTCTAGTGCAGAAAAGTAGTGTATTCCAATTGGTCCTCGCCTTATAAGCATTATGCGGGAACTAATTCTAATAAATATCAATAACCCCGCCACTTACAAAGGGAAATAATTTTATTCTTACTAGTTCATGGAATTTATTTTATTAAACATAAAATAAGTTTATGTTGTTAATTCATTACTTTTATTTTAGCTAAAATATTCACTAGGCTCTATGACGTGGTGACAAATGGAATATACCCACAAACCTTTTTTTAACCCTTTTCCAGGCCGGCAGTTGGAAAATGACAATCGGATGTCAGCCTTATTCATTGGCATTAAGATATTATTTTTGACAAACATTATGTGGTCGATATAACGCCTCTGCCTGGAAAAGGGTTAACTTAAAGTTGTGCATGTGAGCTCTAAGGCAGAAACGCATACAGCCACGTGTATTGGTAGTATTCAACGAATACTACTAATACACACAAAACATATTGTAACATTTTCAGTCTGTTTTTTTTTACTTTCCTCGTATTCGATATGAAAAGTAGAGTGTTTAACTCGGGTGAAAGTCACCCACTCCTGACTCGAACCATTGGCGCTCTCACTTCGTTCGAGCGAAAATATTTCGTCAGTAATGGGTGCCTTTCAGCACTTGGTTAACAATCTACTATTAACGTTCAATATTTGATCAGCAAATACGAACAGTCTAACCAATGACAATTCATTTATTATATTAGAAACCCATTTTTTATCCTTTCTTTCGTAATATTCCTACATTGTCATTTTAAATCAAATTCCAATGAGCTTTTTCCATGACACGTTAAGAGTAAGCACGGTCGACTCAGCGCGACTCATCTAGATGGTGGATCACATTGTAGATACAGAGTTTCATCTACAACAGTTTCATCAACTACGTATGTATGATGAGTCGAGCGAGAAATTTAATTCGTTTCACTACATCACAAATATTACCCAGTTAAGGTACAGTCAAGAGCAAAAGTAAGTTATCACTTTTGTACCTTATTCCATTGCGATAAGGTGAAAAAATGATAACCTACTTTTGCTGTTGACTATACCATGTTTGGCTTATTTAAGAATCGTCTTGACGAGTAGTTAACGACCGCGTAAGAAAAATACAGTCGGCAATAAAAGGCTTGTCGCTAAATGTTTTTTGACAGGTACCTATTTTTTATGATGGGCGTATCGAGGCTCATTAGATACTAGAATATAAAGGGCAAAATGATTGGTGCATTCGAAATCTAAACAAAATCAGACTTTAAGTAGTAAACATTTAAGAAGTCCACATAGCATTTAAAATAATGCTATTACTACTATTTCTTTATGTACAGTTTTCAACACGCAAACACTGAATATTCTATTGGACTTAGATAATTCAAATATTTACATTCCATGACCTTAATGAGATATATGTATACATTTACAATTTTCATGTATTTGACCAAAAATAGATTATGTTATAATCTTCATGTCATATTATATAGCATTCAGAAATGGAACAGGTTTGTCAGTCAAGTTGCGAGACACTTGACCAGCTAAATTACATTAGAAATAATCAATATCCAATAGACTTTACACCTTACGCTAACATTACATCTCCCATACAGCAGCCCCTGCTTATCTCTCAGTCATCATTTATTAGATATTTATCAGAATTTGCCTGATAAAAGATGTTGCTGTAATTAATTACCAAGCAGGGTCTACCTTAAGGAATCAGGACTAACAGTCGCTTATCTAATATTATGGAGAATATTTGGTAAAAATAACCTTGCTTTAGAGGTAACATATAGGGTTGTCACTCTCGCATGACAACTCGGTATTATTATGGAAAGAAAGTACGAAATGCGTTGCACAATTTACAAGGCTTTGATTACCAAAAATTATCTTATAGGTTCCTTTACACTGGGTTGTCGCCCAATGTAAATGTACTCTTAAACTGCAAATTCCCTAAATGCCACATTAATTTAATAACAATACAGTTTTTATAAAATCGTGTGACTACGCAATTTTCAACATTGTATTGTGTACCATCAGTAAACATTTAATCTTCATTTGATAACAGTTTATAATCTCCACTTTCCTTAACACTTATCTTAGGTTTATTCGCATGTTTTCAATCAAATTCCAATATTTTTAATGTATACATATACTACCGATGTATTGTACGAACCTTTACTTTATAATGTATATAGTATTTACGTAGTGAGATTGTAAACGGTTGGTTAGGTTAGGTTGGTTTATAATCCTATAATCCTCTATGTACTGGCAGTATACCCACCGACAACTAAGGAAATCTGGGCGACAGGTGTAAGCTCACGGTCGAGTCCCCAGGACGGTCGACACAAGTCAGCTCCCCATACAAACGTAGTTTGGCACTCAGGAATAACATGAAACTTTGTACAGTCAGCAGCAGAAGTTGCTAAGCGTTCCTAGTGCTCAAAATGATCTACACACGGACTCTAATGTCAAGGGAATAAGGATCTGTGTAGGTCATTTTGAGCGTGTTATTTTGCTTAGCTACTTCTGATGCTGACTGTACACACAATGGCACTCGCCATATCTAGGTCGGAAACTAATTTCTGTTGCTAGAAATTGTAATAGAAAAAAATAGACAGAAAAAAGTTTAATAATGAAAAACTTCTGTTTTTTCTGTACGTTTTTAGTTTTACGAAGGGTCGATCGGCCTAGGGACTTAACAAAATACCGCATACCGATTCCGCCACACGGAAGTGGCCAAACTGACTGAGTGACATATTTACAAAGTGTAGTAAGATTCAGAGACATTCATTTCAACTTATCAAGTTATTAAAAACTTTCTTGACTATATTATAATGTTAAAAATGTCTCTTACTGTGACATTGACATTTCATATGCTGACGCAGAACTGTATTTAAAGAGGCCACTTAGAGAATTTAGTGTTGTAGAAGATTTATTTCAATTTTATAACCTAGGCAAATTATAATCTAACATGTCTGTAGCATGTCGTTCCTGTATAGAAACGTACTCTACTTTATGATTAAAGATGAGAACTTTCCTAATCTGTGATAGATCGTTATTTTGGGATATTTTGCGAGTTTTAACAGTTGCAATGGTATAACTCTGTTCTTACGCCAGCCATATAAATTGGACACATTAACTGAGTTGGTATGACAGTCACACGGTGACAAGGTTATATTACTGTTAAAACTCCCAAATTGTTCCAAACCCACGGTCCATATTAAATTGAGCAAGCAACTTATCCATTGAAGGTGAAATTCTTTTGAATAGAAGTTACTTGTTCATTCAGCAGTAAATCATTCATTATCCTTACTTATTATAGTATAATTTTAAACACTGCAGTCATGTTAAACTTAATTTACTATACTTTTTCTAACCCCTTATATTTTTATATTCCCCAATTTATATTTTTAAAAAAGATCACAAAATACTGATAACATTTTTCACAGGAAATACAAAATAGTTCCGAACATAGTGGACTAAGAATCATAATTTCATTACAAAACTTAATTTTGTTCGATCATAGTAATTTTAATGTCCACTGGCCATAGCAATAACAAATTAAGGCTAGATGTCATTTGTTTGATTGTCATTTGATTGGCATTACTAACAACAATAAAAACAAATGCAATTAATATCGAGATCCAAAACCAATTTAGACTTAAAACAATTGAGGTCAAATTATATTTCTAACACTAAGGAACATGAACAAGACGAGTTTTATTATATTTAGTACAATATTTAGTCATTGTGTAAAATAATAATTATGTTTAGCAATTACTTGTTTCTTAATTACGATTCATACATTTATATGTTTGCCGTATTTTCTCAGCAACAGAACATTTAGAGTACATAGTATTTTGTTACAGTACAATGAAAAGACAGCCATTCATTAGGTATAATGCCGAAAATATTCCTAAGTTATATAAAGAGCTTGAATTTCAAGTACTGAAGAATTTGACAGTAACTAACTTCCTACGAATGAAGTACAGTCTGACAAAATAACAGCAAACCACTGTACACTGGAGTTGCTCTATCCACACTTAGTTCACAACACTTGACTAATCATCTTTATTGTACCTTTCACTTTAACCCATTGTAGCATCACTTAAACCATACAGCGTCTCTGTCGCCACTCACTAAAGTGTCAGATTTCACGTATAATGAGTATCTTCTTAAAATCCCAGGATCATTCTGGCTCCGTATACATAAATGAGAACTTGTCGTGGCTGGTGGGGGCGATGACCTTGGCTTCGATCAGGCATTGCACCACCCACGTGGTCGACACTAGAGGGATATTGTCCTGGTTGGCTTTATTTTGGACTTCGTGTGGACAGTCCCATTCTGTGACCAGCGCGATGCCCCCTGACATATTGAGGTCTTCCTCGTTCACGACGCGTGTGGTCGCCCCGACTAGGGTGCACACCCGCTCCCAGAATTTGACGAATGTGTCTTGATCGCCGCATAGGAGAATGACTTTGTCTTTGAAGAATTGGGTGTTGCGTTTACCGGATGACGGTACCTGAAGCCATGAACACGGTTTACATAAAACGAAAGAGTGCAGACGGAGTGCTGAAAAGGGCTCGAAACGTCGGGATGTATTTAATACACAATATACGCGATAATATCCATTTGTTTGTGAATCGTTTATTTATATGTGTAATGTATTTGTGAATTAACAAAATGCGTGCGGTTCTTTTAAAATTAGCACCAACTATTGCATGAAAGAGACTGACGTCGTCATTTCTCAATATATCTAGCATGTTTGTGATGTTAGCACTTAGCTTAGCTTTTTAGCTTAACTGAACGGGCGAAGAGATGCGACAAATCAGTTTTTTTTTTAAATACGTCATGCCTTTTCTCTGCACGTGTGCTAGCCGTACTGTGATTAAACAGGTGCCAATTTTTCGTTTAATTAGGCATGAATTGACCAAAGCACCAGGCAACAGACGTCTATTGATTTTTCTTTTAATTGTATATGGGTGAATCAACTTTTTTCAGACACGTGTTGAGTGCTGAGGCCACTTAAAAATTGCGATATCATGTGTTTAAGTCCACCAAATATGGGTTTTCTTGTCATGTTCAATTCTTTTTTAACACGCTTTTATAAGGTCGACCTGTATGTGCCTGTACTATGTAATGGAATCTAAGGTAGGTAACTAATTTAACCATCTTCCAAGGATCGTAGCGTCATGAAAATTGGCAGCTGTTTGTAGTTCTGATGACAATACAATAACATGGTACTGTCGAACTGACCTGATGATAAAGCCGGAAGATATGAACTTTAACTTCATGATGGAACATCGTATCATAACTGTGTTTGGACTTGTTAGAAAAGTCTTGTAATGAACTTTGACCACGATTAGGTTTCAAGGTCTGGTGATGAAGCCGGAAGATAGGCACTGGCATTCCATGATGGAATATCGTATCATAGCCGTGTTTGGACTTGTTAGAAAGGTCTTGTAATGAACTTTGACCACTATTAAGTGGAATATGGTATCATAGTCTTGTTTGCACTCTTAGTGGTCTCCAGATTGAAGAGCTAGATTGTTCTAAGCTGTCAGGTAAAACACCATGCAATACAGACGCACTGGCGGAGATGGAGAGGATGCGGGCTCATTCGCCTACTTGAAATAAATGTATAAATGTTAAAAATATTTCGTTATCAGAGACTAAAAAGTATAAAATAAATTAATAGTAGTTTAAATAAAATAAAAGCGTGGGGCGCTGGAACAGGAAAGACTACCTGCAGCTTCCGCCAGGTTAGTATTAGTATTTGTTTACAAGAAAGTTTTTCCTGTTCCAGCGCCCCACGCTTTTACAATCAAATATTATAATTAAAGGCACATAGTTTATACTTCAGCCCGGAAATAGAGACAACTTGAACGATCCATAATTTATTTTTGGTTTGTACGTGCATTTATAAAACCGTGTTTTTCTAGTGTTTTTTAAACTATTAATTTATTTATGGATCATCTTCGAAGAATGTTAGAATTCCATGTTGCATAATTTTTTTTAAGGAACTCTGTCATATTGTCTACATGCGAATGGGGCAAAATAACAATAGACCCATTTGATCTTTACATAAGCGCGAACGTAAATAGCTATACCATTAGTGCTTGTCTAAATACGGTTTTGGAACTGACTTACCCAATTGACAAACGCCTGTTTGATAATCGACCACACAGGAGGGCGTACGAATCCGTGTCCAGTAGATTGGTGTTAGTGCAACAGAGTATGACCCACTGGTGGATCACGGAGCGGATGTCCGCGGCCAACGACTGGATGTATTTGGCGGTGAGACCGGGACGGGGTGCGACAAGTTCCGTCACACTACAATCGCACGGGAGGTGATGACTTACCCAATTGACAAATGCCTATTTAATGATCGACCACCCAGCCGGCAGAGCGTACGAATCAGAGTCCAGTAGAGCGTTGTTGGTGCAGCACAGTATGACCCACTGGTGGATCACGGAGCGGATGTCCGCGGCCAACGACTGGATGTATTTGGCGGTGAGACCGGGACGGGGTGCGACAAGTTCCGTCACACTACAATCGCACGGGAGGTGATGACTTACCCAATTGACAAATGCCTATTTAATGATCGACCACCCAGCCGGCAGAGCGTACGAATCAGAGTCCAGTAGAGCGTTGTTGGTGCAGCACAGTATGACCCACTGGTGGATCACGGAGCGGATGTCCGCGGCCAACGACTGGATGTATTTGGCGGTGAGACCGGGACGGGGTGCGACAAGTTCCGTCACACTACAATCGCACGGGAGGTGATGACTTACCCAATTGACAAATGCCTGTTTAATGATCGACCACCCAGCCGGCAGAGCGTACGAATCAGAGTCCAGTAGAGTGTTGTTGGTGCAGCACAGTATGACCCACTGGTGGATCACGGAGCGGATGTCCGCGGCCAACGACTGGATGTAATTGGCGGTGAGACCGGGACGGGGTGCGACAAGTTCCGTCACACTACAATCGCACGGGAGGTGATGACTTACCCAATTGACAAATGCCTGTTTAATGATCGACCACCCAGCCGGCAGAGCGTACGAATCAGAGTCCAGTAGAGCGTTGTTGGTGCAGCACAGTATGACCCACTGGTGGATCACGGAGCGGATGTCCGCGGCCAACGACTGGATGTATTTGGCGGTGAGACCGGGACGGGGTGCGACAAGTTCCGTCACACTACAATCGCACGGGAGGTGATGACTTACCCAATTGACAAATGCCTGTTTAATGATCGACCACCCAGCCGGCAGAGCGTACGAATCAGAGTCCAGTAGAGCGTTGTTGGTGCAGCACAGTATGACCCACTGGTGGATCACGGAGCGGATGTCCGCGGCCAACGACTGGATGTATTTGGCGGTGAGACCGGGACGGGGTGCGACAAGTTCCGTCACACTACAATCGCACGGGAGGTGATGACTTACCCAATTGACAAATGCCTGTTTAATGATCGACCACCCAGCCGGCAGAGCGTACGAATCAGAGTCCAGTAGAGCGTTGTTGGTGCAGCACAGTATGACCCACTGGTGGATCACGGAGCGGATGTCCGCGGCCAACGACTGGATGTATTTGGCGGTGAGACCGGGACGGGGTGCGACAAGTTCCGTCACACTACAATCGCACGGGAGGTGATGACTTACCCAATTGACAAATGCCTGTTTAATGATCGACCACCCAGCCGGCAGAGCGTACGAATCAGAGTCCAGTAGAGCGTTGTTGTGGATCACGGAGCGGATGTCCGCGGCCAACGACTGGTTGTATTTGGCGGTGAGACCGGGACGGGATGCGATAAGTTCCGTCACACTACAATCGCACGGGAGGTGATGACTTACCCAATTGACAAACGCCTGTTAGATAATCGACCACCCAGCCAGCGTCATACGAATCGGTGTCCAATAGAGTGTTGTAAGTGCAACAGAGTATGACCCACTGATGGTTCACGGAGCAGATGTCCGCGGCCAACGACTGGTTGTATTTGGCGGTGAGACCGGGACGGGATGCGATAAGTTCCGTCACACTACAATCGCACGGGAGGTTTTAAAGATGACTTACCCAATTGCAAACGCCTGTTAGATAATCGACCACCCAGCCAGCGTCATACGAATCGGTGTCCAATAGAGTGTTGTAAGTGCAACAGAGTATGACCCACTGATGGTTCACGGAGCAGATGTCCGCGGCCAACGACTGGTTGTATTTGGCGGTGAGACCGGGACGGGATGCGATAAGTTCCGTCACACTACAATCGCACGGGAGGTTTTAAAGATGACTTACCCAATTGACAAACGCCTGTTAGATAATCGACCACCCAGCCAGCGTCATACGAATCGGTGTCCAATAGAGTGTTGTAAGTGCAACAGAGTATGACCCACTGATGGTTCACGGAGCAGATGTCCGCGGCCAACGACTGGTTGTATTTGGCGGTGAGACCGGGACGGGATGCGATAAGTTCCGTCACACTACAATCGCACGGGAGGTTTTAAAGATGACTTACCCAATTGCAAACGCCTGTTAGATAATCGACCACCCAGCCAGCGTCATACGAATCGGTGTCCAATAGAGTGTTGTAAGTGCAACAGAGTATGACCCACTGATGGTTCACGGAGCGGATGTCCGCGGCCAACGACTGGTTGTATTTGGCGGTGAGACCGGGACGGGATGCGATAAGTTCCGTCACACTACAATCGCACGGGAGGTTTTAAATATGACTTACCCAATTGACAAACGCCTGTTAGATAATCGACCACCCAGCCAGCGTCATACGAATCGGTGTCCAATAGAGTGTTGTAAGTGCAACAGAGTATGACCCACTGATGGTTCACGGAGCGGATGTCCGCGGCCAACGACTGGTTGTATTTGGCGGTGAGACCGGGACGGGGTGCGATAAGTTCCGTCACACTACAATCGCACGGGAAGTTTTAAAGATGACTTACCCAATTGACAAATGCCTGTTTAATGATCGACCACCCAGCCGGCAGAGCGTACGAATCAGAGTCCAGTAGAGAGTTGTTGGTGCAGCACAGTATGACCCACTGGTGGGTCACGGAGCGGATGTCCGCCGCCAACGACTGGATGTATTTGGCGGTGAGGCACGGACGGGGAGCGATCAGTTTCGTCACGTTGTATTTCGCTTTTGGCACGTCGTCGAAGTGGCTGGAAAAGATGATGCCCTTAGTCATAAACGTCCATCAACAGTATAGAGTTGTAGAGGCTAGAAAGTAGACAATAGATGGTCGAGCGAGTTCGAGGTCAGCGCCGAAGGTGAGGACCTCGAAGAAGACGATGCAGACATTCCCTTTGGGCCGAGATATTACATAACGCTTTTCATACCTACTACGTGGAAATTGCAAACAATTATAAGTATGAATTTAAAAATTAAGTAAAATTGTTATTAAATTAAGTATACTTTATAGGTGTATAGCAAGTGAATTTTTTGTTCTTTTTTGGGACAATACTCCCCGTTTCAACTAGCTTACCTGTAAACAATCCCCCCACCAGCTTCCAGCTGCTCTTTAAGCCGCTCTTTGTTGAAGGGACGGTCAGAGAACTCAAGGTCCTCACAGTCGGTGCCTGCGGTCGTCTCGCCGTCCTCCTCCGAGGAGTAGTGTCGGGTATCTTGGCACTGCAATTGGGAAAGGATTTTTTTGGTTTAGTGCGATCAAAGAACTTTGGTGTTGACTATACAAATACATGCACATGAAGTAGTGGAGTCGCCGTATGTCCCGCAGGTGTATATATTTACTTTAAAAACGAAGTTTTAACCGACTTATGATTAATACACTAATGAATAATTCATTGAAAAATACTTGAAAAAAAATGCTCGTTACATTCGTGGATAGAAAATAATGCAGACATCGGTTCGAGATTCAGTGTTTTTAGGCTCGGTAGTAAAGCTAAAGTATTACATGAGTTAAAATAAAATTGTAGCATAGTGTGTATACAATTGTCAGAGGTAATTATTCATTAGGCATAATATGATATTTTCTCATACTCACCTATCTGTTTATCTCTATTCTTTCTCAATTCATTCCCGCACCGAAAACCCCGATGTGTGCAATCATCTACATCACCATATTATCCGGGCCGCAAAACGCAGTTGTGCCGATGCTGTGGTTTATCCGCTTAGTAGAGAAAAGTGAAGTAAAGAGAGGCAGCGGAATGCCCATCCATACTTACACCAGCCAAATAAAAGAGAAAGTTGCTGTTGAGTCGTACGAAGACGTCAAGAGGCTGAGAGAGGACCAAAATCAGTGGCGGTTACTCCACCAACAAGAGCCTAGCTCTTAAATAATGATGATGATGAGAAAAGTGCCTACAAACCGAGCATCCGCTAGGCGGGTTCCTGGCAGTGAAGTTACCTTATCAGCCTTAAGTTTCTTCGGCGGCTCGGTACAGGTCAGCAGAAAGTGTAGACCAGCGAACAACTTGCTATCAGGGCCCGGAATAGGCCCGAGGGTCGACACGGTGTCTTCGTCATTCTCGAACTTGGTCAGTTTGGAGTTCTTCTTGCCAATGTTCTGCTTCGCGGCGCCTTTCAGCTGAAGGGGCCCCGCTGGAAAAAAAACTGAATTCAAAACACGTTTAATCAAGCGCTGCACTTTGCATTTTGGAGACTCTGGATTCTAATTTCAAAAGATTGTCGAATCAAGCGCCGATGTCGGGTAAGCTACTACGGTAGCCTAGTGGTTCAGGCATGCGGCTGTCAAGCGGCGGTCGTGGGTTCAAATCCCGGCTCGAACCAATGAGTTATTCGGAACTTATGTACGGAATATTTACCGTTAGCTTTTCGGTGAAGGAAAACATCGTGAGGAAACCGGTCTAATCCCAATAAGATCTAGTTTTCCCTCTGGGTTGGAAGGTCAGATGGCAGTCACTTTCGTAAAACTCGTGCCTATGCCAAATCTTGGGATTCAAAGCAGACCCCGGGCTCCTTTAGGGCACAACCGGGAATAACGCTAGGAAGATGATGATGTCGAATCGGGCACCGCGCACCGCTTTTAACACTGGCAGCATTTTTTCCGGTTATCCTTATAGGCCGGACCCCTATAGGTCGGGGCACGGCGAAGCTAAGAGGCACCCAGGGCCGGCCGTGTGGGCTTGCTGGCTGGCCCGAGGAGGGCGCTCCTTCTATCCTCTGCGGCCGAGGCGTGGTCGGTGGCGGAACCACAGACCTGATCCGCCGCCGGGTGCTTGAATTTCCCGCTTATGGGCGGCTGCCGTCGGCGGGGTCGCGGATGTGTCCGCAAGCGTTCCCGTAACCTCGCCGCAAGGCGGTGACACGGCAAGTGGGGGGGGGGGGGGGGGGGGGGGTACACTGTGGGGTCTCATTAGCGCATTTCCCCCCCCCTAAAAAAAACCAAACCGAAGCAACCCGAAGACTGTCAAGGCGTCCTTAAGCATGCCGAGGCTTTCGAAACATGCCGTACCTTGTTGCTCTCGCTCGCTAGTCGCTTGGTGTATATTGATGAAATACCTTTGATGCCGTCTATTTTCCGCGGCGTCCGCTGCACTTCAGGCTCCACACCCGCCACTTCTTCGAGACGGACAGGCGGCGCCGAGTTACTACTCTCGCTCATCTCGCTGCTCTCGCTCGCTAGTCGCTTGGTGTATATTGATGAAATACCTTTGATGCCGTCTATTTTCCGCGGCGTCCGCTGCACTTCAGGCTCCACACCCGCCACTTCTTCGAGACGGACAGGCGGCGCCGAGTTACTACTCTCGCTCATCTCGCTGCTCTCGCTCGCTAGTCGCTTGGTGTATATTGATGAAATACCTTTGATGCCGTCTATTTTCCGCGGCGTCCGCTGCACTTCAGGCTCCACACCCGCCACTTCTTCGAGACGGACAGGCGGCGCCGAGTTACTACTCTCGCTCATCTCGCTGCTCTCGCTCGCTAGTCGCTTGGTGTATATTGATGAAATACCTTTGATGCCGTCTATTTTCCGCGGCGTCCGCTGCACTTCAGGCTCCACACCCGCCACTTCTTCGAGACGGACAGGCGGCGCCGAGTTACTACTCTCGCTCATCTCGCTGCTCTCGCTCGCTAGTCGCTTGGTGTATATTGATGAAATACCTTTGATGCCGTCTATTTTCCGCGGCGTCCGCTGCACTTCAGGCTCCACACCCGCCACTTCTTCGAGACGGACAGGCGGCGCCGAGTTACTACTCTCGCTCATCTCGCTGCTCTCGCTCGCTAGTCGCTTGGTGTATATTGATGAAATACCTTTGATGCCGTCTATTTTCCGCGGCGTCCGCTGCACTTCAGGCTCCACACCCGCCACTTCTTCGAGACGGACAGGCGGCGCCGAGTTACTACTCTCGCTCATCTCGCTGCTCTCGCTCGCTAGTCGCTTGCGGCTAACTGGGGTGTTCTTTGTTTTTAATCCTAAAAAAACATGTACATATATGAACCCGATACTGATAAGAACCCGACACGCTGAATGACGCGACGGTTGCGTCAATACGCACGAATTTGGATTGCATGCAGAACAAAGACGTGCAGTGGTAGCGTTAACTTTTGAACGCCAAGAAGACCTAAAAGCGCTACCCACGGCGCCAAGCACAACTATGGCGTGCGCTGTCAAATCAACCTTCATGGTTTCAACTAAGATTCATATTCGCACTCGTCTTTTTGAAAAATGACGTCCAAAGTGTAAGGTCTAGATAGTTGTGATAAAAATGCCGTTTGATAAGTATGGCTTTAATGAAATATTTCGGAGAATGCAATTGTTTGTATTGCTAGATTACCCGTTTTACTTGGATTCAGTATTATATTTATTACCTGAAGTGGAAGCCTTCGGACTTTTTGGTGACGTCACACGTTTCTTTGCACTCGAGTTGCCTTTGTCTCGCGATCTTGCGCTTCTAGGGCCCTGGAAAATTAAATAACAACTCTAACACCCATAGCCTCTAATCTTTCGAACTCTCAAAGAGCTGAATGTACAAAGTGCTGCAAAAACGTAGACACATATCTCTTTATTCATGTTTTAAAAAGGGATCCCATAAAAAGCATTCCATGTAAAAAATAGGCCAAGTCTTGAAACTCTTCCACCGTTAAAAGTTGTGAGATATTTCGTAGAGCCAAGTCAGGTAGAATTATTATTCTTTATTTGCTTGCTAAATAATACTCTGCAACTTGGGAATCGAAAAGAACTTTACCGCATTTATTAATTTTTGCATAACTAAAACTATTAGAATTGATATACGAATTGGCTTTACGAAATATCCCACAACATTTCAAGATGGAAGAGTTTTGAGATTTGGCTTTTTTTTTACATGGAAAATTTAAATTTTTATGAGATCTCACTTCTGTTTGTAGGTGCTGTGAATACTATTTTTGCATAGATTTTGTATGGAAATGTTATTTTACCTACCGCAAATAACGTTTGTATAGTTTTCTAGTGCATTGTCCATCTAATACTAACCGCTTGCGAATACATCGTATGTTATTACTATTTGCAGGAACTGCAAAAGTAAATTTGTAATCGCATGTATTTGTATATGATTACAAACTTACTTATGCAGTTATCTGAAGTGACTGAAATTGCAATATTTTCAGGTTTTATATGAATTGATAGGCTAAAAACTAAATATGTTTAAAATTTGGAGCTTGTGGGTACCTTAAAATTATGTTGATCATCAAATCAGTGAGTATGTCGGTGACAAAACTAAGCAATTTTGACGGGCAATAATTCTTAAACTAATAGTTGAAATTGAATGCTATTGAGAATATATCTATGCCAAATTATGCCCTATAAGTTACTGAAAATTCAGGGTTCTAGCTTTAGCCAGCACAAAATTACAGGATGTTGAAAATGGCCTGAATGGCTTCGAGAAAAGGACTATTAAGAGATAGGATACTTAACGAGCATATACGTCAAATAATTAAAGTTGCTATCGACTAGGATTGAGTTTTATGGCACAATATGAGAGGCATACAAACATATTTTGTGCACTATTTATATTTAATAAAGAAAATCTTGATGGTTTGTAGTATTTTACTTTTTTTTAATGTATTTTATGTCCTGACCAATTTCAGCCACAGCGACTGTGTGTTCTGGATTTGGTGTTACCGATTTGCACTATGACTAGAGTGTTGTTGTTCTACTCTCTGGTGCGCTCATGTGGCTTGCATACCCTATCTTTTTTGCAAAGGTACGAGCGCAATTTGGGCAGGTTAATACCCCGCCAATTAAGTTGTAGTGGATGGTTGCCGATAGGCGAGCCTTGAACTCGTCTCGCTTTTTATCGAGCTTGTTACGACGCTCAATCTCGAAGGCATGTTGATGGAGTCGACTTCGCCATTCGGGCCGCCATGCTGCCTTCTCCTCCCACTCAGAGGGCTCTAACTTGCATTTTTTCATGTGTCTTTTCAGAACATCCTTATAGCGAAGGTATTGGCCACCACATTTTACATTTTTTTATAAATATAAAGTAAGCGACCCAGTGCCCAACACATGACACTTTCAATCTTATGTAAAAACAATAGAGGTGAACAATAAGTGTCAACTATTACGCATTAAGGTCTCGAGAAGTTTAGTTATGATGTCTATGTTTAGGCAAGCGCGCCTGTGGTACGGATGTCTGGCTGGTGGCGTTATCTAAGCAGCTCCGAGGCTTTAGCTGTTAGTCTGATTTGACAGTCGATTTTATAAAATTAACGCGAGCACACAAGACGCTCGGGGTTTTGACGCTTTGTGCCAGATTGACAAAATGCCAGATTCGCAGAATGACTGATACGCAGAACGCCACATTCGCAAAATACCAGTTTTCCATATTCACAGAATGCCAGATTCTTACAATGCCAGATTCGCATTATGCTGGATTCCAAAATTAGCAGTATGCCAGATTCGCACATTGCCAGATTCTCAAATTAAACACATTGCTAGCCAGTAACCGCATACATACAGACGGACGGACAACAAAGTGATCTTGTGGGTTCCGTTTTTACCTTTTGAAGTACGGAACTGTAATAAAAACATGACATGTTTGCTTTTACTAAATGAATGACATAAAAAGTAAAATTATTATGCAAGGAAAACGGAATTCTCTTATAATTTCTTCTGGAAGAATAGTGCCAGTGCTCAGTACAGATCGTCGAATCAATTCCTATTATTATTGCTAAAGTCTTGTGAAAAATAAAAGGCATTCTGCGAATCTAGCATTTTCCGAATCTGGCATTGTGCGAATATGGCATACTGCGAATCTGGCATTGTAAGAATCTGGCATTCTGCTAATCTCGGAAACTGGAATTTTGCTGATCTGGCATTCTGCGAATCTATCATTCAGCGAATCTGGCATTTTGTCAATCTGGCACATAGCGTCAAAACCCATTCCGTAAAGGTCGCCGTAATGGCGTCGGGTGGATCTAGCAGGATGTGTTTAGGCCGGCGGGCTGCGCGGCCTCTGGGCCTCGCAATTCACCGAGCCGGCGTTGGGGGCGTGGTCGTGTCTTATCTAACCTGTATAATATTGTTCAAGTCCAGCTCGCGAAGGCGGCGACGGCGGGGTGTGGCGGGGGAGGTGGGGGAGCGCGGCCGCGACGATTCCTTGAGCGAGCGCGCCTGGTCCTCCGTCAGGTATAGCTCGCTGGCCGTCACCATTACTACTATGTCGTTGTAAACAAGCGCGCCTGTGGTACGGATTTCTGGTGGTGTTGTCTAACCTGTATAATGTTGTCTAAGTCCAGCTCGCGATGTTGGCGACGGCGGGGTGTGGCGGGGGAGGTGGGGGAGCGCGGCCGCGACGACTCCTTCAGCGAGCGCGCCTGGTCCTCCGTCAGGTATAGCTCGCTGGCCGTCACCATTACTACTGTGTCTCTGTAAACAAGTTCTTCATGTTGTACTCTTTCAACGCCAAGAACATCTAATAGCTGCCGCACATTGAGCCACTATAGCTTGGCAAATTCGTTGGTAACACTCCCATGGTCCACGGAACGGGGGACGAAAGACAGCGGGGTGGTATGAAGTGTGCTCGAGGCGGGGGCTGTTTGATAGGAGCCTCAGTTGGCCGCCGTCTAGAGATGCGGAAAAGCGTTACTTTTCAATATCAGTGACTGTCGTTCTAGTTCCAAAATACTGGCTTAGAACTGTTTTTGTAAGATTATAATTATACGCGGTGTGTTATGTTAGATCAAGTTTTTATAATGATTTCCATATGCAGTATTTACAATTTATGTACAATATGTTTTGTTTCTTGGCTGTTTTTGGTTTGTTTTTATAGACAGTGTTTTATTCGTGTAGTTTAGTACTCATATGCAGCATACAACATCCATATTAAATTGTGTCGTGTAGTTTTGGAGCGGTTTCCCGGTGTGTTTGATCTCTTGTAACAATGATATCGTGAAAATATCTATTTTGGATGTTATGATTGGCGGCGAAATGTTAATGCTTGCACTGTCGGCTCGGCCACAAGCGACAGCGGTGCGCTATACGTGTATGTGTGAGATCGGAGCGCCGGGTCTAAGTCGTGGCCAGGCCCTAATGGTCTGTGTTACTTAAGCCTTGTCATTTCGCTGTGGAACTAGGCATTTGTCACGGTTGTTGAAATTTTCGATGATGTTCATCTTAGTAGAAGGCAAGTAAAGGTTCACGGAGTTATATACTTGTTCTAAACGGATATCTGTAATAAATCGAGAATTCAGAATTACATAGCATTTTGACAACAAATCAAATAGCTTACCCATCAGTAGTGCACCTATAAGTCACAGTGCCACTATCGTTTTCTTCCACTCCCAACACCAAGCCAGGTTCATAGTTCTGTTCCTCATCCACCATTGCATACACTGACTGACCATGCAGCGGCAGCGTCTTCGTATCCCCAAAGATTATGAAGTCATCCAACAAAACCTTGGACTGGCCATCATCAAATTTTATCAAATATTTGTTAGGTTCCGTGATTTCTAGCACTTTTCCCGAGTAATATCGTTTGTCCACCCATTTGGCTAACACGACAGTATCGGCAGCGTAACCAGGATACTCGGACTTTATTAAAGATTTCTCTACAGGCGTGGCAGGCCTAGGAGATGTAGGACGGCGTTTCTGCTTCAGCTTTGAAACAGATTTCGGAGTCGCAACTAACGTAGACAGCGGTTTCTCCGATTTCGGAGATTTCAACATCTTTTCATTATCCCCATTAGTTGGGACCATTTCCGGAGAATTCATGCCGTGCATGTATTCAGGCTCCTCTGCTTGTGTTGGTAAAATATTTCTTTTGGTTTTGGTAGATAAGTTCCGCCGCCCTCTAACCCTGTTTTTTTTTAGCGAACTCTTTGGTGTTGCTTTGTCGCTTTTGCAGGATTCCTCGGGACTCAGATTCCCATTGCTTAGTGAGTCACTTGAAGGCGTGGTTTGGACACCGACGGAGATTTTTTCTTCGCTGCACGATCGGTAGCCCTCGAATGCGTCTTTAGCGTGACTAAAAACGTCCAGTACTTTCTTTATAACAGCATCAAATCCTTTCACAGAACTTGTAGGATTAACAACAGACTTCCTTGGAGGCTGTGGAACAACGAATGCACCATCACTAGTACGATTGCTAGAACTTGAGGTGGAGCTAACTGTTGAGGCGAAAGAGGTTCTGTTGATTGGTAAATTGATCATACCTGTGCTAGTAACACTGGAAGGAGATGTGCTCACAGACACATCACCCAAGTACGGGTCGATGGTGAAGCGTTTAGAGAATCTTTGGTATTCCCTGGACATATCCAAACCTAGATCATTATCAGTTTTGACGACGTATAGAGATAGGAACTCGCCGTTTTCGTTGTAATTGACGAGGACGTCGAAGATAGGTTGGGGCTGCGTTTCTGACAACGCATCTGCCCGGCCGTGTCCGTTTTGAAGCGGTGAAATCGTTGATGGAGTTGTATTGTTACTAACTCTGAAAGACTCATTTTTACCACGCTTCCCTAGATTATTGATCAGCTTCATCATATCAGGAGTGCTGTCGCTATCGTCAGTTCTTTTCCCAGACGACAATTCCGTGGGTGTTGATGAAATGCCGTTAGATAGCTTGGAGATTAACTTTGACGCCGCTGTTGGCTTATGATCAGGGCTGGGTAGGGATTCCACACTATCTGTGCTGTCTTGATCAGTGGTCTTTCCTTTATTATAATCTTGTATTTTCGGCTGAGACAGATTGCTGTTTTGTTCAGAGTAGTTGTAACCTTCGCTTCGACTTTCATGGACTTTCCCTGGGCTTATAATCTCTTCTCTATTCTTGACTAGTACAGGATCACTACTAAAGTTATTAGTAATAGGTTTAGCATCGTCATCAGTTGTTGGTGATAAGACTAGATGGAAATTCTGGGAATCATTCATTTCAGATCCACTTTCTTCAGCAATGGTTTCAGGAACTTTATTAATTGGTGCTTCTTTGATCAACTCGATGCTTGGACGTGGTTTTGACGACACCTCATCTATTTCATCATTGGTTTGAAATTTTTTAGGAGTTTTTCTTTGTTTAGTAATATCAACGCTAGCAGGGCGGCTCTTGGGCGTTTTTGGTGTTTTGGGTTTAGTGACATCAGCACTGTTGCTCCTTTTAATTCTAGGACTGGATCGAACCGGAGTACGTACTCTAGTGGATGGTAAGATATCCTCAACTCTCTTTTTAGCTGCACTGATTATTTCCGATACTTCTTCGTCCAGGTTTTGTGTGCTGACTGCGAATTCCGTGTTTTCGACGTTAAGTTTTTGTATTTTGGCGCTTCTCTCTTCCACTTCGTCAGTGAGTTTTCTCTTGGATTGCAATGTTGGTTTAGCATCTGAAAATAAAATTCAATTCAAGAATTAATGACATTTATAAATGAATACCTTTGTAAGCCAAAATCACGCTACACCAAAGGCAATGTCCTACCTTGTTGAAAGCCAATTTATTTATAAAATATTTGGCGTTATTTTTGCGCTTCACTAAGCGAGAGAGAGAATCCTGCGACCGACTATGCTGCCTTCTTTTTTGGTAACCAGATGTGGATTTAATTGAGGCATATGCAAGGTACTTATACTTATCGTTCTCTTATCAACTTAACCCAGAGATTTCTTTATACGTCGCCGGTGGCAAACAAGCGTACGGAATATCTGATAGTATGCCGCGCGTTCCCAACATTTGAGTACTTATTAATTTAGGGATTTTTTGTGTTACAAGCTATAGAATAAATTCTCTCACTCTCAGTGCAACCTCCAAATCCTCGGAAGCTCTGGCTTTACTCGCTACCAGCATGGCTATCAGAGGACAGCCCGCGAACTGTGTCACGTCGAGATAGGCTATCCGATATAGAACTAGACGGATAGTCTATCTCGCCGCGACACAGCTCGCAGGTCGTCCTGTGATAGCCGTGCTGGAACAACAGAGCATGTACAGTCACCTGCATCAATATATGATGGACCGAAGGCCGCAAAAATATCAGATACGCTCTAACGGTTCTAGGAATAGAGTTGTGTCAGATATTTTTGCGGCCTTTGTTCCATCGTATATTGATGCCGGTGACTGTACCTAGTGGTGTTATACTGTGGTCTCCTGTAAAGTGGAGGTGGAGGTACTTCTCCAGTCTGGCTGGCTGCTCCAAATATGAGTGAGATGACATTTCACTGTGCCCTAGCTACCTTTCTATACTCATTACCTATATATACATAGAGACGTGTCATTGTCAGGTTTGTGAAATAGGGCCCAATATTACATAAATATCCTTACCTTTTACTTCTGGCAACATTTCTTCTTTGCTGTCATCTAGGAGAATGGTGGAAGTCTGAAAATTGTTACATATCGTTTTAAAGTAGTGTTGTTCTCTGTTCTCAGGGTAAAGAAAACTCGGTGTGGTAGGCGCCTACGCGATTTTGTGGTAGTGCTAAAAACATGGCACATGTCAAATCCTGTTCTGGTTACTTTTAAGTACTTAGAGTGAATATAGCAATAATATTATAATTGCCACCAGTGACAGTAAAAAAGGCAGCCAATGTAAAAATCAAGGCATGGCACCACTTTCTTTCATATTTCAATGACATCCAAAACGGAGGAACTGTTGTAACCTATTATTATTGTCACCCTAATACACAATGATAGAAATACTCTCGTTTGCATTGTTTTTAGAATTAATATTATTTTCCTTTTCTGAAGACTGCAGAGGTTTAACAACTTTGCTTTACATTTTTGCTGACAAGATGAGCTGGACAGGCAATAAAATCGTATTTTTGTGGATTTAATCATATTTTAACCTCACAGCACCGCAGTCGTTCACCGAATATTGTAAACGACTGTAAAATGCTAAATGAATAAATTAAAGTAAATCATATTTTAAAACTGAATGCAATAATTACACACCTCATCTGTCCCCAAAACGTCTTCAACATCCTCCTCAGGTTCATACACCGGGCTCTCTGGGAACAGCGGCTGAGATGTGTTGCCATTTGTTGTCACGGTGCTGTCTCCGGAGGCAAGGCCTTGAGGATTTTGATCTGAAGCGAATAAGGTTCAATTTAAATTAATCAGTCACAAACATTACAATGAGCAGAAAGGTCAACTCGTGAAGCCCATTTATTTAGTTACCTACATACAGGGTGCCTCAAAAGTCAACGTCAAGCCGCAAACGGGTGACAGCCCAAGTCATAAAAGCTTTATAAAAATAAAACAAGTAAAAATAAAAAATAAAGTTACTATATCGAAATTAAACTTTGAATTTCCTATGCCCTATGCCACAATTAACAACATGCATTTCTCATTCCTTTAAAAAAACACAAGTGTTTCATCAATAATCTAGGATGTGTTATACCATTTTGAAATTCGGACTAAATAGGCCATCTTTGAAGCTACATGCTAAATTAGCATAGTTTTTTTTTGCTCAGGACACACCAAAATAGGCACATCGGATGTCGACTTGCGGAAAATGCCCAGTAAAACTAACTTTGCTCAGGACAGTCAGTTTAAGTTAGTTGGTCTAACGATTTAAAGTAGGGTAAGGTAGCCAACAATGGTCCAGTGGTACACAACAAACTTTTGTTCTAAAATGCTACATTGCCAAACTGTACTATGAACATATTTAAACAAAATCTATGCAATGATTCATTGTGTACTCGGCCGGTTCATTGAATACCTAGCACCGGTTTAGCCTGTACCATAGGTTGTACACAATGAGCCATTTCTCGTCTTTTAGAAGAAAATTAATATCTCGTCTTCTATTGGGTTTTAGACAAAAACATTAATGTAAAATTAAAGCCAGATAAATAACAAATGATCTGGTAGATAAAATATTGCAATACATTCGAATTAAGACAGACTTTTTAAGGTACACATTTTTGGTAGTTCATTGTTGGCTACCTTACCCTACATGTTTGGGAAAAAAAGTGTAATATTTAAAACAGAGGCATTTGTGTTTTAATGTAGTATTTAATTTAAATTTGACAACTTGAAACTAAGACATGTAACCAAATTTTGTCATGAAGTTATAGTTACAATTGGGGTCTTTCCTCATGTTAATGTATTGTTGTTATATTGATATCTAACCATAAAATTATTATATTACAATAAAATCTAAATGACAAAATATTCCAAAATCACATGATACAAATATAATACTTACCTATGTACCTACTTAAACGCAATATTTCACGACTACAACAGTTTGCGTTATTTGCCATACAATGGCTAGTATGAAGACAATGCTGTGTGTGACATCATAATACTATGTCAATTTGTATTAGCCGTTTCGGCTGTTGCCAGTGAGGGTCCGCAATTTGACCCTCTTTTTTGTCTTTTGACATGCTTCCATTGTAGCTAGTCCCATAAAAGCATTTGATCCACTCAGAAAACTGGTTAGAGCACCGTGAAACCACAACAATTTAAAGGAGCACTCAATAAATGGTTTCTCTCCAAGTGCTTTTACTCCATTAATGAATATTTAGATGATTGACAGAATATATTCATTTTTTATATTTTTATTATGCATGAATTTAATTTAATTGTGAATGTAATATAATGCAATGAAACATATTGACATTTTAACATGTAAGTAATCCTATTGTTTATATTAATTTTGGCATGCCTACATTGGCAGAACATTCAAGCACCTTAAATGTAAACTAAGTGTAAGATCAATGTATCAATTTTTTCATGCAAATAAAAATCTTGAATCTTGAAAGAAAATTGACAAGTGAACAGAAAATGCTATGAAGCATTCTCATTGGAATTGGCTTTCCAATGAGAATGCTTCATAGCATGTTCTGTTCACGTCTACCGATTATATTAGTCTGATAATGCAAAGTTGCCAGTTTAGTATCGAAAGACTTATTTAATATTTGAGAAGCTAAAAAAGAAAATATTTGATTCATCTAATTCGACAAACCAGATAATGTCGTGGAAGGATTCTATACTAATGCAGTATCAGACTGATGTTATTGGTAGAATGTTACTATGCTCTACGGATTTCTCCTAGCGTTATTCCCGGTTGTGCCCTAAAGGAGCATGGCGTCCGCTTTGACACCTAATTCCAAGATTTGGCATTAGGTACTAGTTTTATGAAAGCGACTGCCATCTGATCTTACAACCCAGAGGGAAAACTAGACCTTATTGGGATTAGACCGGTTTCCTCACGATTTTTTCCTTCATCGAAAAGCTAACAGTAAATATTCCATATGTAAATTCCGAAAATCTCATTGGTACGAGCCGGAATTCGAACCTATGACCGCCGCTTGACAGCCACATGACTGAACCACTATGCTACCGTAGCTTCGCTTATAACTTCATGACTTTTAATTTCAATGTTTGCTTCCAAAAGACTACTGTATCCCAGAAAAACAAGACCTAGGAACACAATAATTACCTATTGTTTGCCCCCTTTGATTTGAGCCCATGGCAGCTTTGTAGAATTATTTTAAATTCAGAATATCAAAATGTCTAAACACATGATTCTTACTACTCCAAACTTGATGGTACTTTTTTTATATCTGCAGATATAAGAGCTATGGGACATATTTATGAGTATGTAGTATGCACTCATATTTTTACACTTGACTGTCGAGCAGTTTCTGAATATAAAATGTGCCAGTTTGATGAATTTTTAATAGGCTTATAGCATTCTAATAATAATCCATACAACTGATGTTGTATGGATTATTATTAGAATGCTATAAGAGCTACATTTCATCACAGATTAAGTTGATACTCCACTTTTGTCAAATCAGGTCTTAGGAAGATTCAAGCTGTTGAGTAAAGCTCATTCAAAGGGAGCCTATAAAACCCAGTGTGAAAAAATGTTGTAGTTCAACATATAAGTTAATTAAAGGTTCCAATTTGAATAAGAAACCTGTCCAAAGACTTCAATTCAAGGACTATTAAGTAAAAAATCTAACTTGTAGGAACTTGTCATGAGAAATTGTATTATTTTAGGTTAGGTTGCTTGACTCTTAACAACTAAACAATACAGCTCATTTTAATATTCAAGTTAAGCAGATTATAACTAAATTGAACTAAGAGATGAATGCATATTTTATAACTAGCATGTTTTATAAGAGTCTTGTTCATTGTTTTCATAAACAAGAAAAGATTAGATATGAATGCACTCATAAATCATAACCTTAGCTAACAATATTGATGTTTGGATTATAACCCAACCAAATTAAATTTACAATATGACAACGAAAAAGTGCTGCAGAAACTTAACAACTTAAGGTTTTTTAAACTATTGAAATGACCCAGGTACTACACATCAAAAATCACTAAAGTAAACAAAGAGTAGTTTAGTAAAACAAAAGAAAAAATAAAAGAAGTAACGGGGAATCTTGCCATGTCATAATTACACGAACGACCTTCCGATTTTGCCGGTTAATACGCTTGAACGACAATTCCAATTGAGATCTTTAAAATGGATTAATCTTGGAAATACTCCACTTACCCGTCTCCTGTGGGTCAGCGTCCATGGCTAATAGTTCTTTTAATACGACAAGGGTGTCAAACAATAATATAATATCGTTTTCGAGTCAGAAATAAAGCGATATTGCACTCATAACATCTGTCACTTCTTAACACCAAGCATTTTAGGGGCCAAGTAATCAAATGGAGAAAGTTTTATGTGACTTGGTAGGTGGTATTAATACATATCAATCAATATATCACAAAGAATATTCAGAAAGCCGAAGTTATCAAGAAGAAATACACGTGAGGCAAAAACACCGACGAAAGAAAGTCAAACAGTCGGCCGCTCGTCCGCAGCTCGACCCGCTTGCTTCTTGCTTGTTGATTTTTAATGTTGCCAGGATATATTAAAATAATTTACTAAAAATTGATGGTCGCAATCACAACACAATTTTAATAATGGAAAATAGTGAAGATCGTTGATGAACAGTAGTTCTAGCGAATAAAATATTTAACGTTAGTTTCATTCAAATAGCTTAACTTCAACTGTCGTACCGATAATAATAGTTTGAAAAATACATTTTGTACACCTATTTAGATTTTTCTAGGTTTTCAAGTATGTTATTATGCAAGTAGGTAACTAAAAAACATGCTGACATTAGTCCGTAGAAATTAATTCCATTCAAAAACCGATATCGACTGAAAGCGCCAGTGTGATTCGGGCTTTTATCTTCTTTTCAAAAAAATTAAGATGGCATTCAGGTAATCACAATAACTACAACCAAAATTGCACTATTAATGGATGGCGTCTCAATTCACGAAGTAATTATAACTCACTTTACTCTTTCACACCAATCTGTAATGGTGGCACCACACTTGGCGGTATTCGCCCAAATATTCGTGCTGCATCTTTTTCCTTCCTACGGCAAATGAAAGAGAGGCAACGATACAACGCGAACACCCAACCCCAAGTGTGGTGCGACCATAACTGTCGGTGCAGGATTCGATAACGTTACTTTTCGGTCGGAGGCCAGAGCATGCTCCGATATCGGACTGGGCGGTGTGAACAGTAGGTAAGCATGTTTTCCATACTGGGACCGATACTGACGGTTACAGATTAGTGTGAACAAGCTCTTGCAACACAACGTAAATATTTATCAACACCGACGGATATTTAACAATAGTTGGAATCAGGCAGCCATACATACTTTTCATTCCAACTATAGCATCTCTGTTGGTAGTTGTGATAAATTGCTTTGTTTGTAATGCGCTTAAACGACTTTATCTATTTATGAACGCATTCTATTTGAATATTTTATCATAAAAATGCAATATACCCTCTTTCCAATGATAAAATTAAACAATATAACGTCATGTATACAAACAGTATTTTTACATTTGGATCTGAAACAGTTTGTGACTTAAAGAAAGACGCAATAACATCCTTGCCACTGGAACTGTCTTGGAAAATATTTACGTAAGCTTCTATAAACGCAGTCATATCTTTTATTTGTATCATCATCTTCCCAGCGTTTTTCCCAGTTGTTCTCTGAACGGGGGTCGTTCTTCTTTTTTACCGACAGTGAACCGAGGTTTTTCTGTTTTTTTTTGGTTTTTGAACTAACGAAAATTATGGTTTTGAAGTGCGATTTAAAAAAGTGCATAGGTTTCGTCATTAGAACTGATTAAAGTTTTATTTCCGGCCAATTTTTTTTTACGGTAGGTTTTCAAAAAAAATGTGTCATAGTGGACTCTTTCAGTGGACACCACATTTTGGTTTACCACTCTGTCACGGCATTCTACGAAAAAAAACGTTTAAAAAATGCTAGTTAGAGAAAGTGAAATATGGAATAATACTAATTAATAAAATAATATGGACGTTCATTCGAACATTATAAAACCGTAAACATCATTACTCAAATGAGATGCCGTAATAAGACGAAGGACAGGCTATTGTCGGTTGAAAAGAAGAACGACCCAGGTACGCTTTGCACCTGATACCAAGATTTGGCGTAGGCACTAATTTTTCGAAAGCGACTGCCACCTAATCTTCCAACCCATAGGAAAAATTAGACCTTTTTATGCTTGAAGAAAATATTGAAATTTCAGGTAATATTTTTTATGTAAATAAAATAACGAACATTGAATATTTCAGATATTTAGATGGTGCTTCTTTAAGATCTGCTGCTAAAGTTATCAGTACTTGGAAACGGATTATATCATGCAACAAAAAACTAATGAGACGCCTGAATATGTTTGAATTGGGTCTTAAGCTTGGTTCTCATCATTTAGCCAGATTTCATAAAGATAATAAACGAAAAGTAAATCATACTAAGTCTAAAACATATTTGCCTGTTTATCAAGACATGGGTAAGCATATTTATATTTTACAACGTTTCTTCGGAACTTAATTATCTCTTTTTCATCCTCGATCTTTCTCGTGTTGGTAAAAAAATTGATGAATAGGAACAGCATAGGTATACATTTAATTGTAGTTGACGGTTACTTACGATATTTTAATAAAATTTAATTATGGTTTCAGCAAATGAAGCTGAAAAGAAAATTTACAAATCGAAAAGAGGAGGTGATGTGATAGTTATATGTGCGAAGCGATTTAAATTAAGCTAATATATTAATGAAAATGCAGAATAAGTAATATATTAAACTCATTATTATTAGGTACAGAAGAAAAAAATATAATACTACGTAAGTATGAGCAGGCGTATTATTGGGTAACCAGCTAAGTTTATTATAATGTTATGGCATTTTTCTAATCTAATCTTTACCATTACTTAAAAATACGAATTAAATATATTTTACGGATAAATAGTTATTGGAATAAAATTAAAAGTATTGTACAATATACGATTCATTGGTAATATAAATTACATGCCAGAGGCCTAAAACTAATTATGCTAAACAAACCCGCACCGCGTCCCTCCAAGTGCAAAGGTGCCCATCACGCTAGCCATAACAAAAAGAATAACGTTACGCGTTAAATGAAAATAAATAATTATGTAGTTCTTTGTTTCAGCTTGGGCAAAAACATATTGCGTAAGTACCTATATTTGGCGTATGTTCAGTTGTTCGCCTCTACGGTCACATATCTCATCTGCTTCTCGTATTTTTTGTGAGCTGGTTCAATAATCATTGATTGAATTGAATTATTAAATGATTCTTTAAAATTATATAGAAGTTTTTTTTAAAGATATGTCGATAGTTCTGTTCTACATCTTACAGAGCCACTAGGTTAATTGTAGGTGTTCACTATTGGAACATCGTTGAACTCACCAATGATTCAGTTTTTTCGTATATTTTTAATATCAAATTATGAAATAAAAATAACAACAAAGGGACTAGTTGCACTTTAGTAGAAAAATTATTAAGTTTGGCAACATTGTGACGAATCTGTCAATGTCAAAGTGGGTGGCATGTGGGTGGGTGGCAAAAACTAAACTAAACACATGAACACAAATCAAATAGTCTTGCGAGTCGAATCCGAACCTACTTGCGGGTGTCCAATTGAGTTGTGTCTTGTGTAGAAGTAAAAGAGTCTGACCAGCGAGGCGAGTTACAAAAGTATGCAGTAAAGGACGATGGGCAGATTTGTATAGGCACCGTCCGGAATTTGGAACTAAACTAAAACTTGCCATATAATCTGGTCAATCACGCAGACATTGGCGCCTATATTGTAACATCATTTAACGAGCTCAAAATTAATGGAAATAATTTAGATTAATATTAGTAGGTAATTATTTTTCCTATAAATAATTCTTAAATATCATCATAATATATTAGAATGTTAGCCGCATTATAATATTAGGGCCTACGACGGCTATGACCAGTTTTTCAGTTACAAAAACGAGTGTCACTCTAGGGCCAGAAGAAGAACCAGTGTTTAAACGCACTTCAACAAACATGTCAGTAAAGGGTCTGCTAGGCTGTCGCCAATAAGCCCTTCCGACCGAGCAACCTTGGTTGGCAAGTCGGCACCGACCGTTGTAGTATGAAATTTTGCTGCAAACAACGGTCTACACGGTCGGTGCCGACTAAGGTCGCTCGGATGGAGGAGCTTGTTGGCGACCGTCTAGCAGACCCTTAATTAACGTTAACTTAACAACAGCGGGGCTAGCATAACTGACGCCGCGCCGCGACGCGAGTCGAGAAAGATCTACCCTCCTCTTTCTAATTTGCACGGTGCGAGTGAGACAGTAGACGCTCAGTCGCGCGCGAAGCGACTCCGCAGCAAGTTGTGTTAGACGTACAGCACGGCTATCACAAGACGGCGCGCGAGCTCTCTCGCTTTTTTGTCGCACTATCCGTCTCTCTCTCTTATTAGAAAACTTAGAAAGAGCAGTATAGTGCGAGAAAAATCGAGAGAGCTCGCGCGCCGTCTTCTGATAGCAGCACTGAGGGGCTACCGCCAACGGCATTCGAAGTTTTCCCTCTCTGTTGCACTTACGTACGAACTCGCAAGTCTGACAGAGAGGGAAAACTTCGAATGCCTTTCGCGGTAGGCCCTCTGAATGGTCAATTTATCGACATGAGCCGTAGCATATAACCTGTAAGTAAATTATTAAAAATATTTTTATTATAATGATGTAGGTAACTAAAAATTTACGATTTTCGCAATTTTCCTTTATCAGTGCTATAAGACGTTGCTTATTACCAAATTTCAAGATTCTGAGTTCACGGGAAGTTCCCTGTAGGTTTTGATTCCCTTGAGAGTTTCGAAAATTTATTAAAAATATTTTTATTATATAGTTATGATGTACCTAACTATATTCAAGGGACAATAGACCTAAGTATTTGATATAAATTTTAGCTTGATACTTCCACGCGTTCCTGAGAAAAATGGTCTTGACAGACGGACGGACGGACAACAAAGTGATCTTATAAGGGTTACGTTTTTTCCTTTCGAGGTACGGAACCCTAAAAACAGCGTAATTAACTTGTAAGTAACGCAAAAAACATTATTTTCTGATAAAATTATATTTATCCGTAACCTATAAAATGCTATACACAGTCATCATCATCATCATATCAGCCGAAAGACGTCCACTGCTGGACATAGGCCTCCCCTAGAGAGTGCCAAATTGACTGGTCCTGCGCCACCCGCATCCAGCGGACTCTCGCGACCTTTACCAGGTCATCAGTCCACCTTGTGGGGGGCCTACCCACGCCGCGCCTTATGGTACGTGGTCGCCACCCGAGAACCTTTCCGCCCCAACGGCCATCGGTTCTACGTGCAATGTGCCCCGCCCACTGCCACTTAAGTTTAGCAATTCGGAGGGCTATATCGGTTACCTTACCTATACAGTGATCGGGTTGAACACTCATTAATACCGTGGTATAGTGTTTCTTTTTTTAAAGACATATATATTTCAGCTTTGTGTACAATAACTGATACAAGCAATAAGAATTCTTTATAATTGAAAATAATCTATTGTTGTAAAATTTTAGTGTAGTATTCATAGTGTCTCATTTTATATTTCGGCGTGTAGGCGCTCATAGCACTGTCGGCTCTATAACCCTCGTGTTTTTTGCTTGATAAATATAGGTATATAAACATAAACCTGCTGAGGGTCAATCTATCACGTAGGTAGGTACTAGGTAGGTATATTATTTCATATTCCGTTCTATTTATATGTGTTAAGTCCACTCTCTGTGACACATTCGCTCATTAATTACATTTATTATGAAATAGGAATGACAAAAACGGTACAAATGTCTGATCGACCCCCTGGTCGAAACGCAGCTTTTGCCTTTGGCATACAAACATTGGGTCTTGTTAATATACTGTACTATTTGTCGTTTAGTAAATGAAGTGGAATCAGTGACGAGGGTATGAAGGCTAATAAATGGCTTGTACTGTCGTAATTAATAATCCAACTGATGTCTATCCTCCAGAAGTTTAGTTAAGTAATTAAAGTTTATAGTGTTTGCAATTTGCAAAGTTATGGTATGCGTAAAATCCTGTAACATTGGTTAAAGTGGTTAAACCCTTAAAAATCCAGAAGGTAAGTATTTTAATCAATACCTACATTGATTTGAAATCATTTACCTACTGCTTCAAATTACAGTCAGTAGCAAAAGTAGCTATGCGTTCGAAGAGTTCAAAATAATAAACACGTCTGTATTACAAGGCAATATTGAGACCAATTTATGTCTATAAACCCGTCGCCTATGTTAGTATTTCTGCTGCTAACTATACCAACTCTATAAAGGGTCTGCTAGACGGTCGCCAACAACCCCCACGGACCGGGCGACCTTCGTCGGCACCGATCGTGACCGACCGTTGAAGTATGAAATTTTGCTGCAAACGACTGTCTACACGGGCGGTCGCTCGCGGAGGGGCTTGTTGGCGACCGTCTAGCAGACCCTTAATAACCGAAATATTGATACATATCAAACTATAATCTTTCTGTCTTGGTCTGAGTTTCTGGTGGTGAGTAAGGTCGAGGATGCGCTGTGTTGAGAGTGAGGACCCTGCATATTATTTTATTATACCTATTAATTGATCGATATAATTGTGAAATGTAATTTTGAGCTTTATTTTTATATTTGATATTAATGTTTGACTTATTATAATTTTTAAATAAGTAATTCATTGAAATACAAAAAAAATTGTACCTACTAACAATACTTTTATGTTTTTGTAAGGATTACTAACACTTCTATGGGCAAAGCCTGAAATAAAAAAATTGTATTTGTATTTGTCTCTCGCTGACGACACAATGGATCCTCAAATCAATACCTACCTATAAAGGGTCGGCAACGCGTTTGTGAATCCTCTGGAGTCGCAAGCGTCCATAGGGAGTCTGCTTACCACCAGGCAGGCCGTATGCGAGTTAGACACCGTCCTGGTTTAAAAATAAGCTTCTGTCAAAAATAAAATTTATGGTACAAGCTTTTATTGCCGACTGTACTTTTCTGTATACCGTCATCAACTAATCATTGAGACGATTCTAACGAGCCCAAACTCAACTCAACTGGGTTACGTCGGTTAAGTACTGAATTCCCATGGCCACCTTCTGTCTTCATCATCGTATCAGCTCGATGCTGGTACCATAATATTTAATTGTCATCCTACATTTCAGCTCAATCGGCTAACGGCAAGTGACTGAAAAACTGATTGCAAATTTTGACGGACAACTTACATACCTACATACGAGTTTCAAGTTAATTAATTATAATAATTATAAAGCTTGTAAAAATGCGGATTGTAAATATGTGCCAGTTTGAACTTCTGTCTAAGCTTAAGATCAAAAGACGTTCGTTAATTTGATGGCCGATTGAGTTATAATAATTATAAGACATTTAATGGAGAGAGGACACTGGCTTTCTAAAATGCTTTTATGATAATTGGAAATTTGTAATAATGATTAACTTTTATTGGATCTCGGTTCTTTATAGGCCGTATTTGAAATTTAATTGCAAATGGCGAGAAATTGGGATTGGTTAATGTTCTGAGTAGGTACTTAGATAAAAGATAACGGTTGTAGATTTTTGGGAATCATTTAGGTACTGTACTTTTAACGTGTTGTCAACTAGGTACCTTCGGTATTACTTAATTGTTATAATCACCAGACCAGAAGGCTTTGATGCGCCTGATGAATGGTAAAAGCAAGAATGACCAAAGACAAAGTTGTGAACTAATTATGGCCAGGAACTTAAATATCAATGATCGGGCCCGGGCCCTTGTTTTTTCCTTAACTCGTCATCATCATCCATATCAGCCGAAAGACGTCCACGGTCCACTGCTGGACACAGTTTCGAACCCTTCGGAAGTCCTTCCTTAGGATGAATGTCCTCGCACGCGACCGACAATGAATGTATACGTGTGTTTAGCCGTTATTATTAGAAACCGTTATTCATCACCACCGAAATATGTCCACTGCTGGACATAGGCCTTCCCCAAAGAGTGTCACAATGACCGGTCCTGCGACACCGGCATCCAGCGGACTCCTGCGACCTTTAGGTACTAGGTCATGTTGTGGGTCATGGTCAGGTTGTGACGGGGTCTGCCCAAGCTGCGCCTGCCGGTAAGTGTGGTCGCCTCTCGAGATCCTTTCCGCCCAAACGGCCATGGCTTATATGTGCAATGTGCCCCCACTGCCACTTAAGTTTAGTGATTCGGAGGTCTATATCGGTTACCTTAGATCTACAGCAGAACTTTTCTTAACTGCTCGGATCTGTCTGTATAGTAAATTAGGTCGACTGACAGGGATGCATGTATACGAATTTCGAGTTTCGATTTTCATGGTAGTGCCGCAGGCAGGCCGTGTCATTGTTTTCCGTCGCGGTTTTAAAAAAACATCTCATTTTAGGTCAAGTTACCTATAAAAAGGGAACACACAAGTTCCGATTTAAAGTTGCCGTCAAATTGACACTTCCGGGTATACTTTGACGCGTCCCTTTGAAGGGCCCTTAAATCTTCTGACATCTTATACTTACGCTAAGTGTGAGCTTCCTTCGTGCCTTTATTGGCGTGATATAAGTGGGTATTATAAGAATTTGGTAAAGGCTGCTTTTGTTTTTTTATACCTATACAACAAAGATGGATGCAGACCGGCGTATGGTGGAACTGTATACCTACCCAGAACCATAAATAGGAGTGTAGACCAGGGATCGGAACCAGTTTTTTCAAAAGTCCCCGAAGTAGTCTAATATTTTGAATTATTTTAGGCTCTTAATGTAGACAGCCTGATCAAAAATGATATTATAATATAAACCAAAGAACGAAATTGAACGAAATAAAACCGGTATTTTTGTATGGTGAAAATACCGGTATCCGATCCCTGGTGGACACTAAATACAATAACATCATTATTTATGTATTTTCTCGAAAAAAGAATTAAAAAAGTAGTCAAATGGAGAAAAAAGCAACGCAAAAGGTTAAATAATCACAAAGTTATATGTGTCCAAAGTTTTAAAATGGGTTATGTTCTGTCCCTTTTCCGCAAAACGCGCGTTCGTATGAAACGATTGTCATTTACTATGACGCTCGAGTTTCGTGACGTCACGATCTACGAGCGTCTTCTCTCTCTTACAAGCAATATTAAAACGGTTGTGGCTTCGTAATTTTTTGAGATTTTTGATTGGGATTTTCGTCTTTAGGCATATTTTTTGTCTTCTTTCTTTTGAAGTTATCATAAATTTAGAGTCTACACCCCTATTAAATTCCATCAAATATACCAAGAAATATCACTGTCACAGTGAAACCTACCATTGTCAGTATGACGTTCCAGTTGTAATTTAAATAAATAAAATATTAAATAGATTAACTTTATTAAAATAGTTTGATAGCTCATTAAATACTGATAAATTAGAACGATTATTGGATTTAAATGCTTAAATCCATATTACACAAATGCTAGTTTTTTAGGGTTCCGTACCTCAAAAGGAAAAAACGGAACCCTTATAGGATCACTCGCACGGTCTGTCTGTCCGTCTGTCACAGCCGATTTGTTCCGAAACTACTGGACCGATTGAGTTGAAATTTGGTAAACATATGTAAATTGGTGACCCAAAGATGGACGCGTAAAGTAAATTAGTGAATTCTGAACAAGGGAGCCACTTATGAGGGGTAAACTGAAAAATTAAAAAAAAAAAGTTTCGCAAACTGTATATTGTGTCATATCAAATGAAAGAAGTTGTTGTAAGCATCTCAGATATATATTTTTTATAATTTTATCAATAACAGATTTGTAGTAATTTAGGGAAAAAGACGAAAATTGACCATCCACCCCTATCTCCGAAACTACAAGGCTAACATTCTGAAAAAAATATGAAAAATAGTTCCTTGCCTAAAGATTACAGGAAAACCTATAAGAAGTTTGATTATTCAAAGTAACGGGAAAATTCTCAATATTTTTGTGTATTTTGTATGGAGCGCCTGATGCTTAGGGCATAGCAATTTTACGGAACCCTCACCACGCGAGTTAAACTCGCACTTGTCCGGTTTTATTCAGAGATTTTGCACTTTTTTAGCCAATCAAAAACACGGACGTGATTCACTTTATCTTTGTTCCATGATTCTTAAAACCTTTCAAACTTACGTGAAATTTTAGTCAGAACCCCTCCCTGAACCCTCCCTGTTACCTCCATTTTAAAGCATAAGTAAGTCTGGGTAAAACTAATTTTCATATTCACATTTTACGTACTTAGTGTACTCCTTGCCCACAAGATCAAATTTACGCGTTTTTCTGAAAAAGGTAAAATAGTTATTTACGATACAAGTGCAGAAAATAGGAAATTCGCAACGAGTGGCGATAGATTAAAACACGACCGAAGGGAGTGATTTAAATCGACACGAGTTGCGAATTACCTATTCGCACGTGTATCGTACAACGTTTTACAGTACATATGGCTCTTTAAAGTTTCAACATATGCAAGGAAAGTGCTCATTTCCGCACTAGTGCGGGAAAGTAACACCATGTGTACTGTAAAGTACGTTAAGTTCTCGATGGGAGCAGTTGGAATTGAAAGCTAACCTAAGAATTGGAAATTAAAATCAAATGCTAGTTGCTAAGCATGGTCTAAAATCGAGGTTTCAGAATAAATAAAAAAAAACCTTGTTGGTCATCTGGAACACTGTTTTTTTTAACTAATTTGTTGTATGTGGTATTTTTATCAGTTGCGGCGTGTTTTGGGTTCACGATTGTCTCAAGTTACAAGGTTTTTTTGTCATATTGCGATAATTGTTCAAAATGTATTGTATTGCTATTTGATTCGTATAAAATGAGCTTTTAAATCATATATAATACGAATAAGAAAAAGTTTATAGCTGAGTTTTATCTATCAAAAATCTTGTCACAGAACTTAAGGACCGACTAGGTATATCCATTCCCATTTACCTTACCCATTGCATACAAACTTACATGCTAAATATGAATATGAATACATTTTACAAAGCTACAATCTCACAGACTTTTCCTCTTTATAATATTAGTTTAAATTATACAGTTTCAACACACAGCCACACCACCACATTTATTCGTTTCGTTCATTCCCCTCACATTTCGTGAATTTACTTACATACTCGTATTATCACATAACCAAGTAAGTATATTCTGTCCGACACAAAAGTATTTGGTAATAAAACTTTACCGCACCGTTCAGGATTGCAAAATTTTCATCGTCATTTCGGCGCACATAAGCCACATATTTCTAAGCTATGAAGTATGCCCCCACACTGCTCGTCGTCAATTGGGTAGAATTTGTATTTTTAAACCGGTGGGCCATTTTGAAATATTTTTAGTACGTGATGCTATTTGAATAAAGCGCAGTGGTATTCGTAAATCCTATGAGTATGGGAGGAAATCTGTTCAGATTCAAACATATTACCTACAAGGATAAGTTTTGCCTAAAATTATTTATGGTGCAAGCTTTTTCTAGGAAATAGCAGAATAAACGTGAATTTAATGTAGAAGATAATATTTTATATTACTGTAGGTATAAAAGAGAAATGGCAGCCTCGAGGGCCTTTACCAGAGTCAGTAAGTAAGAGTATAAATTAAGTAAGGAAATAACGAATTAAGCCATTTATATAAAAAAATACCTATTAAATACTTACTTTTATCTATGCCCTCCAACATTTAAAGCGAGTAACTGACCTAAAGACAGCCCTTACGGCATATTATTCATATGCTTACTCGCGAATATCATATGGCCTAGTCCTTTGGGGAAATAGTAGTGACATTGATAAAATATTTGTTTTGCAAAAGAAGTGCATCAGAATTTTAGTTAATATAGACCAAATGGAGTCATGCAAACCCTACTTCATCAAACATCAAATACTAACCGTTACTTCCATGTATATATTTGAATGTTGTAAATTTGTTAGGAAACACTTCAATTTATATTCACCGATTGCAACAACTCAAATTAAAAGACACGAACGTAACCTTAACCAACTTGAACTGCCATTTTCGAAATTAAAACTCGTCACCAGTAGCCCTCATTATATGACTATTAAAATGTATAATCACCTTCCTAATGCTATAAAAAATCTAGAAAATCCAAAACAGTTCAACAAACAATTGAGATTGTTTTTAATAAGCAGATGTTTTTATAGTTTAGAGGAATATTTTAATGGTGGCAAATAAAAAATGTTGCTTTGTATAAATTTACTTATAAATGGTTTAGTGAGCCCTCTGATATTGCTGTGCCCTTGCAGGGTGTCACATGTATACCTACTTATTTATAAATCCATCCATGTCTGTAATGTGATATGCAATAAACGATTCTATTCTATTCTATTCTATACCTACCTACCTACCTACCTATAGGTACTCAAAGTCAAAGTCAAAGTCAAAGTCAAAGTGATTTATTCTTCAATTTAGGCATATTACATGCACCTATGAATGTCGATAAACTACCACCGGTTCGGAAAGTAAACCTCTGCCTCGAGAAGAACCGGCGTAAAAAACTCGGCGAGGTGTCATTTTTTCAAAACATGTATACTGTTTTGAAAAAATGACATTATCAGAGTATTATAAAATTACATTGCTACAGTAAAAGCCTATTTATTTTACGACAGATTTCTAGTGCAGGATTTTATCGCTGCCAAATATCCCTATCCATGATGTAGTCGTTTATCTTATAATATGCTTTTGAAATAAGTGTCCGTTTTACGACAGATTTGAATTTAGAGTCAGTAAGTTCGGTAATGTGTTTTGAAATTTTATTGTAGAATTTTATACAATTTCCCAAGAACGACTTTTTCGCTTTTACTAGCCTGTAAAAAGTTGTTTTGAGCTTCCCTGCGCTTCTGGTAACCTTGGGCCTATCAGTGTTTGTTGGGTAGTTGTATAAATTCTTCCTAACATACATTATTATTTCAAATACGTATAGCGACGGCAGTGTTAGAATATCTGTTTCCTTGAAAAATTCTCTTAATGACTCACGCGACCCTAACCTATTAAATATGCGTAGGTATGTAAAAAACCTAACAAAAACCTGACATGTAACTTGGCGTTATCAATAAAATATCTGTATTTGTAAATAGACGTGACTTTCGCCAAGATGGCGACAATCCCATAGAAGATAATATCGAGAACAGAAAACACAATTAGTTGAATAGACAGATCTGATGACAAGGAACATTCATTACTTAAAACCTTCACACATTAAGGGTGGGCTCACGGAAACCGTCTGTAATCGTATAAGCGGTGTTCGTTAAAATCTGAATGTATGGAAAGTTTGACAAGTTTATATGGTACTAAACTTTTGCCCGCGGCTCCACCTGCATCGTAAGTGTGATTTTTGCAATAATTGTTGAATTGTTACACCGGTAACGGCCTACTAGAGTCTGGCTAACCAAATTTTACCCAAAACTTTGACGGGAAATTCAAAAAAATCTTGGGCTGGTCACACTTTGTGTAGTAGGAATTATAGTTTTGATGCTAGAAAATACTTTTGATTTTCTGTGCACACGTAAGGTACCTAAAAAAAATAAGTTAAAATATACGTTGACGTGCACTCAAAGTCAGCTCACATAATTTCTATCACTATATATACAGTACAGTCAACGACAAACGCATATGTTTACACTTTCTCACCGTAAGTGTATCATTGTAGCAAGGCGAAAAATGAAATGTAGTGTAAATAAGACTTAGCTCGATAATAAGTAATGCCAAATATCAACTCAATCGGAAACCGCGGAGTGAGTCATGTTCAACTTAATAAATTTGCATATTTTTTTCTTGCTTGCGTGCTTACAGGCACACCGGAATAGGTAAAACCACGTGAAACTACTATTCACGTACCTAATCAAAGTTATAGGCAAATGTTAGAACTAGTACATAAAGTATCAATATATTTATGCAGTAACAACCTACTAAATTGTTTACGATATAATTACGAATAAACATAAACCGTGGACTCTTTGGGGGAGGCCTATGTTCAGCAGTGGACGTCTTTGGGCTGATATGATGATGATGATAAACCGTGAACCATTTGAATGAATGACATAAATTATTAACTGACTTTTAGCCTATTTTTTAATCATAGACAATTGGTGATACCACAAGGAAATATCTGTCAACAATATTTGGTTAGCCCTTACTTCCCATAATGAATCCTAATGAATGAATATACGAACCTTCAAATTTCTCTACTCCTATTTCACACCTTTAGGGGGCCAGTTTAAAAAAATATGTTTCCGGGTAGATCTACATATTATAAAAGAAACCTGCTGTCCTCTGCTTTCATGTTTCTAGCCACAGTTTATCATTAAAAATCACACATTACTGATGTGAACTTTCAACCCCATCTTAACCCCTTTAAGGGATGAATTAGAAAAAATACCCTTATCAATGTTTTTGACTGTACATTAGGAGCTTGTTACCGAAGTTTTAAACGTCTAACTTTAACTACGACATGTTTCCCATATAAACTTTCAACTCTTTTTTAACCCCCTTAGGGGATGAATTTTTATAATAACCCTAAATCATTTGTTTTGCTTTTTAGTAAGGAACCTTTGTACAAAGATTCAAGTCTACAACTTTCCAAATGAACGATTTCCATACAACGGTTCAACCCCTATTTCACCCCCTTAAGGGTTGAATTTCGAAAAATCCTTTCTTAGTACACTTCCGCGTACTGTAAAGAATAAATCTTCCATATTTCATGCCTATATCTTTAGCGGTTTAGGCTGTGCGCTGTCTGTCAATAGACCAGTAACGCAAGTTTTATATAATAATTATATAGAAGACAGCTGCCCGCGCCATATTTAACGTCGATCGGTCTGTACATAAGTGTAAGTTGGGGCAACCCGCCCTAAGTCTCCTAGCTAATTAGTTGACAGTATTAGGTAAGCTAGGAGTATGTTTATACTATTCTAACACTTTTATAGCCAATTGTACTTTTATTGCAGCCATAATTTAAATATTTATATAAACATTTCCAATAATGTAGCGTAATTACGCCTACTTTGCCACTAGGGAGATCTTTGCCCAAAAATCAAATTTTAAACAAATCTGTTAATGAACTAAAACACAACACATTTATGACAACCATAGTAAGGTTGTTAGTAGAGAAACTAGATTATATTTATGGCTTTACTTTGAGTCATACAGGTCTTTAACTTCAGCCAGGAGCTTACAGGAAATTGTGGAATATGAGGTGTGTTTGTGCGGGCCAAATTTTGTCGAAATTTCAATAAGCATTACGAAAAATAAGAAACCTTTAGAAGAACGTGTCCTATTGCTGGCAGTAAAGTATATACTGTAGGGTATATCTTAGTTTTTTTCTTAGATTATTTGTTTATTCGTTTATTAACCCGTCGTATGCTTAGACACGGATCCGTGCAAAGCATTTGAACCCATTGTTTTACGTATCAAAGTCATAATTTGATTGCACAATTTTGACATCCGCATACGAGGGGTTAAGGCCTATTTGCTGTCCCTTTGTTACTAGACTTTGTTTAAGACGAATTCTTTAAGCTTTATTACTTCCTTGCCAACAGCTGCTATTTTTATCACCATGGATAAATCATTACGTATTTAACACGAGAGTCCGCTGGATGCGGGTGGCGCAGGACCGGTCAATATGGAACTCTCTGGGGGAGGCCTATGTCCAGCAGTGGACGTCTTTCGGCTGATATGATGATGATGATGATGATTTAACACGAATATATATGTATGTTGCCAAAACACTACTAATGTAACAAATTTACCGAAAAGTGACAACTCTAACAGATTATACTGCTTGAAGCAACTTGAATGGAAAAATGTTAAAATGTAATCTACATTGCCCACCTATATTGTGTCAAAACTTTACGTCAAAAGACCAAGACGTTTAAATGGAACGGCATGTTTACCCAAAATCTTGGACTGCGTCTTATCTCAACATCATAGGAGCTATAGTTACGTCAATAATCGACATGGGCTGTTGGCTAAAACTCCAGATAACATAATCCGTGATCAAAACCGATAAAGCTTTAGTTTTTTTTTTATAAGGCTATCAAAATCATTTATTTTTCTAAAGTAAATACAAGATGATGATTAACATTAACTAATTTAAATTAAAACTAAGTTAAATCTAAATAAGGCCCTCGAGGCATGCATTGTACCGAGGATGCTGGCGGCATTAATGCTGATGCGTTGCGCGAGAAAGCCGCCAGCTCTTCGGTCACCAGTTACGGACCGAGGGTCTCGACGCCAAAGGGTACAAAGTCGTACTCTCTGCCGAGGCCTCTATATTTATTACACGTTTGGATTAGATGTTGATTTAAACAATATTTCTCCTCGTGAACATATGCGTATTAGTACGAAGGATTCGGTAAGCAAATAACGATATCATCCTGCTTATCATTTTTTTTATCGAAGAAAAAAATATGAGACATTCGTGTTTTTCCGAAAAAAGTGGGCAAAGTATATATTACTAATATAATTATTATAAATGAAAAAAATATGAAACAGTAAATAATATTTATTAACGAAAAAAGAAATTCAATTAACATATATATAGTGGCTATGGTCCCACACTAGGCTAGGCCTGTCCCGTGGAAACCAAACAGAACAGATTAACAATTAGGTACGCGGCTTAAAAATAGAGCAAGATAAGGTATGAACTTGTACAAAGCAAGTTTAGTATACAAACAAGAAATATTGTTTTGGTGCGTGCAGCAACTGAGTTTGTTTTTTTTTTTGCTTAGCAGCAGTTTATTGTGCAGTGTTAAAGTGCTTGAATGAGTTGAGCTAGAACTCTTAGTTTTAGAATCTGTTATGAACATTTTTTGTGGTTTTTTTATTTGAAAAAAAAAATATTTATTTACTTAACTAGTCATTAATAATTTATTTTGTTCATTACAAATTGAATAAACTTAGGTTTTTAAATTGTTTTTTGGATTTTCTGGTTTATTTAATTAGAAACAATATTTAACAAAAGGAACTTATTAAACATTAAAAGAAGAAAAAACTTAAATAGACTAGTAAACTAAAATTAAGAAAATAAAAATTAAATCAAAAATGGTCCCCAAGGTCGGATCCCTGCGGTAGGGTTCCCATAAGACTAACTTATTGTTTTAACTTTTTTATTTTGACACTTATTTTGACATTGTTATTTTTTATGTTATGAGTTCGCAATTTTAAATTTTGTTATTAATTCAACCTGCAGTGCGCATATTGTATTTGTGTTTGGATTCACATTAATTAGCCTATCGTCATATTTAGTTCCTTAATTCATTGATTAGTAATAGTTCACATTCGATTATTATTACTATTATTGATTGGTCCTATCTTTTATTCTGTAATGATGAACAACTCCTCGCGTACTACCCCCACTGCCCTAACTCGTCTCGCACATTCAAATTCAAATTTTTCAAATTCAAATCTTTATTTTACATAAAAATGTGCTACAAAAGCTGGTATAAAATTGTATCATAGTCACACACATTCCACCAGAAACTGGCATGCAAAATGAACATTAAAATGTCACAATTTCAATTCATCATTCGCTTGTCCTTATCCCATTTACTTGGGGTCGGCGCAGCATGTTTTTTTCTTCCATACCTCTCTATCGCCCGTCAGCTCATCACACACTTCCTTCCTATTCATATCGTCTCTCACGCAGTCCATCCACCTTTTCCTTGGTCTACCTCTTCTCTTGCAACCCTCAACATTCATACTTAATGCCCTTCTAGCAACATTACTATCATCTTTCCGCATAACATGTCCATACCACCGTAGGCGATTCGCTCTCAGCTTTTCAGTTATGGGTGCTACTTTCAGGCTTCCTCTTATATACTCATTCCTTATTCGATCCATTCTCGTCACGCCACACATCCATCTCAACATTCTCATCTCTGTAACATGCAATCTCGTTTCATCCGTCATCTTTGTGGCCCAACATTCTGATCCATGCATGACGACAGGTCTTATAATGGTCTTGTAAATTTTGCCCTTCAGTCGAAGGGGCATTCGGCCGTCGCAGACGGTTCCCGTAACCTGTCGCCATTTCATCCATCCTGCGCTGATTCGGTTTCTAATGTCATGGTCAATATCGCCATTACACTGTATGAGTGACCCGAGGTATCGAAAATTGGAGCATACCGGCAGCGTTACGCTCTATGTGACTAAAATTGGAGAGACCGCCGAAATCGCAAAACATGTGTTCAGTTTTTGACCTGCTGATTTTCAAGCCCACATTCTCCAATTTTAGCCGTCACAATTTCAATTATACTACTAAAATGTCACAATTACATTACTAATATGTCATAATTGTGTCTTACGCTTAGGACAAACGAGACGATTTGGGTATCTTGTACGAAAGTTGCATGTATCTTTAAATGTTTTGAAGCGTTCCGGGTGAGCCTTGAAAAATAAACAAACTTCATATATATACATACTTAGCACAGTCAATAAATTCAGATGTCTAAATAGCGGCCTACAAGATGTTAAGACGTCTACGTTACAGATCGCCCTGATGCACTGTTTCTGTGCAATAAGTGCGCGTTTTGCGTGGCCTGAATTTCCCCACAGGAGAACGCCGTATTTGAGCAGTGAGCAAACATAACCATGGTAAGCCTGTATTGCGGTCTGCTTGGAGCTAATCTTAGCTAGTTTCCACAGGGCATAAGCAAACGAATTAATTTGACATGCATGCTCAACAATTTGTAAGCCGTAAGGCGCCACATAGTGAAACTGATCATAATTCTGTAACATCCTGTAACCTATGTTGGACAAATAAATGATTTTATCTTTATCTTTATCTTTAATTTTATTACATAATTTATTAATATGCTCACCCCACGAACATTTGTCATCTAAGCAAATACCTAAAAATACTGTCTGACTTGATTCTATTATCACCTGATCTGCGAAAGTTACAGTCAGTTGTTTTTTTTTTGCCATTTCTATTTAGAAACTGGATAAATGTGGTTTTATCGATGTTTACTTTGAGATTGTTCATATGCAACCAGTTAATTACATTTGCAATTGTGTTATTTATGTCACTGTTATAGGTTTTAAGATCACAACATGGTATGACGACCGATAAGTCGTCCGCAAAGAGTATACAATCAAAATTTATCGCATTCGGTAGATCGTTAATGTACAGTAAAAAAAGCAGAGGACCCAGAATACTCCCCTGCGGTACTCCTACATTATTTATTCTCGTGATAGACCTAAATACCTCAATAGTATTGACCGAGTCCTAGAGTGTAAATAATCTCGTAGCCATTCTTTAACTACACCTCTGATTCCGTAAAGCTCACATTTAGCTAGGAGTGTCTTGTGGCATACAAAATCGAACGCTCGACTCATGTCAAAGAAAATTGTTGTTACTGGTAAGCTCATGTCCAAGTAACCTAGAATCTTATTTGTCAACGAGAAGGCAGCTAGTGACGTTGACTTGCCTTTTTGAAACCCAAACTGTTCAGATTTCAGTACATTAAACTTATTTAAATATGACAATTAGGCGTTGATGAAACGCCTTCTCAAATATTTTCGAGATAACAGGTACAAGCGAAATTAGTCCGTAGTTTCCTACACATTCTTTGTTACCTTTTTTGTAAAGTGGCTTAACAAGGGAGAGCTCTAAAGGCTCCGGGAAGACTCCATTAGTAAATGACAAATTTACTAGGTAGCTCATGACTGCAGCAATACCTTGTTTACACCCTTTTAGTATTCTAGTTTGGATTTCATCATAGCCCGCTGAGCTAGTAGGGTTTAAAGTGTCAATAAATTTACATATTTCATTTTCATCTGTCGGTGATAAGAACATATTACAATTAGCATTATTACAATTTACCAGTGAGATGTCAGGCTTTGGTTCAGAATAATTTCTTAAATTTGTCAAGTTTATATAAAAATCATTAAAAGTATTTGCTATGTCAGTAGGATTCGATATAGAGTCACCTTCGACGACTAGGTTCTCAATGTTAGTCCCACTTGCGTTGTTAGTGGTTATGTTTTTAATTACATCCCATGTTGCCTTACATATGTTCTTGGATCGATGTATATGGTTCATATTCGTAAGTTTTTGAGCTTGGTTTATGCAACGCTTGAGCAGTTTAGAGTAATTGTTAAATTTAATTTTACTTTGCAACGAGCTAGAGTGGTTTTTGGGTGTTCTGTAATAGCTAAAACGTAGTCTTCTTTTTGTTTTTACAGAGTTTTTAATGCCTCTTGTAAATCACGCACTATATTTAGGCTTTAATGTAAACCGTACTTTGTTAACTGGGAAGCATAACTTATAAAATAGCATAAACATATCATAAAAACTATTGAATGCAACTGACGCATCATCTTCAAAGTACACGTCTGACCATGACAAACTACTAAGGCAATCATTGAATTTTACAATGTTCTCTCAACTGTAGTCTCTTTTATAGCGATACAAATTCACTTACTGCTTCATTTACTGCCCACGGGCTTAAAGTACACAAGGGCCGCATACACAAGGGAATAATCCATTCGGGTATTTCTCATTCCGTGTCTAGTGTTGCGTTACAGTCATAGGTAGTACAAACGGGAAACGCAGCAGCTTTGGGGTTGGCTGATCTAGCTGCTCTTAAACAAACTGTGCGGGTGCTGCGTCATATCATATCCCTAAAGGCGCACGAAACCTCGCGGCAGGTAAAATGAGCGACATTATCGATAGATGTATCGCCACCAATGATACAGTTGACTGGACCTTTTTATTAACTTTTGCCTATTTGGCACTCAGGGTACCAGACGCGACACAGTAGGGTAACCTTACAGCCAAAATAAAGCGCAATGTCGATTCAGCCCGGTGTCAAGGTTCCATTATGTGTGGGTGGGGCGATGGCTCCTAAAGTGCCCTCAGTCGTTAAGACAATAGAGTCCAAAGTCTTTGAGGATGATCTGAGAGGCGCGGTCCGGGTGCTTATGTCGGATGACAGGGCACCACTGAGTCCAGATACGCTAATCACCCTAGAGTCAAAGCATCCGGTCCCATCCCGACCACTAGAAATTCCACTAGAGCCAGACAGATCCATCCCTTCCCATAGTGTGGAGGTAGAACTACAACTACTATATTAGGGCAATTGCGTCCTTTAACAGCAGCTCTGCGGGAGGTTTGGACGGAATGCGGCCTGTACATTTAAAAGAGCTGACGTCTGGATCGGCCGGTGATCTCGGAATTCGTTTACTTGGTTGTCTTACTAAACTCAGCAATTGTTTAATCCGCGGCCAAGTAAATCCTGCTGTATGTCCTTATATGTACGGATGGAGCGTCCTTGTGCGCGTTATCAAAAAAAGATGGGGGCTTGAGACCCATAGCTGTCGGTAGCGTGTTTCGTCGGCTGGCTGCTAAATTGGGGTGTTATGCTGTAAGGGAGGAAATGGCCGCTTACCTGCGACCTTGTCAGTTGGGTTTTGGTACGAGATTGGGCTGTGAGGCGGCTATCCACGCAATACGGGCTTTCTCCTTGGATCCTGGACACGCGGGTCGCGGAGTGTGTGATTATTAAGCTAGACGTCAGAAATGCTTTTAACTCCATCGAACGGGATGCGTTGCTCTGCGAAATTAGGGAGAAGTTGCTTCCCTTTACCCTTTCGTCTTCCGGGTATACTCTTCATCGTCATACCTCTTCTACGGTGAATCCCTCATTATTTCCCAGGTTGGTGCACAGCAGGGGGACCCACTGGTCCCCTGGCTTTTAGTCTAGCCATTCAAAAGGTAATTTCGGAGTTGCAGTCCCCTTTAAATGTTTGGTACCTGGATGATGGCACCCTCGGAGGAAAACCGGAGGTGGTACTGAAACACCTCATCACTCTCCTTCTTCGATTCAAGGAGATGGGCCTAGAGATTAATAGTGCCAAGTGCGAATTCTTTCCTTGCAGTGCCCTTCTCAGTGTCAATGCGTCCTTCTCTTCTTTTCATGCTTTGCTTTCCGGCCTTAGGGTGTTATCGGAGCAAACGTTTAATCTCCTGGGTTCGCCTATATTCCCGGCAGCCGTTTCTGATGCCTTTGAGGTAAGGAGGCAGCTTCTCCAGGCGGCGGCCTCTAGACTGAAAAACCTTTCGGCTCACGTGGCTCTCTCATTGTTGCGGTTTTCACGTACCTTTTGCGCAATGTGCCGGCTTGGTTGCACCCGGGTGATGTAGACTCCTTTGATTGTGTGCTAAAGGAGACATAAGAGTCAATTTTGAATGTTTCCCTTAATCAGGACCAATGGGAACTTGCGTCTCTCCCTATCCAGAGCGGTGGATTGGGAATTCGGCATGCGCGGGATATCAGCCTTCCGGCTTTCTTGGCATCGGCGGGTGGGGTTGTGGATCTTGTGACCGTGAGCCGGAGTCTGGAGTTTGGCTGCATGCGCTTCCCACTTCCCACACTTGGGCACTCTGCTTGACGACAAGTCGATGCGGGTGGCGGTGGCTTTCCGCCTGGGCTGTGATGTGTGCGAACCCCATTTATGCATCTGCGGCGCCAGGGTGGAGAGCAACGGGCACCACGCATTGAGTTGCTGTCGATGTGCGGGGAGATTCTCTCGTCACCACGCTCTGAACGAGCCCTCAGGCCTAAGCCGGTCGGATGGCAAAAGGCCAGATCGCTTGACCCTAGTGCCATGGCAGAAGGGTAAATGCCTACTGTGGGACGCCACTTTTGTGAGCACTTTCGCTGCCTCGCACCTAGGTCGCACCACCGGGCCAGCAGGAGCTGCTGCCGAGGCGGCTGCGCTCAGAAAGCGGGACAAATACTCCGCGTTGAACAATTATTCATTTGTCCCTCTGGCGGTGGAGACGATGGGTTGCTGGTGCTCAGAGGCCAGAACATTCTTGGCGGGAGTTGGGCGCCGTTTGCGACTGAGAGGGTATGACTCCCGTTCCGGGTCATTCCTGTTGCAATGGTTGTCGATCGCGACTCAACGCGGCAATGCAGCGAGTGTGAATATTTGCACCCGGAATGACACGGGGCGGGTTATTTGACTAAGTGTAGTTTTATTGACACAGTATTAAATTGTATTTAAACTGTATCAAACTTCATTAAAAAAACGTTTTATTATAATGTACTTTGAAGGGAATCAATATTATATAACAAGAAATAATATAATAATAATGATTAAACACCTAATTACAGTATAATTTACCATTTTGAAGAGTCGTAGTAGAAGTAAGTGGAGGGCGTACAATTGTACATGTTTGTGTGTGCGTGTGAGTGCCTGTGTGTATGTGCGTGTGTGGGTATGTGTGTGCGCTTATATGCGTCTGTGTGTACGAAATACGAAAGTTACTATCTGTCTGTTACCTCTGCACGCATAAACCACTAAACCAATTAAGATAAAATTTGGCATGTAAGTATAGTTGGAGACCCTAGGAAGAACATAGAATACCTATTATCCCGGAAATCATCCCTTCATCATCATCATCATCATATCAGCTGAAAGACGTCCACTGCTGGACATAGGCGTCCCCCAAAGAGGGCCACAATGACCGGTCCTGCGCCACCCGCATCCAGCGGACTCCATCCCTGAGCGTCCACATCCCTGCACCGTATAAGTATATGAAGAACACTGTCTTTCTGGCATTAATTTAACATTTTCAATAGTTGTTATATTCATATAAAATTCGTTTCGTTTAACTACGTAAAAAAATTGTTTTCCTTATTTATTCTATCTATGGTCAGGTACCACACTTACACTACACCAACAAGAGTTTTATATGCCTTCAACATGACCTCATCAAAAATCTTCCAATGACGACAATATAAACGGGTACAAATAAACATCCATATCATTAGCCCAAACAAAATCCACATGGCTCCATAGTTGTGGTTCCAGTAAATGATATACTGGTTTCCTAGGAAGCATTGACCTCAGAATGTCTACATCTTTTATTCTGGACAAGGGATCGTTTTTGCCAACTAACAATGTTACATTAGTCGTGATTGTTCCCAAGTCGTAGCTGGGTGCAACCAAAAGATTGTACCGTCTAAAATTTTCTAAAGGCCCATAATCGAAATTGGCAAATCTTTTACCGAGAGATACTTGATCAAAATGCTCTAAACTTTTTCTACTAGTACCTGCTGGAAAGTGTCCAATAGCAACTTCCCAAAAATCAGGTTCTATTCTCAATGGATCAAAACCGACAAATGGTGAAGCGGCGAGAATATAGCAGAGATCGTAACCAATTATCCCTTGGCTACATATTAACTGAATAAGCTCTGTAGTCGCAGATTGATTTCGTAATACCTCCTCGATTCCTAGTATTTTCAAAAGCTGGATAATCACTGGCCCTACCTTAACCACAGTAGAAACTGGAGGTTCTAAATTACTCAGAAACGCGATAGGTGCCAGGGCAATGAAACCTTTAATTTTCTCGTTATATTCCGGTCTTGTTGATAACAAAACGAAATGTGCTGTTGTTCCTTGAGAATGTCCTATCGTTCTCAAACTCTGCTCGCCCGTAGACTCTAGAATAAAGTCGATGGTAGCGGCTAGATCGTAATAACCTGCTTCATGGAAACTAAAGTCCCAAAACTCTTTTCCGGTATCGGGATTCAAATATATATGTCTCCGAGCATATTTGTTGCCTCTCGTGTTGCCGACCCACACATCATATCCCTCGTCAGCTAACGTTATGGCTAGAGATGACTTTCCTCTTATGATATACGTGTCAGCGCTATCTAAAAGTCCATGCAAGAGAAGAATGGGTCCCCCTTTCGTCTCTGCTTTTCCAGGAATATGAAAGAGGGTCAGAATATATCCGTCTTCGGTGACCACATCCAATTCCTTGACATCATGTCCGTATTTGTTCCCGAGCTCTGTAAAATTCAATTTAGCATCCTCCGGTCTTGGTTCCAAAATCGAAAGCGAAGCTGGTAAAGCGGCTACCAATAGAACCGTAGTGATTGCAATGTCTCTTCTCATTTTTGTGGAGACAAATTAATCCAAATTACAAGCGCACTGCAAACACACAATATATTTTGTTATCATACAATAAACACGGTGCCTTTATAACACTATGTGAATTTACAACAGAAATAAAATAAACAAGTAAGGTTGAGGCAGGTAAACAAAACAAATAAGTAATTTCTAGTGCAATATCGGTGGTTTTCAATCCCGGAACTGATTTTCGAGATTGGTCTTCAATTCTGGATTAACGGAACTGGTTTCGGAATTGGAATTTACCTTTTTTCAGTTCAATTTAAGGAGGCCACAATTTACTAAAAATATAACTATAGTTTTATAGGCAATAAATCATAATAATAATGTAAATCATAAAAATAAATCATGTAAACTACAAAACTTCAAATAGAGTAGAGTAGGTACAGTTGGGAATAAAAAAAAATACAGAGCTCAATTTACTGTAAAATATAAGATTCTCATGTAAAATATGAGATTCTCATGTAAAATATGAGATTTAGATTTTTCAATCTTGGCAAAATGCGTCAGTACAGTACCTATGAGGTAATTACGTGCTCGTATAACAATGACCCGGGTTTCAGTGCTCGAAAACCTTAATGTGTATTTTTTTAAATCAAAATACCTCCAATCGCGCATTATCTGAAAATGACTCGGTATATACATAGAAACATACACAGGAATAGGTAGCGAAAGCTTACTCAAATTAAATTATTGAAACGAATGACATGCATCATTACATTCCCTTGACTGAATAACTTTTTGCCTAATTTCAGTTTGTGTAACAACTTTTACTGTAATGAATTCCAGAATGTGTATTGAACAAATGTATTACGTTAAATACAGTATATATATAAAATATTATCATAGGGGGAATTTAATGTTCTATGATGGGTATTCCGCAGCCGTCTTCGCATCCAAATCTTTCTATTCTTCTTCTCGTTCCTCTAATTCTCATAGAGACCGCTCTGATGATTGATATTTGTATTTTTACTTTGATCCAGCTTATTATTTGTGAGTATGGTTTGGACTGTAATGAATTGTTTGTCTAAAGTCTATTTTGTATAATTTCGTTTTTCATAATAATTGTTTATACGAAATACGTTTACCGTACCTATATGTATGTCAATTTTCACAACTCTTGTTTTGCCTAGTATTTCATTTAAAAATCACTTTGTCTATTATTCTTATTTTAACAAATCATCACAGTACAGTCAAATAACGTTTTTACTTAGATTTTTTTGTTTAATACTGAATCATCATAATATTTACTTGTTAAAAAGTACTAATTGTACAAAAGAAGCAAATACCGACCAAATTTCGCCGATTTACCATTGTTTTACTTACTAACTTTTTGCCTAATTTCGGCCCAGCTGCGGTGAGCGAAACACCTTTATGCATGTCTATAGCGATGTCTCGCTCGCATTCCGTACACCACTGGAGCGGAAACCGCGTAGTGGGGCGACGGCGACGAGCGGCTGCCCATAAATTGATGTCGCTCGAATATACGAACTGCCGCTCGTCGCCCCGCTGCCCGCTGGCGTCAAGACCGTGGCCTAAGGTAGGTCGGTGTAGGTACGATGACGAGTGAAGCGAGGAGGAGTGTTAGGAAGAACCTGCAACCCTACAAACGATTTTTAAAATTATTTTTCCTAGCGAAAGCTTTCATTCAAAACCTACATTAATAGTGTTTGGCTAGAGTTCGGGCGGAGGGCGGGGAAATGGAATGCATTTCCGAAACTAATGTAGGTTTAGAAATTGTTAGATTTAGTGATTATAAAAAATGAAATTATGCGACATGTAAGTATGTTAGACAAAATTTAATTATGTCAGTCAAACAGTATACGAAATAAGATTATACAAAACTAAAACTATTAATATCAATGTGTTTCTGTAGCTGTTGGTTCTCCAAATATAAATAAATATATAAATAAAAATTAGGCGAAAAAAATTAAGCATAATAAAATTATGAGAAGTAAGGAATATACAAAATGATTTTTAGTCAAATAAAAATTAAGTAAAGCGAGTTATTATGCAAAACAATTTTAGTTTAAATAAAATTAGGAATACCGAAATTAGGCAAAAAGTTGTTAGGCCAAACCTATTGTAACATAGGTAAACCTTATTTTCTTTCATATTATACCGTATTTGTACCTTTTTAACACACTTAACACATTCAGTGCCCGCAGAATCGCTACGTTCGTAGCCGATCCCGTGGTTTTCCTCGTATGTAGCGGAAAGCGACTACGGCGTAGGGACGCATACGTGTTGTCACGGGCCTTGAATGGGTTAGAGATACTGTCTGCCACTGATTTGATTATATTCTCACCGGATTTAACTGAAAATAAAACATATTTGCGACCTCTGGAATCAGCTGTGGGAAAATGCTTTTAGAAAATTACTGAAGCATTTTGCCCAATTTTACCAATTTCTATCTGAGCTCATTCTGAAACGTTTTTTTGACATTTGCAAAAATAGTAAATATTTTTCTAGTATATACTAGAAGATATTTAAGCGCAACGTTTACGCACGCAATATAGGAAAAGTCTTAAAGGTTTAGAAGTTATTCGAAAAAGACACATTTTGCACATATGGGGATATAGCGTCTTAAATTCCAATTTATTTGTAAACTGCCATCGTTTTCTGAGATATGATGTACTCGAGAAATTGATTAATGAAGAGTTGCATAAAACAAAGGACGCAATAATATTTCAATACATTTAATATTTTATGAATAAATCGGAATTGAAATAACTGTCCAACATTAGTGACGTCACGCCTTTGTCTCGGTTGACTTACTATATTCCACATTTATTTATTTTATTTTATTTATTTAAGGAACAGTAACAACTTAGAAACGAATAATTATCTGGTCATCATATGCCATCAAATCGCATTACAATACAAGTAATGTGCTTTATGTGAAAATATGGTTAATAATAATGCTCTCATTTACAAGTTAATTATATTTTTCCAGTAACTTAAGTATAATGGGAAACAGATAAACATCCATATTATTTCTCCACAGAAAATCGACGTGACCCCAGTCTTTTGGCTTCATTATGTGATGAAAAATTACGTTTGGTAGAAGCGTTCTCAACAGCTCTGCGTCTTTAACTGTTGCCAGCTCGTCCTGTCTTCCCACCAGCAGTGCTGTTTTAACCGTTATTTTACTCAAGTCATATTCTGGAGGTACTCGGTTACCATACCGCTGATAATTCTCTTCAGGGCCATAATCGTAATACGAAAAGTTTTTGCTTAAAGCAATCTGATTATAATGAAACAGGTTTTTCCTGGTTGTTGTTTGTGGGTAATGCCCCATCAGAACTTGAAAGAATTCCGGCTCAATCGTCTTAGGATCGAATAAATATAAATAAAAAACAGATAACAATGTACACATCAATAGGTCTTCCGAGTCCAGCCCACATTTCAAGTTATTGGAATTTGGAAATTTTATTTTTTCATAAGGAATATGTTCTATGCCTCTTTTTTTCGCCAATTCGTTAATTAAAGGACCTACAGTGCAGAGAATTGCCACCCGAGGCGATATATTATTTAAGAAGGCAACTGGAGCAAGAGCTATATAAAGTTTTATCTTCTCATTGTATTCGGGTCTTGTGGATAAAAGAGCAAAATGATTTGATGTTCCTTGTGATTGACCTATAGTATTCAAACTTGATTCTCCGGTTATATTTAGCACGTAATCGATAGTTGCAGCCAGGTCATAGTATCCTCGTTCATGGAAACTGTAATCCCAAAATCCAGGATCAATATCTTGATTCAGTGTGATATGTCGCCGAGAATATTTATTTCCTCTCAAATTTGCAATCCATACGTCGTAATCTGCGTTTGCTAGAGTGATTCCCAGGGATTTATTTCCTCGCAACATGAAGGTGTCTGCGTGGTCTCCAGTGCCGTGTATTATAAGGACCGGAGATTTTCCACTGCCAGGCATACGGAACAAGGTCAGGATATACCCATCTTCAGTGATCACTTCGTGTTCTTCGACAGAATGTCCGTATTTTTCACCCAAACTGGTGAAATTTAACTTCGCATCTTCAGGGTTTTTAGGACGAAGAATATTTATTCCGTACGTTAATGTGCTTAAGTTTAAAAATAATAGAGAAATTGTAATAGTAGTCATATCTTCAAAATTTGGCTTGGTCTGACTAGACACGATCCATTCTGTGACGTCAGAAACCGTTGTTATGTCATGAATCGTTCTAAACGTTAATAAACTTTGTAAAGGCTATCGTGTTAGTTTTATACAGTAACTTGGCCTTTAACCTTGATAAGTAGGCTTGGTAGGTGCTTGAGAAGTAAAGTGACCTCTCGTGACATTAAAAAAATTGTTTACATTTAAAATCGAGTCATTCGTAAACAGGAAAATGGGTCGTTCTTCTTTTCGACCGACAATAGCCTGTCCTTCGTCTTATTACGGCATCTCATTTGAGTAATGATATTTACGGTTTTATAATATTCAAATGAACGTCCATATTATTTTTCACCTCACTAGCTCGGAAAGACCTTTTTTATTCTTTAAAAACAGATAGCAAAACTGCATTTTATCCACATGTGTGCAAAGAATATTTGAAATCCGAACGTGTTATTAGTTACTTTTTTAAACATAATCCATACTAATATTATAAACGGGAAAATGTATGTGTGTGTGTTTGTTTGTTTGTTTGTTTGTTTGTTTGTTTGTTTGTTTGTTTGTTTGTTTGTATGTTTGTATGTTTGTTTGTTTGTTCGTTTGTGTGTCCGTCTTTCACGGCAAAACGGGGCGACGAATTGACGTGATTTTTAAGTAGAGATAGTTGAAAGGATAAAGAGTGACATAGGCTACTTTTTATCTCTTTCTAACCTCCTACTTCCCTAAAATGGGGGGTGGAAGTTTGTATGGAGCATTCTGCAATTTTCAAGGTAGAAAGCTAAAAATTGGTATGCGGACTATTTATGACTAACAAATAAAATCGTGCATAATTTTTTTTGGAAATCTGCACCTAACACCTTAAAAGAGGGGTTGAAGTTTTATGGGGGGGTCCAGATATGTAGAGTCAATATGTAGAATCGATATGTAGAGTCCATATGTAGAGTCCATATGTAGAGTCGATATGTAGAGTCGATATGTAGAGTCGATATGTAGAGTCGATATGTAGAGTCGATATGTAGAGTCGATATGTAGAGTCTATATAGTCGATATGTAGAGTCGATATGTAGAGTCGATATGTAGAGGCGATATGTAGAGTCGATATGTAGAGTCGATATGTAGAGTCGATATGTAGAGTCGATATGTAGAGTCCATTTGTAGAGTCGATATGTAGAGTCGATATGTAGAGTCGATATGTATAGTCGATATGTAGAGTCGATATGTAGAGTCCAAAATAAAGGCTGATTATACATATTTCAGTTGTTTTTCTTATGTAGTATTTTCCTCGGTTTAGTGAGGTGAAAAGATTTGTGTTACACACGGGTGCAAGTTATTTTGACGTCTCGTGTGTTGCAACACTCGCTTTGCTCAGGATTCTATTTTTGAACCACTCGCTACGCTCAGAATTCTATTTTCGAACCACTCGCTTCGCTCGTGGTTCAACCATAGAATCCATTCGCTAGCTCGTGGTTCAACCCTAGAATCCATTCGCTGGCTCGTGTTCCAATTCCACACTCGCGGTTAAAATATACCTTTGCACCCTTGTATAACAAATAACTATTATTAATTTGTGATATTTAATATTTCACTTTCTCTAACTAGCATTTTTTTAAATGTTTTTTGTTTTCGTAGAATGCCGTGACAGAGTGCTAAACCAAAATGTTGTCCCCACTGGAAGAGTCCACTTTGTCACATGTTTTTTTTTAGAAACCAACCGTAAATAAATATTTATATTGGCCAGAAAGGAAACTTTAATTAGTTCTAATGAAGAAACCTATGCATTTTTAAAAAAATCGCACTTCAAAACCACAATTTTCGATAGTTCAAAATCCAAAAAAACAGAAAAACCTCGGTTCATTGTCGGTAAAAAAGAAGAACGACCCAAATACGTTTCGTTGAAAGTAACCAGTGAACAAAAATCTTTCGATAAAAAATAAACTATCATCGTGCTCTTTCTCATCATCATAATTTCTACTTTCTGTTTATTTATGCATTTTTTTTCGAAATCATGGTCCTGGTTTCAAATCAAACCTTCGTCGTCTACTTAAAGAAAATAAATTAGGTGTTAATGTTTTATACATTTATTGAGTTGGCCGTACGTATTGCTTCAAAGTAGTGATTCAAAAAACAACTCTAACGTCCACGGTACAGCACAGCATTCATGATAGTTGAAGGTTTCCATAAAGCATCGTACCTATAATACACAATAGGAGTCCAAACAATACCAATGAACTTAATAGTATTTTATGCAACAGTTGTATAAGAGAGGTCAAAAAAGGCGAGTGGCGTGGGTTACAATGTGAGCCGAAGGCGAACATTGTAAAGAAAGACGCCACGAGCGTTTTTTGACTTAGTTATACAACGTTGCATACAATACTTTTTCTACGACTAGCTACTATGGAATAAAATGCAAAATTAAACAAAGAATAAATTTTTCTTAAACTTTGTCATATAGGTGCCGAGATTTAGTAGGCAACAAATTTTCGGTCACTGCTTGTGGGCTGCCGGTGTATTTCTTCTGGTGTAGAAGCAATATTTTCATCGTCATCCATTTTTATTACTTTTGAGAAACACCAACTATTTTGTAGCAAACACAACGGCCGCAAACTCAAACAACAATTTATAAAATAACCGGGAATTCGGGAAACATGAAAATGAGACAAATGGGTGTCTATGGTTAACTTTGTTTTTAATTGATGTCAACTTGCCAGTACTGCCATATTAAGAATAAAAGTTTTTCCTAAGTTAGCAGCAATGCATTTAGTTCAAAAATTTCTAAAAAGTAAAAACATTCAGTGGTTTGTTAAGTTGGTAGTACCTAATGTATAGGTTTAGAAGCGTATGGCTGCTAAGCGTATCGTTTTGGCGACATAACAGCACAGTTGTGCCGTACTGTTATGGGGAATAGAGTATAGACTTTTCTGCAAACTTATTTTGTATGTCTTTATATTAGTGTTCGTGACTATGTAAATGACAGATAAAAGTACAGGAGTAGAAAAAAATATTTACAGATTTAGAGTAAAAAAAGTTTGTTGTTAAACACAAGGCACGATTATTAATAGAAAAACTACATATTTGGTGAGTTCCAAAATAGACAACACTGTTTCTGCTACAATACTGTTCAGTCTCCGGCATTGTTACTTATAAAATAAAACGACTGAAACGGATTTTACCGCAAACAATATGTAAAAAATTCTTTACGACATTTGGGGGGTTGAGTGTATAGAGAGAGACCGGGCGGGACGCAATAAAATCCTTTTAAAGTGTTTATTTTTAATGATCTACTTGTATTTATCTAACAATTGAAATATTAGAGGAAAGAGCGTGGCATTCATATCATTACCCCAAATAAAATCTATATGATTCCAATCTTTATCTTCCATGATGTGATGATATACTATGTTAGGCAAAATTGTTCTCAATATTTCTGCATCCTTTACCTTAGCTAGCACATCGTTTTCACCAACAAGCAAAGCAACTTTTGTAGTTACATCACGCAAATTGTAGTCCGGAGGCACTAAATAACCATAATGATCTAAGTTGCCTTTAGGTCCATAATCAAATTCACAAAATCTTTTATTCAACACAAGTTGATTGACGTGTATGAGATTCTTCCTAGAAGTCGCTCCTGGATAGTGGCCAATAAGAACCTTCAAGAATTCTGGTTCAAAACGCTTCGTGTCAAAACCAGTGAGATGAAAACCCACCAACAGAAAGCACATTTCATAACTGAATACGTCTTGGCTGCAAACGAATCTCACCAAAGAGGTCACGCGTGATTTTTCAGAAAACGTTTCTTCCGTACCTATGTTTTTTAATATTTCACCTAGTAACGGTCCAAAATAAGCAATAATGGACACCGGTGGCTGTATGTCGGTCAAAAAAGCCACTGGGGCTAAATTAATAAATAACTCAATTTTTTTGTTATACTCCGGTCTTTTAGATAGCATTACGTACTGCGATGTTGTCCCTTGGGAGTGTCCGATTGTCTGCAGCGTTTTTTCTTCAGTGTGTTGCAGAATATAATTAATCATAGCAGGAAGGTCGTAATAGCCGATATCGTGGAAACTGAAATCCCAAAATTTGAGGTCTTTATCGGGGTTCAGCTTGCGATGTCGTCGGCAATATTTGTTACCTCTCATGTTTCCTGCCCAGACGTCGTATCCTGCATCTGCTAAAGCTATGGCCAGTGATGCCTTCCCTCTGATAATAAACGCATCAGCGGAATCTGCAAGCCCATGCTGTAGAAAAACTGGCGGCTTCCTTTTCCCCTTGATGTGAAACAATGTTAATATGTATCCGTCTTCAGTGATCACTTCATGTTCTTCAACCGGATGTCCATATTTTACACCGAGTCCCGTAAAGTTAAGTTTTCCGTCTTCAGGTAAAGATTTCCGCAATATAGAGTCCGTTGGAATGCAAATACTCATTAACATGAGGCCACATGTCAGGCTTGTCTTCATTGTTAAGTTTATTTCGTTTATTTTCCGTTAATATAGAACCGCTGATGAGAAAACAATATATAAAATAAACAGTTTCATGCCGAGTTCATACACATATACATGTTTAGTAACCTTGATTACATTGTTTTTAAGGTTCTTGCTGACAAAAATACATTATATAACATAAGTAGTCATAACTCGTAACTTAGAAGATTTATTCGATAGCAATGAAACATTTCTGTGTTTCACTACTTTTACTTTAAAACACGAAATTCCAAGCCCTTTTAGGTTTGGTTATTTTTTAAAGCCCTGACTCACTGGAACAAAAGTTACAATGTGAGTCAAAAATATACAAGTAAGCCAATAAGACAAGCCTGAAGTACCTATAATTTAATAGGTCGAGTTGGCGGTAACCCTAGCTCTAAGGCTCAGCCTCCAAAAGAGCGCGTTGCATGCGATAGAAAGAAATGGCCACATTTAGGCACGTTTGGCGTACCTAAACAAGGAATTTGTTTACAGAGAACCTTCTTCTTTTTTTCTGTACGCAGTACTGTTAATTATTCTGTGCTTTTAGTTGTAGATGTAGGGAGTGCGGAGAAAGATACTGAAGATTTAACAAGTATATTGCACTAGAGATAAAAGTACAGTACATAATTGGTAATCCTTTCTCTTGATGTTCACGTTACTTCGCGGTTTAATTGTGCATTGACTATATTTATGACTAATACTTATTTATTAAAGATCTGACGCACGATCCAAAATGGGTCGCACAAGTAAGCATTGCCAAATGTACGGTGTTTAGACTGTACATATTGGCAACCCTTAAAGAGAGAATAAAAGAAAAGTAAATGTTAAGAGAAAGAAAACCATAACAAAAATAAAACAAGTAAACAATTAGTTAAATTCAAATATCAAATGTTATGTTATTCAAATGTTATGTTTGCGTTTAGCTTTGTGCCTGTCTTGTTTGTAACAAAAATAGAAATTAATTCGAGACAATAACATTGAAAGAGATTAGCACATAAAAATATATATAAGTGCCACGAAACGGTTACCTCTGAACATGGTCATGGTGTAATGCATTTTAAAAATTTCGTCCATTTTCTAGCTCATTTGCTAGAAACTGCTACTACATTCTTTCAATGCAGTAGTATCGATTATAGCCCGACAAGCCGCTATTTGACCCTGAGATAGAGTACGTGGCTAGGGTCAAATAGAAACCTTTCGGGCTTTAATTTTGAATCCCCGATTGTGGAATAGCGGTGATAATCTGCCTATAAGCGATATTGCACATTAAGGTATGGCTTTGATACCGTTGTACGGCTAATTCGTCTGCCCTTCGTATCCCTCAATAGAGCAATATAAATAGTTTGTTTGTAGGCTATCAAGCTATCATGCAATAATTGGAACATCGTTTCATCGGAAAATACTTAATTTCATCTTCCTCGTGCCAATGCTTCGACTCTCTACATTTGGTCACTTTTTTTCTGGGCATTTGATGAACGCATGTAATACTAGTAAAGCACATTATGCAATGAGGTTGGTAAGAGATATTTTATGAACGAGTCCTATTAGATGCTTTCATGACTCGAGTTTGTAAAATTCTTACCCTCCGTGACACACACGTTTTCTTCATATTTGTAAGTCAAGCTGCCTCGTGGAAGCCAGTGCTGTCAAGCTAGTATAAGTTCACAGACATTCAGATGTTCTCTATGAGTAATAATTCCGAGTATTCCGAGTAATCATTCTTCAGATTTGCGGGGAAACATAATTACATATGATGTGAAGCCAAATTAATACTATCCGCATAAAAAATTATATATGTGTTAAATTATGTCAGTCATCCATTTCGATGAATTTAACTTGAGGCGCGTAAGGCAAAGACCCATCGGCATGCAGCCATGATTTAAAATCACTGTTCAAATATTTTTTCACCGACATCCAATTAAGTACTTGCCTGGGTAAAAAAAATATAATTCTATTTAGTCCGTCAGCTAGATTACCTATCAAAAAATACACATTCTGATAAAGTCACATTATGATAAAAAGTGTACCATAATGTGACGTCACGCGGAACTTTAACGGGCTATATCTTCGTAATTTTTTGTTTAATTGACAAATAAAAAAAATACATGTCCAATATGTTTTGATAATCTAACTGACGGACTAAATATATTTTTTTAGGAAAGTAGCCAATTACCAAAAATTATTTTTTAAATCTTCAAATGTGAAACAGGTTACCATGTTTTTTAGTGTGTCATTATGATTAAATTAGAAATAGGTTTTCAAAGACCGCATATTTTATATAGAAGTATAAGTATACTCGTAATAGTCTAGTAATTTTACTAACAACTAGTAGTTATGGAAAAAATAATTTATGATAGCTGATTTTTTCTGTTTAACGGATATATCATCATATAAATAATTATCTAGAGACAAAAAAATACAACAAAATATCAAACATCAAAAAAAAAATGCTTCTGAAAAGTTGGAAAAAATGTTAATAAATGTTTTAATCTTTATTTTGGTTAATTTACAATTCAAGATAAATCATAAAAAGAAAAAACAATGAATGCTTCATTTATAGTACATTGTTTAACGAGGGGCGTAAGTGCAATATTCTTACGCCCGTGTTATACACAATGTTTTTCATCACATTTGCGAGGAAATAAATAACAACAAAAGACAGAAAAATGTAAGTTTCATACAGCAGCACCAATCAAAAATTGACAACTTCACTTCCAGATCAGTGCTAGTAGAGCGCGCAGTTCAATATTTCAACCAATCACAGAGCAGTATTCTTGCGGGGCGGGGCGTCGTGACCAACTAGATTTTTTTATTCAACCAATCACACAGCAACCAGATTTGCTTAAGCCAATCAGAGGGTTCTATTATTTTAAAACTAAACTTAACAGCCCGTGGGAGGTAAAACGTCTATAACTGCTCTGCACGCTCGCAAGTAATAACGCCATTGACGAGCAAGTGTGATGAAAAATGTATAAAATTACTTTTAGGTGGAAAGTTTGTTGGATACTTGAATAAAACATCTTAGAGTAACGTTTCGATAGCAAGGAAACAAAAAAAAAAAACGCTATCATGAATGAATGTTTTTCAAAACCATATTTTTCTGGAGTATGACGTATGAGTGACATAAAGAATTAAAAAAATAATGACGCCCACACGCGTATTATTGACTAATGCAGCTCGGTACGTTTGCGCTTTATGAGCAAGACTTAGAACAATACTCACCTAGGGTGGTAAAATAATGAATGTCTCAGATCACAGGTATTTGACGTCTGAGCCGAAGGCAAGGGCAATATGCAACCTGAGGCTTTATTTACTAGTGGCTCTGTGAGCTGTAGAATCGCGCTCAAAAAATTCACGATTATCGGTTGAGAAATGCGACCTGTAGAGGAGAACAGCGGGACAGACACTGGACGCCGACCGGACAGACAAACGATTTTCGGCCCAAGCTGGAGCTACCCTGCATCCTACATGCTGGGATGATAGATGGGGATCCCCCCTTCTACAGAGATGGACTAAGCTCCATACTTGAATATTTATTACTCTACTTTAATTTTTAATGTTTAAGTAACAACTAACACTGGAATATAAGTCTGTAACTAACACCTATGGATTCCGTCCGAAATAAAATATTCATTATTATTATTAGAACTTCGTTCGCTCGCTCGTTCGATTACCGCCAATTTTTTGGGTGCAATTTAAGCTTATCAAGACGCTGCGCAGAAAAGGTCTGATGACGATGACTTTGACAACTCACACGCTGTTTTTGTGACGCAGTGACTTTCCCAAATTATTCGTCAATTAGTCTACAGTGAAAAGGTCTAGGGTTCGATGCATTCACCAAATCATACAATAAAAATATGAATTCAATATAATTTATTAACGAATAGGTAATAGTACATTACTGCAGACGCCGGGAAAGAAGGGCTTGCCGGATAGTGATACGAAGCCGGCAAGCCCTTTTCACGGCGAGGCATGTACAGTGCTTTTCTCAAACATATGCAATGAAATAAAACAATGCACCACTTAAAATAGTACATTAGTTTTCCCTCCAATTTCTCCATACTTAATGTTTTTTTAACGAAAGTCGTCCGTATTTCGCGTGTGTAGCGTTCGAATAGACCCTATTAGGGCCATTATACATGACCTGATAATAAGAATCTTAATTTCTATAATGAATAAAATAAATGCAGAGGATTTTAAATATTGTCTACGGCCTCTGGTGACTTACGTTAGATAATATTTTTAATTTATTCATCGAACACACTGAATCATACAGATTTGTATTCTTAATAAAGGTTCGTGTGTAATAGGAATTAACGCGGATATTTTTGGTCCAATAACCATTTAGCCACTAGAAAAAATAAAAAAATAGAATTCAGCTGTTTAGCCTGTTGATGAACACAGACGCCATGTTAACATTAAAATTAAAAAAAATTACTTCCCGGCCTAGGCCTTCAATTTTGTATGAAATTCCTTTACAGTTCTCTCGAGTTGTTCCGCCCGAAACGTGATACTTTGAAGCCTGGTATAACGCACGTAAGGACGACATTTCATTGCATGTTTGAGAAAAATATTTTCTTTCGCATTAGCATCCACGTATGCAGTCTGGAAGTCGTGACCGAGCATTTTGAACTAATTAAATGGAGACTATTTAGATAGCTAGCATGTGCAAACTCAACATGTTGCACTAAGCTTATAAACAGCCAAAGTACAGGCAGCTGCAGAAATATCTCCACACTTTAATAAAAACAAGATGGAGACTTTACATCTCTGTTTGTCTCATAACCATAACATGCTGGATGAATATTTATTCCAACATATTTAAACATAGTTGTATTTTAGCCAATATTAACCATTTCAAATTGAAAAACCTAACGTCAACCTATTTTTCAAAAGTTGTTAGACAAAGAACAGCTTCATACGTTTGCAAAAGCTTAATTGTAATTGGAAACATATATACATCCAAGTCGTTTCTCCAAAGGAAATCAACATGATTTCACATTTTGGGCTCCATTATACAAAACAACATTAGGTAATAATTTTCTTAGTAACTCTGCATCTTTGACTGTTGCTAGCGGGTCTTGTCTTCCAACAAATAAGGCAATTTTCACAGTTACCTTCTGCAAATCATACTCGGCTGGTATTATGTTACCATATCGTTTAAGGTTCTCTTCGCTACCGTCCGTAATCATAGCTTGAAAAAGTTTTGTTCAGACATACTTGGTTGTAATGAACCAGGGTTTTTCTAGAAGTTATACCTGGATAATGTCCTAGGAGGACTTGGAAAAAATCTGGCTCTGCTGTTTTCGGATCGAAGAAAATCGAATTAAATGCAGTTACCAGAGTGCACATCATTTGATCAATAATGTTTGTTCCACATTTTAACTTATTAAATTTTGGTATGGGTATTTTTTACCAGGTAGTTCTTCTATGCCGTTGCTCTTCAGAAAATCATTGATGAGAGTTCCCATCTCACAAATCGTTGAAATTGGTGGTGGTACGTTATTTAATAAAGCAGCTGGAGCCAGCGCGATAAACTAAACAGTTTTAACTTCTTATTATATTCCGGTTTTAAAGATAAAACGACAACATCAGCAGTGTTTCCCTGCGAGTGACTTATAACGTTTAGGCTTTTTTCTCCAGTCGCGTTTAAAACATAATCGGTAGTCGCTGGCAGGTCATAATATCCGGCTTAGTGGAAACTGAAGTCCCAAAACTCTGGGTCGGTATCTGGGTTCAGTTTGAGATGCTTTCGAGCGTATTTGTTACCTACCCTACCCAGACGTCGTATTTAGCGTTTGCCAACGTAATTCCTAGAGATTTTTTTCCTCGTAATAGGAAACTGTCGGCATAGTCTCCTGTGCCGTGCATTAGGAGTACTGGGGTTCTGCTTCGACCCGGTATATGGAATAGGGTCAGGATATACTCATCTTCAGTGATCACTTCGTGTTCTTCGGCATGGTGTCCATATTTTATTGCCAGAGCGGTGAAATTCAAATTTGCATCTTTAAGTATTGAAGATTGAAGATCGCTTGTTGCTTTTGATAGGATACAAAGATTCATTAAGATGCACAGCCTTATTTTAATTATTATTAGTTTTTTTTGTTTGCTCTCAATTCTGAGTCTATTGATGCTTTACTTTTTTTTAAATTAAAGTTCCAAATAATTCTAGTTCTTACGTATCGCAGAGTTTCATGATATTACTTGCTAAAGCCATTAATGGCTTTTTTTACAGCTAGAGTTCGGACTAACTATTTACTAGGTATGTAGTTTACATTCAAATTATTTTTTACTAAACGAGACTTAATCACATATGTAACTTATTTATTTTAACCTCTTTGTGGTTTAGTAAAAATAATGTGTGTGTATCGTCAATCGTGACAGTTTCCATAAATATTATGTACTTGCATTCCGTTTACTGTATCACTGGTGCACAATAACAGAACTATCATTAGGTTACAAGGCGTAATCATAGTTGTTACTTGACATATATAGTACTTAGTTTTAATTTATCTTAGTTAATGTTAATTATAATCTTGTATAATATTTGTTTCTATCTTTAGCTGATATAGGGTTGGATAGGTATAAATCCTGTATGTGTTTTGGGAGACTATTTATTATTTTTGGAAGCATATAATGATTGGTTCTCATCACGTAATCACGTACCTAGTCAACTGTAGTCGTTTAAATCGCTATAATTCTTCACCCATGAAACGAACTGTTTTGTGATAAATATAATGTTCTACTGTTTCCCAATCAAGTAATTAGAAGACTCTTTAAAATATAACTAATTTCCCTAGTCGCTAAGTCTGATGCGTGACATTGTTGCACATGTTTATATAACTTGTTAACGCTTTTTTTTATAGATAAAACGTGTTCAACCTTGGCACTAACGCCCAAACTGGTATTATACAATATTAAGTAACATGCTATTGACCGTTTACAAAATGCTTGTTTATGACCACTGTAATTACCAAGTGCCAAATTTCAGAAACATTATTTAAATTAAGAAAAAACAAAGAAATCTTTTTACACGTAGGTGTGTACCGTTTACACCCAGTATAAGAAGACTAACCATTTTTGCTAGTGACTGTATTTTATCAGAATCTGTTTTATTCATATGGCAACCGTGGCGAAGCCACCCACAAGAAGGCTCGGGGAGCGAAGCCCTCCGCCGTTAAAAGCAAGAAATAATCGTAACAATGATATTATTTGTAGGTTAGGTTATGGTTAACTTGTGTCACATAGAGCAGAAACGTCGATACGCTGGCTGTTAGGTTAGGTGAAAATAGGCATTGCTATTAAAACAATTATAGTCGATAGGTACTACCGAGCATTATACTTTTTTATGTTATATTAATTGAATAATTTATATTTTAAATCTTAGGTGTTATTAATATTATACCTTTAATCGATATACCAATTGATATTATATCCAAATAACGTTATACTTTACGAAAATAGAAATTTTGAAATTATAAGTTTTTTTTCATTATATGCAGTGAACGTTATACTAAACAAGCTTATACAAAATGAGCGTATATAATACTATGCCTGTTATATGATAAGTTCTTATACCTCGTATTTTACCCGCTCTATCAAGTAGGGCTCATAATAGTTATTTATGCTACAAGTGTGGAAAGTAGGTGATTTCCGAAGAGTTTCATTCATCAATTGTCGAATTATACATTAGCTCGTTTCTCTCGCTCATGTATAAAATGAGCGAGAGAAACGAGCGAATGTATAATTCGACACAAGTCAGAAATCATCTTTACGCGCGTGTACCATACCGTACTATGCATTGTGCGAGGAAATAACAAAAAAAAATAAAAAAAAACGTCAGTTTAAAATAGATACGTTAAAATTTAAATTACTTAGGTTTATCTGGAGCTGCATTTAACAACTTCTCCATATCGTTTGCTGTCAAGCTTATTCACTTAATACCATTGTTTTGTGGTTAGGAAACACAATTAAAAATGTTTAGTAACTCATTATGTTCCACAGCGAAAAACACTGTACCGTAGTTCTAAAAAAACAAACTGAAACTATTGGAACGCAATAAATTATTATTAAGTGAATTATTATTCTTTATTAGTCACTTTTACTCGATATTTTCAACAAATTTACACAGAACAACTGCAAAGCAAATAACAATGGCGGGCTTTTTGTTTTAAATATATGCGCGCTTAACATATGTACTACTTACTGCGCATGTGCAAATGCCCGTCATGTCTTATCGCAAAAGGCATAAGCGAAATATGCGTTTAGCAAAACATATTAAGCGAATATTTAAAATTAATAAATTATAATAAGGACATTCTTTGATTAGTAAGACGTTTTATAAATCATTAGTATTTATATGCCTTTTATATGAAAGAAAAGTTTTAATTGAAACATTTATAACACTTTTCTCAAGTAATAAAAACTCTTTGCGCCCGGGCTGACGTCGCAGTTAAAATTTAAAAAAAAAACTGAAAAGTAAAAAGCACTAGTGTGAAATAGTGGCACTTTCCGCACGATTTGGCTGCTTGGAAAATACCCTTTTCGAGCACATGCATTGTGAAATTGTGTATGATGCCGAAAAAAAACAATAATCGCTATAATATGACGTACACGGTTACCAAATCTGTGATTTGTGTTGGCGGAAGTAGGTACTTAATTGTATTTGTCCAGCAATCGAAATAAGATTGGGAACAGAGTCACAGGCATGTCATTACCCCAAGTAAAATCTATATGGTTCCAAATTTTGTCTTCCATTACGTGGTAATTGACTACATTCGGCAAAAGCGTTCTAAGTATTGCAACATCTTTTATCCTAGATAATGGATCGTTTTCACCTACCAACAGCGCTACTTTAGTTTTTACTTGACGCAAATCATAGTCTGGGGGAACTATGTATCCGTAGCGCTTCAAATTCTCTGCAGGTCCGTAGTCATATTCACAGAATCTTTTGCTTTGAATCAATTGATTGGAATGTTCAAGATTTTTTCTTGAAGTATGTCCTGGGTAGTGTCCGATGACGACTTTAATGAATTCCGGTTCAAACCTCTTGGTATCGAACCCAGTGATGTAGAAGCTCGACCATAGGAAGCACATTTCGTAGCTAAGGAAGTCTTGGCTGCACGTGAGCCTTAACAAGTAGGTCACGAGTGAGTTATCACGAAATGTTTCCTCAACACCCGTAGCTCGTATCACATCACGAAGCATTGGTGCTATTAAGGCAATAGTCGACAATGGTTGAATCAAGTCTGTTAGGAATGCTACCGGTGCCATTCCAATGTACAATTTGATTTTCTCATTATATTCCGGTCTTTTAGACAAAAGCACGAGTTGCGTTGTTGTTCCTTGCGAGTGTCCGATTGTCTGCAACTTATTTTCTCCAGTGGCTTGTAGAATGTAGTCGATCATAGCGGGGACATCATAAAAACCAGTGTCATGAAAAGTGAAGTCCCAGAATTTACGATCTTTATCTGGATTTAGTTTGCGATGTCGCCGGCCGTACTTGTTGCCCCTAACATTGCCTACCCACACGTCGTAACCCGCATTGGCCAATGATATGACCAATGATTTTTTCCCTCTTATTACGAAACAATCAGCGCTGTCTGCGACTCCGTGTAGTAGAAGTACTGGAGTCTTTCTTATTCCTTGAACGTGGAATATTGTTAAAATATATCCATCCTCAGTAACCACTTTATGCTCTTCAACTGGATGTCCATATTTTACACAAAGTTCTGTAAAGTTAAGTCGTCCATCGACAGGTAAGGATGTACGCAATATACAATTTGATGAAAAAAAAATATTCACAAATATTAAAGTGCTCACTAAGATAGATTTCATTTTTTATCACAAATTTTAAGATGCATGATTTTATACAGAATATCTGAAGTGTGTTGTAATAAATAACATAAACACTTATGAAACCCGAAATACCTAAGCACTTCAATTATATAGACAAATGTATGTAAATCCTTCAGTTCTTCTTGACCTCTGTATGTACCGTTGAAAATAAAACTTAATTCTTATTTATTTATATACATTTACGTCACGCACTGAAAACTTCAGTAAGACCACATCACAAAACACAAAATTACTTGCATGGTCGATTTCAAACATATATTTAAACTCTTGTAATTTATCAAGTCGACAACCACCAGGTACTGTACTCATACTGGACAATTACTCGTTTTTGCATGAACAATTGTCGTGGTATACAATATATTTATTTTATACTCTCAAAGTTACTTTAATCAAGAACATACACAACGGGTTAACTTTGCATAATCAATTAAAAGATAACTAACAGTGCAATGGCAGGGATACCTGCGTTTTCCATAATTTTACTTGCAATAATATTCACATGCCATAATGGTAAATGTCATTATTTTAGTTTGCATAACATTATAAGCCATAAATATTACATGCAAAAATAGACATATGACATAATCTACATTTATCATAATATCAAATGCAATAATATAATTTGTCATAAAATTCAAAAGTTATAATCATTAGAATCCATGAATCTGGTGTACACGTACAAACAGAAATAAATAGATTTTAAACTACAGGCCTATTCTACCCTGAGACAGGTCTCAGTTAGGTACGACGACAAGCAAAGCGAGGAGGAGTGTAAGGTAGAACTGCGACCCTACAGCGCGCGAGGATAATATATGTTTATGGAATGTAAAAAATATGGCATATGAAATTATGGCAAATTATATTAGTGCAAATATAATTAAGTTTTTTATTACTTTTAAGAATATGTTTCCACTGGGGTAATGGAAAAATATTCTTAAAAATAATAAAAATCTCTTCCTTTACCTGTTTACACAAGGAAGTGTTTATTGATTGAGGTCGGCCATTATAGTAAGGTCGTGTAAACTAGGCGTAAGACCTAGATTGTTGCCTGAAGGCCTAGCCTATCCCCTGAGCATAATGTGAATTCGTAAATGCTTGAAAGCCTTCACACTAAACGTAAAGCCTAAGGTCAGATATTAACGTTGTCGATATTATTCGCAAAATCTGTTCCTGTTTACCATGACTGCAAGTTCTTTGACTAAGGTTATTATAACTATAATACAGATGCAATTATTCATAATGACATGAATTAAATTACTAGGTACTTTGTTATAAGCAAGTCATAACGATCGAGAAACCATTTATCAAGTCAACCCACGCAGCCTGGATTAATATATATTAGGATACTTTTTATCCCGGACAATATCCCCTAAGGGGGTGAAATGGGGGGCGGAAGTTTGTATAGAGGTAGGTAGGATAAAAGAGTCCCACGCGGACGAAGTCGCGGTAAAAGCTAATAGTAAATAACATAAGCGCTAATTTTGTGCTGGTTTTAATTTATCTCCTTCACATTTTAATCTCATTTTATTTTAATGCGATTCGCGCTCTCTTTCTAACACTTAAGCTAGCCGCATGTGGAAGTGAACGCGAAAGACATTAGGTAACCGAAATTATACTTTCGTGAGACATGTTTCAAACAATATTAATAATTCCACAGCTAAACTCACGTCACGTACTTCAAGCGACACTGCCGCGAAAACACTCATCCTGAAGAAAACCTCCCGAAGAGCTCGAAACGTGTCGCCCGTAGTGGCTTTGAATACGTGAGTTTAACCGTGGAATTATTGGTATTTTTTTTGCGATATACATTGAAATACAATGCGACGATCTAAATAACTACTAGCTCGACAAATTTTAAGCAGACGCATCTAATTTGCATATTATCAGCATTGTGTGATGTAACAAACATTGACATTCTATTGTAATGATTATGTGAACGTCTAAAGTGAACTTGAACTCTTCATAACTTTGGAACGTACAGATAATTTTGTTTCCTGTAAATATTAATTGCTTTTGCCGTAAAATGAGAATATCAAATAAACATAAATTACAAACGATTGTTAGTTTAATATGTGTTTTGGGTTTCATTTTATTCAAAAGATATTAATTACTTTTGCTATTTTTAAGTCATGTACATCGTGAATGCATAAGGTTTGTATCTGATCTATGTATTTATTTACAATATCAGATCAGATAAATTGTATATATATATTTTTTTACTATGCCCATTTTTGGCCCTAGGAACTTTGCAAAATATAAACACAATTCCATCGTGTACAGGCTCGGTGCAATTGTCTTCATTAGTAAATTAATAATTGAGGAACATAAATATGCAGTCGACTATTCTTATTGCAATAAATAATCCTGTTTGTTGTAAAAAAAAAAACATAAAATGACAGAAAAGTATTACCTGATATAAACAAACTTCAATAAGGCAGTATGCCAAAGATTTCACTTCCATACCGAAAGAATTCCATAATTCTCTTCGTAGGTTATGCATATTTATAATTTTCTACTTAATTTATATCATTCTGTTAGCACTATATACTATTATATATCACAACACTTTTATCACTGTCACTATCTTTTTTCGTAAATATTATCACATTCGAACTTACATCAGGATTTATTGTTATCTCAACATATTAACAGTAATATCTAAACAGTTGCGTCAGCTATATTTCTCTAACAATTGAAATATGTGAGGGAACAAGGTCTCTGGCATATCATTGCCCCACACGAAGTCTATATGGTTATATCTTTTCGACTCCATCAGATGATACTGGACGATATTTGGGAGGAGAAATCTTAAGTATTCCACGTCTCGAACTCTAGACAAATTGTCATTTCTGCCCACAAGGAGAGCTGTTTTTGTGGTAAACTGTCTCAGGTTATAATCAGGCGGCACAGTGAATCCATAGCGTTTGGAATTTTCTTCCGGACCATAGTCAAACAGGGCGAATCGTTTGCTTAATGCTATTTGATCGTAATGTAATAAACTTTTTCTCGAGCCCGCTGCGGGGAAATGCCCAATAATAATCGGGAAAAACTTGGGCTCGATACGTTTCGTATCATATCCAGCACCTTGTAACACAACTCCTTTAAAACACAACTCGTAACCAAGGCCTTCCTGATTACAGATCAATTCTGCAAGATTTTTTTCAATTCCCTTATGAGGTATCAATTCTTCAATTTTCAAAGACAGCAATATTTTATTTATCAAAGGACCAAAATCTGCTACGGTAGACACCGGTGGTATTAGATTGCTAAGGAAAGCTACAGGAGCTAGCGCTATGAACACTTTAAATTTTTCGTTATATTCAGGTCTTAGAGATCCTAATACAAAATGATCCGTCGTTCCTTCAGAGTGTGCAATACTTTGTAAACTTGGTTCTCCCGTTGCTTTTAGAATATAGTCCGTTATAGCAGCAAGATCATAAAACCCATGTTCGTGAAAGCTGTAGTCCCAGAATGACGGGTCCGTGTCAGCGTTCAGTCTGGTATGCCGCCGGGCATATCTATTCCCTCTTGCATTCCCTGCCCATACGTCGTAGCCACTGTTCGCTAATGTTATGGCTAATGATCTATTGCCTCGAATAATAAACGTATCTGCGGTATCCTGTATTCCATGTAACAGTAGAACGGGAGGTTTCCTCTTGCCTGGTATATGAAACAGTGTCAGTATGTAACCGTCTTCCGTGACGACACTATGTTCTTCAGCTCTATGGCCGTACTTTGTGCTCAGTTCAGTAAAGTTCAGGAGTCCGTCTTCAGGCAGCGGTCTTGGTATGAAAAGCGCATTTGTTAGTACACTATTCACAGCGATCACTAAGAATATGGCGGCGAACGTCATATCTAAGGACTGTCTGTGTGATAAGGACTTCTTTTGTACATAATATTTATTAAAGTGATTCGTACTACGTCTGATGTGTTACTGGGCATAATGAAACTGGTTTTACTTCCCCATTCTCATTTATACGTCTTGTTATGATACAGTAATAAGGCCTTCATGGCGTTGGAACAAAAACTTCCCATTTACATTACAAATCAATAATAATGAAACAAAAACATCCAATTATTTGTTTTACTTATGCAATCTCTAAAACCTTAAGATCATATTGCTATATATGCTGTTAACGTATGCCGTATATTTACAGCACAGAGATACACAGCTTATATATACCATTGAAAAAAATTGACGTATGCGTTTACCTTCCGGCCGCCATCGCAACTATATTTTGCAACTTGCGATATAATAGAGGATTAATATTGAGATAAAAGAGTTTTCCTTATACCTATCTTTTATATCTTACTTAAAGCTATCAAGCGCTGTAAATTCGAAGTATGCGGCCTGAGTGATGCACGCTCCCCTACGAGCCGGGGCGTGTAGCGTCCATATAAAAAAATACAATTTATCAGGCCGTACACTTATAGACAAGTTGGGCGTTCGGCGGCGCGGGACGTGGGGTGTCACGCGAGTATTAAGAAGCCCACGCCTGTAGAGAAATACTCCTAGTAGTGTCAAGTTTGCGTTTGTACCTACCCCCGATCCCTCGTTTGTCTGTATACGGCTTTTTCGATCCGAATTGAGCGTGGTACATTACACTTTAGCCATCTATCACCACTTCATCATCTGGAATATATTTCACTAAGGATGCATTGGGTTAGTGGCGAGAGACCAACGGTTTAAATAACACGGCTCTTAAAGCTGTGTGGGCGCTGATTGTGGGTACGGCGATCAGGGAGACCCGGTGAAACGGCTGACAGCTGGCCTCCCGCAGGTTAGTAGCGTTCCCGAACCTAGGGGTTACTTAATCTCCATCCTAGGAGGCTGAACCGCCAACCTTGCGTATAAATCCCTTGCGTGGTAGTCGTGCCGGAGAAGGAGACCGGGGTTTACTCATGCTGGAATTCATTGTTATGCGGTTGATAGTACTGGGGACACGTTCTGTTGTTGTAGAGAGTCACGAACAACGTGTGTCCAGAACTTACAAGCGGTATCGAACCGTTGGGTCTAAGGAGAGACTTCAATGCGTACGGCTGCTTTCTACCACCGCACCGGTCGCCGTGGGCAGGGCATTCATCCTCACACCCTGGAATCTAAATGGCCGCGTACCGCACGGTTTCAGAGAAATTTCCTCCCTCGGACGCTCCGGTTGTGGAATTTTCCCCTGCCGAGGTTTTCCCGAGGGACTACAATACAATACAATACAAATACTCTTTATTGCACACCTCACACAAACAAAGCAGTTACATAGAGAAACAATACAATAACATGTAGGTAGAGGTAGACAACAGGCGGACAATATGCAGTTCTCTCAGTGTATACATTCTTAAAAGGTCGGCAACGCCAATATAATACCCCTGGAGTCGCAAGCGTCCATAGGCTACTGTAACTACTTACCATCAGGTGGACAGGTAAGCTTGTTAGCCACCGACGTGGTATAAAAATTATATATTGCTCCTGAATTTGCTCGCGAAAAAAAATGTTTGTTATCTTTTATGAATAAGATGGATCCAAAATAGTAATTCTAGCAACCAAAGATAGGTTGCAGATCAATTCAAAAACAGTTCTTTGAACACCTTTAATTAAAGGAGGTTCCAAATTACTAAGATATGCCGATGGAGCCAATGCTGCCAAAGCCGTGCAACAGTAAAACTGGAGGTCTCCTCTTGCCTGGTAAACTAAACAGTGTCAGAATGTATCCGTCTCTGTAACTACAATATATATGCTCTTTAGATCTGTGGCCATATTTTTCACTCAGTTCAGTAAAGTTTAAACGTCCACCTTCTGGCAACGGTTTTGGTGTGAAAAGCGAACTTATAATTACTCTGTATTCGCTAAGAATATGAGGTTGAAGATCGTATCGTTTATGCTTGTCTTTTTGTGCTGTTGTGTTATTGTATATACAACGATTTAGATACTTTGTAATATTTTTGTGTTTTGCTGCTTTAGTTATGCGCCCTTATGAAATAGATTTAGTTTAAATATTCTATAAATGTTTCGTTAAACACTCTGCTAGGACCTTCAGACACGGCAACGACACGTGTAGTATTTGAAGCCTTGAAGACGTTAAGTAAATCATCGGAAAAATCCTTTATGGAATCATATTACGGCCAATCCGTAGATTTATCTGCATATCTATTAAGTACTAAATATCTACAAACAAATGTTACAATTCCACAAAATAGTTTTTGAATACAATCTATTGTTTTGTTATAAACTGGAATATATAATTAATACATTTAGTTTGTAAGAACCACCATAATAGATAAAAAAAAATATATAGACAGAAGTTAGACTTACCTTAGAGACACAACAAAGGTTATATTAAAGTCAGTAAATCTAATCTTAAAGACTATATCCACTTACAACGGCATTACGCAACGGTCTATTTTAGATGTAACTAAAACTACTTTTTTTTACATTGTCATTATTGTTATTTTTAAACACTCTATTTAAGGTAACAATAAATTAGTTTTTTTTCGAGTAGACAAAATGTGTCTAACCACGGAACTCACATTGGCCACGTGCATATAGGTTTTAATATACTATATTCCTCATTATCGGTTCCAACTACGGTCATAATTGTAGCACTATTTTGTACTGACCTCTCAAAGGTTAAGGACATTTACTCAATAGTTATCTTCCTGTTTAATCGGGTTGACCGTGAGAGTTCTTTGACTCAGGTTATCTTCCGTCCAAAACCTGAATGCTACAATTAACTTTATTTCAAGCCCAATTAAACCAGATCAAAGGTAGTCGTAAGTTACGCCCGTAAAAAATCATGGCCCCTTTTATATATAATAGTTTTTTTTCTTTTTATTTAGGTAAACAAACAGTCACTACAAGGAAATCTTAATATTAATTATCCTTATACATAAATACAATATGTGTGACCAGCACCGTTCACCACATATTACTTTTCTACATAAACATCATTCGGAGTAAGTAGTTTTATTAAAGGGAATTGATAGTGTTATTATTTATGTATTACATTTTACAGAATACTTAACATAATAAGCATTTATGTATGGCATATGGCCTGTAAACTGTGGTTGATCGACTGTCTGTCGATATCATTTGCTCTTTAATCTGACATCATATTTGTTGTCAAAAACGAAAAATGACGAGAAAACAGAAACTAGTAATACCATAATGACAACGGTAACTCGCCATTTCTTAAGCTATTATCGTTTGTTCGTACTAGCGCAGTTATTTAACAGTATCAGTAACTTCGGTTGACCTTGCGAAACTGGTTTAGTTAGTTCATATATATTACGTATATATGATAATTAGTGATATGCGACCTAGCCTACAGTAAGACGAGACAAGGTGATAATGTCAAGGAGTCAATATGACGACGAGACATGGCGTGTATTTGTGCGTCAGTAGTGTTCCTACGTTCATTCGAGTTCCGTATAAAGGCTTATTTTCACTGGTTGTTGAATAAGCCCTGGGACACCGCTTACCGAGAACTTGCCTCCATTTGCCTCCAGTATAAACATTTTTATTGGAGGCAAGTTAATAAATAAAAAAAAAAGACTATTTGACCAAGCTACAATCTAAATTTTTCTATTTAAACTTAAATTTTAAATTTATTACTTATTATTTCCTAGGTGTTCATACTTAAATTTATCTTTCTTTTAATCCTAAATTACATTATTTATAGTTAATTATAGTTAAATTATTACAGTAGGTATATTAAGCTAGGTCCCCAGTTGGGTAAAGGCCTCCTCCAAAGACGCCCACTTCTCTCTATCCTGCGCTAATTGCCACCAGTAACCATAGGCAAGTTACATGCTATTAATAAATGTATCATCATCATCATATCAGCCGAAAGACGTACACTGCTGCACATAGGCCACCCCCAAAGAGTGCCACAATGTTCGGTCCTGCGCCACCCGCGTCCAGCGGACTCCAAGCGACCTTTACCAGTGCAGTCCTTTTTTTTAGTGGCAGTGGGCGGGGCACATTGCACGTAGAACCGATGGCCATTGGGGCAGAAAGGTTCTCGAGTGGTGACCACGTAGCGGTAGGCCCCCACAAGGTGGAATAAATGTATACCTATTATAATTTCGAGTGAGGTGATCGTGACCTAGGTGTAATTAAAACTCGTAATTTAAAGTTCGTGCGAACTAGGATCACTAATTAATGTAAAGATCTTATTAGTTAAACCACCATCAGGTATAAAGTCTAACAAATTCTCATTAAGCAAAAACTATTTAGGTAGGTAGGTAGTAATTTTCTTAGTTCGCAACTTTTTTTAACCTTTTCAACGCTTTGTCAAAGAGAAAAGTTGTGAAGCCTCACGCCAAATCAACAAGACATTCAGTGCGGAGTTAAACCTTATGTCAATGCGGGAAGGTTGCTATCGCGTTGGGCTCCTTAACGCATATATCAGTCGTTGGCGTTGAACCTGCGGTGCGGATATATGCGTCGTTGGCGCCGAAAAGATTAATTGTGTACTTTGTAGGTACACGAAAAAAAAACTACCGAAATTAAATATCTGGTTTTGGGCGGAAGATATCCTGAGTTACAGAACTGGAATATTTTCGAGCCCAGCATGCTTTGAGAGGTCTGGTACCTAAAGTGATAATAATTATGACTGTTGTTGGGGCCATTAAAGAAGCAAATATTTCATAGGTATCTTGTATGTTCACGTTGTGTGTTCCGTAGATAACATGTCAATAGTTTTCACTACGAAAGAAAAAAAAATAAGACACTAATTACTGTTGCCCTAAGGAATAGATGGTGGTAACACATGGTCGAGGGAGGCCATGTCTGAGATGCGCATCATACGGGTGCTGTTTGTGAAGTCTGTACGCTTACCATGAGTGGCCATCAAAAAAACACTATACTTTACTACCGACGCGATCGAACTAACGCGCTTCGAATAGATTTCGATTCTCGCAAGTTCGAGCTGTCAAATTTGTCGTACTCATGGTGCCGATGTACTCCGAAAACAACTACAAAACGTTTCTTGCTAGCGTCTAGTTTTCGATGCGTAATTTAAACTTTCGATTCGAACGACCAATTCGCACCATGAGACGCAAATTTGACATTTCGAATCGAAAAATACCGTAGCGTCTGTAGTAATCTATTTCACTTGCAAGATGGTGCGTGATAACGTATTATTCCGTCAAGATTTACCGTAGATCCGATCGATACCTATCTCAAATTAAAGAACTTATAAAAAAAAATAAGGATTTTGAATTGACAACATATATGCGCAAAATTAGTATTGTCGCGTATTTTGTATTAAAAAAAAATGCAAATAATTGGCACACGTTCCGCCATTCAGGTCGAGAGATTCAGTGGAAAATCGGCGCACACTGTTAAAGTTATACTTAATGTCGTTAAGCTTAAGGTATAGATTCCTTTTAAGTCTTTCAACAATGCCACTCGCCGCTGTGCGACATGATCAGCTCGCTCAACGGGCTCCTGCGCACTGATCCAGAAGTGGATTTCTTTGTAGACAGCCTGCCCATGCTCACGTCCAGGTTCCTCTCTTATGGTGAGAATGAATGAATATTGATTACTGAATAACTACATAACTCATTATAGGTTAAGACTTGTTAATTGTTTATTAATCCCTATATTTCTTCGTAATCACTTGTGTAATTGGTATTAACCGTTCTTGTGAAATAATAAATAAAAATACGGCAACCTTGTATGAAAAAAAATGTTTTTTTTTGCAGCAGCTAAGGATGCTTTTTTTTGATAATCGTTTAAAGAGCCTCTTAATACGCATGGATATTTAAAATTAAACGTGTTGGAGCCGAGATATTTAAGTATTGTTTATAACTTTTGAATATGACCTTTGGAAATATATATATTGCAAATATCTCGGCTCCGCTGTAATTTAGAGTAGGTATTACATTTTTAAACAAAATATAATATAATATAATAGGTAGTTTTGAATAGATCTGTCATAACCTACTACTTTTACAACTGGCCGCTCATCTAAAAAAATTACAACATTTTTATCCAATGCCCTTTACACTCAACACCTTGACACTCTGAGAGTATAATCTCTAAGAATTAAGAATTCGTAATTTTTCTCAATTATTTTTAAACATGTAATACATTGATAACGTAGTTTATTTTCTTATGAATGACTAGCGTCCGCCCGCAACTTCGTCTGCGTGGACCCGGGATAAAAATATCCTAAAAGGGGTAATATAATTTAAAGCCTATTAAATAATATCAATTAGAATTTTGGTCCAGTGCGAGTCGGATTTTAGTATTCCCATACATTTTGAGACCCGGCGCCTGATGAAGAAAACGAGCAATTTGGTCTCCATAGAAATTTTCATCCCCTTTTCGTCCCTAAAAGGGATGAAATTTGACATAAATTATAGCCTATGTCCTATTCTGGTACATAAGGAATTTATATGAATTATGTACATAACTGGAAAGTTTCATATAAATTCGTCCAGTAGTTTTTGAGATTAAGTGGAACGTACATCCATCCATCCATCCATCCATACATCCAAACTTTCACGTTTATAATATTAGTAGGATTTATATAGTGATTGTATAATTTAGAATCAACAATATTACCTACTGACTTGTAAAAGTGCCATTGCGGCCTATTTTGCAGAATAAATATTATGATTTTGGTGGAGGTGGGCTGGGCTGATGACCTGGATAATTAGCATTGTTGGCCTTATCACGCGACAAGTGACAAGATAAGAGCGTCGTCTCGTTCTATCGAACGGTGTCAGCCAGTGACGCACGCTCTATCCTATCACCTATCGCGTGACAAGGCCAACCATGCTACGGGGCCTGGTAAAAGTCGCCAGAGTCCGCTGCAGTATGCGGGTGACGCAGAATCGGCCATTGTGGCGCTCTTTGGGGAGACACATGTCCAGCCGTGGACATCTTTCGGTTGAAATGATGATGATGAAGGAATGCATTTAAAATAAAAATGCCTTACAACAAATTACTCGAAATGTGGCAAAATTCTGATAATTGCATTTCGCATTTCAACAGTTCAGCGCCTTAGGATGATTATGTTAAACACATAAAATCAAAATGCCTATGCCATACGAGTAATGATCAGATTGACCATCTGTGAGTGGATTTTGTCTGCGCTTCATCATCATCATCAACATATCAGCCAAAAGACGTCCACTGCTGGACATAGGCCTCCCCCAATGGCCATCGGTTTTACGTGCAATGTGTCCCGCCCACTGACACTTAAGTTTAGCGATTCGGACGGCTATATCGGTTACCTTGGTTCTGCTGCGGATAGCCTCATTTCTGATGCGATCACGCAGAGATACTCCCAGCATAGCCCTCTCCATTGCCCTTTGGGTGACTTTGAGCCTTCTTATGAGGCCCATAGTAAGCGACCACGTTTCCGTGCCATACGTCATCACTAGCAACACACACTGGCTTAAATCTCATTTGAATTACATTTATAAGTACGTCAATCCATATAGATGTAAAGTACTTAAGCACTTACTATTCACCGACCAATTTATTAGGCTAGGTTGAGGACTTCAAACTATAAACATAATAATAAATAACCTTGGCGGGACCCTGAATTGATGATTGGTAATAATTTATATGCATATTTATGCATGCCCTCGGTTAAAACAAATTACATCAGAGACCTGGACTTGATGAACCCAGCCTAGCATCAGTACATTGGTTCATAGAAGTAATTACTAGTAATCTAGACAGAATCACAAGCGCCTTTGATCTTCTAACGATCGGTAATTCCAAATTACCGATCGTCACTAATTACCACTGTTACTGGACTATATTTTTTTGTAATGAGTTTAAATTATTTCCTTTAATATTAGTATAATTGCAAAAGTAAATACGATTGTAGTATCCAAATTGCAGGCACTTACTGTCTACCGATAGTACCGATAGAATTAAATACGGATGGTCAATGCCACTCATTTTTCAATTTTCTATCGCTATTTCAAAATAGCATTTTATAATTTTTGACAGTTTTCAAGTGAAAGAGTCGAGCGCTGGAAAGTCAAAATTCAGGCCCCTGGTGGATATAAAACGAACTCTTGACACCACATGAGATCATTCATTCATACTTCATACTAATATTATAAATGGGAAAGTGTATGTGTGTGTGTGTTTGTTTGTTTGTTTGTTTGTTTGTTGGTTTGTTTGTTTGTTTGTTTGTCCGTCTTTCACGGAGCGACGAATTGACGTGATTTTTAAGTGGAGATTATTGAAGGGATGGAGAGTGACAACCCCTTAAAAGAGGGGGTGAAATTTGATATGAGGGTCCAGATATGTAGAGTCGATATGTAGTCGATATGTAGAGTCGACACCTATCTAAATACACAGTGGACATCTATCTAAATACGTAGAGTCGATTAGTCTATATGTAGAGTTGATATATAGAGTTGATATATATAGTCCATATGTAGAATCGATATGTAGATTCGATATGTAGAGTCTATGTTCGATATATAGAGTCTATGTAGAGTCGATCTAAATATATAAAAGATTGAAACTGAGATGCTCCTTTTTTGTAAACGATTAAAATTACTTTTAGTACGCGGGCGAAGCCGCGGGCAAAAGCTAGTAATATATAAAATTAAAATTCACGACGAGCTACAAAATAAGTAGTTGTTTATAACAACTTCTTTTATCTACAAGGAACAAGGATAATTTGTAGATAATAATACTAGTAGGTTTGTGAGCTGTAGAACTTGCGAGCCTGTCTTTTTTCGAATTTTTATTTTTATTTCGATAAAGTGAGTTCCACACTAAGGGCATATAATATTGCTGAGTCATATTAGTGTTTTGTTCTAGATATCCGTTACTGTTTCCCGTGTACTTCCACCTTCGCTGGGATACACCGGTTCTGTACTAATACGAGCTACACTGTTTGACCAGTATCTCATATTTGCTATAATTAATTTAGGTGTAGCAAAATATTCACAACATTATTTTAAATTAGAAAAAAACCCGCGTAGACCACCAAAATAGTGGCATTTGACATTTCGGAGACCTTACGCTACGCTTAGCGCCTCCAGCTGCGAATTTATTCGCGGTATCACTCATTGGTAGGTATCTTATATCAATCGTGCGATATTAAACGGGATTTCTCCTACAGGCTGGATGAGACATTATTCTGTAACTTGTTTTAAGCTCACCCCAACGCTTACCCACAAATATATCTAGACGCCGCGATTCGTAGTAACTAAGCGTAGGTAGAGGTCTAGTTTCGTTAGGCGTTCGGGTGGGGTGAGGCGCATGAGCGTGTAGCGAACGACAGCCCGCAATTAATTAAGCGTCTGGACACATCTGTATACAAATTGTTCGTTTCGGCGTTTCTGCTTGACAGATTTTTAGGGTTCCGATACCTACCTCAAAAGGAAAAAACCGGCCAAGTGCGTGTCGGACCACGCAAAACGAAGGGTTCCGTGCCTAGTAAAAAGGTCGTATCGTCATAGAAATCTTACGGCACTTACGTCCTTTTCTTTGAGGAAGGCAGTTTTTCAGCAATATCTCGGAAACCTTTCATCCGATCTTGTTCAAAACAATTTTCGGTAAATGAACTTAATAAGCGCTGTGTCCATGAATTTTTTCATATTTTTAAAATACACCGTTCAAAAATTAGAGGGGGGGGGACAGAATTTTAGTGACTTTCGGGGCGATTATCTCTGACTGTATTCACTTAATCAAAAAAAATCCCTAGAAACCTTATATTTATTTTGAAAGGCCTATCGATTCATGTGCCACACGTGGGCACACGATGAAAAAAAAAAAATTGACTTTTAGTTTTATGTATGGAGTACACCCCTAAAAAATTTTTTTTTAGTAATTTTAATTACAAAACTTTGTAGCGGCTAACAAAATACACCTATGCTCAAAATTTTATTGAAATACACCTTATAGTTTTCGAGTAAAATGCCTGTGACAGACGGACAGACGGACAGACGGACAGACGGACAGACGGACAGACGGACAGACGGACATGACGAATCTATAAGGGTTCCGTTTTTGCCATTTTGGCTACGGAACCCTAAAAACGGAACTCTTATATCACTCGGTTGTCTGTCTGTACGTCTGTCACAGCTGATTTGCTCCGAAACTACTGAACCGATCGAGTTGAAATTTGGTACACATATGTAAATTGGTGACCCAAAGATGGACGCATAAAGTAAATTAATGAATTCTGAACAAGGGGGCCACTTTAGGGGGGTAAACTGGAAAATAAAGAAAAAAGTTTTTGTAAGCATGTCAGATATATATTTTTTTATAATTTTAGCAAAAACAGATTTGAAGTAATTTAGGAAAAAAGACAAAAATTGACCATTCCCCCCCCTTATCTCAGAAACTACTAGGATTAAAATTCTGAAAAAAATATGGAAAATAGTTCCTTGCCTAAAGATTACAGGAAAACCTATAAGAAGTTTGAGTATTCAAAAACACTCATGAAATTTAGATTATATACGGAACCCTCACCACGCGAGTTGAACTCGCACTTGTCCGGTTTTTTTTCTAAAATGCTAGTAGTTTTTGACTTTTAAAGTGTCGTGCAGAATAAAGTTAATCTATTTCATGAGTAGGTACTTTAAAATAGGTAAACTAAACGCCTTTATAAATAATAATTGCGACTCTCTATCTGTAGCCTTATCTTTCCCCTTTACACTTAAAGAGATCAATTTGTGTCTATGTAGCTATGTTTACACAAAATAAGGAACCCATTCATTGTCGAATCTCAGATAAAGCACGTAATTTGCTGTGATTCCGACTGTTTCCTAGACACAGTTATGCCGTTTTGAGCGCTAAAACCGATTGACGAAGCCCATGCGCGTCAACGGCATCAAGATCTTGACATGGACTCAAAGATCCAAGCGCTATCCAAGGAAAATTCAACTACAATACAAACAATACAAATACTCTTTATTGCACACCTCACACAAAAAAAGCAGTTACAGAGAGAAACAATACAATAACATGTAGGTAGAGGTAGACAACAGGCGGTCTTAAACTACTTTGGTAAAATAATGCGTTCTCTACAAAACTGACGACATCTAGTCCCAAAGACAAAATACGTTTCAATGTCCCACAGGCTCGATTTATTTAGCAAAAAACAAGTGAACTATTATTTAAATTTATATAAAATATCGACTCCGATGAGTGTTTAGTTAGCATTATCTGACAAGGGTCATAAATTACGCCCATTGGCATTAAATGGGTTAATACACAAAAATATTTACAATTTCATTAGCAAACGAAATATCTCGGGTCATCATTATCAGTAATGTAATGAGCAAACACTTAATTAACTGTAGTTATTTTTAAAAGTAATATTCTGACCACACTCAGTACTCTTTAGTATCTCGTTCTGATCACTTCTTATGCACAATGAATAATTTCGGGCTATTAATGTTAGTAACAACAATTGTTGTAAACGTGGAAAGTGACAATATGTTTTTCGGCACTAGTGTTTTAAGGCCTATGGTGTACCATAAAGATGCTGAGTACAGTTCTAAACTGTTACAGAAAAGGGTGGAAGAAATATATTACAAGTTGGAATCACTACCGAATTCGATACCACGCACGATTCAGGTAATATATTACAAAAATATTAATATAAGTAGTTATAATTATAAGATAGAGGTACTATAGGATGCATCGAAATTAGACATAGGTAGGTACTTTTACTTTATCACCTCACCAGAAGCCGTAGCATGGTTGGCCTTATCACGCGACAAGGGACAAGATAGAAGCGTCGTCTCGTTCTATCGAACGGTGTCAGCCAGCGACGCACGCTCTATCCTATCACCTATCGCGTGACAAGGCCAACCATGCTACGGGACGGGGCCTTTCGGCTTTGAAAGGCTTGCTTTATCGCTCAAAATCTGCGCCCGAAAGTCCATTGTATCCGGTAGCGTGGAAAGTGTTTATGAATTACGAACGTGACGCTCTATCGCGAGATCCAACTTTTTTCTACAGGAATGAGAGGTCATTATCCTGCGTTCAGAAACTTATGGTGTTAAGCTAATAATAAAATATTATAATTTTTATAAAATTTAGTTAAGAGGGTCGTTCTTCTTTTCGACCGACAATAGCCTGTCCTTCGTCTTACTACGGCATCTCATTTGAGTAATGATTTTACGGTTTTATAATGTTCGAAAATTAAAGTCCATATTATTTTATTAATTAGTATTAATTAAATATTTTAGTTTCTCTATCTAGCATTTTTTTTAATGTTATTTTTTTCGTAGAATGCCGTGACAGAGTGGTAAAATAAAATGTTGTCCCCACTGAAAGAGTCCACTTTGTCACATGTTTTTTTTTAGAAACCAACCGTAAATAAATATTTATATTGGCCAGAAAGGAAACTTTAATTAGTTCTAATGAAGAAACCCATGCATTTTTTTTTAAATCGCACTTCAAAACCACAATTTTCGATAGTTCAAAAACCAAAAAAACAGAAAAACCTCGGTTCATTGTCGGTAAAAAAGAAGAACGACCCAAGAATACAACTTATTCTTTCTTAATTACTTATGAAATATTAATAACTAGGCAGACATAATATATAACAATACAAATAAATAATTATAAAATGAACTTTTTTCTTTTTCAACAAATTACGCTTCGTGCTAATTTGTTAGAATAATTTGCTAGTTTGTTAGAATAATTTGGAACGCATGTTAATTTGTTTTGTTTTGTTCTAAAGCCACAGTACCTAATTGAATCAAAAGAATGAATGTTATTTTTAGGTTTTAGCGCAGAAGATATACATACATGAATTGCCTGCTAAAGCTAGCGGAAAAAAGCAAAATATTCGTAGGTATTTGAGTCTTAGTTTGCCCGTGAGTAAATTTGACTTTTTAATATAAGCGTGGAGACTATTTAAAGATGTAAAAATGTTTGCTACATTAAATAATTATATTGCTTTGATTTTGATAAGATTTTTACAAACCTTTATTGAAAATGAGTATAAGGTCTAAATGACTTTCATTACATTTACAATTTTTCTTGCGGTGGTGAGGTGAAAAGTAATGTATTTCTCGCGGCAGCAAAGTTGTTTCGTGGCTCGTGCCTTGAAAGCCTCGCTATGCTCAGGACTGTACATTTGAACCATGAGCGAAGCGAATCAATCTTACAGTCTTTCGCTAGCTCGGCTTTCAATACAAGCACTTGCGCCAAACAACAACTTTGCAGCCTTGCATAACAAATAACTATTGCCAGTTTATGACTTTGACCAAAAAGCCTATCACTTTACTATCTTGTTGACGAGATACATTGGTTCGAACGATTTGCTATTGCATTAAATCAGACGTCATTATTAAGTTAACATAGTTTACACGTACACGTACATACGTATACATAGTTTTAACATAAGTAGGTACATAACACTAGTTAAAATAAGCGCCGTCTCGCCAACAAACTGTTATCGCAGTTTGGCGAGTAACATGACATTGTTAATTGTTTTGTACAGTCGCCCACACTCCTAACTGACCATTCGTGAACCTTATATCAGTGACATAAGGTTCACAAATGGTCAGTTAGGAGTGTGGGCGACTGTACTTTTGAGAAATAAATTAAAAAAATATATATTTGTATAGGTATGTATATTTGACTTTCTTGGGATCGGTTTTCTAACGATCCGTTAAACCTTATTAGATCAAATGTTAGGAACTCTGTACACTGTTTATAGAATTAACTTTCTGGATGGTTATAGGCAATTTTTATCCCGAGGGATTGCCTGCTTTCCCTGCTATACAGGGGCGAAGCCGACAGGGCAGCAAGTAATATATATTTATGCCAAAGTGTTAAGAGAGTTTTTTCACTTTCACCTTCATAGAGTTCGGCAAATGCAAGTTGAACTAGTTTAATAAAGTTACGCGGCAAAAGTGTTGGTTAGAATATAAGGCGCATCACAGACTGGCGCGGACTGCGGTGGCGGCCAATAGTTATTTTGACAGCTATTGTCAAATTTACTATTGACCGTCTGAAGCGTCTCACAGACTGGGGCGGCCTGCAGTGGTGGTCAATAGTAAACTTGACATTGACTTGATAGTAACCGCCGCGCCAGTGTGTCTCAGGCTTAAGACGTTTGGTGTTACCACATAACTGAATCTAGTAGGTTCAACGTGTGTTTGCTAGACTCTACCCCCTCAATACCTTTTTTTTTTTTTTTTTTGTTTAGGGGGGGAAAATGCGTTACGCATACCACCCGGGTGCAGGGGGTGACCCGAGTGGTTATGTGGGACTCCCGTATAAGCTGATGAGACTCACGGTATACCCACTAAAAACCCCCCCACTTGCCGCCTCGCCGCCATGTGGCGAGGTCACGGGAACGCTTGCACACACATCCGCGACCCCGCCGGCGGCAGCCACCCACAAGCGGCTCCCTCGCGGACGCCCGAAGGCCCCGAAGACGAGAGGCACGCCAGATGTTTTGGCGCGCCTGCCTCCTCCATCTCCACACGTTCAGTAGCGGACCCCCCTGAGTCCGCTACGAGGAGATCATGGGAGCGGGAAATTCCAGCACCCGGTGGCGGATCAGGTATGTGGTTCCGCCACCGACCACGCCTCGGCCGCAGAGGATAGGGAAAGCGGCGCACCGTAATACCGGCATTCCTCTTCCTCTGCGGCCCCACCAATGCCGCTTCCGCGGAACGGCCCCGCCAAGTTCGCAGGGGGTAGGGAGAGTGGCGCACCGTTATACCAACACGCCTCTCCCCCTGCGATCCCGCCTCGGCCGCAGAAGATAAGGAGGTACTCCTTTTCTGCTGCGGTCCCTGCCCAACGCATCCTAAGCGGGCAATGCACAGCCCGCTAGGAGCGCTCTCCTCGGGCCAGCCAGCAGGCCCCACACAGGCCGGCCCTGGGTGCCTCTTAGCTTCGCCGTGGGTTGCAGTCCACGGTTACTAAGCCCCCCCGCCCCGACAAGTCGGGCACTCTCGAGGGGGACCCCCTCAATACCCAATCTAATCACAAACATTATTGAATATAATAATATACAAACCTAATTAGTATATTTTATTTCCAGGGTGTGATGGCCTACGATAAGACTCACACAACCGCATCTGCCAATGTAACGCAAGGAGGCTTGGGATTCAACTTCATCAATATCAGGATGAAGAGCGAGCGGGGAGAGAAACTTCACTACGACATCTATATTTATGCTTGAAGCCACACACTGGCGCGGCTTATGGTGGCGGTCAATAGAAATTTTGACAGCTAATGACAAGTTTACTATTGACCGCCGCGGCCAGGCCTCGCCAGCCTGTAAGAGGCTTAATGGTGCACATATTTTATTTTCAAGAAATAATGTTTTTTATTAATTATGTTTTTTGAAGAAAAAAAATTGAAATGTATTTTTTTTTCATATAATTGTGGATATTTTGTTTTGTAACATGACAAAATAAAACACTCGATAATGTTGAAACAAAGGCGGATTTAATTCAGTTTATAAATTTACCTTTAAATATTTCAGTGATATCTAAAAGAAGACATAACTCCTATTCTAAATTAAATTAAAACTAAGTTAAATCTGAAATGTAATAAATATAGAGGCCTCGGCAGAGAGTACGAATTTGTACCCTTTGGCGTCGAGACCCTCGGTCCGTGGGGTCCCAGTGCGGATAAGTTATTTGCAGAAATCGCGAAACGTCTGGTCGATGTAACTGGTGACCGAAGAGCTGGCGGCTTTCTCGCTCAACGCATCCGCATTGCAATTCGTCGAGGAAATGCCGCCAGCATCCTTGGTACAATGCCTCGAGGGCCTTTTTTAGACTTAACTTAGTTTTAATTTAATTTAGTAAATGTTAATCATCATCTTGTATTTAATCCTATTCTTATTTTTATTACAACCCTGTTATAACTTGCGAGTCGATTTTTACCCACTTCCATATTACCTATATTGCAATTATTTGGTACAATCAATTCGATCTGATGATGGAGTGAGGTGAAGCTTTTCAATGGCAAAATCCTATAAAACCTCGAATGTGAATGGATTGACAAACTAACAAACTATTTTCCATATTTTTTTCAGAATTTTAATCCTAGTAGTTTCGGAGATAAGCGGGGGGGGGGGGGGATGGTCAATTTTCGTCTTTTTTCCTTAATTACTTCAAATCTGTTTTTGCTAAAATTATAAAAAAAAAATATCTGACATGCTTACAACAACCCCTTTAATTTGGTATGTCACACAATACAGTTTGCGAAACTTTTTTTTTAAAATTTTCAGTTTACCCCCCACAAGTAGCCCCCTTGTTCAGAATTCATTAATTTACTTTACGCGTCCACCTTTGGGTTACCAATTTACATATGTGTACCAAATTTCAACTCAATCGGTCCAGTAGTTTCGGAGAAAATCGGCTGTGACAGACGGACAGACACAGACAACCGAGTGATCCTATTAGGGTTCCGTTTTTTCCTTTTGAGGTATCGGAACCCTAAAAAGCATGCTTATTAAAGCATATAGTCGTATTGTTTTAAACATTTTACTTCTTAACTTTGTTCAATGGCATCCGGTTTTGCACAATATTATTTGTATTTATTTAGAAGGTCAAAAATTTTAGGAAAAAGGTATTTGTCCATATCATTAGCCCAGACAAAGTCCACGTGATTCCATTGAGTTGGCTCCATAACAGTATACTGAACTAAATTAGGTATTAGCTTCTTCAAATGTTCAGCATCCTTAATCTTCGAAAATGGATCGTTCTTCCCCAAGAACAAAGCTACTCTTGATGTAACTTGTTTCAAGTTATAATCTGGAGGGCTTAGTGACTTATACAGCTGGAGGTTCCTCGAAGGTCCATAGTCATAGCAAGCGAACCTTTTACTGTAAAATAACTGGTCATAATGCACCAAGGACTTCCTCGAGAGGCCGGCTGGGAAATGACCTAGACCAATAGGCGCAAATTCTGGTTCAAGACTGGCTGGGTCGAATCCGAAAAGAGGAAATATTATACCAAAGCGACAGAAATTCCCTCCTATGATTCCTACAGAACAAATACTGATTTGCAAGTCACGAGCAGCCGTTTCGTTGGCAGCAATCTCCTCTACATTCATTTGAATCAAAATATGGTTGATTATCGGTCCTGTTATTGCTATGGTAGAAACAGGTGGTGATAAATTAGCCAAGAATGCAACAGGTCCCAATGCAGCTAGGACATTAATCATTTCATTGTATTCCTTCTTTGTCGCCAGCAAAGAAAAAAAGGCAGACGTTCCTTGAGAATGTGCTATTACGTTGACTGTGTCAGATTTTGTTTCGTTGCGAATAAAGTTCATCATTGCTGGTAGATCATAAATACCTATTTCATGAAAGCTGTATTGCCAGAACTCTTTGTCTTTATCGGGATTCAGATGTAAATGCCTCCGGGAATATTTGTTGCCTCTGTTGTTTCCTAGCCAGACGTCATGTCCTTGGTTGGCTGAGGTTATGGCTAAAGACTTATAACCTCTCAACAGGTATGAATCAGCGGAGTCTCCTAGTCCGTGCATGATGAATAGTGGGCGTTTACTCTCACCAGGAATACGGAAGAGTTTTAAAATGTATCCGTCTTCTGTGACAATGTCGTATTCTTCAGCCGGGTGACCATATTTCTTGGCAAGATCGGTACAGTTTAGTAAGGCATCTTCTGGTATCACTTTATGTAATATGTTGGATGTTACTGCTACACATTTAAATGTCCACGTTATTAATAGTATTATAACTGAAAGGCTGATCATTGTTATGTGTGTATACGACCACTTCTTTTTGGTAAATGAATTTATAGTTATTCAGGTCTGTACGAACCTTTTGAACTCACCCGCATTTAGCTGTCGGTCTTGACTCATTAGCAATTACCTAATTAGCAAATAGCGCCCTTATCGTGTACCTAAATAAATTACTGTCGAAACATACGGGACACTTCAAAGCCTAACTATTTAAAAACCAAAATTAGACACCTAATCACTCAACAATTAAAATCCTTGACCGTACCTGGGTCGTTCTTCTTTTCGACTGACTTAGATTTTCCTTCGTCTTATTACGGTATCTCATTTGAGTAATGATCTTTACGGTTTTATAATGTTCGAATGAACGTTCATATTTTTTTTTATTAATTAGTGTTATTTAATGTTTCACTTTCACTAACTAGCATTTTTTTAAACGTTTCTTTTTCGTAGAATGCCGTGACAGAGTCGTAAACCAAAATGTGGGGACCACTGAAAATTTTTTTTTAAACTAACCGTAAAAAAATATTTATATTGGTCGGAAAGAAAACTTTAATTAGTTCTAATGAAGAAACCTATGCATTTTTTAAAAACCGCACTTCGAAACCACAATTTTCGATAGTTCAAAAACCAAAAAAACAGAAAAACCTCGGTTCATTGTCGGTAAAAAAGAAGAACGATCCACCCATACCCTATTCCAAGATTAGAAAAATCATGCGTTAATCATCATGCGATTTCAAGAAATAGATTACTTACTCACCCATGGCGGTAAAACAAAGAATGTCTCAGATCGCAGGTATTAGAAGCCTGAGCCGAAGGCAAGGGCGTTAAATATGCTAGGTATCTGCGGCTATCTTTATTACCGCCCGTGGTGAGTACACAATTTTTACATCTCTCCCTGGCCAGGAAGTGGGATTTTCCGCACGCATAGCGTGCGCTAATTCCCACTTAATGGCCAGGTATGACGTAAAAAACAGTATTGCTATGTTTGAAAAGCACCAAATGATCGAAATAAGTAAACTTAGTAGAATATATCCCTTTAATATCCTAGATAAACGGAAAAACGCAGCTGTATTTGTCCGTTAAAAGTGAAATTTTATCTGGAATGAGCTTCGAGCAACACGGTCTTCCGTGTTGCTCGAAGGGAATGAGGTATAGTGCTGTCAAACAAATGCATCGACTGATTCGCACTTATAACGTCAAAGTGAGAAGCATGGAGTACAGCGTTCGGGAATATAACTAGGTATAGGATCCAAAATGTTATGAAATATTACAATTTAAGAGGGCTGGATCCCCGCTCTGGGTCCTTTCTGGTGCAAAGGTTAGCCATAGCTGTTCAGCGCGGCAATGCGGCTAGCGTAATGGGCACCTTTGCACCAGGAGGGACGCGGGGCGGGTTGTTTCATACTTAGTTTTAAGTTTAGTTTAATTAGTAGTAATTATTGTAAATTGGTTTTTTGTACTTGTTTTGTGTTTAAAATATAAATAAATTTAATAAATATGAATGATATTTTAATATGGTCCATAACATAACGCACATATCATTATTCAAGCTAAACAAAACACAATTGAAAGATAATCCTACCCGTATAATGTGGTTACAGCTGGAAGTAATGAATTTATTGCTTCCTTTCTTACGGATACAAATATAAAGGTTTTGAACTTCATAAAAAAACGGTTATTTCCGACTGCACTGCAATAAGATTTGGTTAAAGTACCAGAAGTTATACGGTTTTTTTGGTGAACTCATTTATAAAGCGAAAGATTTAATTTTATCCACAAAAATTTTAAGAATTCAAAGTCTAGTTAGTGGGCCAAGTGGGGCATCATATGAAATGGCTTGATTTATACATTCTAAAACAGTTTTTCTTTTTTTTCTACAATGGTAAAATTTTTATTTATAAAGAAAAATGTTGAAAAAAAATACCATTCCCCCCTTATCTCCGAGGTTAACCAAGCGAAAAATTTGAAAATAATATGTATGATTAATATTAACGTGAATATTACTGGAAAAGTATAACGATTGCTCTATCTAGCATATTTTTATTTATTCTTCAAAAATCATATGTTAATTTTGTTTGTAATTTAACACTTCTATGTTTAATTTTTTTCCTTCAAATTCGTATGAAAGTGTTCTGAAAGTACCTTCTAGTAAATAGAAAAAAGAATTATCGAAATTAATTTACTTGATAAAGAATTATCGCTGAAAAACCAACATACAGTACTTAAGGGAAATGTATTAACGTACCACCGTAGAACCCTATCGCAATGAGGTGACATACCACCCGTGTTTGAGTGACGGCGGCCTGTCAATTGCGACAGGGTTCTACGGTGGTACGTGAATACATTTCCCTTACTGTACATACCGAGTTCCTTGGTCGCGCAAGTTAGTAACAAAATGCACCGATAAATGGCGCTGTAGGTATAACTACACTATGCGTTGTTAAGATTTTTCCAAAAGTAATGGGTGGGGCAAGACGGGTGTGTTGTATGATATTTCGTACGGAACCCTTGGTGCGCGAGTCAGACTCGCACTTGACCGGTTTTATTTGAAGAATATATTTAAAAAGAAGATCTCTTCACCTATCGTCTTGAGTGTATGGATATTTATATCAATATATCAGCTGCTATCCATTTTTAGGCTAACTTTCGAAATCTCTGGATTACTTTCGAAATCTAAGGAGATTTTGTAATTTTCACGTTTGGGTCATAGTTTCTTTTTTTTTATTTACTCAAGTAGATTATCGATGCTATAATGTTCCGCGAATATCTTTCCAAACTCTTAATTACCGTATGCAGGTCATAATTTTTTTAACATGCCAGGAGTAGACACTTTTCTATGCAATCATTTTAGCTTTAAGCCTTAACTGGCATTATGTAGGATTTCACCACTTTTAGATTCTTACACATAAAAAAGAATACTCAGTTGGCTATCTAATTGCGGTTTGAATTTGAACTACCTAGACCTACTGGGTGACAGTGGAGACTTAGTTTTCGATGGCTACTTTTTTTCGTTAACAAGCCGTATTATTTCCAATGTCTTAAAATAAGGCTTAGGTAAAATTCTTGAATGTGTGTCTTTGGAAATGTCGCTACTTTCCAAAGAAAACGTGTCTGAGAAATGAACCTACAGCGCACAACTAGGTTTTAAGTGTGTAGGTACGTCGCTAAGGAGTGCTAGTCTTTACACACAGATGGCGTTGCGATAGGATGGCTAGCCTCCAGCCTCCATTCGAGGTTATACGAACTATACAAAACACTATATGTAACACTATGGCTGTAATATGTATGTAATAGCAATATGTAGGTTTTTTTATTTTAGAACTGAATTTCTTGAAAAGTACGTCCTGTACCCCCTTTATTTCACCTGCTTGACAATTATTGTCACCCGACAATGAAAATCATTTGTACATTTATGGGTTGATAAGTAACGATGGTTGTCACGACTATTTGTACCCTCGACGGAACGGCAGCCCCAAGGATTTTTGTGAGTTAATAATCTTACCTCGCAAGCAATCAAACATTTTTGAAAACTTTTTGTATATTATAATATCCTATAATACTCAGCGGATGAAAAAAAAATACAATCATATCCATATTTTCTTGCAATATATTACTTGATACGCAAATTACTTACACTTATACTAATTACTTCATTGACAGATTAGTCTAGAGTTTTGAAATGCTCCAGCTCTTTACTCGTCGCCATGTGCACGTATTGCCATAAGTAGGTACTTTGTTACAAATACCAATTTTAATTTCGTTTTATGTTTAGTCAGGTGTATGCGGATAGTAACTTTCAGGATTAGGTCACAAATAATTAATTCTGGGGGTATAAAAAATAAACGAATGCGAAATATATGTTTAGAGTTATGACGTATATAGGTAATGTTATAAAACTTATGTTAAAGACTGTACGCAATAAAATCTGGGCATACCTGATCTAGTATATTTTTCTACCAACTGCTTATTAAGAAACATCACTTTTTTTAAATAATTCATAAATAAAATACTATAAAATAAATATAGGTACAATCACATCAAAATGTATGAGTTTTTGCGTTATACATTCCAACATACTTATTATTTTTTGTACAGCAAATTCTGACAGTCTTTGGTAGGTTTCTGCCTCAAAATTATTGGTATATTAGGTTTTTGTTGGACTAGCTATTTGATGTTTTATTAAATTATCTTTTCAGGCGACCGAGCTCAGCTCGAGCAGGGGCGGTTCACTCTTTGATTTCGTCGCGCCGTAACAAAACTTGCCGGCCGGCCGCCTTTAGGCGGTCTATCAGTGGTTGCCGCGCGCTGTTTCGGGATGCACGCGTTCGCGCTTTGCCAATTGCATCGTCATTCGCCTCGTAAAATAAATATACCGCGTCGTCTATTTATATTGGTTGAAAATCATTTTTCTTTCCATTATGTTTATGTATGTAGGTAACCCAGAGAATGTGTCTTCGTCTTACATTTTGCAGAAACAGGCAGTTTTGATGTCATAATCTAAAGACAAATTACATAGCTTTTGTGTAGTTGGGTGATCGTAAGTAAATAGACGATATTACGATTATTCTCTAGAATAATCGTAATATCGTTAATAAAATACACTATTATACTAATGAACCTATAATTTAATAGGTCGAGCTGGCGGTACCTAACCTAGCTCTAAGGCTCCGCCTCAGAAAGAGCGTGTTACATGCGATAGAAAGAAATAGCCACATTTAGGCACGTTTGGCGACCTAAACAGGGAATTTGTTAACAGAGAACCTTCTGTACGTACTCGTAGGACTATTACTTATTCTGTGGCTCGGGTGAAAATACGGAGAAAACGAATTTTCCCAGAAATGAGTTCTAGCTAGATCGATTTCTCGCCCCCGTAAAGCCCTACTGTCCAAATTTCATGGAAATCGTTAGAGCCGTTTCCGAGAACGTAATTGCAAATATATATACATATATAGGTATATACAAATATTGCTCGTTTAATAGTAAAGGATATAGGATAATAGCAAACTTTCACATAGTCATTTCAGATATTATACGAGATAAACTTACATTATGTATTATTAAAAATCGGCCAAGTGCGAGTCGGACTTGCGCACGAAGGGTTCCGTACCATTATCTATAAAAACGGCAAAAAAATCATGTCTGTTGTATGGGAGCCCCAGTCCGACTCGCACTTGGTCGGTTTTTTAGTATTTGTTGTTATAGCGGCAACCGAAATACATAATCTGTGAAAATTTCAACTCTCTAGCTATCACGGTTCTTGAGATACAGCCTGGTGACAGACAGACGGACTGACGGACGGACGGACGGACAGCGAAGTCTTAGTAATAGGGTCCCGTTTTTACCCGTTGGGTACGGAACCCTAAAAACTACCCTAAGAATGTATGAAAACCGTATAATTAGACCCATACTTAAACGCGGATTATACCTACATACTATGGATACATATTATTCTCTTTTTAACCGACTTCAATTGTATTTTTATTTTATCTACAGGTACGTTCCGATACTAGGCTGACGTATGATTTCTATCTCTGATACAGTAGGTACGAAACGTAGTCGCAAAGAGAAAAAGGTGTTTTGGTCCGATAGCGCGTGACAGACCGACAGATCCGATACTATGACCGCGTCTCACACCGAATGATGCGACGAATTCTGTTAAAAGTAGAAATAGCAGGATTTGGATTGATAAATCTTACCGAATTTAGCTAACAAACGTTAAACGAAAATAATTCCGTAAGTAACTGTTAGTGTTGCCGCGTGTTTGAATCTAGTGGGTTCAGCTTTCTTTAGATAGACTCTACGACAATGAGCGAGGCGAGGAGGAGCGACAGCGCGCGAGCCGAGCGAGGAAAGCGAGCGTGTCGCGGTAGCGGCCGGGGAAGCGCCAGAACCGATATTTTCGTAGACCTAATTTACCAACTGTTTTAAACGAAAGAGGTTTAAGTCAAATATGGCCTGTGAGGTCACTTGTCCAAAATAATACTGCCTAAAACGAATATTGTTGGTGAACTATAAATGGGTTCACGAGTACTTCAAAATCCTGTTAGACCTACTAATGGAACTTAGCAGTGAAACCAACAGCCCGGAAGGTCTAAGGATGACTATCGTCAACTATCTAATTGAGCTTTTTCTACCCAGAAGAGGTTACTAATCCGATAATGTTAAAGGGTACTTTTTGTTGCTGCCTCCATCGTTCCCTCTTTTGTTCCCTTTGACGAAAGTATAACGGAACCCTTATACTTTCTTCATGTCCATATGTCCGTCTGTCCGTATGTCACAGGCATTTTACTCGAAAACTATAAGTGTATATGAATAAAATGTTGAGGATAGGTGTATTTTGTTAACCGCTACATAGTTTTTTAATTAAAGGGCAAAAAAAGTTTCTTTGATGTAGTATATAGTGTCGGAGATAATCGCCCCAAAAGTCACTATAATTGTGTCTCTAAGTTTTGAACGGTGTATTCTAAAAATACTTATGAAAAAAAATCATGGACATAGGGCTTATTCAATTCTTTCACGAAACATCATTTTGAACAAGATCAGTTCAAAGGTTTTCGAGATATTGCTGAAAAACTGGCTTCCTTAAAGAAAAGGACGTAAGTGTCGTAAGATTTCTGTGACGATACGACTTTTTTAATAGGCACGGAACCCTTCGTTTTGCGTGGTCCGACACGCACTTGGCCGGTTTTTTATATTGCTGACTTCACCGTTTCCGTGTCGATTAGAAAATGCATTGTGAGGAAACTTACATACATACATCTAGTTCCCGACCCGTACTGAGGTAGCATGTGAACAACAGGCTGACTATGGGAGGAGACCCATGCCCAGTAGCCGTAGCATGGTTGGCCTTGTCACGCGATAGGTGATAGAATAGAGCGTGCGTCACTGGCTGACACCGTTCGATAGAACGAGACGACGCTCTTATCTTGTCACTTGTCGCGTGATAAGGCCAACCATGCTACGGCTCCTGTAGTAGGAAGTATATAGGCTGCTTGATAATCATGAAGTATTATATTTATTGCTCCCACAACAACACGGTGAGAGACGAGCTCCCTCAAAAAAGCCACTGAAACGGCACAGAACTGCCGCCACGGGCGGAAAAAAAAGATGTTTTTGTTTAGGCTTTGGTTTGCGATATCAAATGTCACGTGGTTTTGACAGAGATATTTATGGCTTGACATAACAGTAGAATTTAATTTAAGGTTAGGTATTTTATCTGGCGTTTATGTTTAGACGCCAAGTCAATCTGTGTTGGCTGGAGTTTCTCGAATAAACGTTACTTCAAGGCTTACCTTAATACTTAAGCATGTAGATTCTTAGAAACATACTACCACTTACTATATTTTTAACCTAAAAAGTACTGGAATGTCGTTCTTCCTTCTTATTGGATTCAACTACGAGTATTCTGAGGTCAATTGTAAAATTTGTATAAACTGCTATGGAATAAATTATATTATATTATATGATATTGTGGACGACACCCGCCTCAGACGAGCATTCCTGAGGGTAACGGGCAGACGGCCCCACCGGTAATGTGGACGACACCCGCCTCAGACGAGCATTCCTGAGGGCAACGGGCAGACAGCCTCACCGGTGATACCTCGCCCCATGTTAATGGATGACTCGTGCAAATGTAAATGCACCAATTTGTAAAGTTAGGGTAGGTTTATAAGTGTAATAAATGCCCCAGTACATAGCCCATTATAAATATAAAGTATCATTGAAGTAGCCTCAGCATGTACTCATAATAATCTAAAGTTATCCATAGAGAAGAGAATTGTTAAAGTCACTCTGTTTGAGTATATCTCACACACGCCCATTAACGGGTGGTATAAGTAGCGCGAATAGCGAAAAGAGAATTATTAAATTCATTATTTTGAGTATATCTCACACCAGTCCATTAACGGGCGGTATAAGTAGCGCGAATAGCGAAATTAAATGTATAAAGTTATGAAAGTCCATTGCATGAGACTATATCCCCAGACAGTCCAGTAAAGGGGCACATCGCTATCACGCTAACATATGAGAAAAGACAAGTCGAGACTCGCAGATGTGAAATCGAGTATATCGGCCTGCCTTGACCGTAAAGTAAGCCAGGGGCGTTACCAAGGCTATCCGTGATTGGTCCAAATTAAATTCGAATTAATTTTTGTGTATATCTCGGCACCTCGACCATGCGGAAGCCATGGGCGTGGCCCGCAATCGCCTGTGATTGGCTTAAATTATCGTAAGAAAATTGCAATATGTAAATTAGGGAAAAGTCAATCACGGTATCATAATTGTATCACCTTCAGTGGAAAACTATCCTGTAATGCTGTTACATAGTATGATATGTTAAAAGTTGCGCACAGACGTCCTTATTGTTTGTAAATTAGTGTTAAGTCGGTAATGACCGCACAATTCCAATAGGAATCTCATAAGAGGAAAATATTGTCGCACCCTCATTAATAAGTTGCATTCGATGTCGATTAAAAGTCATTAGATGACCACATCAGAACGCAATATGTTGGTAAGACGTTCGTAACCACTCAAGGTACATATGTAAAGGCTGAAAAAGCTTATTTTCTCGAAGTTATTCCCATGAGAGGAAAAGCCGTCACTTTCCTTAAGAAAAGTGGGCGGCAACCTGAAGTCTAGACAGGTTCAGACTTGACTCCGGGCCACCTAGAAAACGAGTATAAAAGGGGGCCCGGGTCATCTAGCAATTTGTGTTCGCTCGACTCCCAACCAGAAGAGTCATAACTAACTAGTAAATTCAGTAGTATAAAAGTGATAGGGCAATAGTGATAGGACAGTCTGTAAATAATTCGTGTACAAATATATTATAATTTATTTTCTGAACAAGTGTTTCTTAAAACCCCTCCTTCATCAGCGTGTCGAGCGACTACGCGGGATTAGCACTCCCCAGCAGTTCATACTGCTCCAGATTTGCTGCTGCCCCTCTGGCGTGTCAGGTTGGCTGCCGTCGGCGCCGCCTCAGTACCTAAAAAGGGCAGCGTTGTTAGGTGACTTGTGGAGTCGTGGAGAGCCCGGTCGGGATAATCTCTACCGCGACCCCGGTGACGTCATACGCCCGTTCCGCGCGGCACCACGCGGCGCGTTGAGCGCGTGAGTGTATCCGCGCTCCCAGGTCGGGACGGGGCGTCGCTCACAGATATGATGATCTATTTATCTCACAATAAACAATTCCACTTAAACTATTACACTCAATCAATTTTAGGAATTTATATTGTGATAGTAAGGTATTTAACATTATCAAATAAAGCATTATTCATTATTTGGGGACAATCTTACACAAATTGACCTAGCCCCGTTATAGTACGCTCAATACAGGTTGTGTAATAGTTACTAGACGACGATATATTTTTAATAGATATAAATACCTAAATACTTAAATAGACAATATGCAAGACTCAGAAATAAATCAGGCTCATCACACAAATCCTAACAATTGAAACTGAAACGCGGCTTTAACATTAAGTATGAGCAGGGCCGGTTCACTCTTTGATTTCGTCGCGCCGCGCAAAAATTATGCTGGCCGGCCGCCATTAGGCGGTCTATCAGTGGTTGCCGCACGCTGTTACGGGACGCACGCGTTCGCGCTTTGCATTGCATCGTCATTTGCCTCGTAAAATAAATACGCTGCGTCGTCTATTTATATTGGTTAAAAAGATTTTTCTTTACATTATGTTTATGTATATAGGTAACCCATAGTTGTGTGTCTTCGTCTTTCATTTTGCAGAAACAGGCATTTTTGATGTCATGACCTAAGTGCAAATTACACAGCTTTTGTGTAGTTGAGTGATCCTGAGTAAATAAAGAATAATCGTAATTTCGTTAGTAAAATACACTATTATACTAACGTACCTATAAATTAATAAGTCGAGCTGGCGGTAACCCTAGCTCTAAGGCTCCGCCTGTCCGCCTTCGAAAGAGCGCGTTGCATGCGATAGAAAGAAATGGCCACATTTAGGCACGTTTGGCGTACCTAAACAGGGAATTTGTTAACAGAGGACCTTCTGTACGTAGTACTATTACCTACTTATATTCTGTGGTATGAGTTAAAATCGTGACGCGTAAGACTCGTCGCTGCATAAATGCGCCGTTAGAATATTTTGAGTATAACGGAAATGGTCCACTTAACGGTGCCGTCGACTTTAGGGGTCGACTTCGAATGTCCTAGATCGAGTTCGCTTCGTTCGGCAAACAAGCCGCAACAAATTACGCCTTCGCCATGTTTGCGCACAATGTACAACTTAGACTAAGGTGCGCAGAACAGGTTGGAGTCCAACTGACGACCTATTTTTTCTTTTTACTTTGACGGGGGCAAACAAGCTTACGGACTGCCTCATGGTAAGCAGACACCTTCGCCTATAGACGTTTGGGACACTTGAAGAGTGACAAGTGCGCTGCCGACTTCCTTTATTACAAGCTTTTATTTAGTTTCACCTGTCCCGGTGTCTGTAATGAAATCTTGCAAGTTACATTTGACCCAACCGGAGTTTCCGAATGAGCTGTAGTTTTGCATGCATATCTAAATGTATATCGCATGACAATGCAATATAATGATAACATGGAGCTCATCTGGTGCTGGAGCTGGAAGGTGGCCATAGGAACTCAGTACCTAACCGACGTAACCCCGTTGAGTTTGGGCTTTCGATTCGTCATAGTTACTCCCGTATATGTGCTCCAAAAATATTAATTACTGTATTATCTTCTACAGGCGCCGTGTAAAAACAATGTATTTGAATATTATTTATGTAAATTGAGCAACTGGCTACCTATTATTATGTAACTAACGACATGGACCGCGCGGTCTGAAATAAATCATTTGAATTTGAATTATTGAAATTAAAACCGTACATTCAAAAATCTTTGGCCGCTTGCTTTGCCTATGCACCACCAACATTCAATTCCTACATAATATATACAAAATGTACTTGCAATGTAATAATAACAAAATGTCTCAATAATGTAACTACCAGATCTAAGCCAACCTTTACCACGACTGATAGTGGAGTCAATTTAAGTTGGCAACTTAATTTATATAACTTTACCTTGCTTCCACAATGAACGAGTGCCATTCCCCAATAACTGAGACTTAATGAATTGCCCATGTTTAAGTTTTGTTTCTTAACAAAGTAATTAGCAATTGCCAGAAATAGTGTCACATGAGCCGTTACTTTGGAAAAGTAACGTACCTAATGCTATGGATTTTTGAATGTGTTGAATTGGCCAAAATGGACGACATTCTTGATTAATAGATTGTGATGGAGACTAGGCATATGTCCAGCTGTAGACGTCTTTCGGCTGATATGATGATGATGATGAGATTGTGATGACAATTACGTGTCCCATAAAAATTCCATGTAAATAATAGGCCAAATATCGAAGCTCTTCCATGGTAAAAAGTTGTGAGATATTTCGTCGAGCCAAGTCAGGCATTCTTATAAATCTTTATGTGCTTGCTAAATAAAATACCTACTGCAACTTGGGAATCACACCACTTTAGTGCATTTATTAATTTTTGCATACCTAAAACTATGTAGTATTGTGTCATTGTCAAGTCACATTTTTTTTATTTAGTATGAAATATCTCTAAATTTTTACCGTTGAAGAGTTTCGAGACGTATTTTTACATGGAATGTTTTTTATGGGATCTCACTTCTTTTTGTAGGTTATTGTTTTATCAATACATACAAATTTATGAATGGAAATGTTATTTTACCAATCGCAAATAACGTTTGTATAGTTTGCTAGTGCATTGGACACCTAACACTAACCATATGCAAATACATCGTATAGTGCACTGGATACTTTGTTATTACTATTTGCAGGTACAAAAAAAGAAACTTTGTAATCGCAGATTACAAACTTACTTATGCACTTTGTATATCTCTAAACCGTGACTGAAATTGCAATATTTATAGGTTCTTTTACGAATTAATAGGCTAAAAACGAATTTTAAGCAAGCTCAAAGTTTAACATTTTGAGCTTGTGGGTCTGCTAGAAGTACCTTAGAATTATGAGAATCATCAGTATACCTAGATATTTTTCTAGCACGAACGACTTATTGTAAGTGATTGAAAAAATAAAAACAGTACCACTTCAACGTCATAGAGGTAAATAAATACAAATATGCAGCAACTTTTTTGGCCACTGTACCTGTCGCTATATGCGACCTCACAGTACCATCAGTCGTTCTGCCATATGATTAAATAAATAAATACATACAAATATATATAGGGTAATAGGGTGCGTTAAAAAATAGATAATAATAACAAAACTATCAATTTATTTATATTTTACATACTTAAGAAAACAATTTGCAATACTTTCGTAACTTTCTTTCTTCGTGTCACTGAATTAATTATCACCTACATTGTCTTTACTTATCGATAACAGGATTGTCGATATTTTTATTGTGGCAAGCACTAAACAAATGTTGTTCCTGCTAGAAAAATATCTAGGTATAATCATCAGTGAGTGAGTATGTCAGTGACAAAATTATGGAACTTTGACGGGCAACAATAGTTCTTAAACTAAAAGTTCAAATTGAATGTTGTTGAGAATATATCTACCTAAGCAATATTATGCCCTATATGTTACTGGAAATTCAGGGTTCTAGCTTTAGCCAGCACAACATTATAGGATGTTGAAAATTGCCTGAATGGCTTCGAGAAAAGGATGGTACGGCCGTGCCTCTTTGTTTTGCTTGCTTGGCTTGGCTTGGCTCTTGGTTTTTCATGTCCTAAATGATAGGTACTAATGTTGTAATTATATTTGTAAGTAAGTACCTATCCCTTGAGGCCAATTTGCAGAAGAAATTGAATCATTTTGTTAGGAAAAGGTGTAGGAAATCGTGTTTCGATCATGCTCCTAAAAAGTTTACCTTCCTCCCAAAATGTTTGGCAATTGCAGCTGCAGTAACAGTAAAATTACGGAATTTACAATTTGATTATACGCATTTAAACCACGTTACCGGAATAAAATCAAAGGTTTACAATACAATACAAATACTCTTTATTGCACACCTCACACAAAAAAGCAGTTACAGAGAGAAACAATACAATAACATGTAGGTAGAGGTAGACAACAGGAGGTCTTATCGCTGAAGAGCGATCTCTTCCAGACAACCTTTGGGTATCGGAGAAAGAGATAAAACTAGATTATGCAGTAGGTGGTACAGCGATTATTATTAATCAAAAATCAAGAAATTATAAAAATAAACGTACATAAATACCTCTATATATAAACATACACACACAATCATACATATATACAAATAACACAAACACAAGTATAATGATATTATTACATTTAAAACTTCCAGAATATTATTAAGTAAAATAAAACGTTGTGATTCAAACGAAGTTACTGCCTTGTCTAGTTGGTCGCATGCCAGCTTTCTTATCTACGTCGATCGCTTCAGCTAAACTAATGAAGACAAGGGAAATATTACCCAGACCACTACCGGTATATGTGGCGATTCCGTGAACAGCTTTATTGTGAAACATTTTCGACAACTTTGGTCCGTTTCGTTTGATACTACATTTACCTAAAGACGAAATTGGACCGACGTCCCTGAGTGCGTCCAGTAATTAGACTATATGAAATGAAATGAAATGAAATGAAATGAAATATTTATTGATAACAATTGTTACAGGTCATTTTACAGTAGATATGCTCTAATTATAAATAATTAGGTTTAAATACATAATATTGTTATTATCTGTTATTATAGTAAATTATTTAAATGTCATATGGCCAATGGTATGTTGAAAAATTCATCATATTGATAGAATGTATTTTTAAAAAGCCATTTTTTTAATCTGGATTTAAATCCTGCTATATGTATACCTAGTTGATTATTGAAGAAGTTCATAATAGCCGACTTATTTATGATCCGATCCTATTATGATATTTTCCTAATGAGTTTCTTTGACCAAATAAGTATAGAGTTCAGTTCAAGTTCAGGTTAAGTCCTTATCCCTGTTTTGTCGAATTTACCATTGTGAATGAAGGTTAATTGGCATTATATCTAAATTATGTTCATAAACCTCCTTTAAGGTTGTCTGGTAGAGAATGCATACGGCATTAAGTCCGCCTTTTGTATGATAAGTTCTTCTTTTGAGCAAAAAGATTAAATGAATAAATATCCTACCTATTGAAATCGTTTCATAAAATAAATCGAAATCTGTTAAGAAATAAGTAACAACTTAAAATTAAGCCCGAAAAGTCGCAGTGTTCGGCATATCACAGGACAAAAAACACAGACCTTTTCAATGGTACAAGGTTCATATAAATAGCTTACTGTTCCTTGCCAAGATCATTGCGGTAAGGAAATTGAGTTAAAAACTTGGCACCAAGTCTGTACGTGCTCCAAGATACCAGATGGTATCTCACTTAAATGACCTGCCTGATATTCTGGTTTATTGAAGAACCACCGTTGAAATATTACATTATAGTCTACGTTTTATTAATTTAGTTGTATAGAAGATTATGTTTTTATTGTCAGTAGATTGTTTGAACGTGCCATAGGTCATATTATAATCTAGACTTAAAATAAATCTCTGTATTAAAAAAGAATCAGCCAGTATCATTTCAGACATTGTTCTGTCACGAAGGATCTCAGCTTCCAATGATTGGAAAAATACGAATCATTTTTTATAGGTACATTTTTATTGTAGCTCGCGCCTAGGATAGTTTTATTCGACTGCGACAAATAATTAATTTTCCGAAATATTCGACCTCATTCAATTTGTCATTTCTTTTTCTTGAAATCTATTGCTGCCATATCTGTCAGCTGTCAGTGACGTCAAAATGGCGGGCTTGCCATAACTATACAATATTTATCATTTCGTTCCGGTGTACAATAGACCTTCACGAAACGCGTACCAAATGATAAAGCATCTTATCTTATCTTACCTTATCTTATCTACTTGAGTGCCCTTTCGGATACACTTCGACCCAGAGGGATCTTTTGTGCATTTGCCTTTATTGCCCTTTATAGCTACTTTTCACTATTTGAGTATTTTTTAATGGCATCACGCATTCAGCCAAAAAGTCTAGCTATGCAAGCTATTCTTCTTGGCTGAATGCGTCTATTTCTGCAAGATTTCGCACTGAGTATTTGTCACGATACTGCTTTGTCACTATTTATATTTAACAGCAATCCTCCTATAATATTATAAATGCGAAAGTTGGGATGTTTAGATGTTTAGATGTTTAGATGTTTAGATGTTTGGATGTTTGTTACTCAATCACTGTTAAACGGCTCAACCGATTTGGATAAAATTTGGCACGAAGATATTCTATAGCCTGGATTAAAATATAGGGTAGTTTGTATCCCGGGTCTACGCAGACGAAGTCACGGGCGCAAGCTTTTCTTGAATAAATTCTTTGGTGCCATCATGAAATATCCACGTAGCACCTATAAAATCCTTCATAATTCTAAAAATGTACCCCGAGACAGTGAAACTGCAAATCTAATACTTATTAATTAACTACTTATTACAAAACGCAATGAAAACAAAAGAACACCGGACAAAAAATGGCCGGCGCTCCTAAAGGAATATATCATTACAAAGTTATCAATGCGGTTGGCAGTATCGTTCCCATGGACGAAAGCCGAGTATTCAGTTGGTGAAGATATTAGTTTCTGTATTTCGACATCGGCAAATAAAAGTTTGTAGTGTTATAATCATAACACTAAAGCCGTAATGGACTGGGAAGATACAGACAAGTTTCTTGGTTATTTTTAACGCAATTAAAACTGTTATTGCTTTGGTCCCTTTCTATTATTGCTTATTACGTTCTAACAGGAATTTAATGTTGCTAAAGGACTCATTGGAAAACTGTATTATTATGTTTAATTTTCCTTGTGTATGTTGAAAATAGACATAGCAAGTGCCAGGGAAATTATAATCATGAAATTCACATTTTAATGCAGCTCGAAACGAGATTTGTATACTAGAGAACTGAAGAAAGAAACAAGGGCTTGCTTGACCTGCTTCGCATGAATTTCATTATATGCAATACTATTAAACGAGCAATATTTGTATTGTATATATATTAGCAAGCACGTTCTCGGAAACGGCTCTAACGATTTCGATGAAATTTGGAATATAGGGGTTTACGGGGGCGAGAAATCGACCTAGCTAGGTCTCATGTCTGAAGAGATTTGTTTTCTCTGTATTTTTACCTGAGCTGAGCTCGATCGCCCAGGGACTAAATATATACTATATATATATACTTACCTACCTATATATATTTGCAATTACGTTCTCGAAGACGGCTCTAACGATTTCGATGAAATTTGGAATATAGGGTTTTACGGGGGCGAGAAATCGATCTAGCCAGGGGTCTCATGTCTGGGAAAATTCGTTTTCTCCGTATTTATTCTATTTTCACCCGAGCAGAGCTCGGTTGCCCAGGGACGAAATATTTTATATTGACACTATTCACGAGAATAAAGATAAGTGATAAACATAAGTGAAAACCGCGTGTCCAAAAATGCCTTAGTTTTAACATACAACAGCTTTTGTTCTATGATCGAACGAGGTACTACGCTACGCTTCTGCTTGGGCCGAAAATCGTTTGTCTGTCCGGGTATCCGGTGTCTGTCCCGCTGTTCTCCTACAGATCGCATTTCTCAGCCGATTCTCGTGAAATTTTGTGAGTAGGTTCGTTAAATATATATATATTTTTTGAACAGACACTTTTTTGAAACTCAAGAAAAAAAATGGCCAAGTGCAAGTCGGACTCGCGCACCGAGGGTTCCGTACAAATCTGTAGGTAGATATAAGTAAATTATTAAAAATATTTTTATTATATGATGTAACTAAAATTTACGGTTTTCGCAATTTTTCCTTTATCTGTGCTATAAGACGTTGCTTCGTTCCAAATTTCAAGATTCTGAGTTCACGGGAAGTACCCTGTAGGTTTTGATTTCTTGCGTGTTCTACAGCTCACAGAGCCACACTATTATGTATAAATTAATAACTTGGACTTCAAGTAGCTTAGTTTGGCAGACTACCATTTACCTCGCTACTTTTGCAATGATAATCATATCACTGGTTCTGAGTAATATGAGCTGTACTGACTGAGTTCCAGAACCAGAATCCTTGATAGATTTAGATTTAGATTTAGATTTATTTATTTTGACAACATACAATTGCACTTAAAATTACACATAGTCAATTTTTGGAATTCATATTGTGATCGGCAGATATAAAACAATGTCATAATTATCATAACAATAAACAATACAAGCATTATGTCAACAAATTACAAAATGAGTTATGGAATAAGATCACCTTTCGGGTCGTCAATAAACTAGAAATAAACTACAACAAACAATATTTAAAATATTAGGTACAATTCAGATGTCAGTACTCAAAATAATAAATCTAATTGGTAATGTCATATTACTCATTTATCGAATATAGAGGATATTCCAATAAAAATAGATATATGTTTATATTAACGATTTTGCAATGTCGCAATATAAAATACGGCTCACTTTGACAATGACGCAGAAATCCACTTTACGTTTTGAGCTACGAGATCGGTTTCGCAGACATTTATTAATTTCCATTTCTCATAAAAGATACAAGATATATAGTGAAGCAGTACGTGTAGCGTGTCAACACAAATCACTCGGTGTCCGGAATGTTTGCGTATGAAAACTTCTTACGAATATTCTGAATGTACGAAAACCGAGGTTTCATTTTAAACCATCTTAGGTGAATATTGGCAGGGAAAATGGTATATAATGTAGAATGCACTCTTTCTTGGATCTAATCCATTACTGCACAGGGGCCCATTAACGATAACAGATAAGGGATAACGTAGTGTTGCTATATTATATGAATATTAAACCATCAAATTAATGATAGCAATAAAGTGTAAATAAATTAAAAAACTTACGAGTGTAAAACTTGAAATAAAAAAAAAATGCTTATTTTATTATTTAAGAGTACCTAAATTTAAAGATAGGTATCAATAGGATCCTTACGCTTTAATAAAAACAAAATTGTATGCACCTAAACGCAGTAGGTATTTCACGACCAAAACAGCTATTTATTGGATTGTTCATACAACGATTACTACAATTAAAAGAAAACTGTGACGTCATACTTCTATGTCAAGAAATATGAACCGTTTTGGCTAAGGCCAGCGAGGAGCGTCTTTGACTGCAATTTTGTGTGTCCTGTGTGTTTGTGAATAAATGTATTTTCTTTCTTTCTTTCTTTCTTTCTTTCTTTAATTGTAGTAGCTCCCATACAACCATTTGTTCCTATCCAAAAATTGATATGAACGTCATTGTAAAAAAATCTTAGGAACCATTGTCTATTCCAAAATGAGTTTTGACGTATAAACATTAATACGTCAAAGGTTCAAAACTCATTTTAGGATTGGGGAATTGTGTTTGGAGTGTAGATATATCTACAATCAAAATCATAGGCAGGTTTATATATTTATCCATAATTGGTATGCAAAATTATTGTTATAATAACTAATATTAAATTAACTAATACGAGTAGGTAGGTAATTACAACTGCTATCTACTTACAGATTACAAGAAAATTTAAGCTCAACATTACAACTTAACCATGACATTTTAATAATGTTTTTCAGCTGCCTGTGCTAAAGAATATGTCATTAAGTCCGCTATTTGTACTTTTTTTGGCAATAACGTGTAAATAAATAGGTATAGAAATCTAAAACCAAACCGTGACGTCATAAATAAGTGACTAACTTCAAATATTAAACTTAATGGTGAAACCATAGAATTTTTAAAGTCAACTGTATTCTTAGGTATTACGTTAGACTAACTGCAGTGGGGTTCCCACATAACTGCGATAGGAAGTAGGTTGAGCTCCGCTGCTTTTGCAACGGCACGGTTAGTTTACTTCGCTTACTTTAACAGTATAATTACTTATGGTCTTATTTTATGGGGATCAGCGGCAGATATTGAGACTGTATTTATTTTACAAAAAAGGGCTGTTAGAGCAATTTATAACCTCGGGTCGCGTGAGTCATTAAGAGAATTTTTCAAGGTAACAGATATTCTAACACTGCCGTCGCTATACGTATTTGAAATAATAATGTATGTTAGGAAGAATTTATACAACTACCCAACAAACACTGATAGGCCCAAGGAAGCGCAGGGAAGCTCAGAACAACTTTTTACAGGCTAGTAAAAGCGAAAAAGTCGTTCTTGGGAAATTGTACAAAATTCCAAAACACATTACCGAACTTACTGACTCTAAATTCAAATCTGTCGTAAAACGGACACTTATTTCAAAAGCATTATAAGATAAACGACTACATCATGGATAGTGATATTTGGCAGCGATAAAATCCTGCACTAGAAATCTGTCGTAAAATAAATAGACTTTCTACTGTAGCAATGTAATTTTAAAATTTTATAATACTCTGATACTGAAATGATATATTGTATACTGTTTGAAAAAATGACACCTCGCCGAGTTTTTTACGCCGGTTCTTCTCGAGGCAGAGGTTTACTTTCCGAACCGGTGGTAGTTTATCGACATTCATAGGTGCATGAAATATGCCTAAATTGAAGAATAAATCACTTTGACTTTGACTTTAACTTTCATGCCTGTCTTTTAACACCAGAATAACAGAGACATTAAATAAAAGCTATATCTTACCGATATGTCCCTTTCTTCTGTTCATTACGACGAATGGACCTGAAACTATTTGGTGATAGTTTTAAAAATAAACTTATACATAATTATCGGGCCCCGAACAACATTGACATGCAAGTTGCAACAAGTGCAGTATATAGGCATTGTCACTTTTAACCTATCGTGCGCTGTTTTTGAATCACATGGAATCTCCTAGAGTCTAAAAGAGTTTTTTGTTACACTAGAATGAAAAATTCTATTCAAAAATACACCCTCGGAATCCATCTGAAAGTACACACTCCGTTGCAATTTATAGCTCGACGTATATTAAATATTTAATAAATCTGCTGAGACGGTATGGTGTTTACCCAGTTATCAAATATTAAAATTTGAACGATATTGCTTCCTTTATTTATTATTATGGTTCGTGACTTAAATTTCAATATGAAAGTATTTTGTCCTTTCAGCTGAATACCTGAAAATCAAGCAGCTGTAAATTTCTTTAAACAAGACTCAACAATATTCTTTAGTTACTGGTGGGCAAAAGCCTCCTCCCTTGACTCTCCCGGTTTGCAGCAATTACTGGCCAATCAAGATTTATTTCAGGAAATCAGATCAGGAACCCTTACGCTTCAGCATTGCAGATGCATTTCACATGCTGCATCATTGACGTAAATTTACGTGTATGATGAGTTACAGTGGCATGTGCTAATATGTCAACGAATTAATGGCCGTAAAGATCATTGAATGGAATCCACATCTGGAAATTAGTGTGGGTCAGTTATTCATAACTAAGGGTGACACTTCCTACGAATTCCCGACGTAATCCTTATTATTTATGCCAATAAAGTCTTATTTCGGTTAATCTCGTGAAATGCAATACCTATTATAGTATTGTGGACTTAGCCATTACGTCATCGATATAAAAAGGCCCTTAAATAAAACACAGCAATCACCGCCGAGTTGTGCCCTTAATTCCCTTCCGTTGTAACATGCCGTATTATTGCTTACAGAGCAATAAAATTGTTTTATCGCACCAATATCGTCACAATATCGTGGCTAGGGTAGGGAAATAACGACTAAGATGGAGAAATGAATATGGGTCATAATATACAAACACACAACATCCACATTTCCGCTCCTAAAGAAGGAATATCAACGCCGGCAGTGCATGCTACTAGCGAATGATTTGTAATAAACGAATAAAATACTAAATTTCACAAACTGCGTACATTACCCGGTACCCGATTCAACCGTGACGTTCGTTATACTGACATACTTATGAAAGAAAAACTGTCAACAGCGAAAAATGCTTGTAAATTCGTAGGCAGATATTTAATAGAGTAATTCTTTAGTCAAAATGAACTAGTGTAATAACAAGAAGCCCACCCAAAATCCTGAACGGATCATTCTCACTCATGAAAATCGTTGAGGTTTTTCGAGTGCTATCTATAGGTACCCATCTCTCTAATGTACTTAGCTTCCGTTTCGAGTATAGCTTCTGAATTAAGTGATAAATTGACTCCTGTTCGGCGACATTATACTGAAGTTTAATTTAATTTGTTCATTCGGTACAATGAAATCTGTATTCTTAGCCACTGGACGTCATGGTATATTCAAGTGATCATAAGCGTGGCAGAAAAAAAACAAGGCATGCATACCCGTCCCCGTCACTCAAATGTTGCTAGTGTGCAAAGTTCACACAAATGTTTTCATTGACTCATACCTTCAATAATAAGAAGGCTCAAAGTCACCCAAAGGGCAATGGAGAGGGCTATGCTGGGAGTATCTCTGCGTGATCGCATCAGAAATGAGGCTATCCGCAGCAGAACCAAGGTAACCGATATAGCCCTCCGAATCGCTAAACTTAAGTGGCAGTGGGCGGGGCACATTGCACGTAGAACCGATGGCCATTGGGGCGGAAAGGTTCTCGAGTGGCGACCACGTACCGGAAGGCGCAGCGTGGGTAGGCCCCCCACAAGGTGGACTGATGACCTGGTAAAGGTCGCTGGAGTCCGCTGGATGCGGGTGGCGCAGGACCGGTCATTGTGGCACTCTTTGGGGGAGGCCTATGTCCAGCAGTGGACGTCTTTCGGCTGATATGATGATGATGATGATATCTTCAATACAAACAAGGAGTCTTGTTAATGAATGATTAGTATTTAAAAAAATGTTAACTATTTTATCTATTTATTTGGAATGAAAAGACAATTAGTAGTTAAGCGTAAATATTGATTGAAAGCACGTTAGTGAACTAATGCAATTTACTCGGGTAATTTACTTTCACACAGTGGCAACACTGACGTTCCGCACTTTTTAAAATGCTGTTGACGTAGGTAGGCTATGCTTGCGTCACGAGCTGTTACGGGAATGACATAGGCTGTTTTTTCTGCCATGATGGTAAGAACCTCTTTCGCTAGTGAGAATTCACATTTACGCCAAATTGCAAGGCGGTGAAATAATAAGGGAGTTTCTTTACGCCTGAGTATGTGTATGTGACGTCACTAGGTCCTGCACAGCTCGGCCGATTTAGCCATATTGCGTATTGTCCCGTTTATTGTAACATTATAACGTGATTTAATAACTGACCAATGTATTTGATATACGTGGGTTTTGTTTGGATTTTGTTTCGGGTGATTACATTTTTCTAATATTGGGGATGGAGATCGTTATGGTTTTTAAACCCCCACGTAAACGAAGTGTATAAATTTAACATGTGTGTCTGTCTGTGGCACTGTAGCTCCCAAAAGGATTATTCCACCACAGCTGTGCGATGTTGCGAGGCGGTGAGCGAGGAAAAAAACCGCCAATACGGGTGTAGACTCAAAATTTATTATTACTTCTAAAGAAAGAAGGCAAAAAAATATGTCTAATAACAAAAATCCTATTCAAAAATACGAAGCTATGACCGTTTTAATGTTGCTTGTTAGAGGGAGACAGACGGACAGTCTATCCGCCGCGACGCAACTCGCGCGCCGTCTTGTGCCGTGCTGCTCACAAAATTTCACGAGACTCGGTTAAGAAATGCGACCTGTAGAAGAGAACAGCCAGACAGCATACGAAAGAATATTTGCCCAAGCTGAAAAGGTGAACTTCGTTCGCTTCGTTCGCTCGTTCAATTATACATTTATTGACTTATCAAAAAGATTTTCTAACCTATTAACTTACCTTGATTTTGAGTGTTAAAATATTGAAATACACATTATCAACCCGCTAGGTACTTCAATGCTTCAAATATTCAACGATAGGCACTTCGAAATTTAATATAAGATCACTATAAAAATGAAATAAGTAAAGATTATCTTCACAAGACTCCAAAAGATTTAAAGAAATACTTTGGTACTTTAATCGACTCCAATTAACTTTCATTTTAGAATTATTTGAAGCTGGACCGGTGTTTCAGTAATTGGTTACTCACGTGACAGAAGGATTAAATAATTATACCGACACATTCGCTGGTGGTTTTTTCGCTTTGTAGAGAGAAAATTTCACAGGTAGTGACCCTCCTATAACGGGCACTTTAGGGAGCAAAATTGTTAAGGGTCGCCAGGACGCTCGACTCTCCATACAAGCGTAGTTTGATTCTCATTTTAAAGCGACACGCTAGAATAACATTAAACTTTGTACACATAATGGGATCCGCCATATCTATGGTCGGAAACTAGTTTTTGTTGCTAGAAAAACAAACTAGAAAAAATTTAGAGCGAGTAGAACGTTTTTCATACAACGTCTCTAATCGCTTCAATTTTGTTCCTATATATTTCTAATATAATTTATAGCAGCAGAAACATGTTCTCGACTTAGATATGGCGGATTCCATTGTGCATAAAACGTTTCATGTTTTCCAGTATGCCGTTTAAAAAGAGACTACGTCTGTATGAAGTTTCTGGTTTGAGTCAACCGTGCTGGGAATCCTTTAGGGTAACGATGTTTAACTAACACAAACTCCAGACTTTTAACTTTCCAGATTTTGACACATTATTTTACCAATTAAACGTTTGTGCGGGCACGACCTTACTGTTGCCTCCAGGGCGCACCAGCCAAGACCCTTCCCCTTCCTACAGATCCACTAGGGTCCACAGGAACTGGAAGAGCCCAGACCCTCGTGGAGGTTACCCGACCCAGCACCCCATCCAAGCATACCTGCTTCGACCAAAGCTTCGAATTACATAACTAAAATGAATCCCGATGTTATGCAAAATAAATAGAGGTGTGATCTGTTTTTTTATTATATTAATCTTCGTTTAAAGTTTTTGCGACACCCGGCCCAAGATTTCAGAGTAGTTAGTTCTGTAATAATTTCCATCGCCCTCCTTGAAAGATAAATCGATGAAGCACCTATTAGAGCTCGAGGCAGGGGCACTTTCGTACTGTTATACAGTTAAGGAAATTTTACGGAGTTACCTAGGTATTGGTATTTGAATATGGCAGGGTTGCCGAACATTAAGGAATAGCACTATTCATCGAAATTTAAATCGTTTTGGCATTTTATTTGTTCCTCTTTCTTTTATATCACTTATCGGATTTCTTGAAATGTGTTGGATTGGATTTATATCATATTATATGATTTAAAATTATCTGAGATGCTTACAACAACCCCTTTCAGTTGATATGTCACACAATACAGTTTGCTAAACTTTTTTTTTAGATTTTCCAGTTTACCCCCAAAAATTGGCCCCCTTGTTCAGAATTCATTCATTTACTTTACGCGTCCATCTTTGGGTCACCAATTTACATATGTGTACCAAATTTTAACTCAATCGGTCCAGTACTTTCGGAGCAAATCGGCTGTGACAGACGGACAGACAGACGCACGAGTGATTCTATAAGGGTTCCTTTTTTTTCTTTTGAGGAACGGAACCCTAAAAACAAAGTTTTAACCGACTTCAATTTAGTAGGTACCTACTCCGCCAAGCCACATGAACATTTCCTTTCCACTTTACCACATGGACTGCTTTCCGAGAGTAAATACGTTGATTATTACATACGAAAACGATATCACTGTATATGGGCCCCGATAATATTTAAGGAGTTCCGTCGATTTGGCGCACTTGACATTTAGGACTTCATTCGTTGCTATTTCAACGGAATTATATAAGAATCTGTAACGTACTTTTACGGTTTTAAGTACGAGTTCCATAAGTCATCTGTGGTCTTCATCATCTGTTCCACTTCAACAAATTTGCGATTTCTGGGTGAAAATACACTAGTTATAATAGAAAATACCGAAATTACTACATGCGTGCCATCTATATTTGAGGAGTTCCCTCAATTCCTAATGGTTCCCATCATTCAACTAAAGTTTTGATAACAATGGGACCACTCTGGAAGCATATGCTTTCAAATAAAAAAAGAATTGTACGAATCGGTTCATAAATGACGGAGTTCTCACTGAGGTAACAATAAAAAAAATACAACCGAATTGAGAACCTCCTCCTTTTTTTTGAAGTCGGTTAATAAACAACGGCTTGGCTTCCCAACAAAGTTTTCTTGTAGCTAACGCAATATATCGAAGGCTTAGGCCACGCGCTAAACAAACTAAGCCTTTGATTTAGTGTACTCAGGACTTAGTATGTGTGGTCGATATTAGGCTTTCCTTTCGCATAAACCTTACATTTATTAAAGGACTAACACGTTTCTATTTTGATTTATTAGGTACCTACCAGTGGCGGATCGCCCATACAAGTCGATTCCCACCGGCTTGCTTTTTTTTAGGCAAGTCTGTAGTCATAAATATACTCTAAACTCTATCATAACATTTTTGTACCGGGTTGCCCATCGAAAATATTCACGCGCCGCCACTAGTACCTACTTATTATTTTAGAGAGGTAGATAACAACAGAGAGGTAGGGAACAGAGCGGAATGTCATCTTGCTTATATTAGAACTTCCCAACTGAGAAAAAACCTTACAGATGACCACCGCAATTAATAATAACACCACTACCTGCTCTGTAGGTAGAGTCACGAACTATAATTTAGGACCCATTTCCTTGAAATGTTGTTAGAACATTCACAACGCAATAAGGTCGAAAATACTATTTCAATAACAGTGAAGTGTCAAGATAAAACAATTAAATATCTTATCGAATGGGCCCTATTTTCTTTTTTTTTATTATTTTAGAAGTATATTTAATAAAAACAAACAATAAAACAACAACTTAACCTACAAAGACAAAAAAAAAGACTATAAATTAAAACTTAAAGATAAAAAATTTGGCCCAAATTGCCATCAGCGGGTAGTGTGCCCAGAAGGCTGGCAGCATTGCCACGCTGGATGGCAATGCTAACTCTTTGAGCAAAATATAGGCCAGCCCTCTGGTCACCGCTGGCGTCTATTAGGCGCGCCGACAAATCCTTATAAAGTCGGCGCGCGCTTGGACCCCATGGTCCCAGTGTTTCGACCCCAAACGCCTCAAATAAGTAACCACTCCCTAGGGAGGCATACTTGCGGCGTTTGAGGCCGTTTGCGGCCGAGCCAGCATTAACTCTGGTGCCCGAAAGATGGGTCGGCGCCAAAGTGTCTACACACGTAGCGTCCCATACCAAGGGACGACCCAACTTCCAGGGCACCAGCGTCATGCCGTCAGGCCTTTTGCCGTCGTCCCTTGCGAGCCCAACAGGTTCGAGGACAGCTGGGACTTTGGCACTAACTAGGGCCCTTCGAATGATGTCGTTGATGGCCACGTGCCGGGGTATGCGATTATTATTAATAATGAATTGATAATCTCTTTTTTAAAAGCTACAGCTAAATATGGCCGGAGAGAAGACAGGGGCACAAAGACGAGTGACAATTAGTTGGGAAAAATCGGAAATGATCGTTTGACTCGTTCCGCCTGGTTGACGTCACTGAGCAGTTTCCCCTTAGACACGTGTAAACGTCAGTTGTCTATGGCAAACTTTATGACACTTCATTAAAATATTAGCTCTAAATGTCCTCAGTTTGCTATACGATATTCCACTTCAGGTGGGTCCCAAATAGCTCGTGACTGTGTGACATTTTTTTTCTTTCTTTTATTTCTCCAATATACTTAAAGACTATTTACATGTTTCGAACAGCGAGCGAAAACCGCGTACGGTTTATCTGTCACCATTGTGACTATGTCGTGTTGTGTTCCTGATGGTGTGTGAGGTCGATATAGCTTCCGAAGACTTGTTGTGTTGAAAGCGAGGTTCCTGCATTTATTTCTAACTAACGACATAATAATAATAATGTTTTTACACTCGTCGACTTTAATGTTTGAATTAAGACTTCGTACACCAAACAAATCACATACTTTTTTACTATGGAGCTCACAACCCAACTATAATAATTATAAGACAACGCTTTAGACAAATAAAATAAATTCGACCAATCACGTGGCGCCTTTACTGAACTATAATGAATTTGACCAATAGGACGTCACGTTGATTTCAATACAAAAGACATCAACGACGCGGCGCACCTCTGACTTGCACTTCGTTTCCCAGTCTATTTAATTATTTCTGTTGACTCTAAAGTATTGACTAAAAAGTATTGTATACAATAGTTACACAATTAGCTCTTAAATTCTCGTACCTTACTTAGGCCACTCGCCAAGCCTGGTGGCCTAAACACGGTATTCGACTTTAAGAGCCCTTATTGTGTAACGATTATATAAAATACTATTATTTCGGAGTAAAGTACATCCATGTACATACATTTTAGTAACATTTTTTTTTACTTAGGGCTATGTTAGTAATATGACTCATTTCTCATAGTTCACTTGTGAGCTATGAGACTTCGTCCAGTGGCAGAATATTGGACTGTCCTGCGTTTCTTTAACTGAGCTCAGGAGTCCGTTGGAATGAATCCTTCAATTAGTAAAGACACATTCAGTTCATCACAAAACTGACACGTAAAGACGTTATCTATTTTTGTTGCGTTAGACATGAAAATGTCTAATTACTTCTGCATAACTCTCCGTTTGGTAATGGGCATTTATATACGTTTCGTCTATCGCAATATTCGTATATAAATCGAACAACAAGGGTGCACTCGGTACCGACGCTTGTTTTTATTAAATAATAGAGAGAGCGTCGGCATCACCCCAACTAGCACACTAGCGTTAAAATAACCCTTATATCATTCTTATATCGGTTCCAGCCAAGTGTTAAGGTGTTAAGAATGCCTGTAAAAAAGGTCTTATAGCGTGCTCTAACACCCTTATAACTACGAAAGAGGCCCACGAATTACAGTTTAAAGTGTTAGCAGAGAGTCTTATAAGACTCTAGCTCTTACGCAGTATAAAGTGAGCATCTTACTCTTTTATTTACCCATAAAATTATGAGACAAATATAGTCTTCCGACAAAATGGCGCAGATAGTTAGTATAGGTATTAATATTTAAGATTAGTTACAACTGAGAACACTATAACTCACTTATAAAGGTTAAGGTTATAATAATACCCTTAGCTATTACCCAAATGTTTGTTGGGACGACAACACCCAGAATTTCGCTTCAATTCTGTACAGTTCCAACGTCACAACTCCGATTACTTCGTTTCGAGTTAATCGAACAGCAAACATAAACCACAACGGTAATTTTAGCCTAACGCATCGCCCATACATTTCTGTCATTCATTTCAAATGTCAATAGATAAAACGTATTTACGGTTGCAATAAAGCAGGATTGGAGCGTTATCGGAGCGATAGGTAAATTCGGGGGCTTTTGTGATGTCCAATCAGAGTGTTTAGACAGTTTTATGTTGAATGGGATATATATATATATATATATATATACTGGATACTGGTTTGGTGAAATGAAATCTGCAATACCACTGTGTAACGCCTCATCAGTGTAGACTAGTGTCCCATTTTGCTCACGATGTCTATAACTATCGATTATAGATACTCAGTTTTTGGAGTGATTGATGGATCCGAGTACATTTCTAGGGTCTGTGAGCTATAAAGAACTCGAAAAATAAAAATAAAAAAAATTACTAAACGGAAAACATATTTATAATTATTGAACCTGCTCACAAAATTTCACGAAAATCGGTTGAGAAATGCGACCTGTAGAGGAGAACAGCTAGACAGCCACCGGGCATACGAAATAATTTTAGCCTTAGCTGAAACATAGAACTTCGTTCACTTCGCTTGCTCGTTCAATTAGGATATTATTCTAGGCAGAATTTAAGCACAAAAGAAAAAAAAAATAACAAAATCAGACATTGCTAGCTCGCTCGCTGAAAATAGAAACTAATAGATAGCTAAATGTGACGTCACGACGAAGGACGCGTAATGTTTGTAGACTGTTGCAAGGAAAAATAAGTAAATTGCTGTTTTAGTAGTGAAATCAATTGTGTTTAGGTGTATGGCTGAAATACTAATTATTTTATATAGAAGCAAAATTTCTATTGGTTGGTTTTTATTTATACTTATCGCCGATGAATAAATACATTATTTTATAAGTCTGAAGATTTTTTAAATAATTTTGATTATAGTTATACTTTGGTTTGACAATTTTGATAGCTTACTATCCACATAATCTATGCAGGGACACTATATTACAAAGACATGAGTTCACTATAGTTTTGTACGAGTTTAGTCACGAGGCGGTGTATTGTGTTTTTTATGGCAACTGTCAATGCAGGCGAAATGATTTAGTAGGGCAAGGTAGCCAACAATGAATCACTAAAAATGTGTACCTTAAAAAGCCAGTTTTAATGTGAAAGTATTACAATATTTTATCTACGGGATTATTTGTTATTTATCAGGCTTTCCTTTTGCATCACTGTTGACGGACGAGATGTTAACTTTTTTTAGAAGATGAGAAATGGCTCATCGTGTACAACCTATGGTATAGGTAATTTCACGAGAGTTGAGGCCACGCACACAACAACACTGTCATGTAATGACAGCGAAGTTTTGACATTACTGTTCTATTATTGTACCGATAGCAAGTTCAACAGTGAATGGCAAGAAAGACCAAAAAGTTCCTATAAACTATTTTGTTAAGTATTAATATATTTCTACCAATTCATCGACTTTATACAAAACAGAAAGCATTTTAATTAATTTTATTTACACCAATTCAAATAAAGGTCACATATGCGTAGGTATATACATGAATATATATAATATTAATCGTAGAAACGAAAGAGAATAAGTAGGTAACAAATTGCATTGTCTTTATTTATTTAGCTATTAAAATTGTATTCACATATATGTTCATTACTTTGTTATCTCGTTATCAAACCTCTTTAAAAATGATTGAAGTAACTGGCACTCGTTACATCGTTGTCATACTTATTGACAACCGGATTTTCCAAGAGACAAGAAAACCTACAGGTTTTTATTCTACGGAAACATGGCTGAAACAATAGGTCGTGGGAAAACTTTAAATAGACAAAGTCGGGAAATTATATTTAACGTGTTCTGTCATTTTAGACAGAACTTAAGAAATGACGGTCAACATTTACCTGCGACAGAACAGTTCACATTCAATAGCGTCATGAGGAAATTAAACGAAGAAATTGAAGCACTTGACAAAGAGACGTTTCAGAATATTTTCAGAAAAACCCAAGAAAATGAAGAAAGATACAGAATAAAGGAACCTAAGATTGATGAACTAACCGAAAACCATAAACTTGTAATAATCAATCTTGAAGATTCAGATATGCTAAGTGACGATACTTTATAAAAATATATTTTTTTTACTGTTGGTTATAGGTACCTATTCTTATTAAAATATATGTATATGAATATATATGAGCGTTTTTGTTTACATTCACTCACTCATTTCATTCATTCACTTTTATTGCAATCAGTACCTACTTTATGTAGCTGTGTGTGTAATCATTCACCTCAACTCTCGTGAAATTACCTATACAGACTGAACCGGTGCTAGGTATTCAATGAACCGGTCTTGTACACAATGAATCATTGCATAGATTTTATTTAAATAAAAGCTCTGTATGCAAACTAATTAAGGAAAATATAAGGCCATTTATTAAAAAATAACTTTTATTATGTGAAAAAAACATATTTAAGGTAACTAGCGGCAGTAAAGTCATATTCCGTCACAATATTCCACAGCACATGAAAATGTTAGCCTTGGACTAGGTAGCTTTAATATTATATCGCAATTTTCGTACTATCAAACCAAATGAGTAATATAATTAAGTAGTGTAAACTCTTAAACATGGCAAAAGTTATACTAACTAGACTTACTACTATAACTTATACCAGTAGTAGTGGATCGTTGTGCATCTTTGTGGGCCACTGTATGCCAGATACACCTTTGGATGTTTTAGGCTAGGTAAAAAATAAACTCAACAAGATGGCCAAATAGTTACTTAATACAATTGATTAATCCAATGTAATATTGAAGCGTGTCTATATTCGTAGTACGGTTTGGCAACGTCGCATTTTCGAATAAAATTGTTGGTTCTTTGTGTACCACTGGATCGTTGTTGTTGTTGGCTACTTTACCCTACTCTAAATGTAATTATGCTATATGGCCGAGCGTCGTATATTTCTGGTTTAAATTGACGCATAGTTTTGTCTGCAGTATAAGTATTTGTAACGACAAAGACGGCCAGACAGACGGCCATTGGGTAATTCTATTACACCTTATATATGCTGCCCAGACATCATCAGTAAGAGCGGTTACAAATGGCAAATTTTTGCAGCGCTATTTGAGCAATTCTAGAAAACTTTGTACATAGTCAATTAAATTAGCTTTCATTATTTCTTTTCTGTTATACCAACTTTTTAAATATTTTTTTAGACAATGGTACGAAATTCTTTACAATTAAGAAAGTATAGGGATAACAGAACCTTAATTACCCAAAATAGCAATAAAGTTCATAAACCTGGTAACAAAAAATAAATAATGAAAGCTAACTTAATTGACATGGCACTTAACTATGTACAAACTTTTCAAGAATTACTCACAAATGCGAGACAGTATCGATACAGATGATTTTGACAGATGATCTATGGCTACTGATGCGCGACAGTCGGTTTAGGCTGTGCGTTGTCTGTCAGTAGTTATATAACGGTCCTATTTTTTATATAATGTACTAGATAATGATAAATGAGGCTACCTATCCGCAGCAGAACCAAGGTAACCGATATAGCCTTCCGAATCGCTAAACTTAAGTGGAGTGGGCGGGGCACATTGCACGTAGAACCGATGGTCGTTGGGGCGGAAAGGTTCTCGAGTGGCGACCACGTACCGGAAGGCGCAACGTTGGTAGGCCCCCCCACAAGGTTGACTGATGACCTGGTATAGGTCGCTGGAGTCCGCAAGATGCGGGTGGCGCAGGACCGGTCATCGTGGCACTCTTTGGGGGAGGCCTATGTCCAGCAGTGGACATCTTTCAGCTGATATGATGATGATGATGATGAATATATAATAAGATAGAAGAACATAAAAGCCTAAACATGAAATTTTACGTGTCAAACTGGCACAGTAAAAACATGATAAAATCAGGGGTTAGAAACAAAGACATAATTTCATTCTTTTTTCACCCCTGCTTTCTGCTAAGAGTCGATTTCAACGTTTTCATAACTTTGTACCTTATTCTAGACTTGGAGACTAAATTTTATGCTTCTAAGTCCAAAATTTACTATGCATCCACATAATCTTTCACCTCCATTTCATCCCTTTAAAGCACGAATATCCAATAATGCTCCAAGGTAACCTATTTTAATTTCGGACGGAAAAGCCAAATCTCAAATTTCATGGATCTACCGAGTCTGTCAATAGTTAAGTAACGGTTCAATTTTATATATGTTAAAGATAATTCGTATGGATGGATACATGCAAAACATAAAATCTCTATACAAGCCTAACCTACGTGCCACTGGAACCTGGCGGGGCCTGAGCTACCGGTAGTTAGGGTTAAAGTAATGACATTGCTACGGAATAGTATTTTCACCGCATTAAACCGTTAAGTAAAACATTTTCGCTTCGAAAGTAAAATGCACAAAACGTAAAATGTACAGCTACAAGCAAAACGTAACCAATAGCAAAATCTACAATACGCATTTTGTGAAACACGCGGAAGGTACAAAAAGTAGGTAGCAATATGTACAAATCGGAAAATGCACAATACTTGCAAAATGTACAATACGCACATCGTGCAATATGCAAATAATCCTGCACGCATAAAATACAAAAAGCTAAAAAAAACTAATTTGCCGTTTTAGGTGTGGGAAGTCCAAGTAGTATGAAATTAGGTATGTAACACAAAGTTCAGACTTAACTTATTAAAAATATTTTAAGTACGCCGTGCTTTTTGTACATTTTGCGTGTAGGACTATTTGCATACTGCACGTTTTGCGTAACATTTTTAGAGTAGTGTGCATTTTCCGATTTGTACATTTTGCAAATGTATTTTGCTTTTACAATATGCGTTGTGTACAAGTAAGGCTTGTTGACGAAAAAAAGTAGCCACCGAAAACTAAGTCACCACTGTCACCCAGTAGATCTAGGTAGTTCAAACTGCAATTAGATAGCCAACTGAGTATTCTTTTTTATTAATAAGAATCTAAAATCCATCCATTTTTACTTAAAAGTTGTGAAATCCTACTTTATGCCAGTTAAGGCTTAAAGCTAAAATGATTGCATAGAAATGTGTCTACTTCTGGCATGATTTAAAATAATTTATGACCTGCATACAGAAATATTATTATGAGTCTGAAAAGATATTCGCGGAAAATTATACCATCCATAATCTATTTGAGTAAAGGAAAAAAAGAACCTCTATAACCCAAACGTATAAATTACAAAATCTAAGACTACAATCCAGAGATTTCGGAAGTTAGACCAAAAATGGACAGCAGCTGATATAACTATCCATAACGCCACTCAAAACGATAGGTGAAGAGACCTTCTTTTCAATTAATTTCTTCAAACAAATGTAATTTAATATTGAAAACCTGAATTATACAACGGTTGCTACTTTTTTTGCGAACAACCAATTGTAGATTTTGCCATTGGTTACATTTTGCGTGTAGTGTACTTACATTTTGCGTTTTGTGCATTTTGCTGCGAAGCGAACATTTTCATTACAATTTTTAACATAACTTCTATTATGTAACCGTCATATTTGTATATACGGAATGAAGTTATTCTTGTTCTAATCTGTATTCGCGATGAGAAAATAGGAGATGCAGGTTAAAATTTGACATCGTAGGGTGAAAAAATCCTTCAAAATTATTGTTGACTTTGTATTTTTTTGCATGCTTTTGAATACTACAGTATACCAATTGACGTTGTCTACCTACACGTTACAGTTTGTATTTGAGTAACATTCTTCCATTGGACATTGTGAATGCTGTCACAACACCGTTTGCTGACGTTGTATTCTTCTTGTTATCGTTTCCTTACAAAAAAAACCTTCATTTAAATTATAATTCGAAGCCCACAACTCATTTCACAAGGATTCGAGAAAATTTCAGCGTCGCGAAAAAATCGTCAACACAAAAGAATAAGATGTTTGCAAGAAACAAAGATAATGAAAGGAAAACATTTGCAGCAAACAAATATTTTTGTTTAGGCCACGGCTTTTCGTTATTGCCTTAAACACTCGGTTTGGTGGTTTGTGTATACTTTCGGGCTTATGCCAGTAGGTAATGCTGAAATCTGTTTAGACACACAACTTATGCCAGAAATTAGCGATTTGAAGGAAGGTCCTAAGTAGCGTTTACTATTCTTACGTAGGTAACATGTAGGTACAGTCAGCATCATAAACATGTACACACTTTTCGACTTTATCTCCGAGCAATAAGGTCCTAGAATGTATACATGCTTATGATGCTGGATGTACCTACCCGATCTATTTAAACTATTATAGTGCCTATATGTATTATTATTAAGGGCTTATTATAGTGCCCATTTTATTACATATCGCCGTGGTTAAGGCATCCGTCATGTTCCGACAAGAATGTCAGTGGTAGAGTGACAGATATCTTATTCACAGCAATGATTGAGAAAATGGCAACCATGAGACGCCCACAGAGTTTAAATACATAGGTAGGTACTCGTGTCACTAATACAGGTGTAGACTGAACAATTATTATTACTGCAAAAGAAAGAAGGCAATAAAATATGCCTAATGACGAAAATCCCATTCAAATATTTAAAAAAATTACGAAGCTACAACCGTTTTAATGTTGCTTGTTAGAGGGAGAAAACGCTCGGGGATCGTGACGTCACGACCACAGAACACTAAACACTATAGAAAGACGATGTGGGTGTGGCACGCACGCCACTACTTTGAGCATGCGCTCAAAACTTTCGCGCCAACTTCACCTGATCGCCGTGCAGTCGCTCACTGAGTTATAGGCGACGTGGAGGGGATGAGGTGGCGACACCGGGCCCGATAGAAACCGCGCTTGATACCCCTTCTATACTATTTAGTGTTCTGTGGTCACGACCATCGAGCGTCAACTTAATGACAATCGCTTCATACGAAGGTGCGTTTTGAGGAAAAGGGACAGAATGTACCCCTCTCTTAAAACTTTGGACAATTATAACTTTGTGATTATTTAACTTTTTGCGTTGATTTTTTCTCCATTTGACTACAGTTTTAATCTTTTTTCGAGAAAATACAACATTATTGATTATTTTATTTAGTGTCTTACACCCCTATTGGTTTTAAGTCAGGTTCCTCCTGACAATTAGCGCCACAGCCTTGCATTCGGAAATGCTCAGGGAAATCCTTTAAGGAAAAAATCTTTACTCATTAAATACTTAGGTCGTCGGACGTCGATACATTTTCTTTCTGTCGTATATTTTCCCTAGACTGTAGACCGGAAAAAGAAAGAAAGTCAGATTTTTTCTTGTGTCAGATTTTTTCTTGTGTGGGAAGCCTTATAAAAGGCAGGGAATAAAAAACATGAATTCAAAAGTTGGTTGACCGAACGAGAAATCTCCTCAATCACAGCATAACGCATCAAAATACAATCGGTTTTCTCCAATTTCATTCCGATTAAATTCCGCCGTCGCCTTCAATATTTTATTCACGGTGGCACATTAGTTCACGCCACCTGTACAGGATGTCGTAGAAATATTAGATTTTAAAGGCATTTTTATTTCCCAGTGCAGCCGACGTGTGGGCTTGAATTATTTTTACTTGAAAGCTGCTTTTGAAATAAGGATATGATATTTGAAAACTACTATAATATAAAAAAAGCCAGTTACTATCAGAATTTGAATAAATAAAAACCGGACACAAGTGCGAGTTCAACTCGCGTGGTGAGGGTTCCGTAAAATATTGAGAATTTTACGGTTACTTTGAATACTCAAACGTCTTATAGTTTTCCTGTAATCTTCCTGTAATTTAAGCCTAGTAGTTTCAGAGACAAGGAGGGGGAATGGTCAATTTTCGACTTTTTTCCTAAATTACTTCAAATCTGTTTTTGCTAAAATTATAAAAAAATGTATCTAAGATGCTCACAACAACCCGTTTCATTTGATATGTCACACAATACAGTTAGCGAAACTTTTTATTTTTTATTTTCCAGTTTACCTCCCAAAAGTGGCCCCCTTGTTCAGAATTCACTAATTTACTTTACGCGCCCATCTTTGGGTCACCAATTTACATACGCTTACCAAATGTCAATTTAATCGGTCCAGTAGTTTCGGAGCAAATCGGCTGTGACAGACGGACAGATAGACGCACGAGTGATCCTATAAGGGTTCCGTTTTTTTTTTTGAGGTACCTACGGAACCCTAAAAATGTAGGTATAGTGAGTAACTTAGGAGTTTTATCTATTATTTACTCACTATGGGTTTCCTCGCGGCCGTAGATATCACCCAGCATAATACCTACTTAGCATAATTGTAAGCATGAATCACGAAAATTTTAATTGAATTAGTTTTATCTATTTTCTGAATTCATGTTGAGTTTTGCATCTTCAGATCTCAGTTCTTATAAAAATATAGTTATTATGCTGGCGGTCCAAGCTTACCAAAAGTTTTGTGATGCTTGCTCAATTTTGCTGCTCGATGGCCTTTTTACATCATTTAACAGAATCTTGAGTCAGAACTTCGCTCTGCATCTATCATGTTTTTCGAAATACGAATTTTCTAAGAATTGAGACCTATATATATATATATAGTTAGATCGATTTTTTGCTCTGTTAATACGAGTATATAAATAAAATACAGGGAATCTCACGTGCAAACAGATGTATATGCAAGTGCAAGTAATGCTCGTTTAACAGTGTAGAATGAGGCGCTGGAAGAATCACTTTCTTGTATAGAGTTAAACGGTAGGTATGTATGTCTAGGTATACATTGCACAATTTTCCTGCCCCTTTACACGCGTATACCGCTCCCGAGGGCTATATAGCCATTTAAAAAAGTGCTCTATATATTGACAAAGCGCTGCTTGAATCGTCTGGTAAAGACATAGAGGCCAATAATGACATTGCCGGCGCAGCCTTATTATAATATTAGCGTTTTGGCAAGCACGGGAATGATTTAAAAAATCTGACTCTTTCATACGAGTATACCGTTTGACAGAAAGCGACGAATGCTTTATCTTGTCTTTTATCGCGTCGCGTATCTTTGACCATAATGAACATGTAATCTACATAGTAAATAAACGCAATTTAATTATCATTGTGCCTATTGGCAGTTGATAGCGGACCGAAACAAAGTCAATCCAATTATCTCCGATGCTCATACCAATTAAATTAATGTATGTTTACAATCTACCGATTTCATGGTATGTAATCAAAGTTCAATTGCATTATCAAATTTCGTTGGTTATCAATGATTGATTGTTGCACGGTATATGTAGAGAATTAATGTAAATTCGAACGATAATTAATTAAATTCTTAATGTAATAATTTGGTTTTAGTATTTCATGGACTCAATTGTATCAAATCATTTTTTTTTAGATTTAACTTAGTTTTAATTTAATTTAGTTAATGTTAGTCATCATCTTGTATTTACTTTAGAAAATAAATGATTTTATTGTGTGTAATGTTGCAGTTTAAATATTATCATTTCAAATTAAGGTGGAATATATTTTAGTCACTAAATATTAGCATAAAGCAGTAAGCTCAATTAGGCTTGTGTTATGAGTACTAAGCGACGAATAAAAATATTTATTTAAACAGATTATAGATAAACATATAACGGCCAAGATTCAGTCACAAGTATTATACATCACAAACGTTTGCCCTAACATGTGAAGTCCCCAACTCGCCCTCAGCCAGACGACGGGACTGCCTGTGTCGATTTTGGATAATAATAATAGTTTAATTGTTAACTTATTACAATATATTAAAAACAGACTTAACATTTGGCACTTTTTCATTGTACGGTATTTGAAAATAGTAAAACCTAGCGGCTCTGTGAGCCTGTTAAATTTTTTTTAATTCCAGAAAGATGGCTAGTTAAAGCTTTTCGAAAACATAAAAACCAAAAAAGGACGCTGTTTGACCACAGAAAACTGTGACGTCACAGGGTGGACATAGAAAAGTACTCTGTGGGGTGGACTGTATTTCCTCGCAAATATCATACTAACAGAGCGTTTATGACGTTGCATAAAAAGTTTTTGATTTCACTATCATTAAAATACCGTATTTAACTATACAAAAGTCGATTAACATTTCTAAAGCACGCCCTACGTGAGAAGTTAAATTAAAACAGCACTGAATTCAAAATGGCTGCGAAAACTTTATAAGGCATAAATGGTTTAAGTCTTTTATCGAATATCGAACTTTGTTACTTTCCAAGTCACAAGATTTACAAGTTAATTTAAGTGCTTTTGAGCTTAATTATATTGAAGATTATTCGTAACTGATGTCTGATATTGGATATTCTTGTACGGCAAAGGTGAAATTTTGCGGGGGACAGAATGTTTTACGTACCTGTTACTATGGAGGTTGCATTTTGTAGGTAGGTAGGTATGTTTGTTTACTTTATAGTCTTCCTGTTGTTATCTACTAAATAAGTGAAATGTAAATCTAATTTATTACAATAATAGTGAATTAGACCCCAAGTTGAGACCAAAAATTCTTAGTGGTTGAATGTTAATAAGAATTACTACACACAGGTAGGTACTTACACTACTTACCAACTCAAGGCCGTATATTTTACGTTACCCAAAAACCGAACTAATAAATAAAGCAACGCCTTTCAGAGTTTAAGCGAAATCCAATGTATTTCGCATTTATGTTGATATACGGATCAGGAGTCGCGGTAAAAAGAGAGCTTGAGGTGATTGATGACGTCATGAGGGGGGTAAGATCGGGGTTAGTTGAGCGAGTGTCATTTGAATAAAACATTCAGGTAATTAGGCATTAACCGAAAAACGCTTCTAATATAAAAATCGGACGAACTCTGTAATTGGTAGTGTCCCTGCCTACGTAGCCGGAGGTCCCGGGTTCGAATCTCGGTAAGGGCATTTATTTGTGTCATGAGCACGAATATTTGTTCCTGTGTCATTATGTTTTCTATACATTCATTTAAATATTTATTTATCTATATACGTTCGTATATTGTCATCTAGTTCTAGTACCCATAGTAGCTTTGCTTAGTTTGGGACTAGGTCGATTAGCGTTAGATTGTTCCCAAATATCCCAAACAAGTCGTGAATCATACGTTTACCCTTACACCAGGAACTGCAGTCTATTGAGTTAACATATTCACTGCCAAGAATCGCTACGCGCTACGCTCGTAGCAGATCCCGTGGGTATCCTCATATTATGTAGCGGAAAGCGCCTACGGCGTAGGCGCCCGCTGGTCGGGTTCTCGGCGCTGAATATGTTAACCTATTGAATTGGATTTGGTTTTTGTATTTCACGCGCTCTTTAGCTTCCACACGCGAGCCAAATGAGTCAGAACATGCGCAACAAACACCAACCAAATTTCAATTCTATACTCATAGTAGAATAGAGTCCCAGGCTGTGACAATATAAAATGTATAGCGGCAGTTAAAAGCGAGTTCGGTAGGATTACATTCGCGTTCTACTAAAACTGTCGAGTTTTTTGGGTTTGCCTTTCAGATGGAGCTGCGAGAACGGCGGGTGGCTTCAACGATATGGCAGGAAATCTTAAGGTTTATTGCATTAATGAAATAAGTGTATTATTATAATAATTCGTCATGTCCGATTTGCTGTGACACGAAATGTTTTCACTGTATGACGCTATTGAAGTTAAAATGGATGACATGCTATGACAAATTGAATCATAAAGTTTTTCAAATATACCAAGGTAATTTTTATTGCATAACAAGTACGTAGGTACCTACTTTGTGTTACCTGTTATGCAATAATATGATTTCTCTCTATCAAGCATTTTAGTAATTTTTATTCTGTCTTTAAATTTTAAGTAATATTTAACTGAGAATATTGGCAACATAGAATAGTAGCACAACATTTTATTTAAAAGAGAATACATTTAGTGGCTCAACTTTAAACTGTGATAAAAACTAAAATGAACGGTGTAAAACTACAATGTCCGATACGGTTTGCGAGTGGTCCACGATTTAGAGAATCTGGATGGGAAATTTTTAGTCTTAAGCTGTTCTGAATATAAATATTAGGGTCATACAGAGATTTAGGTTCGCGTCTCATCTGTGCACATTGCCAAAGTTAAGGGCTATAAAGCCAACTGTTTGGTTGGACTCTTAATACGCATAAACGGTGCCTCCTTTTGTTGGTGACTGAGTGCAGCACTAGCGCCACCTAGACGAACGGGCTGGAACTACGACGCACGTCAGTTTATCGATGGCTCAAAGGCGCCATCTAGAAGACCGCGAGAGAAACTTCGTCATGACGTTAGTAGTAGAGGAGGGGGTGTTAGGTAACCAGGCGTTAATAAATTGGTCAAACGCAAGCTACGGACCTCTCTTCTTTTCTGAAACTTCGTGGGGAAAGAATAGGCGGGAATAGGCTATTTTAAAGACTTCGTTAAATGAGCTGTAATAAATTTTTGGTTCATCTTTAATAAACTTTTAAATGTGGAGCTTGTTTCTATAAAGTACCCAATCCTTCTAGTTTGGTAGATTTCACTTTTATACGAATTCATGCAATCAAATAATTTTTTAGGGTTGCGTAGTTAACAAGGGACCCTTATAGTTTCGCCATGTCCGTCTGTCTGTCCGTCTGCGGCTTATCTCAGTGACCCTTACTAGAAATCTGTAATTTGGCATGAGTATATAAATCAATCACTCCGGCAAAATGGTAGAAAAAATTGAAAAAATATTTTTTCAGGGTACCTACACGTAACGTAGAAATGTATTTTTTTTTCTCTGTAAAACTATGGTGTTTGGTACCGTAGGATAGTTTGTTTAGAAATAAGATAGGTCTTAAAAGAAACATTTATAATTCTGGGATACGTTTGCGTGATGTTGGGCTTTAAAACCCTAATTTTCATTAGAGTCATGTGTCGGGCCCTCTGCCGGCTAAATGGTTACTGGGTAAATGAAACAAATCATGGCAGTACTAAATATAATGAATATACTTCGAAAACTATCACGGATAAGTAGTCATAACTAATTAACTAGTAATAGTTGAGTAACTTAAAAAATTCGGGCGATGCAACCGCAACGTTTAGTTTAACTACGAAACCCTACACTGCGCGTGATCCGACACGCAAGTGGCCGGTTTTTATATGCGGAAGCTCTTAACTATTGACCATAGATAGACGACTTTTGTTTTACTCAACCTTTATGGCCCGTTATCATGATCTCAGGGTGTTTATTCTTCCTCTTATTATTCTTTCTATATAACTATAACTAGCACACGACACATCGACTGGTTAATTAGATTACTATTTAATGCGTCCAATAATTGTGCAAATCATAGTGAAGATTGGCAGAATTAGCACTCTTATCCCAGTCCATTCTCTTACGATGCTCAGCCATGGTTTCTACGGTCCGTTTTCAATGATGAAACCGTGGAATTGAATTGTTTTAATAAATAGACGTAAAACCTGGTAAAGGTCGCTGGAGTCCGCTGGATGCGGGTGGCGCAGGACCGGTCATTGTGGCACTATTTGGGGTAGGCCTATGTCCAGCAGTGGACGTCTTTCGGCTGATATGATGATGATGATGAAATAGACGTTATGCTTACTAATAATTTCAATAAAAATATGTTGAACAAATATGTCTAAAGGTTTTTGAGAGCTGAAAAACCCCCTATAGAAAAGTAGATGTAAGTGCTCTTAGGTTTAAATACAGATCTAACCCTTTTTTATTTAGCAGTACCAGGCACGGTACCCTGCATTGTGTGTGGTCAAATTCGGGCGCCAAATTCCCTCGGTACGCCCATCATTATTAGTTGTAAGTTGTATTGTTAAAAATTTCATGGACTGCCTTCCGTACGATGATAACTAAGAAGCGAGGAAGAGGATCAGTAACAAGATCATGATTATTTCGAGAATTTGCGATAGATGGGGTGCTTAAAAACAAGAGGGAAGAAATTGCAAAGAATTTGGTAGGTTAGTTAACAGCTCAGCTCGATCTGTTAAAAGGCTGCAGTTTCGAATCCTGCTCAAAGATTTCAAACTTTAATCTATAAATAAGTATATTTATAGATTAAAGTTTGTCCTGTATTAAATCATTTGGCAACCGAATATTTTTTTGTATGTAGATTATGTTGCTCTGTATTTTTATGCACTTTCATTTTGTGAGTGAGTGAGTGAGTGAGTTTTCTTTTTACTGTAGGTACTTCCATATGTGTTCTTATTCCTTGTTTATCGTAAAGTTGATGTCGACACTGCATTTATTGCTCGCGTCCGGACAACGAAAGAATTCCCCATTGACTTTGCAGCGGCGCTGTGAAAAATTTAATGGCTATGGCGATCACATAAATTAGGGATGGACTCCCTTTTTTAGAAAATGTAGGTACCGTACTGTAGATATTACAACCAGTTAATCAGGTAGGAAATTAAAACAGAAAAGTATTATTGCTAAATGTGAATTAACATTTGAAACTGAGTACTTTTTGAGACTATAATTGCGAAGTTAAAATTGCTATCGCAATAAGCAATAATATATTATTTTCCTCTTAGGCTTTAGACATAACTTACCAACTTTTAGAAACTCGATCACGCTTTTAGTCAGTACTGTTTCAATAATTTGTTATTGTATTGTTAATCGTTTTTATTTGCTTCTGATTAAAGATTATTTTACTCGTTTGAAGGATGTCGTTTCAATGTTTACATGTTGTTTTTTTACATACTAGTTGCCCGCGAGGTCACCGGCGTATTACAAACAACACAGGCAAGCAAACTAACCAAGACCAACATTATCACTCTTATCTTATGTACTAGTACCAGCAGTAGCAGTACAAAATGCCATGTAGTTTGGTGTAGATTTGTGCATGCATATAAGCTGCGTAATTATATGGGTTAAATAAAAACATTGATTATTAACTTCGACAATTTCCACTGAATCTTTCGGGGATATTTTCACCAGTTTTCTGATAAGTAATTAAAAAACTCTTCCGATGCAACATCTCCCCTCACTCGTTTACAAAAATATTTATAAAAGCGTACCTACTCTGTTCTCTCATAGAATAATTGTTTTAATGTCGATGCTTTCTAAATATACTGTATATATTATATAAGCTAATAGTGATAAGACCCTTTTGTACACACAAAGCAATGATTAAATGATGATGATGATGATGATGACTGTTCTTCAAATTAGACTACCAATCAATGAATATAATTCAATTAGAACTTGAAATCTAATGGGCGTTATTCAACACAAAATATCACATCGCGTATATTAATCGCAAAAAGGACGAGGATATTGAATGATAATATTTTATCCAGTTTAAACTTCAAATGAAAACGTATACAAACAAGTTTGTGCTAACAAAGTCCTTAAAAGTCCTAGAACCGAAAGCCAAATCACCTCGCTAACTGTCGTCCGACGCGTCGCATTGAAAAGTCTTGCGTTGGTTATAATTATGCCTCACTAATTGCACAAAGTTTGGGGTCTCGTTAAAACTTGGTTTCGCGCAGTCAGACCCTGTCCTGGATTGATCTGCTAGATTTGTTCTAGAGTAGATGCGAGTATGCATTTTACGGTAATTTAAATTTCTATTAACGGCCTTTACTTATAACTTGCTTAGGACGTTGGTTAGCCTATTTACACGGCTTAATTATCACACATTCCGTGTTTAGCTGTTAGTTTTTTTTAACGAGCGAGCAAAGTGAACGTATTTCTCCGTTTCAGCTTGGGCAACAATTCTTTCGGCTCTACAGGTCGCATTCCTCGACCGATTCTTGTGAAATTTTGTAAGTACAATCATAGTATATTTATACTTTTTCGATTATTTTTTAAAGTCAGACTCGCGTCGTGGTCTACTGCTCACGGACCCACTAGTAATTATATCGTTTAATTATAAGTATAAGGCGTTATTTTACTGAAATTAAAAGTCAGCTTTATTTTCTTTAGTGGTGAGGCATTAAATATGTTTGTAACTAGACTGGATTATGTTTGATCTTTGTATGTATGTATTGAAAACCTTTATATCATATACATAAAACAATGGTAAAAAAAAATTCAAACAGATCTTCAACAAGTTTATACAGAGACAAAGACGAAGTATTTATTTTTAGTGTCAGTCGCACTCTCTCGAATGAGAACTCTCTGCGCCTGACATTAAAAATAAATATATTTATTCCAAGATTCAGCTTTACAAAATGGCTATAACAAACAGACACACAGACTCCGAGTTGACTCTACGATTACTCGTTTTGTCAAAATATTACGGAACGGTAAAAATGGATTTATTAGCAGTCGAAATCGCTCAAGCAATCGTGCAAACTTCATCGCTCATTAATGAAACATTTTTTTGTTCCGTCTCAAATCAATAACAGCATCTCCTCAGAAATACTCAAAGCTAAACAAATACAGAAAACGCTCTCGTTACGCGAGACATTTGCATATTTTAACGGGGGACGCGGACGTTTCAATTTGTTGTTGAATAAGAACGCATTTGCATCGGAAAAGTTCTTGAATGGTTTTAGGGGAAATATGGATTTTAAGAGGAGGTATTTTTCTCAAAATTACACTTTGGTTCATCGTTGTTATCGTCTTTGTATCGATGCATGTTTTTTCTTCCAACAGGGTACGTAAATACAGCCCGAGAGCTCTTAGAAAAGTATTAGGGCTCGTTCATTCGTTTATTTTGACATAATTATCTATAATTCGTTTATAATTCAAGCGAGCGTTAAGACGTATCAACTGCCAATTTGACTTTAGTTAACAAAATGATAGGGTAGTTAGATATCTTTGTGTGTTCGTAAAGTTACGCCATTACCTGCTGATTCTGAATTAAAAATATCACTACCGTAAAACCACACAACTATAGTCCAGGTCACCCAACTATGGTCCAAATTAATTATCATATTACTTGCTCAGGTGGGACTGTTTTCATGGGTGAACTTGAAGACAGGCAATATAATAACACAAATTTAAATAAAAACCTATAAAATCACAAATACAAAATCGGTATTGATAGAAACGAATGAGTTTACTTTTGGACCATAGTTGGGGTAGTGGACTATAGTTGTGTGCTTTTACGGTACACCAGTCATCGCGTATAATAGTCATATGTAGGCCTCGTTCCACTTTTACCATGGTTCCAATTCAATACATTTCATTAAATATACCCCTAAGTCACGCGTACTGCACCGAAACGCGCAGTCCGTACCTACAAGGTTTAAGTACATGTGTAACACAATGAGCTACTTGCGAGTTCCCAACGCTTCGTAAAGTACGGAGTCAACTCGCCGCCTTTGTTAATGTACGAAATCTCGACGTGTGTGGTTTTACTCGCGTTGATGGCGACAAATTCAGCACAGGATTTTAATAATTCAAATTGCGATGGTGACAGAAAGAGAGAGAAGAGAGATTAAAGAGAGATAGAAGACAAGACTATCAGAGGAAATATAGTGATACTCGTACATTTATAGGTATGTTGACATTTTTGGTAGGAGAGAGAGTACGACGGTAAGAGATAGAGAGGGAGTCACTGTAATAGAAGACAAGACAATCTGAGGAAATGTTATTTTTATAGTGTTCGATTTATGTTGACCATCTAATAAAATGTTAGTGTGGGCAGACATCCCAAAAGGTAGACTGTTGTGGTCTGCATAAAGTAGCGTCAGATGAGGTAGGCATGAGACCGATTATTGATCCTTGGAGGATGTGCATGTCCAGCAATAAACGTCTTTCAGCAGATAGGATAGATGATAGAATGATCAATACTCACTATGTCACTCCCACGATTAAGAGGAATCCAACGACACTTCATATGTCGAAATCTGTCAAACGGTTTAGGCTGTAGGGCGTGCCAAAGAATAAGACATACACATACATACATACATAGATACAAACATACATATATACATGAATACATACGCTCCAAAAACATAACCCTCCTTTCCTTCGGCAGTCGGGTAAAAAGCATTAAACACATCTCACGTAGCAGGAATACCACTGCGCTCGAAGTAGAATTGTGATTGTACCGAGAAAAGTTAACAAACGAGGAATCCTGATGAAGCCAGCGTATTGTAAAGAGAACTGTGACTGTATTTAATTATGAGTTTTTTAATTACTTTCTGTGGAATGCTAGGGCGAAGTTTGGGATGAATTAATAACATACAAACGTATTCCTGTGTATATGAGGAGAAAGTTGAAGCTGGGAAAACTGGAAAAAGGAGCTTCAACCCATTCAAGGTCCATGACTTGCATATGAGTTCTGCGTCTACAAGCGACTAAATAGGCACTAAGGTCTTAGGCAGAAAACTGCTTCTACACGCTACGGCGTAGCATGAACACGTGGAATAGGCTATTGTCCTAATTTTTTTTAGATGCCATTCGAACCTGTTTTTAGAGAGGTATAAATGTTTGTGTGGGAGCAACTATAATTAAAAAATATAAATACCCAAAAAAATAGTTAAAGACAGACCTGACTGGCGGCAGCCGAAAGGTTTCATACTAATTGACATTGAAGAATGACGTCAGAGTTTAGTATTTGTACTCCTAATCGTTGTATGGAAAATCAACTAAATTGCTGTTTCAGTCGCGAAATACTGCGTTAAGGTCCATAGTTGTCATACAATATTTTTTTATAAAATCGTAAGGATTCTACTGGTAGCTTTAAATTTACTCTTAGACTATAAAAAAAATGCCTATTTTTTCTAAATTTTCAAGGTCCAATCTTTTTATGATTTTAATTATATTTTGTAATTTATACTTTATTACAATAATTTGATGGTTTACTATCTAATTAGCAACACTATGTTATCAATCTTAACATGAGGATACACCGCTCCCCGATGCAGCTACCGATTCAAAAGTTAACGGACTTTTGGTCCACATTTCTCGGAACACTTGTCAGGCCGTCACTGAAAATTTTCGCTTCAGGTTACGGCAATGCCAAAATAATGAAGGATCACATATGGATGACGTAATTTTTAAAAAATAAAATCCCTATTCATGTGTTTTCATAATTAATAAACGGTTTTCATCTGATATAATTAGTTTTCATTTTATTTTAGTTTGAAATGTAAAAAGAGTTAAGGTTCACCCTGTATAATCTTTAGTCTCAAAAAATAATAGAGGTTTATTCCTACTTTATAGCCTCAAGGCTTTATTCACCCCCCGACGCGCCTATTCGAACGATCTTATTCAATATTAAGGATAACTCACGTTATAAGCATCACTCAAGGTTATGAACACAGAAAATTTTATAGACAGAATTTTGACAGAATGTCGATTAGCAGATGGCGCTGACTTTTGAGGTGGAGCACGGTCAAGCATTCCCAATTTGGAAATAGGTTAAAGGAATCAGTCCCAGGTCAGAGACGGCCCTCCACGTGAAGGTAGCTAGGTGTCAGTTTTCAATGAGGTCGATTTTCAATTAACGGGGAACAACAAAAATTAGGGTAGACTGCGCTGGTATTCCATTAGCAATATTTGATAGAAGGGGCGTTCCAAATGAGAATAACATATTCTTATATCTGTAACAGGGGGACGTCATATTTTAGTAAATAGAATACTGGCCATGTTCTAGCGGCGGTAAGTAAAAAGTTTTATTATTTTAAAATTCATAAATAAATAAGTAGACGTTATTTTGTTTCAAGATATTTATAGTCCCTGAGGGTTTAGGATATTTCATTTTACAGACGACGAGAGTGTCATAACATGACACAATCTAGGATAACGTTATCTACAAACACACGGCTTAACTGGAGACTGAAAAATCGGCCCCAATTTAAGAGTTCACAGAAACCATCAGAAACGAACACTATTTCCGTCGTTAAGATAATCATCTTAACGATCAAAGAGTAAATAAAGCCACTACTCTTTTTAATATGGACGCTATGGAATCGAAGTGTGTGTGTAGGTAAATGCGTTTAATCTAATTTTAGTTCGATATACGTCCTTCCAATTAATTTTTTTTTTCGTTTATTTAGGATGTCTGAGGGAAATGTTGTACAAATTTTACATATTCCTATCGAATAATAAGGACTTTTCGAACAACACCAATTTTTTTTTGTGTTTTATAATGTTTTTCCTTGGAATCACATGACGATTAACACACGATTTTTCAGATTTTATGAGGAATAGGGTTTGAGTAATTATGACTAAAGATATATATCTTTAGTCATTCACGCTACTTTTGTTGGAAACCTAACCTAACGATGTCCGAATTTTTATTTATTCGGATGTGCTTCTGGATTTACTTTACAAAGAGTCATCCGAATATTTTTTTTTGACAACGTCAGCTTTTGTGGACTTATGAAAAAAGCTCACATAGATTGTTAGCTTTATTTTGTAACAATCCTGAAAATTGAACGGCTGTACTTCTCAATTTGGGGAAGCAATAATTCAGAGGGCTCAGGAGTCAGGATTCTGTATAACCGTGTTATCTGTGCCACAGGAGGTATATAAGAGAAGTTAATCGGCGATTTATGTTACAGCCGGAGATCATCGGATATAGCAGATTTATATAACTGTTAAAGAATATCGATGATTGCGCGAAAAACGGCGAGGTTTTTTAGAAATTTTCCTCGAATTGAGACAGAGTGATTTTTAGGTATCTACGTATCATAAATGTTTATAGTTTTTGAATAGCAAATTGTAAAGGAAAATTTTAACTACTTTCCACCAATACTCAAAACTCTGGAGTTTGGTTCCAATGAGCGTATCGTCAGAAACCTATAGTGAAATATAGTGAATTTAAACTTGCGTGAGCCATGTTTAAAATTATACTAAAAATTACGTTACAACTTTCCTATTGAATGTCACTACGGGCGATATGTTTCGAACCCTTCGGGAGATCTTCAGGATGAGTGTCCTCGCACGCGATCGACAATGAATGGGTTTGTGTTTTTATCCGTTATTATTTATTTATTTATTTATTTAAGGATTGCCAACGGAGTTCACAATGTTACATTTTATGCAAAAAACAAGCACTAATATAATGTGTAATTGTAACCCTAATAATAGGCAACCACAGCATGCGTTACAATTTCAGCATTGATGCACTAACTAATTATGTAAGCTTAAAAATAAACTGAATCACATCAGTCGGACTATGATTCAAGGTTCAACAACAAATCCCTGATTTTGTATTTGAAGCTATTATGGGAGTCACAAAAAATATCAATATTTTCCTGTTCTGTAAGCGCGCGATAGGCAAGGTACAGACAGACGAGTACTTACCAAAGTTGTGTTAAGGTATACGAAGATCCGTGAGCTAGTGTCTATACGTACAGATATGTAGGTATGCATGTATAGGTTAGTTTAGTTGCGAGTTACCGCCGTCGTGTATGTCGTGTTAAATAATTGCTCTGTTTAGATATAAATAAATGGTGATTAATAGTACTCAAAAGTAGTGTTTTTCTATATGCCCTAATAGGTTTTGGGCCCAGTGGACTATATACAATTGATTTCATGACTTTTTAAACGATATTTATAGTGAAAACTGTGATCGAATAGACAGCGTAAACAACTTAATGGACTCGCCCGCAATCGAATGCCGGCCAGCGGCCAGCTGATAGTGGAATGTTAACTTATGTGTAAAAAGTGGACTCGCCCGAGTTGTTTACATCGATTTCGCCGTATTCTTATATTTGCTGTTTAATTGAAAGTTACTGTTTGGAAAACAAACGTTATGGCTGCTTCTATTAGGATTGACCAGTTAACTGCGGATAATTATGATACGTGGAAGATACACATGAGAGCTATTTTGAAGAAAAATGACTTGTGGGATTACGTATCGGGTACTATACCCAAACCGATTAGATCCGATCCAAAGTATACAGAATGGATAAAAATGGACGGAAAGGCCGAATCGGACATATTGTTGGCCGTCAGTCCTAGTGAGCTTGCGGCATTAGATGGTTTGGAAACTTCACAGGCGATATGGGACAAATTGAAATCTATGTATCAATCCAGTGGACCTGCGCGAAAGGCCTCGTTGTTGAAGAAGCTTGTGTTGACGCGCATGCAGGAAGGAGATGACCTGCGCAAGCACATTGCAGATTTTTTTGACGCAGTTAAAAAACTCAAAGAAATCGGGTTAGTGGTGATTGACGAATTATTAGCAATTTTGTTGTTGTATAGCCTACCAGAGTCATTTGCTATGTTTCGCACTGCAATGGAATCGCGAGACGATCTACCATCTACAGAAACACTGAAAATAAAGATTGTCGAAGACTATGAAGGTAGAAAGGGCACAGTAGTTGACCAGGGAGCTATGTACGTCAAGCGCACTCACAAGCCGTATCAGAAGAATATCGTGCATGATCACATAGTGCACAACGACAAAAGCAAAGTAACATGTTATCGTTGTGGACGTCGAGGGCATATGGCCAGAGAGTGTAAGGTTAAACTGGCGAATAAAACTAAACAGAGCGCTCAGCATGCAGGATGCTGTGATTCAGAACGGGACAGATATACGACAATGCTTAGTACAACCGAAGAGGCTATGTTAGGCGAACAGAAAAATCCTATTTGGTGTATCGACAGTGGATGCACGGGACATATGTGCAATGACAAGGACATGATACAAGGATTTACGCGACTGGAAAATGAATTAAATTTGGCAAACAATGAGAGTACGCAGATAACCGGGATGGGCAAAGTTAGAATCTCGGTTGATACAGGGAGTGAAAAACGCCTGGTAGACATTCAAAAAGTGTTCTACGTGCCAGATTTACGTACAAGCCTTTTATCAGTAGCTAAAATTACTGATCACGGATTCGAAGTTCATTTTCGAAAAAATGAGGCGGTTGTGGTTGATGAAAATCAAAAGATTCATATGCGAGCAGATCGTGTGGGTAATTTATACCATGTTAGAGTGGGCCAAGAGAACGCCCATAATGCAGTAGAAGTGGAGAAAAAGGCGATTGATATGTGGCATGAGCGTTTGGGACACATCAATGAACGTGATTTAAAGGCCATGGCTAAGAACGGACTAGTACATGGTATGACATTCGATAACAGTGAAAAATTGTCTGAATGTGAGATATGTATAAGTCAGAAACAAACATGTAAACCATTTCCTAAAGGAAGCGAAGAGCGCACGACTGACTTACTGGAGATAATACACACAGATGTGTGCGGCCCGATGAGACAACAGTCATTTGGCCAGAAAAAATACTTTGTCACTTTTATCGATGACAAATCTCGGTGGTGTGAAGTTTATTTTATTGCCAATAAAAGTGACGTCTTCAGCGTATTTAAAGAATATAAGGCATATGTGGAGAAGATGACAGGAAAGAAAATCAAGAATTTACAATCAGATAATGGAGGAGAGTACGTGAATAAAGACTTCGATGATTTTTTGAAAAAAGAAGGGATTAAACGAAGGTTGACTGTACCACACACACCAGAGCAAAACGGCGTGGCCGAAAGAAAGAACCGAACGCTAATTGAGATGGCACGATGCATGATGAGTCAAGCTGGGAGCCCTCCAGGATTTTGGGCTGAAGCTGTGAATACGGCTAATTATATAAGAAACCGTTGCCCGACTACCGCATTAAAAGGTGAAATACCTTACACTGTGTGGAAGGGAAGAAAGCCTACAGTGATCTACATGAACGTATTCGGAGCAAAGGTGTACTACAAAGAGAAAGGGACACAAAAAGGAAAATTCGATTCTAACTCAGAAGTTGGAATCTTCATGGGATATGACAATCAATCCAAAGCATATAGGGTTCATGATCCTAGGAATAAGCGGATTATTGTAACGAGAAACGTAAGTTTCATGAAGGAGACTGCATTTGGTCATGAATATAAAGAGATTCTCGATAATGAAGATGAGGAAGATAAAAAAATAACAATAAATTACGATGAAAAGGTTGATGAAGAAAGACCAAAAGAGAAAAGACAGAAGACAAGAAGAGACAGATCTAGAGTGAGAAAATCGCTTGAAAATCTAAATGAAAATGTGGAAACTGAAACAAACAAAAGGATTTTATCGAGAAAAAGAAGTTCGACCATATCATGGGAAAGGCTGGTAGAACCTGCGAAAAGAGGAAAAGGAATATCGAGACTAACACGTGTCTGTAGATCTCGAAATGAATACCAATGTCAGCTTGATGGCAAAGAAACTACAGAAGGTGATTCAGAAGATGAAGATCCAAAAATACAAATCGCAGGTATCACGACAGCTGAGCCAATGTCTTGGGGAGAAGTTGAAGTGACAAGTGACGCAACAGACTGGCAAAAAGCGTTAGAAGATGAATATCTAGCACAGATCAAGAACGAAACGTGGTCTATAGTGCCACGACCACATGATCGAAGAGTGATAGGTAACAGATTGGTATTTACTAGTAAAACTACAGGGAAGAAAGTCCGTCTCGTTGCCAAGGGCTGCTCTCAACGGCCAGGGGAGGACTTCCATGAGACATCATCCCCAGTGGTGAGATCTTCTTCTATAAGATTGATTGCAGCGTTGTCAGCAGAACTGGGATTAGAGATCCATCAAATGGATGTGGTGACTGCATACCTGAATGGTTCATTAGACGAAGAAGTCTACATGGAAATGCCTGATCAAATACACGAAATATTGGATAAAATACTTAATAAAAAGAAGATCGGATCAAGTGGAAGAATAGTTCAAGATGAGAAGATTTTAGAAATAGCCAAGTTATGGAAGACACAGATAAATGAGTGTGATGACGGAGTATGCTTGTTGAAGAAGGCATTATATGGTTTGCGTCAGTCAGGTTTGCAGTGGCACAAAAAGTTGGTAAGTCGGCTGAAGTATATAGGTTTCGAAGCAATGCCCCAAGATCCATGTCTATTTGTCTCGCACAAAGGAGAACAAACTATGTTGATTGCCATTTATGTAGATGATATTATACTGGCGACGGATGATGATGAATGGCTGAGTGAGGTAAAAACACAATTAACAAATGCTTTTGACATGAAGGATCTAGGCAAGATTAGTACTTGTTTAGGTATTCAGTTTGATCGAGATAATGAAAACAGAATATATTTGAGTCAAAAATCATACTTAGAAAAGATTTTAGATCGATATGGCATGAGTGACTGTAGGCCTGTGATGACTCCGATGGATAGTCTTATAAAGTTAGAGAAGCCAGAAAGCGTGAATGACGATGTTATGCGGCAATTCCCTTATCAAAGTCTAATCGGTGCATTAATGTATTTGTCTGTTTCCACACGGCCTGACATTGCTTATGCCGTCAACTACTTAAGTCAATTTAATACTAATTATGATGTACAGCACTGGAAGGCTGCGAAGCGAGTGCTAAGGTACCTAAAGGGTACATCTGATTATGGGTTGGTGTATGAGAGGACTAACTTACCGCTATTCGGTATGGCTGATGCTGACTGGGGTACGAATGCGATAGATCGTAAGTCTTATTCGGGATTTGCGTTTATTTTGGCTGGTGCTCCTGTAAGTTGGGAGGCACGAAAACAGAGGACTATCGCCCTCTCCAGCACCGAAGCCGAGTACATGGCGCTTTCGGAGGCCACTAAGGAAGCATTGTATTTGCAGGATGTGTTGAGAAATGTAGGAATGGAGTGCGAGGTTGTGACATTGTTTAACGATAACCAAGGTGCTCTAAAACTTGCCCAGACAAGAAATTATCACTCACGAACTAAACATATCGACGTTAGACACCACTTTATTCGAGATATGTGCGAAAAAGGTGTTATATGTCTGAAGTATTTGTGTACAGAGAAAATGCCAGCAGATGTCTTAACAAAAGGTTTGAGTGCAGTAAAACATCATGAATGCTTGCGTAATCTCGGAATGATAAGTATGTGAATCAATCAGATTTGCTCACGTCTTCGAGGGGAGGTGTTAAGGTATACGAAGATCCGTGAGCTAGTGTCTATACGTACAGATATGTAGGTATGCATGTATAGGTTAGTTTAGTTGCGAGTTACCGCCGTCGTGTATGTCGTGTTAAATAATTGCTCTGTTTAGATATAAATAAATGGTGATTAATAGTACTCAAAAGTAGTGTTTTTCTATATGCCCTAATAAGTTGGTCTTACAAAAACGAACGTGTTTTTTTTTATTATTATAAACCGTTATCATATGACGAATAACATTGCCAAAGCCCCTGTATATGCTCTGTAAATACAAGCAAAGTACCTGTATTTGATCCTTAACCTGCCAACATACCAAATCCGCATGATGAGTATCAGTTCTGCGTTTATGCGCATTTGACATCCTATACAACTGAATACCGATTGGGTTAAACCACTGTATTGCCAATAGGTAGGAGTACAGTAATTGTATATCATGTTGTCCAAGAGCTGTCTTTATTGTGTAACTTTTATCCTTGTCACACAACACAGCGGACAGCTTATAACGATGCAGAGCAGTTTCAAAATTGACTATTATAAGAGTAGCTGGGCCATGTAAGGCTTAGTGTGGTATAAGTCAAAGGAGTTAAACTATATCTTACCAAAAACATATACAAATTTTCAAATTCAAAATATTTAATTCGGACAACGTGATCCATATTGTGTTAGTAATTACAGTATAATATAAGCCTAGGGTTAGTATTTATGAAATAAAATAAAACAATTTTAAAACAATTTAAAAACGGCGCGTTGGAGCGGTGACAGGCGCGTGCAGCTGCCACCACACCAGCGGCGAATCCCAGCGCTGGGCTAGCGCGCTTAAGATGCCGTTTGAGCTGCCGCGGCAGCGGTTGAGGAGCGAGGTACTTCGTTTTCTCATGATAGCGTAAAAGCAGTCTGTCTGAGCATCGGCGAACATAGCCGAAGCACTGCAGTACCGCGGAAGCCCAAACAGCATCGTGAATGCATCATTATACTGGACGCGCAGAGCGCTATACGCCCGCTTGGTAAAGAGGTAGGTAGGTAGGTAAGGTAAACATAAATGTGAAAATGGGTCCTTAAATTCAATATTAAGATTATGCGTGGTTATCAACTTCGCCGACAAAAGAATGGGTGCCAAATTCAGTAGGTAATCCTAAAATACAATGTATTCGTAAAAACATACAAAATCGGTTCACCTTTTAAATATCATAAACTCCTCCAATGCATATAGGCACTGGTTCAAGCAGGATTTTTTAAAAGTTTTGTAACAAATATGTTAGTGCTTGTTAGCAATATTAGTTTCTCTATTTATTATACAGAACAGTAACTACCCTGATAGCTCTCAGCGTGTTTCACCACTCTGAGCCGAGTAACAATTGACCGTGGCAGATTTAAAAAAATTAAAATGTTCTAAAAAAATGTCTATTATATGTCAATACGTTTGTTTAAAACTTCCGTGGAACCGTTGTTTTTCCTTATTTTAGCCAACATGTTTTATTTTACCCTTGACTTAATTATGTGCATAGGCGCCACGAAAGAAATATGGAAAATTGTAAATAGTTAAATTTTGCCATATTTATTTTGTGGAATTGGTTGCTTTTTGTATTGCCATAATTACAATCTTTTCTCACTAACTACGCATCTATAAATTGTAATATATAGTTTTTAACCGGTTAGTAGCCGGGAAAACGCTAGATGGATGATGATGAAATAGAAGCAAGATGGTAGTTATAACTAGAACTACCATTTTGCTTCTAATTCATCATCATGGCCTAGAGGCCTTACGAAAACTTATAAGGGAACGCATAAACCTTATGGCTTAACTAAGCAATAAACCACACGACGAGACAACGGACGCATTCCAATGTCCCTCGAGTTCACTTCGCTACTAACGTAGTATGCGTATATTTTATATACGCATACTACGCGATATTTTATGAACTGTTCTTCTTTTCCTAATATAGGGTATACATAATTGTGGTATGAAGTAGTCAAGATGCGGTGATTCTTGATTCATATTACCTCTTTAATTTTGTTACTGTGTCAATTAACAAATTCTATGTAATTATTGACCCTGCTCACAAAATTTTACGAGAATCGGTTGATAAATGTGACATCTAGGGGAGAACAATAGTAGATTGTATGAAAAGGGGCTAAAATAAGCCATATTACCACGAGATGGATATTTTCCCGAGCGAAGCGAGGGAAAATATTTCTAGGGGTAATATGGTTTTTAGACCCGAGTTATACACTCTACTTTTCACTTCGACTGCGAGAAAATAGTAAAACAAAGATTATCCATCCACAATCAATAACAAATTTCACTGCGAAGAGATTGTTCAATAAAGCGTTCGGACGCGCTATTAACGGTCAGAGGCGTTTTCTTTTTAAATGATTTGGGATTAGGGACTAAAAAACACCTGATGTTTGATTGGTCGATTTTAATATGTAGCTGTATTCTGGTTGGTTGATAGCAAAGATAAATGTTTTTTTAAAGGGTTGTGATTGGTGGATTTAATATGGTGAAGTGTTTTGATTGGTCAAATTAAATGTGTTAAAAATCATAAATATGTATACATATTTTCCCTAGGGGCTAAATGTACTACTTTAGCCCCGCTTATATTTCATTCATATTATATGACACACTTTTCGAGCATGAGAAGTGAAAAATAATTTTGGCCCCAGCTGTAACGGAGAACTTTGTTCGCTTCGCTCGCTCGTTTATTTATAAAGTGGTAATCAGGTACCTTCGTGACTTTGTATGTTTGTATAGCGACCGTCTGCACAAACTCATATCGTCCTAATGATAAAAACGTGTGCAGATCGTTTTATGCGTAGCTATTTCTGTTGCTGGCTGTATGTTCTAACTTCTAACCGAATATGCATGTCATGTAAAACGTTCTTATGAAAAACACTACCAACACATTTCTGGTCAAGCTTTTCAAATAAAATATAAAAATAAATAAAACCTTTTTACCCTAATAGTTTCCGACTGATGATGATTGAGTTGAAACATTTAAACTATTAGAAGTACAGTCACCTGCATTAATATTGACACGACTCTATTTCTCTAGTGCCGTTGGGATGTGTCAGAAGTTTTGCCCGCTTTGTTACCAGAGATAATAATAATAAATATTATTTTTTGCACCGCAACAAAACAGAAACATGTTAAAAGAGTTGAGTAAATAAATAATGGTTACAACAGGCGGTCTTACCTTTTTAAGACGGATCTCTTCCATACAACCTTTTTGATGCACATGAGTTGAGGCAGATATTAATGCTGGTAACTTTACTTATTCTCTCAATAATATAAACTCATTAATAACGACTTTCTAAAGTATCGTGTGACGGCTGGCAGCTTCAATTCCGCAAAGTTGGAATATCAGAGTTCGATAACTATATCTTTGGTTAGATATCTAAGTTTAGACACTGTGGTAACTTAGATATTATGTCAGCACTGAGACGTCCAGGCAATAGATATGTTGTCTATACGAAATTCCGTGTTTAAAAGTGGCTACCACATTTGACAGCTGACGTTTCCATTGACGACGCGAAACTGAGGCATGTTGTGTGAAATGACACAATTTTAGTGTGCCATTTGGAGCGCTTATAACCTATCTACCTCTTTTTTATATTACATAATTGCGTTGCCTGGACGCAGACGAATCATTCAAAATGTTGTTTATCTGCGTACGTCTCCAGAATCATACTGTATTATATTACTTATATAAAATTTATCCATTTTCACTCATACAATACAGCATAAAGAATAATTCCAGAACTTTCTAAAAATCCAAATTATGTTAATTCTAAGCTATACAAGGCACATTACATTACAATCACAAAAACGGTGCCTCATAATATCGCGAAACAAGATGGCGGCTACAGCAAAATGGCCGCCACACGTAGACAAAAGAATAAAGGTCCGAACTCATCTCGCTGCCTTAATGCGGGTCCCGGTCATTTTACGCACATTCCAATGCAAATTTAAGGGCTCCACAACATTTTGAAGACTATGTAAATACATCCAGGCTTAAGTATCGGATAAAGACATCTATGCAAAAGATTTTGATGAAAATACCAGACACTGCTATTAGCATCTGCGTCCGCTGAATACAGTAATTGAAAATTTAATTAAACAAAAGAATGCGTTGACTCTAAAACCCAAAAGATCTACATAAAACGAATTGCCAAGATGTCAACTTTCCGATGAGTAATTTATACCTACTCTATAATACGGTACTACTTACATAATATTATAAAGGGGAAAAATCTGTGAGATTCTAGCTTTGTAGGTTTGTAAGTTTGTATTTCATGGGTAGCCTCCGGAACGGCTTATCCGATTTCATAAATTCTTTCATCTGTGTGTATAATGGACTTTCTGGATAGTTATATTTCATTCCGCGGGTTTGTCTGCGTTCTTTGCAAAACTCAGGTGAAACCGCGCGGGCTGCTAGCGTAACGTAAGGTTTTGAACGCCCGTTAGGTACTATCGCCCAAGGGTACGGGTATACACCTCTAGGGTCATTTTCGAGCGTTTGCTATAGACGATTTTGAACAGAAAGTGTGAACCCGTACCGTTGGGCGATAGTACATCCAACTGTCATTTTTCCATATAAAAATCGACGTTTAGATCTACTTGACGCGCGCACAATGCGTTACGTGATCGACCAGCAGGAGTAAGGTGTCAAAGAATTCATATGAAACCGGGTTCGGCTAACTTTTTTTTCATACATTACTGGTCAAGTCAAGTAGTAACAGTAGCCTAGTGGTTCAAGCATGTGGCTGTCAAGCGACGTTCGTGGGTTCGAATCCCGGCTCGTACCAATGAGTTTATCGGAATATTTACCGTTAGCTTTTCGGTGATGGAAAAACATAGTGACGAAACTAGTCTAATCCCAATAAGGCTCCTTTAAGGCACAGCCAGGAATAACGCTAGGAGGATGATGATGACTGGTCAAGTCAAAAATTTTGATGTACCAATGAAAAAAAAAACCGGACAAGTGCGAGTTCAACTCGCGTGGTGAGGGTACCGTATATAATCTAAATTTCATAAGTGTTTTTGAATACTCAAACTTCTTATAGGTTTTCCTGTAATAAAGATTACAAAATAAAAAATTGGAAAATAGTTCCTTGCCTAAAGAGGCAAGGAACTATTTTCCATATTTTTTTTCAGAATTTTAATCCTAGTAAGTTCGGAAATATTAGGGGGGGAATGGTCAATTTTCGTCTTTTTTCCTAAATTACTTCAAATCTGTTTTTGCTAAAATTATAAAAAAAAATCTGATATGCTTACAACAACCCCTTTCATTTGATATGTCACACAATACAGTTTGCGAAACTTTATTTTTATTTTTCAAGTATACCCCCCAAAAGTGGCCTCCTTGTTCAGAATTCATTAATTTACTTTACGCATCCATCTTTGGCTCACCAATTTACATATGTGTACCAAATTTCAACTCAATCGGTCCAGGAGTTTCGGAGCAAATCGGCTGTGACAGCCGGACAGACAGACAACCGAGTAATCCTATAAGGGTTCCGGTTTTTCCTTTTGAGGTATCGGAAACCTAAAAAGGGAGTGGGATCCTTACTTTATACGGCATTTAATGTTCATTTGGATTCCCCCGAGCACTTTGTAGCGTCACCAAGGAGTCAGTCCAACTGACTCACGAAATGCAGTAGGTACAAGGACATTGTCCCTACTTGTATACTAAATCTTTACAGGAATACTTAAAACGAGTTTCACGTAACTAAACTAATGTTTCACGTCATACAATTGGAATGTAAAACATGTTTTTGACCGTCCCCCTGATCTGAGTAAGAATAATACGTATGTAAAATCTTTGTTTACGCCGGAAAAAAACTTTGTTTACGCCGAGATTCGAGGTCCATAATGTGATACTAAAATATAAGCACTTATGATTATAGTCATGGTTGTTGTTCACCACCCTTTCATGGCTGTTTTTGTGAGGGGCGTGAAGTATTATTGCAAACCCGAGGGGTAATCATGTAACGTTTTGATTGCACGTTAGAACAGTCCAACTGTAATTTTTCCATATAAAAATTGACATGTAGATCTACCTAACGTACGTACAATGCGTTACGTGATCGACTTACCGGATGGGCTTTCATTGAATGACAGCAAATATAATTTGGATTTAATATGATTATTTGGTCCAAATCAATTGCAGTCAAAATTGGGGCCCATTAGTATCAAATGAAGGTAAGGTTTGATTTACCGACAATTGCAATGCACAACGTTTGGTATTTTAATCAACGTATATAGTTGGTATGTCCTTTAACCCTTCGTATGTCTAGTCCCGTATACGTCCCAGAGCGTTTGAGCCTTATAACCTAACTTCAAGGTCTCTATTTTACAAGCTATTTTTTGACAGGGGCATCCGAAGGGTTAATAACATCAAGAATTTACTAAGGCCAGAGACGTAATCACCTAACGTTTTGAACGCGCGTTTATAGCAATTAAACTGTAATTTTTCCATACAAAAATTTACATTTGGATCTAACTAACGTACCGTAAACCGGGGTTACTTTAGGAAAAAATGGGGCTACTTTGATAATTTTGAATGTACCTAGTATAAAAGCAGACCTATTTGAAATTAAGAAGATTTAAACGAGTATTATATCAAGATAGAATACTAAAATATCCACTGCCACAGTTCACTCACAAGTAAAAACAATGATTTCGGAGAAAAACCTATTTGATCAAAGTCACCCCCCGAATCAAAGTAACCCCGGTCCACCGTACGTATAATGCGTTACGTGATCGACCTGCTGGTTACAGAAAAAAAGCATGTATGACGACTGATAGCACGGGTATTTAAATTGCTTGACCATTCATTACTTAAAACTATTCGATTTTCGCATATTGCTATTCTAAAAACCGGACAAGTGCGAGTTCAACTCGCGTGGTGAGGGTTCCCTAAAATATTGAGAATTTTCCCTTTACTTTGAATACTCAAACTTCTTATAGGTTTTCCTGTAATCTTTAGGCAAGGAACTATTTTCCATATTTTTTTAAGCCTTGTGGTTTCGGAGATAAGGAGGGGAATGGTAAATTTTAGTCTTATTTCCTAAATTACTTCAAATCTATTTTTGCTAAAATTATTTAAAAAAAAATCTGAGATGCTTACAACAACCCCTTTCATTAGTTATGTCACACAATTAATTTTTTTTTAATTTTCCAGTTTACCCCCCAAAAGTGCCCCCTTGTTCAGAATTCATTAATTAACTTTACGCGCCCATCTTTTGGTCACCAATTTACATATGTGTACCAAATTTCAACTCAATCGGTCTAGTAGTTTCGGAGCAAATCGGCTGTGACAGACGGACAGACAGACAACCGAGTGTTTCTATCCTTTTGAGGTACCGGAACCCTAAAAATGGGGCTACTTTGATAATTTAGAATATAGTATAACAGCAGTACCTACTATTTGAAATTAAGAAGATTTAATCGAGTATACAGCAAGATAAAATACTACGTATATAACATATTCACTGCCACAGTTCACCCACAAGTAAAAACAATGATTTCGGAGAAAAACCTATTTGATGTAAGTTACCCCCCGAATCAAAGTAGTATTCCACCGTATAATACACGTGCGCATTGGTAATTCCCAACTCGTTTCGATCAAAAGCACTCCCTGACGGTCGTGTTTTTGGTCATCGTCGCTCGTTCGGAATTACCTACTTTCCGCACTTTGTGACTTTAAGAAACGTACAAAGCCCAACCAAGACAACCACCTGTACGCTTACCATGAGAGGCTATCGAATACTTACAATAGTAAACTTCTCTCGATATCGAGCTAACGCGCTTCGACTAGATTTCGATTCTCGCAAGTTCGAGCTGTCAAATGCGCCGTACTCATGGTGCCGATATACTCCGAAAACAACTACAAAACGTTACTCGCTAGCGTCTAGTTTTCGATGCGTAATCTAAACTTTCGAATCGTATTACCAAACGGTAGCGTGAGTCACAAATTTGACATTTCGAATCGAAAAATACCGTAGTGTCTGTAGTTTACTATTTCACTTCCAAAATGGTGCGTGATAACGTATTATTTCGTCAAGATTTACCGTAGATCCGATCGATACCTATCTCAAATTAAAGAACTTATAAAAATAAGGGTTTTGAATCGACAACTTATATCCGCAAAATTCGGATTGTCGCGTATTTTGTATTTAAAAATGCAAATAATTGGCACACGTTCCGCCATATTGGGTCGACAGACTTAGATGAGGATCATCGCACACTGTTAAAATTATACTTAATGTCGTTAAGCTTAAGGTATAGATTCCTTTAAAGTCTTTAAACTTTGGCGTTGGGGAATTTTTCGACGTTGGCCATGCGCGTATTCTGTAATGTCATAACCGACAAACGCTAGCATTTAAATTGAAACGATAAATGCTTGTAATTTAAGGCTGAATATTGAAAAATCTATTAAACTATACGAACAATCGAGTTAACTGTTGCGAGAAAAGTATACTTATATGGGACTCGGGGTACCGATTAGATTTTTAGTTCTGTGAATGACCGCCAGGGGCGGTGTATAGAGTTTTCATACAAATCTTTAACTGTTATCGATAGTCGCTAGCGTATTCCGACTTACTGTAAACTCACACTAAAGCTACTGAGTATGTATACCTACGTCAATCGACGCCAGTATTTAATTAAATTTAACTGCCTTTTTAATATACGTAAATAATGTAAGTATTTTACAATAGCACCCACTACGCCTTCCCACCTGTTTTGAAGAAAAAAAAAGATGAAAAAAAGAACCACCCCGAATCCAGTAGGTACAGTCACGGACTTTAATCGTTGAGCCATTTAGGTGTCAACTAATTTTGGTTGTTCATAGTTAACCTATGAATATCCAGTAAAAGGTGAGCTCTAAATGGCTCAACGATTAAAGTCCGTGACTGTACTTATAGCACATCTCTATTTAAAACGTAGTCAAAATATTTTTCTCTTTAAACTTGCACAAAGATAACTTTCAATACATCTGATCTATCCAGCCAGCCGTTCCTATTTTAAACTTTACGACAGGTCACCACGGTTGTTTTTCCGATTTCTAGTCAAAATACATACGATTTTATTAGGGGTAGTGGACAGACGGTACTCTAAAAACTTTCTCCTATATTTGCCAGGACGTAAAAGGCGGCGAACCGCATCCAGTCCCTGTTTTTACGAGCCACCACTTGCCACAACGTCAGTTCTAGTTGTTAGGGCGACATTTTTGTTAGTTAAGGGCGGTGGCGAGCGAATATTGTATTAAGGTTCCAGTGGTTATGCTGCGTGTTACGCACATTTTGTCGTATTATAGGGGTAGAAATAGGAATAAAGAAAAATTGGGCTTGTGAGGACAAGTCACGTGATTTCTAAAGTACGGTCCCGAATTATTATGTGATGTTCCGGGGAAACAGTTGTTTTTCGCGGGACCGTAGTGTAACGAAAGTATCAAATAAGTACCTAGTTAAAGTATCGAATGTGTTTGTGTTTTAGTACCTATGTTTCTGGGAATGATTTGCATCGGTTTAAAACTTACTTATTATCAACAAAAAAAAAACTATTTTGTGGGCATGTAGGTTATCATGTTGAAATGAGGGATCCGTTTAAGCCATAGGTAACATAATAATTTCGGTAGTGCCCTCAGATCAGTATTTAAACAATTACAAAATGATGTTTCGCCCTAGAGTACTTTAAATTATATAAGAAGTACACAATTTAAAATGTTCTTTTTGTTATAAACAGACGAGATTTAAATTTTGACAGCATTATCTGCATTTGGACCGGGGGCCTTTACAATAACTCTTGCCCCTACCTTCGTTCCCAAGCAGAACTCATTGTAAATACTAGCAAACTTTGGGCGAGAACTAATTTGTATGCATAAATCGTAAAAGCCTTATATTTAATACGTAAAATAAAACAAATTACCGCTAAGGTCTGCGAAGAAAGTGTAATTTTCTACGCTTAGTAGATAGGAATCTGCCACCGCCGCCGCTAAAATGCCGCCTGCATTTTAATACTGGCTTCAAATTGGATTTGTACCGACCAATTGCAATGGAAGAAAAGAAACGCGAATGGTAAATTGTACGTGTTAGTTGTACATTGAAAACGGAAGATGCTTTAGCATTTAATCAATAGTGCAACAGAATGCTTTGCATTATTTCGTTAAACATATCAATTTGATTATCATCAAGTAAGTATTCATTAAATCGAGGCGTTTTTGACAAGAGATTTTCAACACATAATTAGTTTATTATATAGGTATAGTATACTGGTTGACCTGGGAGACTGAGATTTTGTAGGTGTCTTCTATGTTAACAATTTAAATGATATATATAAGTGCAACCAGGGATCGGATACCGGTATTTTCTCCATACAAATTAAACCGGTATTATTTAGTTCTTTGGTTATAATATCATTTTTGATCGGGCAGTCTAATAATACGAATATGTTACCTAAATACACGATAGAGTCCTACATTAAGAGCCTAAAATAATTCAAAATATTAGACTACTTCGGGGATTTTTGAAAAAACCGGTTCCGATCCCTGAGTGCAACACATGGGTTTACGGGAACGAATATTCAATTTTAGGTCTCAATATCGGGGAGTCATTTTGTCCGGGATTTCACGCTCACCGCCTAGCAAACCTCAGTCCCGCAAGTCGCTAAAATAATTATTACCGTTATCCAAATGCGTCAAACAAAAGATCGGAATGTGCCCACTATATTAGCGAACCATTGAATTTAATCTGGTTCTGAATATCCCGGCAGCACCTGATTCAATAGGGGGCTTCAAAGCCCGACAAGTGGAATTTTAGGCATCCAAGACTAATAATCGTGGGGCCTGGGCCAACCCCTTTTCACCCTGGATTTATATTAAATTCCTAAGTCCCAATTTGTCGAAACAATTCCTTAGGGCAGTATCTGACCACCATTTTGCTATTCTACTGGGTATTTAGTTGTATGGATACGATAGTATTAATTGGTAGTTGAGTTTGTGGTTTTACTGATTTTGAGGTTACGTATTATGTTTCATGTTCATATTATATGTCTATATGTATTTGATATAGTGTGTCTACTGTTAACATCGTAAAATAATACTTAATGAATATTCCTCAAAACAGGGACCGTATTCCATCAGCGATATGAGAATTTGACAGAAAAATATCGCATATCTTTGAAATTCTGACTTTGAATAAATATACATATCGCGGATATCGCGTATATGTAGAATACTGACCCAGATTGAATGCTTGTATAGTTTAGTCACCTACAAAATACCTTCGAAAGGTAAAAGAGGTGTACTTTTTCTCCTATTAGAAACACTTTTCTTCCACAGAAAATTCTGAATGATTCTCGAACACATATTTCACTTTTACTGAAACACTCATTTACAACTATAAGTAGCTACGCAAAAATTTGAATGATTTCAAACTTTTTCCCTGAACACATAAATTCTCCTAAAGACGTAGAGTAAGGTAACCCGAAGCACTTTAAATCCCCTATGTATTTTTCCCCGTTCTGAAACTTCAGCTGAAACAAGACAGCAAGCGAAAGGTTCAGTTAATGGACGTTAGAAAGTTTTAATATACGCCGCACTAATAGAACAGGGGAAACTTGTACCAGAGTTACCGCCGGAAATACTACCGAGTATTTTCTACAACACTTTTTATTCAGTACAAGAACTTACAATACAAATACTCTTTTCATCTCTCGTGCTCTGAAAGTAGGTCATTCTTTATCTGAACATAGCGGGTTGAAAGTGAGGCATGTCGCCCCTAGGGCTGAAAAGTAATTAAAAAAAAACAATTACCAATGGCAGAAACCTATACAGCCACACATCGTTAAACTGAATTGTTTTTTTGATGTTTATTGTTAGTTATTACGGTAACGTTATCTAAAAAGTTGTAATTTAAGTCAATGAAAGTTATTAAAGCCATTTAGAAAAGTAATAAATACATTTAATGCATTATTTATATAATGCATTCAATCTATTTAAGCGCAGCGCGGCGCAAAAATGGTCCACACACAAACACTATTTAAAATTGGTCTACACTTGTTGAGCCGCATTTCAATATGTGATCTTGGACTACTTATAATTTTTAAGTAATATTTTTTTTGACGTTATATTTCCTGTGTGTTGTTTATATTCCTATTATTCGAAATGAAAAGTAGAGTGTTTAACTCGGTTGAAAGCCACCCATTTCAGTCTCGGACTATTGGCGCTCTCACAGACTCTCACTTCGTTCGAGCGCCAAAATATCTCGACTGAAATGCGTGGCTTTCAACCCTCGGTTAACAATCTACTACTTATTACTGTACACGCCAATGAAAAAACACAGTAGGTAGGACACATAAAAGGCATAAAGGTGGCCTTATCGCTAAATAGCGATCTCCTACAGACACCTATGGTCGTGCATTTTTAGATGACTGTCACTCGCCGGCTTGTACAGTCAGCATCATAAATATGTATACATTCTAGCACTTTATTGTTCAGACGTAAGGTGGAAACATGTAAGTTACATGACTCCATGTTTATGATGCTGACTGTACCAAACTCTTACATTTAGTATTGTTGATCCATATTAGGCAGTGCCTGATCGGCGCCAGGGCCTCTTCTTCTCACTGCTGGTGAGGCTAAAAGTCTCATGCTGTAGGGCTAGTACAGTACAACTGACGCCGTGGCGCGACGCGAGATGAGAAAATCTACCCTCCTATTTCTAATTTGCAAAGTGCGAGTGAGACAGAAGTGGCCGAGGCGCGTGCGACGCCACTTCGCAGCAAGTTGTGCTATAAAATTATGGTTGACGATACCGGCATGATCGCGTTTAATAAACTATTCGTCCTTTACCAACAAGTATAAGTGCGAGAGGGACGAGTGCTTTAGTCGTGGTTTAAGTTGCTCAAAGTTCACCATATCCGTGTGTACGAAACGTTAGAAAAGGAACCTTTAACGCCGACACGTGTTCAGCGGCTCGGAAATTAAAAACGTGGCTTTGAAATGCAAAGGGGAAAGTTTTACCCTCAAGCCGTGTTTATTGCGGGTAGTTTTATTTATTACCTTACTTAATTGAGAAGGGGGCTCTCTTTTCAGTAATTATTGTTCGGATTTTACAGTCAGATTTAGAGGGTTCGGAAAAATAAGAGCAATTATTATTGTTGAATAAAGGGAACATTTTTCAGCACATTAAGTAGTTGCATTCGGAAACTTTAATAACAATAATGTATGGGTACATTGCTACTATAATTTCACGCTAAAAGTAAAAACGGTTTGAAGTGTTTACGCTTTACCTTCTACCTCTAATTGATTATTTTGACTTAAAAAAAAATGATGAACAGAGTTAATTTTAATTTCAAAAAGTAGTACATAAAACTATCCTATATTTTAATCTAGGCTATAAACTATTTTCGTGCTAGATTTCATCCAAATCGGTTGAGCCTTTTAAGCGTGATTGAGTAAACATCTAAACATCCAAACTCACATTTATAATATTAGTAGGAGTAGGATACATGGTGTATTAATGATGTAGATATTTTTATAAATAAGCAAATAGATGAGTAAAACTCATATTTTCATCTTAGCTTATCCTTTATTACTTATCTGTAAATATTACGAGTATTTTGTATCACTGGTGTCTAGTTATAAATTTCATTGCATATGATATGTTTTTTTGTCATGTACTATTAATAACGGCATTGCTTTTGTTTCATTTTTAAAAGGCAGAGGCAAGGAAATTGGTATATCTCTATAACATGCCGTGGTTATATGGAATCGGGCTGCTGCTGAAACATAAGCAAAGCCGAGAAGATTTCCGATTTGCCACGATACGTATATCAAATAGTCCAGATTCTTGAAGCACACGAAGAAGGTGATTTAAAATGTTGACTTTTAACGATTGTCGTTATTTAGACTCTTACATTTTACGACTGACACAAAACGCCGGAGCGTCAAAAGCCATAATATTACTGGCCTCCAAAATAAAAATAAACCGACTTCAAACAGAAAATGTACCAAAAAGCAAAAATGATTGGATATTTTTGATTTAACAACTTACAATCAACCAATTTTTTTCTACTCAAATAAAAATATTTAATTGTACATTTATTGTGAGTACCTTCCTTTTTGTGTGGTAAATGCAAAGATCATACATTGAGTATGCATACAATAATAAAAGAATGAGTTGCGAAACTACCGAAATGCGCGCCCACCGTCTCAGTTTACTCCACGATTGCCTATTCAAAGAGACGGAAGAGCAGCATGCCCGACGTATCTGTTTGATGCGTGAACGCCTATCTAATGAGACGGAAGATCAGCATGCCTGCCGTATCTGTTTGATGCGCGAACACCTATCTAATGAGACAGAAGAGCAGCGTGACCAGTGTGACCACCATCTCTTTGATGCGTGATTTCTACATTTCCTTTCCACTTAACCACATGAACTGCTGTCCGAGAGTAAATACGTTGATTATTACAGACAAGAACCATATCACTGTATGTGGGCTAATAATATTTGAGGAGTCGATTTGGCACACTCGACATAATAGCACTTCATTAGTTCCTATTTCGACGGAATCATATCAAAATCTGTAACGTACTTTTACAGTTTTAAGTAAAAACCACCCACTAGTAGTAATGAGTTCCATAAGTCATATGTTGTCTTCATCATCAGTTCCACTTCACGAAATATATGATTTCCGGGTGTAAATACACTAGTTATAATAGAAAATACCAAAATTACTACATGAATGCCTTATATATTTGAGGAGTTCCCTCAATTCCTCATGGATCCCATCACCCAACTGGATTTTTGGAAAAAAAGGTCCAAGCTGGAAGTATATACTTTCAAATAACAAAAATAATTGTACGAATCGGTTCAGAAATGATGGAGTTCTGACACATACAAAAAAAAAATACAACATACAACCGAATTGAGAACCTCCTCTCTTTTTTTGAAGTCGGTTAAAAAGGAAATGTATTCCATTCGTTATATTTTCTTTTTGACCGCTGTTGGTCCCTGGAGCTTAGTGCTAGAGATCAATTCTCGCTGGTCTAGCTAAGTTCTAGAGTTAAGGCGTGGCTCAAGTTGCAAGCGATTTATCTAATAAGTCTTATATTACGACTATATTCAATAAATAAATATTACAGGAGAATCTTACACAAATCGCTATAACCCCATAGTAAGCTTAATAAGGCTTGTGTTATGGGAACTAGACAACGATATTTAATAGAGATCAATAAAAAAAAGTTTGTAAAATTGTTAAACACACATTTACTCATTTATCGTTAGGAATATTCCTGTGATGTTTCGAATAAAACATACATACAAAATTTGGGCCCCCATTTCACCCCCTTAGAGGGTGAATTTTGAAAAATACTTTCTTAGTGCACTCCTAGATCTTATAAGCCTCTCTCTTACCTACGTCCCAAATTTGGAATCTCTAGAACCAGCGCTTTGGGCTATGCGTTGATATGTCAATCAACGGAACGAGACAATGATTCACACTTTTTCGTGCATGCAGCCGGCGTTCATAGATTTATAAGATTCACGCCAAAAACATCCATGACTCAGATATAAATATTCATGCTTATCATTTTGTAATACGGTGCAAGCACACAAAGTCTATACCCACATAGCACGGCCTGACACGTCTGGGGGGATGGTCAAGCGTTCCTGACCATCCCCTCCTTTGGCGCGGGTGTCCTGGCACATGTTAGCCAGTACCGCCGGGGGGCGTCGTGGTGACATGCTCGCGATCCCATGGCGCTCCCATTAACGGCAGAGACGGAAACGCCGGAGTGGTTTTAGTGGGTAGACTCCCTCCCCCTTCTCTTTAAATAGTGTTGCCGGGAATAGAGTAGAGAGGCCGGAGGGTGAGAGTCCCACATACCCCCCTGTATAGCTTCACCAGCCTGGGGGGGGGGGATGCGTAAGTGCATTTCCACTAAGTCAAAAAAAAAGGTACTAAAATAAATCTCTTGTTTTTGGTTATGTCAGTGAAAAAAAACAATAATGTTGAAAACAGAAAGGTAAAACACTTGAGACTTGCACCAACAGTCGCGCTTGAAAGTGTTCATACCAGCGTTTATAAATCAAACGAGAGAAATGGTTCCCGGGCGCGACAACAGATGGCGCAAGTTCTGATGGTGGTCTTAACCGGGCGGGTTTTTAACTTTTACCATTATTGCCGGTTCAAAGTATTTGAGAAACGCTGGCTTACAAGGCGAGTGCTCGTTGTGTATGAGTTTCTTGGCTTGTAGTGGAATTTTGGTAGAAACTTAGTGGAACTTTGGTACTTTTGGTACTTGAGACGTTTAGTTTTCATCAATGCGTTTCGTTTCCGAGAAGTTGAGGTACTGGAATAAGTTTGAATTGTTCATAGGTAAATAGTTTTGATTTGGGTTACTTAGTTATCAGTATGGGAATTCGACTGTTTCATGTCTCTGTCAATGTCGTTTTGAAAGTCAAAGATGGAGTCAGACATGTTGGGGACATGCCACCTATGAGTATATGTCAAATTTTTAAGGTCAAATAGCGCTCCAATCGTTTATCCGAGTTCGAGCCTTCACACGGCTTGAACATTTGCTGCTGACTTTCCCAAATGAGTTTTTATTTTCGTGGAAAAAACCTGCAGACCACGTGCCCAGTCATCGGGGGATAACTGGGGCGGCCACCATGTGTGCTGTTATGGGGACTCCAGAATCGCGAACTGAACGCACTGGAACCCGCCTCGCGCCTCGTTGCATCTGGCTCGTAGGGCAAAACGATCTTCGTTGCCCTTGGGGTATTTAGGCGAATACCGCAGCTCCCACCACATGGAACACTCGCGACCCCGATGTCCCTTGAAAGTCTTCTTTTACGACGGATTTTTTATTTTTTTCGCAAAGTAACTGTCGTGAATAGACGACACGATAGTATACTTACATTTATGACTATGTTAATAATGATGTCTCAAACAGCCGATTTATTTCATGTAGCAAGAAATCATGTTTATAATGTGGACGGGTAGGCGAGGAGTCTGAGTTCCTGCCAGCTAGATTGTGAACGAACAGTTACGTGCAGATTTGTAGTGTTCAATTTGGAGGAAAACTAGGGTGAGCTCTTTCCAAAATCACTTTCGATGCATCCTATGATATTGTTACGATTTGGTATCATTTACACAGATCGGACGATAACTGTTTATGATGTATATTTATGTGCGGCTACATGTCTTATTCTCTTTGAGAGGCGTGACGGTTTATCATTTATATGAATAAGGTTTTCCTACAGATCACGTACATGCAATAACACGGTTCTTAGTGTGGAGTTCTTTAGTGTGAGAGGATTAGTAACAAGTGTAACAACAGCGTCTCAGGTTCGGTAGTCTCAGCCTCAGTCCGTATCAGTATCAATCAGGGGTGCACCCGGGTAATTATAACTGGATCAGTAGCGTGTGGATTGGAACAGTATCAGTTGTGTGGTTAGGGATGTCTATAAGGGGAGGCTGGAGGACATTCTCGGGGACAAAGGTCCCCACACCTCATATGGAGCTGGTACGCACGAGGTGGCTCTAACATATGGGCTCATATGTCAGATATATAAAGGATTTTGCAAGTTGTTAGAGTATGTTTGTGCTAATACATTCACCTAAGCTAGAATGCTATAGGTACTCATTCGCGGCCATGAGAGTGATCAGAAGTGGCTTCGCGACAGCAACGCCTCATTCAATCAATTCTTTTAGTGATGTTTTCATCTCAAAATTAGTCTTGTAAACTGTTTGTGAGAATTTTTAACCAGAGAATAAGATAGCTTTTTAACCATGTCGATTTGAATGAAGAGAACGGTATTATTAGAAGAGTCGCAGTCGTTTAAAAATCCTTTGAGGACTTTACAGACTTTAGTTATAACTCACCTTAGGTACTCATTATTTATGGCTGGATATTTCTAAGAGTCACATAGGTACCCAATATTCATTCCATTATCACTATCAATTTAGAGCGGCAGGCTTAAAAAATGAACATAACGTAATGAATACGAACTTCAGACATGGAAACCGCTTTGCATAGAAAGCTTTTTTCGCTAACATTTAATCCAAAAAAGATCAACCGTCAAAGGGCGGAGTGTAACCTTTTGTGCCATCAACGTATATCACCATTTAGTGAGACCTCTTTGTATGCAAGTATGTGGTACCTTTTAAACTGCCATGACAAAATGGTGGTTCAACTTACACTGGCGCGATGTACTGTCTGGTGGCGCCTCGAGGCAGAACGGCTTTTGTTTTAAAGGAATGGTTGAGCGATTGTCTCTCGGCTTTTCTGATGTGTTCCAGTTTTGTTCCATAATTGTTTAGTTTTTCGAATTTAGGGCCAGAATTGTTTGTTTGTTTAGAATATAACGTTTTTAGGCATGTTTTGTTTTATAGTTATTAAAATGAAGTTGTTTTTGTAACTTTATGCTTCTTGTAAGTAAAAGCAACTTACGTAAGGAAAATTAAAGTTATGATATTATTGAGCCTCCTCTGTAACTATAAATACAGGGTGCACTTTTTGTATACTTAAGCAAAATTTATTTAGCTATAATTTCGTGTTGGCCGCGTAGTGAAATTTGATCGGTATGTCAGCAAAATAAGCCCCTAAAATTTTACCGCTGTAAAACAATCCAACCTATTTAATAGAATTATAATAGCAGTTTACCGGTGGTAGTTTATCGACATTCATAGGTGCATGTAATATGCCTAAATTGAAGAATAAATCACTTTGACTTTGACTTTGACTTTGACTTTACTTCCGAAACCAAAATAAGGCAATGTGTATAATTATTATTATTAGGTCACGGGTTCGATTCGAACCCCACCTCGTACCCACTGTGTTTTTTCAAAAAACTTATGCTCATATTTAACAACGGCTTTTCGGTGAAGGATACCTTCGTGAGGAAATCGGTCTAATCTCAATACATAAAGTCTAGTTTTCCATCTGGGTTAGAAGGTCAGATGACAGTCGCTTTCGTAAGACTAGTGCCCACGTCAAATCTTGGAATTAGGTGCCATGTAGACCGCAGGCTCATTTGAGCACTACCAGGACAAATACTAGAACGAAGATGCAGATGCGTGCAGTTAAAAAAAATGTACCTATCTTATTAAATTTATAATAAATAGACAAAATGGAAATCGTTTCAATCGGATTCCCTTCGATATTAAGACTTATTAATAGTAGTGACGGATGTTACGTAATTAAATTGGCTTTCCCATATTTCGATACTGTATTTACTGCACACATTTCTCATTAATCGTCTTCATAGTATATTACAGTAACAGTACATTCCTGTCATTACAAGCCACTATTCGTGTTCCATCCAATCCGCTTCGCCACATAAAACAGCGGCGACCCAATATGGACGATCGCATCGTATTACGTGCGAGACGTAATGACCTTTACGACTACCGCTTCATAGAAGAAACACGCTTACAGTGGGTCCACACGCAACGACAATAGTTGTACGATAAGAGTGAGTATCGACCACAGTTGTGCGAAGTAGCGGAGCGGTGTGTGAAGAGGAGGAGAGCCTTGGCAGCGAATGAAAATACCATAGAATGTGAGCTCCTTAAGCGGGAATTACATTACGAAATTAGTGTCATGCATGTTGACATAAGTTTCACGAAAGTAGTTTCGATATATGCGAAAGTAATTTCGTAACATAATTAGTGTCGTGAAAACAACAGTATCGCAGTGGCCATGGCGCCGCTATCAGCATCAGCTATTTCAACATGCATGACACTAACTTCGAAATGTAATTCCGGCTTTACACTATGAAACTAGTTGCATGACACAAATTTCACCAAAAAATCGAAACACGAAACTAATTTGCATGCACGACATTAATGCATGCATTACGAAATTAATATCATGCCACTAATTTCGTAATGTAATTCCGGCTTACAAACGTGCCTAAAACACGCGGTATGCGCATGTTCGAACTAAACAGCTGCCTGGCATCGTTTTGACACTCCGCCTATAGCAGTGGCACCCATTCTGTGTGGCCATTTCGCGGCGCTACTTTTTAGAATTCTATGGTTTTTTCGTTTGCTGGTCCTTGGCAATGTGCAGTACGTCATGCATGGTCTTGAGCGTTGAGCGGACCTGGTGAGACCATCTCTAATTGGGCTGCGACCTCTAAGCTCGGCCGTATCCCATCTACCTTGCCGCTATAAGTGATCCAGATTATGAACATCTTTTCGGGCGATGTGACCAAAGAATTGGAATTCTAGTACAGCCTGGTTTTTTTAATTATTAAAAAAATCCACTGTTTTCCCCTATCACTTACAGGAACACCAAACAAAACACAAGGCGACCGCACTAATGGGTTATTGTGCTCATAAATACCTATTACGTGCTTAGTGCTATTCGTAATACTGTCTCTCATCCGTATGTATTGTTTTAGGTTAGAGGTGCGATAAGTTTTGAGACAATATAGTCGTAGATTTTAATACTTTAAGAGGCTTAGTTATATATATTCAATATACTGGGTGTGTAAGTAAACAACGACGATCCAAGGGTCGTGTCGTGAGATTTTGAATTGAAGGTGGTAGGTTCTAATCCAACACGGAACAGTCTTCAAAACAGTCAGGATTTGGGTATAGTGATAGCGGTATATGTACATCAGAAGCGCTATTCCGCCAATTTACTTGAAGGATATCCGCACTTTCTTTTGTTACTTGAATTTTGAATACTGCTCGTCTCCCTTTGTATATTGGTCAGCCATTCACTTTTTGGGATAACCGAAACTGAACTTGTACTATTTTGGGAACTAAAAAGCTGGGGAAAAATGCTTTTCAAGACTTATATTTTGGCCAATGGCACAGTCTGCTGTGAAACAGAATTTCAGAACATTAGTGATTTTACTCTAGGAGTGTTCTGATATTGCTACGAAACTACAGTCAGACGGTATATGTTTTCTTTGTTACTATGTAGATATTCATCTATGTAGGTATTCATGTCACTTAATGATCTCATTGTTAATGATTTGTATTTGTAAGCTTTGACACGTAAAAGAGCCCTTAAGGCCTACTTGTAGAGTATATATTTGAACTTAGAACTTGTTATTTATAAATTTGATAGCTAAGTTTTACCTCAGACAATAATGGTTTCCTGAAAAAAATGCAAGATATTTCACCGCTACGTAAGATTTCCTTTAAATGTCCGGGATATCCACGATAATTATGTCTCCTGATCATTACAAACTTTACTTATTAAACCAAGCGCCAATCAAACAACTGGAATTTGCCTAGTAACTGAAGATTGATTAAACAGTTGTTCAAATAAATGGGATAAAACAAATTTAAACAGCCTATTTACTCGATTAATCGACACTCGCTGTAACGGAACAAATAAACTGACTTTAACATAAATTCCTAAGGGTTTTTACTTCTGTTATTTATGTGACACAGTTTTAGGTTGAGTGCCAGTCAAAATATTCTCTACTTAGTTTGATAAAATAGTTTCCCTGTTTCATTTGCATGGCTTGTATAACACCCGCGACGAGAGAAAAGTGAGAAATAATTATTATAAGGCCGCGTTTACGCACCGCATTGTCGCGCGCGTTTCGTAAACGTCTGATTGTTGTTGTGCATAAAAGCGGCCTAAAATCTGACTTTAGTCTTGCTTGTACCAACCAGCCATGTTGGTGTTTTTCACCAGAAAAAGAATTCGGGAAGTAAGTAGCGTCTTATTGATGCCATATCTAACATGAATTAAACTACCTTCACGTTACGAAATAAAGCCGCATTCCTCCTATTCCTCCTACCGGAGGGTAAGCTATCATTAGGCACTACCGGAGGGTAAGCTATCATTAGGCTCATTCGCGCAGAATAAACATAAACATAGTGTCCTTGTTTGAATCAAGTCCGAAGGTTTTACATCCATGACTTGGTCTCATTTGCTGCATCATCCCTTAAATAATTTGTAAGTTGGTTGTTATAAAGGTCACTTTATCGCAATTATGGTGCGGGCTCGGGCCAGTATCAGTAAGCTGTCTGAAGCTGAGCGCCTATATTTAAATGAGTGAGCTGCGCGCCCACATTTAAATGAGTGAACTGCGCGCCTACATTTAAATGAGTGAACTGCGCGCCTACATTTAAACGAGTGAGCTGCTGCGCTCCTACTTTTAAATAAGTGAGCGCGTTAACAAGATCCAATTGTAATTATTCCATATAAAAATTGACATTTAGATCTACTTGACGCGCGTACAATGCGTTTCGTGATCGACCAGCCGGACGCGGCGTCCGTGCAAGATATAATACCAACAGTATACCGACTAGTATGAAAATCGAAAAGAAGAAAGAAAGCTATCGGTAAAGTACAAAATACCGCACAGTAAAATCTACCCCGCCTAAATACGGAAATGGCCTGAAGGTATTTTTGATTAACATCATCGTATTAGTTGTTTTGAGATACAACAACTTACAAAAGCCTCTTTGTGCCAAAGAATAAGAAAATGAGACCCCTTAATCTTTTAATTACGCGTAAGGCAATGAAAGGGGTTGTTTAATGTTTTTGACTTCTAATTTCAGAACAAAGTCATTAAATCGTCAGTGAATAATTACATCAATTTGTTTACAGCAGAGTTAAATTTCAATAACATTAATGATAAAAATTACCATGCAATCAGTCTGGCTATTATATAATAGTACATTACTGCAGACGCCGGGAAAGAAGGGCTTGCCGGGTGAGTAGGTATAGACGGCCGACCGTAGGGAGGCCGGATAGTGATACGAAGCCGGCAAGCCCTTTTCACGGCGAGGCATGTATAGTGCTTTTCTCAAACATATGCAATGAAATAAAACAATGCACCACTCAAAATAGTACATTCATTTTCCCTCCAATTCCTCCATACTTAATGTTTTTTTTTACGAAAGTTCGTCCGTATTTCGCGTGTGTAGTGTTCGAATAGACCCTATTAGGGTCATTATACATGACCTGATAATAAGAATCTTAATTTTTATAATGAATAAAATAAATGCAGAGGATTTTAAATATTGTCTATGACCTCTGGTGACTTACGTATAGATAATATTTTTAATTTATTCATCAAACACACTGAATCATACAGATTTATATTCTTAATAAAGGTTCGTGTGTAATAGGCATTAACGCGGATATTTTTGGTCCGATAACCATTCAGCCATTAGAAAAAATAAAAAAATAGAATTCAGCTGTTTAGCCTGTTGATGAACACAGACGCCATGTTGACATTAAAATTTAAAAAAAATTACTTCCCGGCCTAGGCCTTCAATTTTGTATGAAATTCCTTTACAGTTCTCTCGAGTTGTTCGCGAAACGTGATACTTTGAAGCCTGTTATAACGCACGTAAGGACGACATTTCATTGCATGTTTGAGAAAATTTATTATCACTTAGTTGTAAATGTGTGTAAAAGTATGACTTGTTTCTTATGCAAGCAAATTTATACTGAGGCGTTGGAATTGCCAACATAATTCTATATACATGTAATTGTCAAAAAAGAAATGGAAATTATACGTATATTAGTTATACGGTAAACTCACGTACTAATTGCCACTATGGATGGCATTTTACATTTCACTTATTAGTATAATCTTAAGACCGTATAGTAGCTGAGCCTTTTTTCAGATTCTAGAATTCCCAATAAATATTTCTGTCGCGCAGTAGTTGACCCGTTTTAAGCTTTGATTGAACTGTTTGAAGTAACCAAGAACGTACAAAAATAAGAATATCAAAAAAATCAAAACATAGGTACCGACACAGATTGAGCATATTAAAAAAACATTTACCTCGGAGGAAACAATCGAGAACGTTTGTATAGAAAAATGACCAGTGGTCATGACTCACTAATCTCACGATTGTTTAAACTTTAAATTCAATTGAATTCGTTGGTTACAAATTATACTACTTTGATATATCATCTCATCATTAATCCTTGGTGTTACCTATTAGAAGATATACCGAAATAATGAATCAGCGGTTCCCAACCTTTTTTCAAAGATTTTGATATATGTGCCTCAGGGTTCCACGGAACACATTTTGAAAACCGCAAACCATATCGAACGAGCTACTCAGGAATAACCATCGTCTCTCAACCTATTTTGCAGGAGAACCGAAGCGTTTAGTTTTAAATTAACGATGGAATTTAAAGAATTACGGTTGAAACCGAAGCTATTTACAAATCCCTGGGATGGAACCTTAACGGACCCCCCTTACGGCACCCTCTAACGGAACCCTCTTTCTGTAATTGCTCGGATATCGGCTATAATCCGATAAGAGCCTGAATTAACTTTTTTAGAAGGCGATTTGTTTTTCTGGTGAATTCTGTCGGTAAGTGATTAGGTAATTTGAAGATTCGGGCGTATTAAAGGAACAAGGGAATGGGTCTTAGAGAAGTCGCATTTAATGGATTTGTACATATTATTATTGTACTTCATACTAGTAATTTCTGTATCGTGTACAAGACACTGAACACAAACAATTGAAAAAAGACAAGAAGCATAGTGTTTACCTCTATTGTTATGTTTTAAGATTTAAAATGTCATTTATTGGGTTAATGTCAAGCATTGGGACGTTTACACTATTATAATGTAGTGATTCCATATTAAAATATTTAAAACTAGCGGCTTCATTTTAAATACTTATTTTGTGGAAAGGAAGAAAGAAAATAGACAGCAAATAATATTAATTCAAGACACTACGTGAAAGACTACCTATTAGATTTGACTTGTTTATTATCTTATTTCTTAGTCTATTGGCAGAGTGCAAAGCGGGTGGAGGGGGTAGCCTAAACGATCACAGCGCTCGCTACGGCTAAAATTGTCATTTTTGTCGCTGACTTGAGCTGTCAAATCCATATTGCAGTAAACATTTTCTAATCGTTTTTGAGATAAAAATATGGTCCAGGGGGCCTACCGCCAACGGCATTCGAAGTTTTCCCTCTCTGTTGCACTTACGTACGAACTCGTAAGTCTGACAGAGAGGGAAAACTTCGAATGCCTTTCGCGGTAGCGCCCCTGGTAAGATGTGTTGTTGTGAATTGTAATAACACCAAGAAGAATAGAAATAACATTAATATTTTTCACAATATTTACTTACTTCTTGTTTGACAGCGGTGACAATATTGTCCATGATGGCCGCCTGTCACGTGGCGCTGTCGTCGCGCTCGGTCCCAATAAAGTCTTTCATCAAAAGTAGTGTCTTGAATTAATAGTATTTGCTGTATATTTTCTTTCATCCTTTCCAAAAAATAAGTATTTAAAATGTAGCCGCTAGTTTTAAATATTTCAATATCATATAGTTCCTTTTTGCATCTGATAAGATAACAATTTGCATATGCTACTGGTTAAACTTGGAACTAACTAACGATATCACGTACTAAATTTCAGAAAATACATGGCGGTGGCGCTGCCACGTTAGGGGTTCTATCTGGGACGTAGATTTCACATCCTGATTTGATTTCAATATAGCGCCCTCTGACACATTCGCTTGGTGAAGCTAAAAATGCGATGTGTAAGTGTCAAATTGACCCCATGCCTGGAACAAGTTAGTCATGCGTACGTGTGCAATTTAACAAAGCCACGCGACAAAATCGAACCATGACTAAAACGTCGAAAACTGACCGAATATTCCGGAGGGCTCGAATCCGGAACGCGTTTTTGACATATAGAAATGATATCTCAATTGTCTTCGTACACGCACTTTATTTTTGGGCACTTTATTGAATAGCCATATGAGTAAGCGAGACGCACTCATGGAAGATAGAATTGGAATTAAAGTTGAATGAAATGGTTGGTTGCAAATGGCTACCCGTTGCGAACGTGTTTGGTGGTTGAATCTGTAGCTGTGGTTTAGTTGAGTTTTAGTCATTCAATTCTAAATAAATTGTCACTGGTCTGACAATTCTAGTCTGTTATTACTACAGACTCAGACAAAAAACACTAAATAATGAATTTTACTCCAAGAAAGAAAAAAACGCGATTAACCAGACGAAACGTATTAAAAACTGACTGTACCAAAATAATATTCATAAATTTAAGAACAGAGCTAGTCTAGACAAGGACTCTGCTACGTGTTGATCCTATTTTATTTATTCCCTAGTGAGAAATAATTTTACTGTAACTGAATTTTAATCCTATATCACGATACTTTGACGTATTTTTGTTGTATTGGAATAAAGGTAAATAGGATTACATTGTAACTGAATTCAGTACCCTCGGGGTGGCTTTGAAAATATATAGTTTGAAATACCCCAATTTCGTAACGCAATTTTGACATATACAAATGATATGTGGTGTGGTGTGGGTCCCCGTGTTGTACCAGGTTAGAATACTACCCCCTTTCTCTCCATTGATTATTAGAATATAAACACTGTTTAACACCTTATTTTATACTGTGCACTATAAGTTGAAATCATATTAGACATACTCATTTTATACGATGTGAAAGCTAATGTTATGGTAAGACTTAAAAATGGTTTTCTGTGTAGACTTAAAGTCGGTATACTGACGATAATTTTACGTGATAACGTCATAACAAAACATTGATGAAAAATTGCATAACACGTACTTTATCGTTAGGAATACTGTGAAGTTCGAATAAAATAGTCGATCTAATCTTGGTTCCCCATACAAACTTTGGACCCCCATTTCATCCCGTTAGAGGATGTTTTTTGAAAAATCCTTTCTTAGTGTACCTCTAGCTAGACCTTATAAGGAACCTAATACGTGCCAAATTTGGAATCTCTAGAATTAGCGGTTTGGGCTGTACGTTGATATGTTAGTCAGCGGAACGGGACAATGAGTCACACATTTTCGTGGGTGCAGCCGGCTTTCATCGATTTATAAGACTTTATCACGTCAAAACTAACATTAGACAGTATTTACAGTTAGTGGCAGAGAAACATGAATCCCTGCATAGAATAGTGTATGCAGGGTGGTCACGTGTCTTTGCAGCTGACTGTACATGCCTGATGATGCTAAAAAGGGGCTAAACCATTACTTCAGTGGTTTGAAATAGCCAAAGAAGCTTAGGTTTCTTTAACCCATTCGCCGCTAGGCTACGCTACGCCGCAGTCCGTGGCAGCTCAATATCTTTGTTGTTGCTATAAGGGCTTGTAGCATTCTAACGCACGCGTATCGTGGTGGGCACTTATTTCGAAATTCATATGCGTTTTACTGTTCGAGTAAAATCTGAATAACATGCAAGCAGACGTAAATAAAAATATTTATATTGTTTTATTATTATTTCCCTGAATACAAGAGCCACGTAGTCATTCTTTCGGGTAATAAAGATAGAACCGATAAATAAATCCATGATTTTAATTGAGCTAGTTTCACGTACAGCGCAATAAGGGAACCACATTCATAACTGTTTTATTCGTGTGTTTACGGATCCTTAAATCATGGGCGATATTGGACATTATTATTGCCCGGGCCGCCAAGCGATACATTCTGGTATAAGAGAAAAAATATCAGCGCAGCTTTCTGGGTCCATTGCATAACAATTTACAACCTTTAAGTGGACGTCTCTTTCTTGTGAAAGGAGTTGAAAAGAGCTTTCCACTCGTAAATACAATTTACAAGTTGTTATGCTGGGCCCCATCAAGCGGCGTTTTAGGCTTATTATAAGAAAAGTTTAAATGTCGATGTCTTTGATTAGTGATTGGAGTTTTTATTTTATATAAGAGCTAGAGCACATTAGAAATGTCATCCTCCAAAGTAAGTATATACGTAGGATTATTTTGAGAAAAATACTTGAGAGAATTAGAAAATGTTATATAAATCTTAGGCCTTTTGCGACACGACAAAGACGCATGTCAGCCGACTATGGAAACGTGCCGCTTGTACGAGTACATAAACATAATAAACAATAAGACCTTAGATTTGTAATTGATTTTCTACAATTTACACAAGTAAAGTTATAGATTATGTACAAGAACTATTTGCATGAAAATATTGCAATATATGCGTAAATAATAGGACGCTACTTGAAAAACAAAACAATACCAAGAAAAATATTAATAAACAAAAGATATCCGCTGTGCCGCGCCTGTCAGTCTGCACCGTGCTGCACTGCGGAGCGGAGAGTGTGCGTGTGCTCGTTGTTTACAATATTCATGTTTCCAAATGCAAGCAGCGGTAATCTAAAATTTGTGCAGTAGTTCGAACCGTTGGTAATCGTAAGTTACATTAGTTAAAATCCGGTTGTATGAGTAACTTGACAGTTCTCTATGGGATATATTTAAATTAAATTTAAATATTTTATATATTTAAAGTTCTAATGAACAATAATGATAATTCATCATCATATCAGCCGAAAGACGTCCACTGCTGGACATAAAGCTGGGCCTGTTAGGTGTAGTTGATGCAACCCTCATAACTGCGCCCCAATAAAGTCGTGTTTCTGACTTTTGTTTGTTTTGTTCGTGTTAGTACCTTTTAATACTCACATCTGACCTACTGGACGATATTATCTCCTATGATTTAGTGTTGTATTTAGACATTATGTGGGAATAAATATAAATTCCTTGCGTTATTATTTTCTTTTGTAATGTGTGGGCAGCTTGTTATTTTCACCGTTTATAATATCGTAATACCGCTTTTGTCCGTTAGATAGTACATGCAAATTCTGAGGATATGTGGAAAATAAGCTGGGTGTTGTTGAAAAACATAATATAGATAGATTTAAACTTTCGTTCTAAAATACTACTAATAAAACGCTAAATACTAATAACGCCACTCAAAACAATAGGTGAAGAGACCTTTTTTTTAAATGATATTCTTAAAAAAAAACATTTTATATTCAAAACCTGAATTAACTATAGTGTCTACTTTTTTCATGGACAAGCCTTAGGTCAGTGTCGGGCACTGGGACGTTTACCTTATTTAATCATAGGTAATGTATTTACCAGGCGTTGGGGCGCGCGTCATATAAACGCAGATACCTATCTATGTATATATTTATCTATTTTACACCAATATTATAATCTATACCTACCTAATATTACAAAGAGGAAAATTCTGAGAGATTGTAGCTTTATAAGTTTGTATGTAATCTACGAAACTACTCATCCGATAAAAAAATCTGTCACAATGGCGAAATCGATAGTGTATAATGATACAGGGTGTTCCAAAACTTTGCCTCACGGAGGGTCTTGATATTGAAGATAGGAAGTTTTCGAACGCGCCTTTAGGCCATCCAATTGTCATTTTTCCATATAAAGTTAACATTTAGATATATCTAACGCACGTGCAATCGACCTGCTGGTCACCATCCAATATGTCTAGGAGTAAGGAATTTTACAGCAATTCTGTAAAACAAAAGCCATGAAACCAAAAATTCCAAGAAGATATTTATTACAAAGAATGCTCAACAAAGTTTCGAAATAATCCCGAAAACTAGGAAGGAATCTAAAATCCAAATTTGCAATAAGAGCACTGAAGTTGCATTCGCAAAGTTTGGTGCACTTCATCGTTGTTTGGAACATTATATTGACGGCTGGCTTACAACAGTACTTACTTACATCTATTTGCAACGCGCGCAAAATAACATATCTCGGAAGCATTTACAAACATCAATTTTTTTATACGTTTAGGTAGTCTAAGGCCGGGGCTGCACTGGTAGAGCGATTAGCGACGCGACGGCTATCTTCACACATCAAATCGCCCAACTTGTATAATGGCCTGTGCGGGCCCGGCCTAAGGCAACACTGCCGCCGCATTCAGCTGCGGCGTGCGGAGGTGCGGTGCAGTGTGAAGTACCGTGCGGAATTTATGTACAAATTGAGGTACTGGCACGTTGCAAACCGTCGCTCCGCACGCCGCAGCGGGAAGAGGCGGCAGTGTTACGACCGCCTAAGACATAAATATTGCAATCCAATTTGATTACGACCGCCTAAGACATAAATATTGCAATTCAATTTGATTTCTATGTGACTCGCATGCTAGTTCCGTGCGAGTGCTGTGACAACATGTCAAAATAGGGGTGTAGACACCAAATAAAATAACCAATAATGATGAATTTTCTCGAAAAAGGATTAACAATATTAAATAGGAAAAAAGTAAAGCAGGGGATTAAATAATCACAAATTTATAATGTCCAAAGTTTAAAAAAAAATATTCTGTCCCTTTTCCGCAAAATGCACCTTCATATGAAACGATTGTCATTTACTATGACGATGGTTGTGACGTCACGATCCCCGAGCGTTTTAGAATAGAAAAGAATAGAAATATATTTATTTGGTGTGATAAAGAAATTACACAAGTGTATAGTTACATCTGAAATGCACCAAAATGGATGCCACTCAGCATATGCCAGCAGCAATATATGCTAAAGGCGCTGGTTTTCAGGGCACCCAAAGAGAGATACAGAACTTAAAATATGGCTTATAATTATAACTTATACATAAGAAAACTTAATTAATGAGAAGGAGAGGTCGCTGGTCAATTAATTAATTCAGAGCTAAGTGTTTACAAATCAGGTCAAAGGTAAGTGATGATGAAATACAGCTGTTTGTGTGATGTCATTTACAGGTATTGAAGTTCAAGAGCTATGTGTATTGTCCGCTTATGCCATTAGATATTTGTAGGTTGATAAGGTACATTTTAATTTTGTTTTTAAAGGATGCAATGGATAAACAATTTTTGATAGGTGGTGGAAGATCATTCCAACACTTCGTGGCTGCATACCGAAAGCTGCCACGAAAAGCGGACGTGTTTTCTCTCTCTAACAAGCAATATCAAAACGGTTGTAGCTTCGTAATTTTTTGAGATATCTGAATGGGATTTTCGTCACTAAGCATATTTTTTTGCCTTCTTTCATTTGGAGTAATAATACATTTTGAGTCTTCGACTATTGAGTGCGAAATGGATATTTAAATCTCAGGGCTCTGCCACGACTTCGACTCCGATCTCTCACTCTTACTTATGGCGCAACGCTGCAGTGCTAATGCCGCCACCGCTCTTAGTTGTGATTGAATATTATCCTGCCCCGATATTCTGTAACTTATGTTAACCTCTCACCCGTCACCCACAAATATATCTTGAAGGCGCGATTTGTAGTAACTAAGCGTAATCGAAGGTCTAGTTTCGCTAGGTGTAACGGGTGAGGTGAGGCGCATAGGTGCGTTCCGAATAACAGCCCTGTAATGTTTAGAAATGGTATTATGGAGCGCGGCTGCAAGTTAAATAACATGATAATATGGCTTTGCGGTTCTGTCAAATAGTTTCTAGAGAGTTGGCAGCATCTCTTCACTAATGAACTGCAAAGCTGGGCTTAATACTAGTTGTTAGATTGTGAAACGTTTTTTCAGTACGATACAAAGTTGTGCGCATTTTATTTTGTATTTGTTTTTTAATTCGTGCGGCTCGAGTGCAGATGTGAAGTTTAAACGACGGTCATTCGATTACTCATTTAGAGTTTGACCCACTACAGGAGAATTTCAGGCTTTAAGCTTTTCGCACAAATTCTCTCTACGTAATGCCGAATATTATATATTTTTATACATTAAAGGTATTCTCAATAATTGCGAGGAAAGCAAAGTGCATCCGATTCCTTATTCTTAAACGTCCATCGAACCAATTTTGAAAAGATCCCGTCAAAATTCGTTTGCCTTTATTTCCCTCCTTTGACATATGTGTTTGTAAGGAAGGGGTGACACATATTTATATAATAGATAAAGTGGTAAATAAGTGTGAGCGACAGTCCAAAAGATCGCCTCATATTGCATATGAGAGTGTAATAACGATGTTAAGTTGTGGTAAAGTGAGCCCTATGGCCACAAATATCTAAGAGAAATAAATGAGTTATGAAACATATGTCTTTTAATAACCTGGTTAGGTAGGTAGGGCACCCATTGTATTATGTAAACGGCAATACACCTTAGTATGAGCCATAGTTAACTATCATATCAAGAAAAGATAGAAATGGCTTCACCATAGTGCAAGGCACAAATAACAATTAATTCCAGTAAAGTCACTCCGAGGAGAGACGCCCTAATTTGAGGGAGAGACCTCAAAAAGAGGCAGTAAAATGTAGAAGCATCGAGACAGTATCTGGACCAAGTCCACTAAGGCGCCACTAAGGCAGCACGCTCATAAAGTGAACTGTACTCGAATCAAATACAACTTGTACCTAAATGGTAAAAATATGAATTAATTGTTATTTAATTAGAATCAGTACATAGCTAGGGGCCATGTACCCAAATGTCATGTGCCTAAGTACATAAACACCGGAGATATAGAGAAAATTGTAACGCCATTTCCCAAGCGACTATATCTCGGTACATTACCGTAAAGACGCCCTAGAGGCCAAGAGCGAGACGGATCTCCTGATTGGTCAATAATCTTCATACTAATTTCGATAATGTAAATTCATTCGCGCAATCGCGATTATGGAAATTCGCGCTCTGGGCCATAGCGGCATAACCGTACGGGGTACGGCGAAGGTCAAAGTACCAAATTAGAGGTCATGAAAATACCTAACTATTTGAATTAAGTGTCTGAGTGTGGGAACTCATGTTAAATAGTTATAAGACGTAATTACCCATTTGAATTGTAAAGTTAACAAGTAATTAAGGGTAATTAACTCCTATTTTGTAGTTATGTTCCGAATGTTTACGGACGCTATTTTTATATGTACTAGGAGTGTTCTTGTGTTTTTATGTACCATTATTTTATCTAATAAGATTAATCCTGTTGGAAGAGAGGTTAATTAGATAGCCGAATTAGGCAAAAAAGGCGCGGCCTTGTTTTTAAGTAATGCGTAATTGTCATTAATTGGCTTAGAAAAGCAAAATGAACCTGGTCAGGCAGCCCACTAGCTGCGGGTTTGAAACCGTATATAAGCCGGCCAGGATTCAGTGCAAATTTGTGTTCGCTCGACCCAAGTTTCTCCAAGTGTTTTAAGTCTACAAGTATCCAGTTCTACAAGTTCCAGTTCTACAAGTTCCAGTTTTACAAGTTCCAGTCAGTTTATTTTCAAGTGTTTTTCAAGTTTAAATTCAGTTTTTTCTCAGTCTTAACTTCATCCTTCGCCTTTGCAAGTCCGCCCACACAAATCGACCATTATAACAGACGTGTATCTGTTGGTCGCTCGGGTCCTTCGATCCGGATTATATGTGTCTGGAGGTCGTTGACCAGCAAGGACAGCGTGTAATCCGGTTGTTCGGCGCGTTCGTCGTTGACAACGTTAGCCAATTTTAGGTTTGTCTGGGGGTCGTTGACCAAGGACAAGTGTGTAATGGGGGCACACAAATGGACGTCGCAGGCCGCCGGCCGCGAGTCCACGGGGCATAAGGCCCGAAGGGGGAAGCACCCGAGGCGAGGGCGCCTAGAGGCCGCAAGCGGTTGCAGCGCCCCATCATCAGGACTGCACAGGGCAGTCCTAGTCGAGTGCAGCAGCAACAGCGCGGAGGTGAAGATCGACAGGAGCAGCTTCAGATCCCTCAACATCTTCGGGGCCCACTGCCGGGCCCCGACTCCAGAGCGGACACCACCGAGGGATCTGGAGAGCAGCACGGCGGAGCAATTGGGGCGGGAAATCGCCGCCATTTCCCGAGAAAGGGAAGAGATGGAGCAAATGATGGACGAGATGAAGAAAAGGTGGAACGAGAGACTGTTCGAGATAAAGACGAGACTGCGCCAGGGCATCTCAGAGGTAACAAGACAGGAAGAGTTGCTGGATCCAAGAGGACCGAGACCAGCAGACGCACCGCGCATCCCGTTCGAGGGGCCGGTGCCCACTTTTAACGCGACACACGCAGCGGCAGCGTGGGGGTCGCGAAGCGAGGAGAGCTCCGCCGTGCCAACCGCCATCGCCACAGCAGATGAAACCGGAGGCGACCACGCCGCAGCCGCCTCCAGTATCTTGACCCCCGGACCAGTGGGGTCAATCGATACCACAGCGCGCAACAGCGCCGCACTCGCCACGCCCGCTGGGGTGGCCCCGACGGCGACGAGTAAGAAATCGGCGTGGGCAGCATGGCGCAAGAGCCGCATGCAGCACCCGCCGACTCCGCCGTCCAGCAAGCTGCGACCAGCAGCCACAAGGACCGTAATAGCACGGCCCTCCACCGCCTTGATCGAAGCCGCCTGCAAGAAGGCGAGAGAGAAAAAGAAGGAGAACCTATCGCTCAAGATATCGATACCGATCAAGGTGGTGGACCAAGATCGGGAAAACGTTTACATCCGGCCCGTCCGATACTTGGAGACGCAGGAGACGTCTCCACACAGGACGGGGAGCTGGTGGCTATGACAAGCCAAAGTGAAATAAAAATAGTTTAAAGACAGTGAGTGAACAAGATAGTGAAAGTGAGTACAACAGTGCCGAAATAAAAGACATTAAGTGGTAAGTACTGTCGCTCAACCCTTGCACCAATGGTATGAGTCTGCGACTCATACCGGGCGGGGTATTGTGAGCGACAGTCCAAAAGATCGCCTCATATTGCATATGAGAGTGTAATAACGATGTTAAGTTGTGGTAAAGTGAGCCCTATGGCCACAAATATCTAAGAGAAATAAATGAGTTATGAAACATATGTCTTTTAATAACCTGGTTAGGTAGGTAGGGCACCCATTGTATTATGTAAACGGCAATACACCTTAGTATGAGCCATAGTTAACTATCATATCAAGAAAAGATAGAAATGGCTTCACCATAGTGCAAGGCACAAATAACAATTAATTCCAGTAAAGTCACTCCGAGGAGAGACGCCCTAATTTGAGGGAGAGACCTCAAAAAGAGGCAGTAAAATGTAGAAGCATCGAGACAGTATCTGGACCAAGTCCACTAAGGCGCCACTAAGGCAGCACGCTCATAAAGTGAACTGTACTCGAATCAAATACAACTTGTACCTAAATGGTAAAAATATTAATTAATTGTTATTTAATTAGAATCAGTACATAGCTAGGGGCCATGTACCCAAATGTCATGTGCCTAAGTACATAAACACCGGAGATATAGAGAAAATTGTAACGCCATTTCCCAAGCGACTATATCTCGGTACATTACCGTAAAGACGCCCTAGAGGCCAAGAGCGAGACGGATCTCCTGATTGGTCAATAATCTTCATACTAATTTCGATAATGTAAATTCATTCGCGCAATCGCGATTATGGAAATTCGCGCTCTGGGCCATAGCGGCATAACCGTACGGGGTACGGCGAAGGTCAAAGTACCAAATTAGAGGTCATGAAAATACCTAACTATTTGAATTAAGTGTCTGAGTGTGGGAACTCATGTTAAATAGTTATAAGACGTAATTACCCATTTGAATTGTAAAGTTAACAAGTAATTAAGGGTAATTAACTCCTATTTTGTAGTTATGTTCCGAATGTTTACGGACGCTATTTTTATATGTACTAGGAGTGTTCTTGTGTTTTTATGTACCATTATTTTATCTAATAAGATTAATCCTGTTGGAAGAGAGGTTAATTAGATAGCCGAATTAGGCAAAAAAGGCGCGGCCTTGTTTTTAAGTAATGCGTAATTGTCATTAATTGGCTTAGAAAAGCAAAATGAACCTGGTCAGGCAGCCCACTAGCTGCGGGTTTGAAACCGTATATAAGCCGGCCAGGATTCAGTGCAAATTTGTGTTCGCTCGACCCAAGTTTCTCCAAGTGTTTTAAGTCTACAAGTATCCAGTTCTACAAGTTCCAGTTCTACAAGTTCCAGTTTTACAAGTTCCAGTCAGTTTATTTTCAAGTGTTTTTCAAGTTTAAATTCAGTTTTTTCTCAGTCTTAACTTCATCCTTCGCCTTTGCAAGTCCGCCCACACAAATCGACCATTATAACAGACGTGTATCTGTTGGTCGCTCGGGTCCTTCGATCCGGATTATATGTGTCTGGAGGTCGTTGACCAGCAAGGACAGCGTGTAATCCGGTTGTTCGGCGCGTTCGTCGTTGACAACGTTAGCCAATTTTAGGTTTGTCTGGGGGTCGTTGACCAAGGACAAGTGTGTAATGGGGGCACACAAATGGACGTCGCAGGCCGCCGGCCGCGAGTCCACGGGGCATAAGGCCCGAAGGGGGAAGCACCCGAGGCGAGGGCGCCTAGAGGCCGCAAGCGGTTGCAGCGCCCCATCATCAGGACTGCACAGGGCAGTCCTAGTCGAGTGCAGCAGCAACAGCGCGGAGGTGAAGATCGACAGGAGCAGCTTCAGATCCCTCAACATCTTCGGGGCCCACTGCCGGGCCCCGACTCCAGAGCGGACACCACCGAGGGATCTGGAGAGCAGCACGGCGGAGCAATTGGGGCGGGAAATCGCCGCCATTTCCCGAGAAAGGGAAGAGATGGAGCAAATGATGGACGAGATGAAGAAAAGGTGGAACGAGAGACTGTTCGAGATAAAGACGAGACTGCGCCAGGGCATCTCAGAGGTAACAAGACAGGAAGAGTTGCTGGATCCAAGAGGACCGAGACCAGCAGACGCACCGCGCATCCCGTTCGAGGGGCCGGTGCCCACTTTTAACGCGACACACGCAGCGGCAGCGTGGGGGTCGCGAAGCGAGGAGAGCTCCGCCGTGCCAACCGCCATCGCCACAGCAGATGAAACCGGAGGCGACCACGCCGCAGCCGCCTCCAGTATCTTGACCCCCGGACCAGTGGGGTCAATCGATACCACAGCGCGCAACAGCGCCGCACTCGCCACGCCCGCTGGGGTGGCCCCGACGGCGACGAGTAAGAAATCGGCGTGGGCAGCATGGCGCAAGAGCCGCATGCAGCACCCGCCGACTCCGCCGTCCAGCAAGCTGCGACCAGCAGCCACAAGGACCGTAATAGCACGGCCCTCCACCGCCTTGATCGAAGCCGCCTGCAAGAAGGCGAGAGAGAAAAAGAAGGAGAACCTATCGCTCAAGATATCGATACCGATCAAGGTGGTGGACCAAGATCGGGAAAACGTTTACATCCGGCCCGTCCGATACTTGGAGACGCAGGAGACGTCTCCACACAGGACGGGGAGCTGGTGGCTATGACAAGCCAAAGTGAAATAAAAATAGTTTAAAGACAGTGAGTGAACAAGATAGTGAAAGTGAGTACAACAGTGCCGAAATAAAAGACATTAAGTGGTAAGTACTGTCGCTCAACCCTTGCACCAATGGTATGAGTCTGCGACTCATACCGGGCGGGGTATTGTGAGCGACAGTCCAAAAGATCGCCTCATATTGCATATGAGAGTGTAATAACGATGTTAAGTTGTGGTAAAGTGAGCCCTATGGCCACAAATATCTAAGAGAAATAAATGAGTTATGAAACATATGTCTTTTAATAACCTGGTTAGGTAGGTAGGGCACCCATTGTATTATGTAAACGGCAATACACCTTAGTATGAGCCATAGTTAACTATCATATCAAGAAAAGATAGAAATGGCTTCACCATAGTGCAAGGCACAAATAACAATTAATTCCAGTAAAGTCACTCCGAGGAGAGACGCCCTAATTTGAGGGAGAGACCTCAAAAAGAGGCAGTAAAATGTAGAAGCATCGAGACAGTATCTGGACCAAGTCCACTAAGGCGCCACTAAGGCAGCACGCTCATAAAGTGAACTGTACTCGAATCAAATACAACTTGTACCTAAATGGTAAAAATATTAATTAATTGTTATTTAATTAGAATCAGTACATAGCTAGGGGCCATGTACCCAAATGTCATGTGCCTAAGTACATAAACACCGGAGATATAGAGAAAATTGTAACGCCATTTCCCAAGCGACTATATCTCGGTACATTACCGTAAAGACGCCCTAGAGGCCAAGAGCGAGACGGATCTCCTGATTGGTCAATAATCTTCATACTAATTTCGATAATGTAAATTCATTCGCGCAATCGCGATTATGGAAATTCGCGCTCTGGGCCATAGCGGCATAACCGTACGGGGTACGGCGAAGGTCAAAGTACCAAATTAGAGGTCATGAAAATACCTAACTATTTGAATTAAGTGTCTGAGTGTGGGAACTCATGTTAAATAGTTATAAGACGTAATTACCCATTTGAATTGTAAAGTTAACAAGTAATTAAGGGTAATTAACTCCTATTTTGTAGTTATGTTCCGAATGTTTACGGACGCTATTTTTATATGTACTAGGAGTGTTCTTGTGTTTTTATGTACCATTATTTTATCTAATAAGATTAATCCTGTTGGAAGAGAGGTTAATTAGATAGCCGAATTAGGCAAAAAAGGCGCGGCCTTGTTTTTAAGTAATGCGTAATTGTCATTAATTGGCTTAGAAAAGCAAAATGAACCTGGTCAGGCAGCCCACTAGCTGCGGGTTTGAAACCGTATATAAGCCGGCCAGGATTCAGTGCAAATTTGTGTTCGCTCAGCCCCACAAGTGGGAGCTCCTAGTAATAAGAGGAAAGTAGGGAAATTGTGATAGGGAAAGTATTAATCAGTAGTTTGTGTCTCTCTCTCTTTTTAATTATACCATTCATTCAAGTTCAAAACAAGTATTATTTCATCTTCACCCCTTCCTTCAACAGTGCAGCTTAGTCTGCGGGATTAGTGCTCCCCTAGAGCACCTGCGCTATCGAAGCGTGTTCGGCCGTCTAGAAGCGCGCTGGTGCGGTTCACCCGCCGCGCCTTCTAGGTGCCCATTGTCAGGGGACTGTAGGGTCGCGAAGGTCGAGCTCTGACCTATCGCGCGTTGACCCCGTCGACGCTACGCGTCGTGCACAATAAGTTTCACCCATTTATGTTGGACACAATTTTAAAATAACTTTGGCAATTTTAGGCAACAATGATTTTGGGTAAGAATATTGATTTACTTTGTCCCGTCTTTGTCGTTAACCAGTACAGATTTTACATTTGTTATTAGTTCTTTTACATATTATTACTTAGTTGTAATAATATTAGGGCTTGGTGGAATTGTCCATTGACTAAGAATAATATGAAGTTACTCTTCAAATTAAGATTTCGTATTGCATCACACATTTATTTTACGCCTACAATATTTACGATTTTTTAACAACGGTTCACGGTTAAACTACCTAACCAATAGGTATCGGGGTTTGGCGTTGAGAACGCATACCGGAGCTTATCTAAATTTATTCACGAAGTTGGTGTTTCGTCAGGACTCGCCGCGGCGTGATCTTGAGCATCGACGAAGTTTATCCGAATGAAATGAGGTTTACCGTTCACAGTATTCGAGTTTTGGTGGTAGTCGTTGTGTAGTGTTGAAATGTCCCTTTGATTTGAGTTGATTGTCGTTCGTAAGCCAGTGGATCTTGTCACCTTGTAACCTTTTAATGGTTACGCAGGGTACAGTTCCAGGGGAACGTCATCCCGCGAACACTCCGGCGATGGACTACTTATCAATTTTATTGCCAGGCACCATCGGGCCTACGCCGTAGTCACTGTCCGCTACATATACGGGGAAAACCATGGGATCAATGTGGCAATGAATGTGTTATACGTACGCCTTATAAAAGAAAGCAACAATAATAACAACAACTTGCCCTTGAATGGGGAATGGATGAAAATTTTAGAAATGCCTGATAATTTTTTTGGTGATAGGACCAGAAAAAAGTTTCAGATTTTTCAGCTGCGTCAATTATTTTCGAAAAATCAAAACAGTTTCCTAGCTTGCGCTTTGGGTCAAGGACGGCCAATAGATACTTTTTTTGATCCGTCTCATATTACAAAAAAATATTTAAAATATCTGTGGTAAACTGACACTGGTAATGACAAATATAGCTGCTGCAACTGTCAATATCATTGCTAGTGTCACATATCGAGGGAAGTGCCGTCCCTGACCCAAAACGCAAGCTAGGAAACTGTTTTGATTTTTCAAAATAATTGGCGCAGCTGATAAATCTGAAACTTTTTTATGGTGCTAAGGAAGGTTATTCCTATCACCTCTTGAGGAGTGAGGGACTTGCAGATCGTATGCTTGTTTGCCACTGTCATTGTGTAAAAATTGTATAAAAACAGACATGTTTCTAAACCTGCTATGTTTGCAAGTTTTCTTTACTCGAAAGCGCACTTCTCTGCCTTTTTCACTATCATATCTTCTCTGCCGAAATGAAACTCTTTTACGTACAGGAAAATTTAAATCAAACATACGTACGAAAAAATTCAAATGCAGCTGAAATCCGGAATAGGTGCTGGTGAAAATTTCATTTGCCACAATCGTGCACAGGAGCGCTTACCTCGCATTCCAATGGAGTCTGTCGTTTAGCTAGAAGTAAAAATTTGCACCCTATGTTGACTAAATTGAGTATTGTACCGTGTATGTACGATGTGTTTGATTTGGACGGCATTGTGAAGTTTTACACTCAGAATCCAGAGAGCAATGGCCACGTAGTTTACCATTTATTTATTTTTAAAACCTAGGGGTGATTACGTAACGAACTTTTGTAACGTACGTTAGGACAAATCAAATGTCATTTTCCCATACAAAAAATGACATTGATATCTACCTGACGTACGTACAAAACGTTACACAATCGATCAGCTACGCCATTCATTAAATCAAGCAAATTTTTTTCTAGTTCCCTAGCTCGACACAAGATGGCTCCCCATACAATCACAAAAAAAATAGAGACAGAAGAAGTTTTTCATAGTAAACTTAATGTCTCTCAATTTTTTTTCTGTTACAATTTATAGCAACGGAAACTAGTTTCTGACCTAGATATGGCGTATCTCATTGTGTGTACAAAGTTCTGCCGTGCAATACTTAAACAACAGTAAGTGCTACTTTTGCGATTTTTTGTTTTTTCTTGATCTTGGACCACCGAGTCGAGACGCACACGTGTATATAGTCCACGTGCGATTATGACAATGGGAACATATAAAAATCAAAGCCTCCATGTACAGTAAATTAGAAGAATTTAGTAAATTATTGAGGTAAAACTAACTAAACTGCCGTAATAAAGTTGTCGGCTGTGAATTTTTAGACTTCACTGATTAAAATACAGTAAAGGTCTCATGTTAATCCTAAATTAAGAAGTAAAGAGAGGTTAATATTTACGCCAACAACTGTTTAAAATGCAGTACAATATAAATGTTCTAAAATATTTGTACTGTGTTTGAAATGTTATTGATTTTTCAGCATCATTACTAATTAGAATGCAGTAAAAATGCTCACTTACTGTGATTTAAACTGTCATTTGGCTATTACCAAATGTGTTTACTGCAATCGTGACGGCAATTTACTGTACATTAGGTTGAATTTTGCTCTTCTGTCTTGTCTGCGACGCTGTGCGAGGTGGACCGGGCGCGTGTAACACTGGACTGCCGAGGTAAGTGAGTGTTCAATACCTACTTTGCGTACGATTTTTATGGAATTAATTGAAAAGTAATGTTAAAATTAGGCTCACATTACTATTTTTGTTATAACAATTGTTTGTTACATTGTTATTATATATTTGTTACATCATTCTGACAATATTTTATTGAACTTGCCGAGTTTGTTAGTATGAATGTACTCGTAGCTATCTATATAGTTATGTTTATATAAACTAAGAGATTTAACTAGTTTTCAAGTGTCGTTTCAGTTAGATAGATTAACCACATGGTATGACAAAAGTTAGATAATATCGATACCATTGATAAAATGCGGTGCTGTCGATCGTCCTACAAATTGTCAAACACGGTCCTTAATAATCCCCTATTAGGTTATTACAGTTAACACACCTCCGACACACGCTGCTAGTTTCCAAGGATTCAATTTACGAATAGCTTGATTTTTGATAATAAATTTTAATATGAATTAACCTGTCCCATGTCATAATTGCAGTTTATATAAAGGTAAAAACCTTTATGGTGCGATTGTGTCTGTCTGTCTGTTTATTTAATTGGTTGGACCTGGACTGGACTAACTAGTTTGTTATTCATTTGTTTATGTGTATACAAATACAAAGTGATGTTAAAATTAAATAAAGACCCTTACTATATGAGTATTCTATTTCTATTTACAGAAAAATGAATACAGGACTGAAAAAAATATTGGCTATCAAAGATTAAGTGCCATGGAAAAAAGTCCGATTTTTGTGATACTCTACGGGTTACTACTAATTACAACTACTTAGTAAGAGATACTTATTTTTTTTTTTATGTGTAATACAATTGCACTTTAATGATTGATGTGAATTACATTTTTAGGGTTCCGTAGCCAAAATGGCAAAAACGGAACCCTTATAGTTTCGTCATGTCCGTCTGTCCGTCTGTCCGTCTGTCCGTATGTCACAGGCATTTTACTCGAAAACTATAAGGTGTATTTGAATAAAATTTTGAGGATAGGTGTATTTTATTAGCCGCTACATAGTTTTGTAATTAAAATGACAAAAAAAAAATTTTTTAGGGGTGCACTCCATACATAAAACAAAAAGTCTAATTTTTTTTTTTCATTGTGACCCCCCGTGTGGCACATCAATTGATAGGCCTTTCAAAATAAATATAAGGTTTCTTTGCATTTTTTTTGATTAAGTGAATAGGGTCGGAGATAATCGCCCCGAAAGTCACTAAAATTCTGTCCCCCCCCCTCTAATTTTTGAACGGTGTATTTTAAAAATATGGAAAAATTCATGAACATAGGGCTTATTCATTTCATTCACCGAAAATTGTTTTGAACAAGATCGGTTCAGAGGTTTTCGAGATATTGCTGAAAAACTGCCTTCCTCAAAGAAAAGGACGTAAGTGCCGTAAAATTTCTGTGACGATACGACCTTTTTAATAGGCACGGAACCCTTAGTTTTGCGTGGTCCGACACGCACTTGGCCGGTTTTTAATATACATTTGTGTATTATTTATAAACATACCTTATTTGTACCACAACGTGTTTGTATCTCGAAGAACCCAATCAATATATATACTAAGTAAATTACAGTAAATTGTTGTTAATACTGTACTTTAGCTTGCAATTAATTCAATTAGCTATTAGTGTACGAGCGTTGTTTGCAGAAATCCGCTTTTATACTGCACTTTATTCTGCATTTATTGTGTTCTTATTTCTTTTCGAGAGTACAGTAAAATTATAAAAAATTGAAAAATAGCAATAATTTATTCAATAATTGTTAAAATAAAAAAGTGTTCACGTATTCGTATTTCATATATTTCATGCTATATTTTGACATTCAAGCATTTGTAAATAACCATCGAGAACACCAAAAAAAACCGGCTTGAAAGGGTTTTTTGCGTTTTTCTCGAAATTCACTTTTTGCACTTACTGTTGTTTAAGTATTGCACGGCAGAGTTGTATGTCATTCCAGCATGCCGTTTTAAAATGAGAACCAAACTAAGTTTGTATAGAGAGTCGAGCATTCTGGGGACTCTTAATAAAAAGTAATCCCTTTTTTCCAACTTGAGTCTTTGATAGACACAAATAAAATTGCATATTGCCAACTCGAAACACTCATTTATAATTTAACAGTCCCACGAAAGTCAAGAAACAATCCCAAGTAATAAAAACGATATTATTTCACAAGAGAGGGACGAACTTCCTGGCAGTACAGTACATCAAATAAAGAGTTAATAAATTTGTCCCGAAGTTATTTAATGAGGGTTACTCATTAAGTATTAAAACTCAAACGTTTCAGAAACTCAATTCCAAGTCCGGGAAATTGCGAAGCGTTCAAACTTTATCTGTTCAAGTCAGTTATTTAAAATAGAACGCCAAACATTCGGCCTACTTAAGTTACTTTCGTTTAATATCTGCTGTTTAGTGTATTACTACTGATTATTGCTGGTGGATCAGAGAAGCTTTTAGTCGATGTTGTAATTCGCTGTCTCAATGGAGTTTACAAGTAGATTTAATGTTTGTACTTGGCCCTTTCATTAATATGGGAACAATGCAAAGAATTCATGAAATTATAGGTAGGTGTATATAAGAAATGTCATGTTTAATTGACTCAATCCTAGAGGTACCTGTGCGGTGTGAGTGTGAGAGATCTGCATTTGTACCTCGCTGATAACACAACGAATCCTCAAATCTATAAAGAGTCGGCATCGCGTTATTGTTATTATTCTGGAGTAGCAAGCTTCCACAGGCTAGGTGCCCACCATCAGGTAATCCTCATGGTGGTTTTGTTTGCACCCGAAGTGGTTTAAAAAAACGTACCTCCGAATGGTAAGACACTGTAAATAAAGTAAAGGTTTAATATTTTTAATTTTTTGTAGTTATCTGAGTGTGTTATGTAAGCGCAATAATGTTATAAAATACTGACGGACGACTGATCAAAATCAAATAAAAAAACCAAAAATAAAATCAAATCAAATAAAAATAAAAATAAACTTTTATGATAGTTAATTGCCGAAACTTACGATTACTTGAAACAACCGAGCCTAAGTGTGAGTTGTACCAAACCGACTGTAATATGTAGTAAGTGATGTTCGTTACAAATTGAATGTATGGAAAATTTGACAAGTTCCTATGGCATGACAGCTGCCGGCGCCATATTTAATGTTGATTGCGCTGGAATCGCAACCCGCTTTACTTCTGTCACATCCAGCCCTACGTAGCTTGTGTAGGTCGGGACTGTAAGGCGCAATCAGAGTATTAGTAAACATCCCACGTGCAGCTTGATATGGAATATTGAGCATTGACTCGCGCAGAATACGCAATACAAACGCCTGCAATAACGGTGCGTGCGTTAACTAACGTGTGGCAAAAATACGTTGTTTTTATGTTGTTAAGATACGGGCTCTTTTTTGAAACTACTATGCGAACCAAATAACACTAGTGGCTCTGTGAGCTGGAGAACTAGCGAGTCTGCGGTAAAAAAACCAAAAACTGAAACTGAAAAAATCTTATTAATTAGTGCACCTGTTCAGAAAATTTAACGAGAATCGGTTGAGAAGTGCGACCTGTGGGCCTTAGGTGGTTGCTATTTTATCACTTATCTATTACGTTGTGGATAAGACATCCGTCACTTTATTTATTTATGTTAACTGGTAGAGAATGCCAAATGGCATTCTCTACCAGTTAACATTTGGCTAAAAAGTACGCACTCGCATACTTGTCAGAACGTGACGGATGTCTTATCCACAACGATAAGTGATAAAATGTCAAGCATGCTACGCCCGCTGTAGAGGAGTACAGCTGGACTGCCGGACATACAAAAGAATTTTGGCCGAAGGTGAAACAGAGAACTTCGTTCGCTCACTCGTTCAATATGGGTTGAATTTGAAAAAGAAAAGAAAAGTAGACATTTGCTGACAACATCACTCGCTGCCAGTCAATTTTAGATTACTACGGATTCATTATTTTTTGCCAATTTTTTGAAAGTCTATGAAATATCTATACATATAATAAAGCTGAAGAGGGTCGAAAGTCTGTACATGGAAGATAAACGAAAAAAAATTGGCTGGGGATACTTAGAATTGATAACAGAACACGTTCCAACAGTTTTTAGAATTTTTGTCTGTTTATCTGTTTATCTGTTTATCTGTTTGTCTGTTTATTTGTCCGAGCATCACGTGAAAACGGCTGAACGGATTTTGATGCAAACTTTACTAATCTGTCGAGAGAATCGCCGGATAGGTTTTAAGCTATAAAAATCTTAAAGATTAGGCTTCAAAGGGGGTAGAAAATGGGGTTGAACTTTGTATGGGAACTCCTTGAATGTACGAGCTACAGACTTGAAAATTGGTAACCATAAACTTGACTGGAAAGTAAAAACGACCCCATTCAAACTTTTAGCAATGTATAGATAAAACGTGAAAAATATGGGATGAAAATAGGTTCTGAGGCGACTAGAAACTATATAATGTTGCAAGAGCGGGGTTATAACAGTATCATTACCATGGTAACATGTCGTCAAGATATTCGAAAATTCATCGTGTTCTTACAACTGACAGTTAGTCCAGTGGTTTCACCCATAGCTTACGGAGTCGGTGTCCCCGAGTTCAAACCCAGCAGCATGCACTTTTTGTAGTTTTAATTTTTTAGTGTCTGCGTTTTTGAAAATGTGTATTTTGAAAATGTATATTTTCAAAAATGCAGAGAAGCTTAGTGAATAGAGGATTTTGATGCAACTTTTACTTAATCGGTCGAGAAAATCCCTGGCCAGGTCATAGGCTGTAAAAATGATAAAAATTAGTTCAAAGGGGGTAAAAAATGGGGCAAAACTTTGTATGGGAACTCCTCAAATCCATGAGCTTTAGACTTGAAAATTGATAAACATACACTTGACTGGAAAGTAAAAAGAACTCCATTCAAACATTATAAAAAAATAAAGGGTTTAGTTAGTGTCCGTGAAGGCTCGCCCTCGGGCCTTCGGCCCTCGGGCTCGCATTGAGAGCGCTCTCTGAAGGGTTGGTTTGGGCCTTTCATTCCTACGAAACGCTCGCTCTCGGGCCTTCGGCCCTCGGGCTCGCATAGAGAGCGCTCTCTGAAGGGTTGTTTGGGCCTTTCATTCATACGAAAAGCTCGGCCTTCGGGCTCGCTTGCCTCACCCCTCAACTTTGGGACTTAAGGCTCATGTTTCGCTTGCAAGACACCTGTGGATAGTAAGTATCCATGGAGTCTCGCCCTCGGGCCTTCGATGCTCTGGCTCGCATATGGAGCGCTATCTATAAGGTACGTTGGGCCTTTCATTCCTACGAAAAGCTCAGCCTTCGGCCTCGCTTGCCTCCCCGTTTACCTTCAGGACTTTGGCTCTCAGGGGTAGTTTGACAAGACACCCGGAGATATAGAGTATCTTTGGGATCTCGCCCTCGCTCGGTCCATTTGTTTCAATTATGAAATCTTATATTTAAATTCCGGTTTTGGTAATTTTTCTTCTACTATAAGTACTTAGGTACTTCGTTTGCAATAAAGATTAAGTAAATCAATATAACTAAACATTATTGACGACAAAGTTTATGAGGATTTTTTATAGAAATGCAATCGTAATAATCTAATTTATCAGTGTAGTAGGTATCGTATGGTGAAACATAAGAATATCATGTCATCCATAATTTATACGCGTACGAAGTCGCGGGCAGAAGCTAGTATAATATATAATTATCGTTCAGCTTAACCCACGCACCGCCATGCTACGCTCGTAGCTCTACGCAAAAGTTCGTAGCAGCTTAAGAGGGAACTAGCTGAGTCCTTTTTTCAGATTTAAGAATTCTAGATCAATATTCCTGTCGCGCTGAGGAAGGTGGGAATGCGCACGAGCGCCCTTATCGCGCTCGTGCGCCCACCTACCTCAACTGCAGCTTCGACTAGAATCCGAGATTTCGTTCTATTTCCTCCTTCGACACTTAACTAATAGTAACAACACTTTCGAAACTGAATAGTAAGGATGTATTGAATTGACTGTTTTGATTTTCGCGCTTATTGTTGCGGCATAATTATAAAGGGCCCATTTAAAGCATTGTTTGCAGCAACCTAACACTCACAAAAATACGAATATCAATAAAATGAAAACATACAGACACAGATTATTAATGATATATATCTTATTTGAAAAAAAAACCTCTTATATATAATTATATATATTATAGGTTGAAAAACCTGGGAGGAAACAGTCGAGCACGTTTGTATGGTAAAATTACCCCTAATGTTTCCTCTTTATGTCCGTTTGTAGCGAAGAGCGCCCCGCGTCGCTCGAACGCATATGTGTCTTGATTGGCGCTGAATAGGTTAACACATTCACTGCCAAGAATCGCTACGCGATACGCTCGTAGCTGACTCCGTGGTATTCCCGCTAACTAGCGAAAATAGCCTAAATTATTGGCAATCAAACCGTAATTGTCACAACTGTACCCAGTCTACCCTACAGTCAGAGGTTCAAGTACTTACGCAAAATCCATATCAATACTATTATAAATGCGAAGGTATGTTTGTTACCTTTTCACGCTTAAAGCGCCGAACCAAATGAGATGAAATATGGTATGGAGATAGTTTGAATCCCGGGGAAGGATACATAGAACTATACTATACATAGTATTTGTCCCAGAAATCATCCCCTAAGGGGATGAAATGGGGGGCGAAAGTTTGTATGGAGCTACGACAAAAACGAGTTCCGCGTGGCGGTCACAGGCAAAATCTAGTACCTACATGTCCTAACTTGCATTAGCGAAGCGGAATTGTGAATTCAATTGTCCGGTAGGTAAACCAAAAATACCGGGGTTAATTCCCGGTCTGCTTGCTTCGATTTTTCTTTGTACTTTGTTCTTTTTTTATCACAATTTCATTCTGATTCCATCTAGTTATCAGAGTCAAGCGTTCAGGTGATATTTAGGCGTTTTTTAAACCAAAAAGGACATTCTCAATAATTGAGATTGGCCTTTGAGCGCAACGTTCTGAGTTAGGTGTTAGGAAAAAATATTTTTCCCAAATTAGGCTATTGGTGTTAACGGTCTACGCTACTAATGTTCAACCAAACAGTGTAATTCAAAGTTCCTGTTAAACCCCAAAAAGTCTAATCACTAGAGCGTACTGTAAATCGTCAAGTGAACAATAAGCGTCGCGTCGGATTAAATATTTCGCGGGTTTATCTCCCGGGGGAAATCACGTCAGCTGATGACGGCCGCCATATTGGTATTATACTAATGTTGTTATTGAAAAGTGACGTTTTGAATATGCAGAGTGAAAATCGTGAGTAAAAACGAATGTTGTGAATGTAATATTGAATTTAGAAGGGACAAGACAAAATATGTTATTGACAGGAAATGAAAAAAAATACTCTATAAACCCTCGCACTTTGTACACTTATTTAAATTATTGTTTTTAGGGTTCCGTACCTCAAAAGTAAAAAACGGAACCCTTATAGGATTACATTGTTGTCCGTCTGTCTGTCTGTCTGACAAGACCCTTTATCTCGAGAACGTGTGAAGGTATCGAGTTGAAATTAAAATCATTATACTCAGTCCCTTGAAGATGTGAAAAAATCAAACTTCTGAGTTAAGGTAAAAAAAAGATACGGCCGTTTATGTCGCAAGAATCAAAATTTATAGGGTTTTTTCCCGCTGACCTAGAACTATGAAATTTGGTAAGTAATATCGTCTTATTCATTTGTAATTCTGTACGGAACCCTCGGTGGGCAAGTCCGACTCGCGCTTCTCCGGTTTTTTTTTACATTGTCATCTGGGAAACCGGTGCAACCCGTGTCGAAACGTCAGAAATAAAGGTAAATAAATATCGTTAGTTAAATAAACAATAATAATTTACTGTCCTACTTTGGTTAATTAACGTCGTGGGTTTGAGACATATGAAAAGATTAAACAAGAATATAATAAACTTGTCATGAAGTAACTGTGATGTCACTTGGTTATAAACTGGCTATGTCTCCAGTCAATATGAAACGCCATCATAACAAGGAATTTTATTCTGATTAAATTGGTGCTCAAAAAACTTATCGACGCTTCTAAATTCCGAGCAAAAAGCTAACACTTTAATTTTGTCTATTTTTCCATAAAAAATACTTGTTATTTTTCAATCTTGTCAGAAGGGTAATTACGTAACGGTTCGAACGCACGTTAGAACAACTCAACTGTATTTTTTCCATACAAAAAGTGACAAGTAGATCTACCTGACGCGAGTACAATGCGTTACGTGATCGACCTGCAGACATACATAATTTTATTTTCTCAATAAATGGCGGCGGCGACCGTTAGAACACATTCAGTCGTTTAAAATAGGAACTGCATACTAATGAGAGGATATCGCCAGTCCTTTTTAAAAATGCAAATTTAAATACGATTAGTGCGACAAGGAGAGCTGCTGTGTTTCCCCCACCAGAGGGAGCGAAATGAGCACATATTTGATGTTCAACTCCAAAATAGTTAACCTAGATGCATATTTTAATTATTACTCTTTACTCCATCAGGGATTTCATTTTACGTTAGGTGAATTAATTAATGGAAATTTAACGAACCTGATGCTATTTCGACAGCACTGAGGATAAGAGCAGTAGAGTATATTCTATATAGTAGGCAGGATTTTTTTTTAAAATCTCATTCGTGTTTGGTTGTCAACGTTTGTTGTAACTTGCACTAATAATAACGTCGCTGTCAAACTGACTGGTTAATAAATCGTTCGTGTGTACAATCGATATGACAGACAGGCTATAATAATAATAATAAAGGGGGAGTAAAGTTATAAATTCAACAAATTTACAACTTTTGGAGACAATATCCCTCAAATCTATCTCCGAAGCGGAAACCTATAAGTATCTTGGTATGTCACAGTCATTGGGTATTGAGGGTGAGGGCATAAAGCGGGCGGTGAAGGAGTCCTTCTTTTGTCGCTTGACAAAAGTACTTAATAGAAATAATATAACAATAAAAATAATAAACAAACTCTGGCTTGCATTTAAAAAATCAAAAAATCCTCAAAAAATTACTGTTTCTGAAAAAAAAAGTGTCCTTTACCACCTTGAGGGATCATTATAATTATCTCTATCATTGTTAAACGTTGTGAGGAAATTATATGAAAACAAAATCTAGTAGACACATCTCATTACCCACTAATAGACCTGCACATTTTTCAGCAGAATAGCAAAGGATACAGAAACTTAATAAAATCTATCTTATTAATTAATTTAGCAATTTTAAATAAATCCTCGTTATGAGTGGATTGCAAAAAATTTGTACATAGTTAAGAGCCTTAATCTAATTTACGATTTAACTTTTTACAGTTTCGTGACGGCAATTACCCATAAAAAATATATGGGTAATTGCCGTTATGAAACTGTAAAAAATTAAATCATAGATTAGATTAAAGCTCTTAACTATGTACTTTTTTTTTGCAATCCACTCTTATTATATCTGAACTCGGTGTGAAAATGTTAATAGTTTCTCATTCCATGTAACAAGTTTCATTAGCTATAGTCATAACATTGCACACTCCCCCGTCAAAATGCCAATAATGTTTACACAACACACACGTGGCGCTAAACTTATTCAAAGTTTCCCCAAGACGTCTTAAGCTAGGCATTCACAGTAAGCGCCTTCATTCAAGGGGACGTTATTTTGACTACATTTACCGGACACGCTACGTTGCTGTCACTCGGTCGTGGTTGTGTGTGTGTTGCTTTGACATTCAATGGCGCGCCATTTGTCGCTGCGGCAAATCGATGCATCCAAATGGACGTAATATTTTGACCACATACCGGGTACGCTACATAGCTGTCACTCGGCGGTGATTGTGTGTGTTGCTTCGACATTTAGGTACCGGCGCACCATTTTCTCTCTGCGAAAATTGGATGCATCCAAATGGACGTAATATTTTGACCACATGACCGAGTGGCGCCTCATGTAGCTGCAAATGGATGGACGTTATATTGTTCCAACATTGAATTTTACTGACCCATTCGGATGGCGCATTGTAGCGTCGCGATAGCTTTCCATCTGTTTTGATATCCAACAGGCCGCGCCATGGTGATTCTTAAAAAACCAGCTAAGTGTGAGTCAGACCCGCGCACGAAGAGTTCCGTACCATTATCTATGAAAACGGCAAAAAAATCACGTTTGTTGTATGGGAGCCCCCTTAAATATTTATCTTATTCTGTTTTTTAGTATTTCTTGTTATAGCGGACATAGAAATACATCATCTGTGAAAATTTCAACTGTCTATCAAGGTTCATGAGATACATACAGCCTGGTGATAGACGGTCAGACGGACAGACAGCGAGGTCTTAGTAATAAGGGTCCCGTTTAACCCTTTGGGTACGGAACCCTAAAAAACGTAAGAGGCTTTTCAAACACTATCCTTACCACCCCCCACATTTACTGTGGTGTTCAGTAACTAACTAACAAGGAAAGGTACCCAACTGTCCCGCTCCGATTTGATTTATTTTTATATATGTTATAGAGTAGTCTAAAATAACAGGCAAGTATTTTTTTTAGCTGCCCAAGCTCAATCTATTGGGAGAAATTGTCCTTCAAAATACTGAAAAGTGATCAAACCCTCTAACTTCTGTAGAGAGATTTGTTCAAGCAAATTGATAATTAATTACTGGTTTCATTATATATGTTGGAGAACATGATACAATTATGGACACGGGTTTTGTTATTTCACCTCAAACTCATCCTACTAATCCTACTAATATTATAAATGCGAAAGTTTGGATGTTTAGATGTTTGTTACTCAATCACGCAAAAACGGCTGAACGGATTAAGATGAATTTTAGTATACATATAGTGAATAGCCTGGATTAACATATAAATTACTGTTATCCCGGGAATCATCTCCTAAGGGAGCGAAATGGGGGCGAAAGTTTGTATGAACCTATGATATAAACGAATTCCACGCGGACGAAGTCGCGGGCAGAAGCTAGTATTTTATATAAAACAAGGCACGTCAAAGTTTCATACTACTAAAAATAAATCAAATCGGAGCCGGACAGTTGGGTACCTTTCCTTGTACAATCAGAATCTGTACACAATATCTAACATATAATTTTTAGTGATTTCAAAGATATCATAATATTACAAAGAATGGTAAGGGCAACCGCTGAGCGTTTAGAAAACGCTACGTGAGGATCACCCGCCAACTATCTTTAAACGTCACAGTTTTTACATCCATTAAGTGATTCTGGTCGCTACTCCATTCGACTTGTTGGAGCGGTCGTGAATGGCCAGCTTTAGAGCGTAACCAGGCGCTTCCCACTCACGTGCCGTGGTTACCGCTGCACTCTGCAGTTACCTGATTCGTTACATGTGCACCACACATAGAACGGCAATGACACATGTTACTATACACGCCATGGACATACATCGTTTTTCTATAGAAGTGGAGAGCGATTCCGCGCTGCAAAAGCGAGTTTATGTGCCGTTTGTGACTGGTGACATGTTCCAAAATAGTTTTATTTTTATGAGGTTCATGACTTACGCACACTAATAGTAATTATGTGTGCAAGGCAGAAACCCGGAAATTGCGTCTCGATTCGTTACCGCTTTGGCAACATAAGTAAACAATTGATGTTTTCAAACGAATAAGTCAACATTGAATTTTAAGTTTGTTCAAAATATTGTACCTATGTACTTACAATACTTACATTAATACCCTTTAGTCAAGTCGTATTTTTTAAATCATTGAATATGTAAGAACTAGGTGAGTTATTAACGCTTATGTCAGACTTTCCACAGCACTAGGAGGTAGGTACATCTAGGAAGGTAAAGTACAGCTGCAAAAATATATATGCTACCGAAAACCAATTGATTGTGCAGCCGGAATTATTGTTCCAGCCGAGTTGGTTATCTTTGGTACACAAATAATCTTGCTTTTTATCTCTATTATGTTTTTTTTAATTCGTTAATGTGACTATATACATTTCCTTTTCTCCTTTCTTTTTAATATTGTAGTTACGTTTTGTCCCGTACTTCCAGTAGTCAAAACTCTTTAGTTTAGTATTCGTTTCTATCAGCTCTACGCGCTGCAATTTATTGAGTTACTAGACTCCGACTTCAGAAACCCTTAAAGCGTATTTGCACAATAAAACTTAGAATTTGAATTGAACTACTTAGACTCACAAAATACCGCTTACAATATAGTGCACAGCCAGTCAACCTGCAGTTCTGCCGTTATCGCTGAGAGTTGTCCTGTTCGGGCTAGGCGAGGGCCGGCTGATTGAAATCGCTGTCGTGGTCTCGGTTGAGTGCGATCACAACGAGCTACTATTAATATGTGGGAATCAGATAAAACATTTCTTTTCTGGTAGCTGGTTCGTCCAGTAAATTGCATTTGATCCTATTTCAAATTGTTTTATTGCCCCGAACGATTAACCGTTGTGATTGGTAATGGGCAAAAATATTTTGGGATTGTTTTCGGCTGGTACGCGCTACGCATACGGTGACAGCGAGTCATGGATCTTAATGAAGGTTAATTAGGTAGATAGTTAAATTGAAATGAACTTATTGAAATTAAATAGGTTTTGTATTTGCCTGTGATTCCTCATTATATATGATGCCGATACGAGTCCTATAAGTAAGGGCTCATTTAAATAGGTCGTTACAGCCCGCGTCCCGCATGCGTGGACCTCGCGTTGTCATGTTTTTTCCTTAAAAAAATACAAGAATATCAGGAAATCCCTATCGACAAGAGAAAATTAACCCTTAGTTTGTGGTATGGTTAGTTGTTCAATACACATGCTTACTTTAATTCAAAATTTGAGTGTTTGATTGTTCACACGTTCATACAGGAACAATAGTCACATATACAACTAAAGTATTTCAGTGTATTAATTATTTGCTGCATGTCATGTGAAGAAACTTTTAGCTAAAATGCCGTTGAAGTAAATTTATCTTGACTGTCCCTTTTTTGAGTTTGTGAGCTAACAGGGGTTGATTTAAAATTTCGCGTTTAGGTAGATACTAGTGATAGGAAACATGTTTTATAATGTGATGTTTAAATATGAATCCATAAATAACACACACACAGCTTAAAATGAAACTACTTTTAGAAATGTAGGATACATATATGTTTGGTATCCAAGTATTAATTTATTCATAGTGTATATTTTGTTAGTTATTCTCTAACAGTTTAAATATAGCTGGATACAGATATTCAGACATGATGTCTTTTCCCCAGACAAAGTCGACATGGCCCCATTGTTTGGGCTTCATCACCTCATGGTGTACCACGTTGGGCAGACTGCCTCTCAGGTGTTCAACATCCTTCACGTTAGCGATTGGGTCAGCGCCACCAGCAAACAACGCAACTTTCGTCGTCACTTTTGTTAAGTCATAATCTGGTGGACTTGCGCTCCCATATTTAACCACATTTTTAAGTAGTCCATAATCGTACTGTGCAAAACGTTTCTGTAAAACGAGCTGATCGAAATGCTCCAAACTTTTCCTCGACGTAGCTCTAGGATAGTGTCCAAAGACAACTCCTGTCAGGAATTCTTCTTCAACTCCTTTTGGATCAAATCCCGAACCAGGGAATAACACTCCAAACCCGCATGCCACATAACTGACAACACCTTTGCTGCATACAAAAGTTATAAGATCTGATGTTGCTGAATGATTCCGAAGTAGTTCATGAACATTGGCCACTCTTAAAACTGTTGCGATGGCCGGTCCTGCTGCAGCTACGATAGATATAGGTGGTTCAAGATTGTTCAAAAAAGCTACTGGTGCTAATGCGATGTACAATTCAATCCTCTCATTGTATTCCGGTCTTAATGAAGTAAGCACAAAATGCGCAGTAGTTCCCTGCGAATGACCGACAGTGTAAACACTCTCACTGTTGGTTTTTCCCCGAATGAAGTCTATTGTGGCAGCGAGGTCATAGTAGCCGATTTCGTGAAAGCTGAAATCCCAGAATGTCGTGTCCTTGTCAGGATTTAAGCTAACATGGCGTCGCCCGTACAAAGTACCCCTGTTGTTACCGATCCAAACGTCGTAGCCCGCTGTAGCCAAAGTGATCACCATTGAGGTATTGCCTCTAATTAGAAACGTATCACACGAATCAGCGATTCCATGGAATAACAGTATAGGAGGTTTCTTGCTGGCTTGACGGTCACCTGGGACATGAAAGAGCGTGAGGATGTATCCGTCTTCAGTCACTACGTCGAATTGCTCAACGGTATGGCCGTATTTGCTCACTAATTGCGTAAAATTAAGCTTTCCGTCTTCTGCGAGCGTCGCTTCCGAGAATTCGTCAAAAATTGATGGCGACTCAGAATTTATATCAGCTTCGCAAATATGCAAGCCACCAAGAAATATACATATTAATGCGTAAACACAGGAAAGATGCATGGTGGTCTCGTTTTAATCAACTAATGACATCAAGGTTATTGAAAGCCTTTTATAGGTACCATCAACGTTATTTTGTCACACCTATCATTAATTTAAGGTTATTAAAATTCACAACATCTGGATAAATAATTAAACACGATGTGTTATTCAAAAACATGTATATGTCACCGTTAGATTATGAACACCGTCAGTTTATAATCTTACTCGCGATATTATATTGTTGAAAAATTGTGAACTGTCAAAACCTTTCACAATTTAACGCATTATTTATAAACTATCAATGTAAATTCATAAAATTGTGAACTGAAATCAAATCGGCTTGCTAGGGAAGGCATACACAATGACTGGTAATATGTTAGGTTTGTAAGGTAGCTTCAGTTGCCTGAATGGAAGACCGCCCAGAAAATAGGAGGCTGCCGGGTGACGAAATAAATGGAATAGAATATCTGGAAAAAATAAACCAATCTTGTTCATCGTAAGTCGAAGCTGATGCCAGTGGAATTAATTCATGCTAATTTCATTCAGTTCACCGAGCCTAGCCCGGCGCTCGGCCGGGCTTGGGCCGCGCAAAAACGCCGTCGTAATACCGGCAGTATACCGACAAGTAAGGAAATAGTGGGGCTAGTACAACTGACTCAGAGCCGCGACGCGAGTCGACAAAGACCTACCCTCCTCTTTCAAATTTTCATGGTGCGAGTGAGACAGGAGACGCTCATTCGCGGGCGAAGCGACTAAGCGGCAAGTTGTGCTAGACGTACTTGGCGAGAAAATTGTGAGATGATGGATGATAGGAGCTGTCTGTGAATTTTGTGATGTGTTGTCCTTCCTATATTTATTTTGTATGTGTAATAGTTTAGTTTTTTCGGTGTGTCGGTTGTAACACTGTAATGCCGTGTAAACATATTTGTAAATAAATAAAATGAACATGAACACAATCACGACACTCAACTAGGGACCCTGTCCCGGACGAAAAGTCCTTATAAGAAGTAACACAGTTAATTAATGTAGGTACGTGTAAATTCTGTATGGACGCATAAACTGTTATTATACGATCAAACATTGACTTAACACTTCCGCCGCCATACGTGTTGCTAAATAAATAATATTACTCAATACAAACACTGAGTTGCGTCAATGGTATTTTTGTTGTAATTAACATACCGTTCGTAATTTATCTGATTTCACGCTCGTAAAACTAATTGGTTCGGAACAAGAAACTCCATGCATTAAACTAAAATTTAATGTTTGCATCCCGTAGTCGTTTCTTCCAACTGTATGCGTTGTAGGGTTAGCTCTGTACTGTGGCGTGTAACCTTTATACTTATATTATAACAAATAAGATTGTGTAAAAAATACGCCTAATGACAAAAAAATAACGAAAAATTATGATGCTATATATTTAATGTTGCTTGTTAGAGAGAGAAAACATTCGAGGTCTATGACGTCACGGACGAAATGACGATCGTTTCATATGAAAGTAGCATTTAGCGGAAAAGGGACAGAATATACATCTTCGTAAAACTTCGAACACCTTATATTTTTTGTGATTACTTAAATTCCCTTGTGTTACTTTTGTCCCCATTTGACTAGGTATATTTTTAATCCTTTCTCAAGAAAATTCAACATTTGATCATATTATATTATAAATGGCGTCCAGGTCCTTATTATAGAAGTTAATTCATCGAGAGGTTCATGATGAGATATTATTTTAGAGAGTGGTGTTGATGAAAACGATTTAATTAGAATGATCAAATAAGATCAAGCGGATTACGATGAATAGTAATACAATGTAATGGTCAACCTTGAAATAGGACAGAAATTAAAAGAAAACCAAGGCGCTATTCGACTGAATCAATCTACAAGCTATGTCATGTAACAAGATCCTCGTCAACTAAATACGAGTATGTAATTATGTCTGACAAGGAATAATGTAAGTACATTGGTAAACATAATGGCAGTAAATACTAACCCGGGAAACCTCAGGAATATCAGAAGCAAATTTAAGACACCAACCAGGAACATAGAACATGTTCAACAAAAATAGTCTTTTAAATATATATTTTTTATTGTCCGTTTAATTTTTTTTTGCATATTGACCATTTATGAGCTTTATCTAAAAACCGATCGTTCTCTTAGAACTATGTCGTATAACTTATAACTAGCCTTAGCACAGGTTACTTGCCTGGACCATTATCTTAGACGTAAGAATAGTGATGTGATACACTTGATGTAAAATTTTTGCTTATAAATAAATAAAAATAATAAAATAAAATATATTGTCTTATTGTTTGTCTTTTCCCGATCTCGGACAACGCACGGACACGGAACGAACGAATGTATGAAATACCCGGTGACTGAGTGTCGGCCAGCACAAGGTCTGAACTTGGCAGTGTTATGTAAGTCATTCTTTACCCTAACAATAATCTTCCTATAACTTTTTGAGTATTTATTTCCTATAACTACATAAATTACCAAAATTTAAACATCCCCGACTTAACAAATATATCTTAGAACCATCTCGACGGAGAAGACTTTTGATTAATTAAAACCGCACTCAAATCTGTTCATCTGTTTGGGAGCTACGATGCCAAAGACAGAGATATTAAGTTTACAATGTGTAGGTAATTGTTATAAAACAACAGAACACACAAGGTGGACTGATGACCTGGTAAAGTCGCGGGAGTCCGCTGGATGCGGGTGGCGCAGGACCGTTCACTGTGGCACTCTTTGGGTGACGCCTATGTTCCGCAGTGGACGTCTTACGGCTGATCGGGGGTTAATAGTACATTATTGCAGAGGCTGGGAAACAGCAATTCGTGGATGAGTTGATTTTGTACGATGAAGCGAAACTGAATCCGACAATAGAGACGAATCCACGAATTGCCATTCCCGCCGAGGCAGAAATAGTGCTTTTCTCCAAAAGTGCGAGGAAATCGAATAATATTTTCAATCATCTTAAAACAGCGAGTATGTCAAAAACCTATCAAATTTCCGCCCAGCTTATTACTTAAAGTAGGTAGCTACACGGCATGACTCATGGTGCCAGTTTCAATTGACATACATTAAAAAATTTAAAATATTAAATTCGATCACATTTCTAAATGTTTTATGTAATAAAAATTATTAAAGATTAAACGGGATTGAAATTTAAACGCATTTTAGTTAGTTATGAATTCTATTTCGATGGTATTTTTATTTCTTCATTTGAAAATATTTGAGACATTTTTAAAAACGTCACTTCGATCACTTACAAAAGTAGGTAAGCGTTTTGTCTATGACAATTAAAAAAAGAAAACGCGGGATAACTTTAAGCACACTACAAACGGGCGCAATTTGTCACAGCAACATGCAATAGTTGGAAATAAGAGACAGCCATGCATGACTAACCAGTCTAACTAGAGCAAGTTGTTGTGACAAATTACTAGGCCTTTAAACGAACGAGCATTTGGCTGTTTGTAGTAATTTGTCTCAGTCTTAAAAGGTAAAAAAGTATACATTCATGGAATTTCATACTCTTTCCTGGACGCTAAAACTGTACGCTAAGACCTTTAACTTTTTAAATTTGCGCTCGTCAGTAACTAGGAACTTCACGTACTATTTTTGCTACAGTAAGGCGCACATTTCCGAAGTTTCCGAACATAATGGAGAAAAAATATTATATTTTGTCTCTTTCTTTCTTAGCTCACGTATGCCAGGAGCATCTCGAACAAGTGACGTTTATTCGGCCCATCATTTACACTCGACCGGCCGAAAACGTCATTCCACGCGATGACAGCATTGCCTAACGTCTAGTCTGTTGGACGGGTGCATTCGTAGTTAGACTCGAGTGATGATTTAAATGCAATTTATTGCGTTAGGCGACTTCTTGACATCGCGGGACGGAATCGCCATGCGGTTTTTCGTACTTTGACAGGAGCTTATTGATCTGGCACAAATTTCCTCACTTGGCGGTATACTGTCCGTATTCATTTTGCGCATTAGTGAGAGTTAAAAAAAACATGCGCGGAATCAGGGCGCTTGGGGTACTGCATTCGGTATACTGTCAGTATTAAATTTGCGCAGTAAGAAATTACTACAAGTGAGGAAATCGGTGCGACATGAGTAAGCTAACGTCAGGCAGTTATAGTACTAAATAGTATAAGCTAACATAATATACGGTAATATCAGAAACAGTATTATTTATTTTATGGAGGAACCAAAATATTTGCTGCTCGTGATGTGTCCTCGTAATTACCAACGAGCGCGCGATACACAACTTGTAGGTACCAGAATAGGTACTTAAAGGTATATAAATACTTAAAGGTATCTATATATGTCGCATTTATATCGAATGACGTATGACTCATAGACGCTCAATTTCGATCTTATAATAGGTATCGAACATCGGAAGCGAGCTGTGTGTAAATCATTTTCCGGATAGTTGAGTGAAACTATGTGCCAATTAGATGCGTTAACTCCGTCATTCGAGTTATTGGCGTAGGAACAAGGAATTATTAAACCATTGTGAATATCAGATTTGGGTTGAGATTTTGTAATTTCTATCATATGGCGCTATTCTTTTTAAACAGGCTCGCTAAATGAAATAACATACCTTGTTAATAACTTTAATGTATGTAAAAATATGTGATTCTGCCTTAGTTATCTTCTAAAGGAGTTTTAGCAGTTTTAGCAGTTTAAAATTTCGATTTCTAAAGAACTACTTGGACTGCTCCAAAGAAATTAGAAAATATACCAGAGAAATTAGAGATTTATCAAATACGAGTAGGTGCCATAGAACTTAAAAAATGCGACATATATATTATGTATTTTTTTATATAACTGGATTTTCTCCTTATTTCTAATAGAAATGAGTCAGTGAATTGAATTTAACAAAGACCAGTAGAAATATAATATTATTATATTTAATGATCTAAACAATAAGAGGAACAATTAGGAGCAATTTTCGCACCCAAAAGTTTTTCGGGCTACTTTGCGCATTTTGTAATATATGTAAATCAAAATGTTTATTATAATAATAAATGTTTACAAATGTTAAATTAGAACTAAAACTAAATTAAAACAACTAAAACTAAACATTTAAAAAAAAAAATATCTAAATTTGGGCCCCTAGGTAGCGTACCCATCACGCAGGCAGCATTCCCGCGCTGGATTGCAATAGCAATCTTTTGCGCAAGAAAGCTGCCTGCGCGAGGGTCACCCGTTGCCTCCCTCAACCGTTTGGCGAGTGACTTGTGGAGCTCCCGCGCACTCCTACCCCACGGTCCCAGTGTCTCGACGCCAAATGCAGTAAACTCGTATAATATATGTTATTTATATTTAATATTATATTCGTGTTTGTTTCGTATTCTATATAAAAATAAATAATAATAACAAAAATATTGTTATTCAACTTCAAATAAATAATTAAAACTACTCGGAATTGTATTTTAGATACGCGAAATATCTCTAAACACCTTCATGGAAATTCTTACTACATAAGAGAGACTTATTTTCACAAATCCCTTAGATACCGGTAGATCTTAAATATCTTGCGATTTATTGATTTTATTATAATTTACATCTAAGATACCGGTCGATATATATACATTTTATTATTTTTACGATTTATTAATCTTATGGCTTATAAAAATTCAATCAACTCTATTCAGGAAAAAAATAACAGATGTGTTTTGTAGCCGTAGCATCAGGTTCAATAATTTATGGCATGGCGCCACTTTGACAAAATATTTGTTAACGGCCGTTTCCATTTATAAATGTCTGTACTTTTAGCTGTGCACGTGTACCTATATATGCCCAGTATATACTTAGGTCCGCGCCAATCAAACGTGTTTTTTCTGTTGAGTATTTGGGTGTGTATTTTGACATGAGACTAACATTCCATGAGCACATCTTAAATCTTGCTGCCAGCGTGTCGGTCCCTGCATGGCGAGTCTGATTATCCTAAAATGCTGAGCCTACTTCTGCGGTTGTTTGTTCCAGATGTCTCCAGGATTGCCCTCAGGCCACGATGACGAGACTTGCTGGCCGTGCCACCAGCCCACACCGTGTCGCGCAGAAACTCGCCGCTGCTCCGTGCTCTCTCACAACTGAATGCTCTCTTGGCATCAGCACCTGAGTGCGATCTGTTTGCGTGGCGATGATGGGTCGCTGTGTGTTATGAATGCTGAGATACTGTGAGGCGATGGATTTTAGTCTGTCCACGCTACCGATGTAATTAATTGTTTAAGGTGTTATTTGTCTAGTTAAGTTTTCATGACGCATTGGATTTTCTATAATGTCATGTTAAATATTTTTGATAAGTAAATAAATACAAGACATTTTTTTTAAAGTTCAGCGCAACATTTTATATATTTATTTACATTTTGCATTCATATTTTTTTGATTATAATTGCAAAATAAAAACTTTTTCAAGTAGCTAAGCCTATCAGATTTTCATCTAATTATACGTTTTCCAAAAATATTTCGGAAGTATCGTGGACAAAAAATACATTAATATTAAAATAGACACCTAAAACCAATGGTTTTCCTAAGGTGGTTAGAAAAATCCCCTATATTTAGATAATTTCTTAGGATAAATCTAATTTCCTTGGAACTCGATGCCAAAGAAATCCGAAGAAATTAGGCAAAGGTACAAACATTTTTTTTATATTTATAATTATTTATTATATAATTTCATATTACAAAAATGTAGGAAATCGTAGACGATCGTAGAATCCATAAAATTAAAAAAGTTTAAAAAATTACGGCATTTTTTAAACATTCATTTGATTACAAATAAATTATCTCTTATATCTCTTATCTCTTATCTTATTACCGAAGTAATTAGATGTAGGAAAAAATCCCAAACAAACAGCTATATAAAAAAAACTACCGAAATACGTCCATCTATGCACAGGTTTATAGTTTTTGGGTGGAAGATGGTAACTAAACGGTACGGGGCCACAAGGTAGGAATTGTTAAAATAGTAAGATAGCGATATGACAGGCTGATCAAGCTGGCCAAAGAAATTGGTAAACTTTGAAAAATATATTAAAATTTTAGCCGTTTCTTAATTGCAAAACAGTTGTGGACGTGCCAAAGAGATTAGATTTTTAGACTTTGAAATTTTATGTTCCGTGTGAAAATCTGCCAATCTTATTAATGAAAATGATGGTTATTAGAATGTTAACCTCCCAAAAAAAAACTTGACCCTCGTAGTTAAATATTTTCGAAGTTAACATGGGTGGACAAGTGCAAACACGAAATATGATATTCACCGTGTAACAAATACAATAAATATTTATTTAAAAACAAAGGGAGGCCAGTTTTAATTTTATCATAATCTCATTTATTCGTCAAAGGCATAAATAAATACCTACAGTACACCCTCGTCAAATCATTCCATATACTCACTTGATTTCAATAATTATTGACTGTCCCTCCCAAATTACCGTCAATTTTACTCAAAAATAGAATCACAAGGGATCAGGTAACGAGTCATTCCATCAGTCATTCTGGCTGACGCGTTGATAAATAAATAAATACGGATTCAATTGTTTTATTGCCTCGAACGGTTAATGATCGGTAATGGAAAAAATCATTTGGGATTGTTTTCGGCCGGTACGCATACGGTGACAGCGAGTCATGAATCTTAATGAAAGTTAATTTGGTAAATAGATAAATTGAAATAAAATAGGTTTTGTACTTGCCTGTGATTCCTCATTATTATGATGCCGATACAAGTCCTATGAAATCAATACTCGCGCGACTTGACTAAGCTATAAGGAAGGCACATTTAAATAGGTCGTTACAGCCCGTATCTTGCATGCGTGGACCTGGCGTTGTCATATTTTATCCTTAAAAAAATACAAGAATATCACGAGATCCCCGTATGCGGGATGCGGGATCTATCGATGAGAGGAAATTAACCCTGGTAGGGTTGGTTGCTCAATACAAATGCTTACTTTAATTCAAAAATTTGAGTGTATGATTGTTCATACATTCATACAGGAACAATCAAGGCATAATTATACAACTAAAGAATTTCAGTGTATTTCTTATTTGCTTCATGTCATATGAAGAAACTGAAGAAAACTCTTATGGCCTGTTTCAAAAACGCTAATGAAATCAATTTTGGCTAAAATTCCGTTGAAGTTAATATATCTTGGTCTGTCCCTTTTTTAGTTTGTTAGCTAACAGGGGTTGATTTAAAATTTCGCATTTAGGTAGGTACTAGTTATAGGAAACAAGTTTTATAATGTGATGTTTAAATAATGATTCCATAAATTGATAACAGCATAAAATGAAACTACTTTTAGAAATGTAGGAATAAATGTATAATTGTTATCCAAATATTAGTTTATTCATAGTGTATATTTTGTTAGTTATTCTCTAACAGTTTAAACATAGCTGGATACAGATATTCAGACATGATGTCTTTTCCCCAGACAAAGTCAAAATGGTTCCACTGTTTGGGCTTCATCACCTCATGGTTTACCACGTTGGGCAGACTGCTCCTCAGGTGTTCGACATCCTTCAAGTTAGCGATTGGGTCACCGCCACCAGCAAACAACGCAACTTTCGTCGTCACTTTTGCCAAGTCATAATCTGGTGGACTCTCGCTCCCATACTTAACCACATTTTTAAGTAGTCCATAATCGTACTGCGCAAAACGTTTCCGTAAATAAAGCTGATCGATATGCTCCACACTTTTAATCGACGTCGCTCTAGGGTAATGTCCAAAGACAACTTCTGTCAGAAATTCTTGTTCAATTGCTTTTGGATCAAATCCCAAAACAGGGAAAAACAATCCAAACCCGCATGCCACATAACTGACTACACCTTTGCTACATACAAAAGTTATAAGATCTGATGTTGCTGAATGATTCTGAAATAGTTCATGAACATTGGCCACTCTTAAAACTGTTGCGATGACCGGTACTGCCTCAGCTGCAATAGCTGCACCTGATTCTAGATTGTTCAAAAAAACTAGTGGTGCTAATGCGATGGTCAATTTAATCCTCTCGTTGTATTCCGGTCTCAATGAAGTAAGCACGAAATGCGCAGTAGTTCCCTGCGAATGACCAACAGTGTAAACACTCTCACTGTTCGTTTTTCCGAGGGTGAAATCTATTAAGGCAGCCAGGTCATAGTAGCCGATTTCGTGAAAGCTGAAATCCCAGAATGCGTCCGTGTCAGGATCTAAGCTAACATGGCGTCGCCCGTACAAAGTCCCCCTGTTGTTCCCGATCCAAACGTCGTAGCCTGCTGTAGCTAAAGTTATCACCATTGAGGTATTGCCTCTAATTAGAAACGTATCACACGAATCAAGGATTCCATGCAACAACAGTATAGGAGGTTTCTTGCTGGCTTGACGGTCACCTGGGACATGAAAGAGCGTGAGGATGTATCCGTCTTCAGTCACTACGTCGAATTGCTCAACGGTATAGCCGTATTTGCTGACTAATTGCGTAAAATTAAGCTTTCCGTCTTCTGCGAGCGACGCTTCCGAGAATTCGTCAAAAATTGATGGCGACTCAGAATTTATATCAGCTTCGCAAATATGCAAGCCACCAAGAAATATACATATTAATGCGCACAGGACACGATCCATGGTGGTCTCGTTTTAATTAACTAATGACATCATGGTTATCGACAGCCTTTTATAGGTACCATCGACATTCTTTTGTCACATCTATAATTAATTTACGTTTATTAAAATACACAACATCTGGATAAATAAAGGCATTTAGGGTTCCGAGCCAAAAAAGTTAAACAAGTGCGACTGTCTGTCACAACGTTAAATATCTCAGGAACCTTATGCTATCGATTTGAAATTTGAAAAAGTTGTAAACCAGCCTAACGCACGTGTACGGAAAATGAAAAATGTAAACATTTTTTTTTTCCTATGAAAAATTAAGTATATGAGGGGGGCAAAAATTCAAAGTCTAGTAATTAGGTCAAGTGGGGTATCAATGACAGGGTTTCAGATGCACATTTTAAATATGATTTTTATATTTTTTATGGTGAAGAATTATCGATTAATGAAGGAAAATGTAAAAAAAATACCCCCCCCTCTCTTGTTATAATTATTAAATTAAATTAAATATGATTTATTTCGGACTCGAGGTCCATAATTTGTTAGTTACAGTATACTTACAGCTAATGTTAGTAAGATAGGTATTACATACAAATAATCTACAACTAAAATCGACGGTGGGAGGCAAGAACTGGAGCGTGCGCCTGGTCCCAATGTCGCATAATCGGGCAATCCGCCCGTTCAACAAATGCTTGTAGGATGCTGTTGGTGCTGCTCCTCACTCTCGTCATCATAGACGCCATTCTGTTGCGTAAGATTGCGTGGAATCCCGGCACGTCCGCCGCCGCGAACATGCCGGACGCACTACAATAACGAGGGAGCCCCATCAGCATCCTGAACACATTATTATATTGCACCCTAAGTACGTTGACGGCCCGCTGCGTATAGCTAACCCATAGTGCACACGAGTAGAAAGATTGGCAGAATGCCTTAAACAGGGTAACTTTCACACTCTCACTACATCGTGCGAACCTACGCGCCAGCATATTACCGCGGACCGCCAACGCTCGGCGCTCCCTCTCTACATCCAGATCATCACATAGCGTGTCTGCTACCCAGTGCCCTAAGTACTTAAATTTAGAGACTCTTTTTAGTGTTGTGCCTTCAAGTACAACTGGTGGAATAGAGTCGTATGTTTTCTTCCCGGCCTTAAACAACAACAATTCACTTTTTGCCGCATTGTACTTAAGGCCATGGGCAGCAGCGTACCTACGTACCGTATTATTACAGGAAAAATGTAATTTATAAATATTAATTATAATAGTATCTCTATCTAGGTTTTGTTTTCTTTGAATCGTCAAAAATCATTTCTGGATTAAGTTTGTAATTTAATGACATTTGTATTAATATTTTTTTCTTTAAATACCTATTAGATTATTCTGAAAGTACCTCCTTTCAAATAAAAAATATTGGAATCGGTTCACGTGACAAAGAATTATCGCTGAAAAATCAACATACATATACTGAGTTCCTTAGTCTGGCGCTGTACTTCTCACGACGGTACTAGTCCAGATTTAGACACTAAGCTTCTTAGGATGTTTCTAGACGGGCTATATTTTTACGGAAATGTGTGGACGGCAACTATGGGCATCTTGTTCTAGCATGGGAGTAAGAACAAGACGCCCATAGATGCCGGCCACACATTTCCGTAAAAATATAGCCCGTATAGAAGCCTCATTATGTTACTGTAAAAATGACTGTAATTGTGTGAGCCTAATAAATAAATAAATAATAAAACTAAAATATAAGTAGGTAACAAACCATTATATTTCATTATGCCACTACATTTATTTGTTCTTAGATTCTGAATAATTAGCTGACGAGATCTGGAATCGTTAATCTCGACCTCAGAATTTTAACGCGATATCACGAATTACCAATTTCAGTTCGAAATTGCATTTCCTACCTCCTAATATTCGTGTATGCCTTGCCGAATACGAGTAGGTATCGTCAGTGTATCTAGAAAAGAGATCACGCGGGAAAATTGGCTACGCCTGCCACAGGTATTAATTTTATTATATCTCTATTTATTCAGCGGGTAAGCAACAGGGCAGGCGGCTTTGTTTCCTAGTTATTAAATTTACATATAAATAAGTTATTTAAGTAGGTAGTCTGGTAAATTTCCACATGTCACGTTGCCGGTCGTAGCAAAAACACGTGACTAAAGAAAACTTGACGGTGGCGGCACTTAGCATGTCTACTTTCTGAGTTTTACTAAGCTGATTTTTAGGGTATCGGAACCCTTATAGTTTCGTCATATCCGTCTGTCCGTCTGTCTAAAACTATAAAGTGTATTTGGATGAAATTTGGAGTAAAGGTGTATTTTGTTAGCCGCTAAATAGTTGTGCAATGAAATGGCTAAATTTTTTCGGCGTGCACTACATACAAACAATACATGTAATTGCATGACAAATAATTAAAAAGCATTTTAAGTCCACATGGCACATCAATGTTAATTCAAGTAAAGTATTTATTTATTGTAAACTGTGTACAAAGGTGTTTTAAATTTACAGAACCAACAGTCGCCCATTTCGAGCATACAATATTTAGCTTAACACTAAATTATAATATCCTATATTTCATAAAATATACTCATTTAAATTGTAAAAAACATGTTCTATGAGATCTACACTTAAATCGATTACTATCTAAAAATTTAATTTCACCTGCATTAAAGACACGTATAGCGGAGCGGTATGGAAAGCGCTTTTGTAATATACTGAGTTTTTAGCTCGATAGGTCTTTCAAAATAAATATAAGGTTTCTCAGCAATTTCTTTGATTACAGGATGATTCAGGAGACGTGAGCAGGACCAACCCTACACAGTCTAAATACATACATTTGATTAGGTACTGCTTGATGTAGTCAACGTGATCATATTATGTAAATAGATAGGTAGGTTTAGTTGCGTACGAGTCCTACGGTCGCAATTCTTTTCTTTTCATATAATCTGGGCTAGCACCGACTTCAAAACTGACAATAATTGTATATATATTTTCCTAATAAATTGATTGTCTTCTAAGCAGCTAATAAATCCTACTAATATTATAAATGCGAAAGTTTGGATGTTTAGATGTTTGGATGTATGTTACTCAATCACGCAAAAGCAACTGAACGGATTAATAATGGAATGGAATACTTTTTATCCCGGGAATCATCCCCTCATAGATGAGTGAAACTATTTGTAATTTTACACTGCTTCTAGGTATTTCTTAACTTCTACAGTATTTTTCACCTTAAAATACCTATAATTTGAAACTACTTTGAGTCCCGACGACCGAAATTCGGGAGCGCGCCTGAATATGCCCCAGGGTTTAGAAACAGGGAAGGCATTATATAACACGCGATATTCCTTAAACAAATCAAGGCCCAATGACGTCAGGCGTAAAATGACAGGGACGAATGTATCGCGTGACATTTCTTATCTTTTCCCGATGAACTTCAAATTTCAAAATTAGAATACTGGGAGCCCCTCACGCACACATTCACAGGGACACCCTCTGATTCGCTTGAAATGCGACGAAAATAGGTTTTATAAATACCAATTTATCAAAAAGCTCTCTGAACACATGTTCGCTTAAAGAGTGATGGATGTGAATTTGTATCTACTTCTCAAATCAATAAAGGAACGGTGACTTAAAAAAATACATTAAGAAACAAACAGTCGTACATGATAAGTTAGTGTACAGACTACATTTAGCATAAGAATAGACCTATAATTTCCTTGAATTCTCGATAATAGAAGAGACAAGCAAAGAGAATTAGAAAATTAAGACAGCTGCTAAGTAGGTATTAAGTACACAACGTTGCACTTCAATAGTGACTGACTTCTTTGGACTGTAGGCTACGGTAGGACTGTTATCATATCATGCATGTTTGATACCTTAAATAAAGCACCTCCGACACATCTAACATAACTCTCGACTATCTCGACAGACAACACCTTCGGTCATATGTTAAAATGGAGACCATAGGCGGAGAGAAAGACTTTGGTTGTATCACTTAATTTATTACTAATATTTAGGAACAGGTCGGTTCGGTCGAGTTGAAGAAGAGAGCTAGCCCTCGTACATTTTCTTTATATATTTAATATATTATTAACTTTATTGACATCTATCGTTAATGCCGTGAACTAATTACATTGCTTCCTGGTTTATACCGATAACTGAATACACCTAATTGACAAAGTAAATGATTTGCTAATTATCGGTTAGATGGCGTGACCATTTTCATACATTAGTAACGCCATCTAATTCATTAGTGCAATATTAAAAGGATCATCTAATATATAAGGAACACGGCTGATGGCGCTACACTGCGTGGGCGCAAACTTACTTTATGTTAGTAGGTACTAAACATATTCTGCCACCCGTTGAATTAACTATTTAGCAGTAAATAGGTACTTCAAAGAATTATTCTAAGAATGGGCAGAGCTCTAGCTCTAGGTAGGTTTTAACACGCTCTCAGATCGGTTCATCCGTTTGGAGGCTACAGTGCCACAAACAGAGACACAGAAGATACACTGTTAAAGGGATTAATTAAACCGAATTATTTTTCTTTTTCACACTATGTGTGTGACGTGTATTACAGGTTTATTTGAGCTCATGAATTCGGTACATGTTTGCTCCCCAAAGGCTACATTCGTATTGTTACATGCATCAATACACTGAGTGGGTACACACGCGTGGACATGTGTGCTCACTGCTCACGTCCTGTGAGACCAGCTGTTTGTGCGCTAGGAAACTGGTTAAATTAAAACTACTTCAAGAATGAGTATAATTTATATGTTTGTTATAAAGGTGGGTCATTGTCAGTCCAAAAAACAAAAGTCGTCTTTTCGGTGGTCAATAGTTAAGGGCTTATGTTTATATAGCCGTTAATGCGGACTCAGGGTTCAAACAAAAATTAGGCTTTATAGCCCTTGACTTTGGCAATGTCCACCGAAGAGACGCGAACCGAAATCTGACAATGACCCAGGTCACCATTCCATCCTATCTTTAGACACGTCCAAAGTTATGGTCTTATTTTGTAGGCGGTCTCATTTTGTATGAGGCTTCTGCTACTTAAGATTGGTATGATCGAAACATAATATGTATGAAAACTCTGTACCTATTGTCTACGTTAAAGACGCCTAGTTTTTTGTCCCTAATTTCAACCTCATAGCTTGACCTTTTATTAAGTGATGGGGCGTTGGTATACTAATTTCAATCATATCCTAAGGCCAACCAGGAAGCCTAGCAAACTCTTCATGTTGCCGATGGCTTTAAGTCTATGATGGCTGTGACAGACGGACAGACAGACAACTGAGTGATCCTATAAGGGTTCCGTTTTTTCCTTTTGAGGTATCGGAACCCTAAAAACATCAGATTAAATTTGCAATCAATAGATAACAACGTAAATTTATTATTTTTGTCTTTTAACCTTTAGCAAATACTCTTTTCAATACATTTGTAAGCAAAATGTATAGGATGAACTCGACCGTAGAGTCCGAAGACAATGTCCGACATCTGCAACAGCTCTATCACATGGGAGATACTGCAATATGAGTGGAAATCCATTAGCCAAGAAACGCTACACAAACTTGTAGAAAGAAAGCCAAGAATCTGCTCCGAAGTGAAAAAGCGTCGAGGAGGATTTTTCGATGAGAAAAACGTTTAACTTTTTTATTATTATTATGTTCCCTTTTTTCTCGATTGTAGGCTGCAAAGTAATATTTTCATAGGAACTTCATAAAATGTTGATTATTTGTATATTTTGTGTTTCGTCTTAAACTTTTTGATGGCGGTGTATATTCTTGTAGCTAGGTAAAACGTAAGGTGAGAAGTATACCACCAGTTCTCTTAGTTTTTCATTATATGTTTCATTTTTAGATTTTTTAGTTGGCTAAATAAATTTATCATTTATGATCTGAATATTTATTTTTTCATATGTACTAAGCACCTTACAGAAACCAAATAGTTTGTTATAATTATTTTTATATTGCAGTTTAGTTTTTTTTTGGCACTATATTTTTATCTGTATACAGATAAGGTACATATACTATAGTGTATGTATCTTATCTGGGTATGTTTTATATGTGCATCCATATGTGCTAATTCGAAACTACTCAACGGATTTAGATTATTTTAATGCTTATCGGATAATAGGGTACACCACATAATTCCGAAGAGTCATTTGTCCGAAGGCATATTATTTCTGAATTTCATAATTCCGAACCCATATTCCACTGAAAGATTTTTGTTTTTTCAGGATATAATAGCCCTAACTTAACCTACTTATAATATTAGAGCCGAATCTCATTCGCGATACAGAATGTTTCAAACTTAATTACCATTTATTACTAAAAACTTAACTAACACATTTTTATTTTGCGAATGATAAGTACGTTTTGGGAACATTAAGTTTAGTGGGCTTCGGATCTAAGACGGTTAAAAAACACATTGTATTTATTCTATTAAACCATCTTCGTCCAATATATCGTTTATCAAAAAAGGCTTCCGGAATTTTGAAATTTCGAAACAGTAATGTGTTCGGACAAATGACCCTTCGGAATTATTGTGTGTTCCCATGTTTTTATCATGATAAACGTCCCCGTAGGTGATGGCAGTACCACTGGATTTCTTGAGGTATTCACGCGAAAAAAACCGGGGCAAAAGCAACTGGAACAAATTCCAGTAGCGTTCGCAATGTAGGTGTACGGCCAGCAAGGTACTAATTACCTCCCACCGATTTAATGCAACGCCGCATTGCGGAGTGAATCCAACGAGCGCACAAGATGATCCGGGTATACAATCTACAATGTTTTACATCAGCTAAAATGCATGCTTCTATGGCGATATTATAAATGCAAAATTAAAAGTCTGTCTGTTTGTTATCTTTAAGGCCGAATATTTATTTTTTATAGGTCTATTTATAAGGGTTACTTTTACCTGTAATTGAGTACCGGTATAGGGTCGTGGACCCAAAAGATAAACGTTTTATTACTATCTCATCTTAAATTTTTTTTTCGAGGAGTTTTAACCTAGTTTGTACACATTTTATTTTGTATACGATTTGGTATATTATCAAGTTGTATTTTAAACCCTCCTATTACAACACAGTATTTTATAAAAAAAATGGTTTTATGCTGAAGTATGCTATTTTGCCTAGAAGATGAATGGCGCCCATTAGTTAAACGTTTTGACACCAATAGTTGAACAAAGAAAAACGTATCACCTCGCTGCCTCTTACCTTTGGTCTAGTTATAATTATTATCATTGTTATAACAGTTTATACTAGTGAACAACAACAATATTGATAATAAACACAAAAGAAAATAATTCAAATGTACCGTTTACATATGAATACAATTATAAGTGATTGTTTTTTTACATATTAGTAATTAAAACAATTTCTAATTAATGTACCTATCATTGGAATGAAATAGATAAATTGGTGGGTTTTATATGTATGAGTCAGATTTCATGTCAGGTCCGTACCTTGTTATTAAGATGTTTATTTTACTAACCGCTGCCTAAAACTTGAAAGAACAAATCCTGTACGTTCAAGTTTTGGGCACGATATCTAAGAAATGAACGAACAAAAATCAACAGAGAGTTCACTTATTGGAATGAAAGCCAAAAGTTGAACGAGTTAATTTTGTTCTGCGCATGGTTCTTTGTTGAACAATAATGGTGCTTCTCATAGTTATACACCCCAAAATAATCGATTTGAGATTCGATTGCGTTCAACTTTTGGTTCAAAAATTAACGACTCATTAAAGCCATAAAAGTTCTATGCATCTTTTCAATCAGAATTTATAGGTTATCAGCATTTGAAAAAACTATTTGCCCAAAAGATGAACGCCATTCAATCTATTGATTCAAGTGCACAAAATTGGAACCATTTTGTTGTTGGAACCAAGTTGGAATGGAACACGAAAAATCTCTTCAATTAAATATAAATATGCGATTCATAGTAAACTATTAAACGCAATAATCAAGAATACATATCACACATAAGAATGATAGATAGATTAGATTTGATAAATTTATTTTACGATTAAAATTACAATATAAATTTGCATAAATGTCAAAATTACAAGAATTCCTTCCAGTCAATATAATTGAAATATAAAAATAAATTATTATTCTGTCTCCCAAAAAAGATCGTCATTTGTCATAAAATATAATTAAAACAAAACTATTCATATGTCAAAATAATAAGGTATATATACATTTCAAAACATAATTCTCTCAATAAAGACTATCACTAAAACTTAAAACAGAATTTAAGAATACTTAAATTTAATTACATTTGATAAAATTATACAGTCAACAGGCGAGGCGGCAATGTCAATTTAATATACATAATATACATCATTTAAAAAATAAGTTACATGTACTCGTTCACGGAGTACAACAAAAAAAATCTCGGTTTATACGTCTAAACGTTTCGTTCAATTTTATACGTAATTTACAGTTTAAATTTGAGGGCGCTTAAGTAGATCTCCATACAAACGGGATTTTTGGCGCGAAGCCCGGACGCGATGATTGCTTACCGCCGCGTGTGTGGCGTACCTAACGCACTGGGAGTATATATACCACCCTTGGCAAAGGGATGACACATTTTTTATTTAAGTTTTTTGACAAAACGTTCAACTATTTGGGTGGCGTTCATCTTTTGGTTCCACCAACCTAATGTTTGTTACAATGTAATCAAGTAGATATATTGATTTAAACCTTCACAGTTCTCACATATAATTTTTACCATAAGGGACTTAATCGCGAATAATTAACTTATTTATTTATCTAATAAATAATATAATTATTCGCGATTAAGTCCCGATTAGTAATAATTATGTAGGTTAGGTAATCAAGTTTTGTAAGTCGATTTTCAACCACTTCCATTTAGTTATTTATATCGATTTCAAACTTTGAAATTAATATATAATAATGAAGTACCACCTAGTTGATCTGATAGTGAAACTTTTCAACGACTTTTAGTGACAACAATATCATGCAATCTGTTGGGTTTCATTTTAAAGCTGCAGTCCAGCCTAAAATATATAGGTAGATAGATGAATATACGATTTTCAGTCCTGTTCCCTACACATAATATACTTGTTTATAGACATGATTGTACTAAAATAATGTTGCTTTTTTATAAAATATTGTTATGCTTCATTGCTGCCGATGAAGCCATTTTAATGATATTTTGTACAATCGGAGAAGGATAACCGACGAAACTTTTTATTCCGGGTATCATCATTCTAGAGAGCTAAAAGATTGTGAAATTTCATATAGTGCGATCAAAAAATTCTACACGGCTAGGACTTAGACGTATTTTCACTTCATTTGTAAAAGAGCCATAAAAAATCCTGTCGGGCGTGACATTTGATATACCTATGTCATTCTTAAAATGACATTTTACGCTAATACTCCTGTTCAAAGACCTCTCACACTGTCCATTTTGTCTCCCGTCCTCAACTAAGGAAACCATCAGTTCAAAGGGTGTTGATATCGGGTTATTGACAAAAAGCTTGATTGATACACCCTCTGTCGTGGAAGGGTGATCGATCACAATCACGCCTATATGCCGTGATTGGATTGATAAGGAGCTTTGTAAAGCGTGTAACGTTAGAAAGAGAGAGCAAGGCCTCGTCTCTTTTACGTCTTAATTGTATAGTTTTGCGTACTCGTCAGATATGTTAGCTCGGCGTGCTTCGAAGCGAGCTCGCAGAAAATACTATACAGGGCGGAAAGTTAAAACGGGGCAGTAAGGGCAGCTACTAGATCCATTGCTGCCACGCAAAAATGGCATTAGGATTTCATTCCTAACTTTTTAAGTGATGGCAATCTACATTCACAGATTTTTGAAAAAAAGTACAGTCAGCGAGAAAATCATCAATTTTGACGATATTTTTTTAATGCCATTCGATCCCATTTCTATTAAGGATCAAAATACTCTTTCGGGCCGACTAAGGTTTGACTACTAGAACGCCCAGAAATCAAAGAGAACTTTTTCCATACAGTGAGTATGGGAATCCCAAAGCAAATTTTTCTCATGTAGTTTTTATGCCAATTTTGGTTTTATTTAATGACGGCCAGCTTTATTCTGTAAAAAGTTTGTAAAAAGAATACTAACATCCGTATTCAGAAATTCTGTTCGATACTTAAAATTTACTAAGGTAGGTAAGGGTTTTACAGCATCTGTCCGCTCGTGAGTACTGTGTACACATAGTACCGTTTATGAATACGGGAATGCGTTTGTTTTTTTTTTTAACAATGGAATGAATTCTCTCATTTCTAATCTAAATGAAATTCTCCGTCTCCATACAATTTGATGATCGTCTAACTAAAGGACTACTTGCACTTTGGGATTCCCATACTCACTGTATGGAAAAAGTTTTCTTTGATTTCTGGGCGTTCTAGTTGTCAAACCTTAGTCGGTCCCAAAGAGTATTTTGATCCTTAATAGAAATGGGATCGAATGGCATTCAAAAAAATATCGTCAAAATTGATGATTTTCTCGCTGACTGTACTTTTTTTCAAAAATCTGTGAATGTAGATTGCCATCACTTAAAAAGTTAGGAGTGAAATCCTAATGCCATTTTTGCGTGGCGGCAACGGATCTAGTAGCTGCCCTTACTGCCCCGTTTTAACTTTCCACCCTGTATATTAAATATAACCAAGATCACCATGCGGCGGGCAACAATAGACCTGGCTGGCGTCCTCAAACGAAACTAGACTTAATAAAACCATATGATCATATGTTATGAACTTATTACCTAGGGAATCAGTTTGGTTTAAACATAATTGGTGATAGATTTAAATCGGCTAAACAGCCGATTAATCAATGTGCACACATAGAAACGCATTAAAATCTAATAAGTAACACATTAGCGAGGTCGCGTTTGTTTGAGCTCACGCCAAACCAAAATCTGTGGGAGCGGAAGGCGCTGATGACCAGATTGAATATTCATTGAAATGCTTTCTCCATAATGCACAGACTTTTTAGTGTTCAAGTGACATGAAGTCACGTTTAATCTATTTCTTTGTATGATATAAAGAAAGCAGGAAAACCAAAACTGTATACTAAATCTGTCTGCCCACCGTTTGAAAGTCTCTGTTTGGCCCTATGGCTCACTGGTAGAGAATGCATTGAGGCATTAACTCCGCCTTTTGTATTTTTTTATTTTGTGTATGTAATTAAGTTTAAATAACTAAATCTAATTACATTAGCGATCCTATTACAATACCATTGGCTGTTATTATCGCTTGTTACCCGATCGATCTAGGAAATGGGTTGACCCTTTGCTGACATATAAATTGACTATCTACTCACTAATTCTTGTAATTTATTATTAAATTAAGTTTACTTAATCTATACCATATTTTTGTTGCCTTAATTTTCCATTCACTAAACAGAAATATATAGGTACATAAAGATGTTTGCAGGGACATGCATTTTGGAAGAATAATATTGAGATTACAAACGCATAATTATTTAATAAATGACAAAAATATTTTACATGAAAATGTATTTATTGTAATCAATGACTATTAGAATAATAAATTTGAAATGTTGTGTATATTTTACATGATATTTAAACATGATACTTAAACAGAATTTATGTATATTTCAGTCAAATCCATACTTAATATTATAAATGGGAAAGTGTATGTGTTTGTTTGTTTGTTTGTTTGTTTGTTTGTCCGTCTTTCACGGCAAAACGGGGCGACGAATTGACGTGATTTTTTAAGTGGAGATAGTTGAAGGGATGGAGAGTGACATAGGCTACTTTTTGTCTCATTCTAACCCCCCACTTCCCTAAAATTGGGGGTGGAAGTTTGTATGGAGCATTCCGCAATTTTCAAGGTAGAAAGCTAAAAATTGGTATGCGGAATATTTGTGACTAACAAAAAAATCGTGCATCATTTTTTTTTGGAAATCTGTACCCAACCCCTGGACAAGAGGGGGTGAAATTTTATATGGGACTTTTCGCAGTTTCCAAGGTACCAAGCTAAAAATCGGTACACAGACTCTGTTACCAACGAAAAATACCTGCCTTTTTTTTGTTAATTTTCCCCCAGCCCCTAACTATGTAGTGTCAGTACGTAGATATATTACGAGAACAATATTCCTTTGCTATTCCGCTAAAAAACGTGCAGGTCGATCAGCGGAGATCAAATGTAACTAATTGCGTATAAACATGCAAATAATTACAGCAAACCACCACCAATAATGAAAAAACCTCGACACGTGTTTCGCCTCTCTACGAGGCATCATCAGGAGATGCAGGCAGGAGATGTTGCTTGCGCCACGTCCACTGAGCAACTGAGCCGTCTAGAACCGTCAGCCCTATTTATAGTCTAACCCCCCATACTACCATGCATGCGTGAATGAGACGGAAAAATACGTAACAGCGGTGATGACGCAACATTCAACTGTTCGTTAATAATCACGCCTCTATTGTTGTACCTAATTATTTCTAATTGTTCTAGAACACTTAAACGCAGTCCTTTTCCGCAAACATGCAAGATGTTGAAAGAATGATTGTCAGACAACGCATGGTTTTCCTCCAATAAATGTTTTGCGAAATTAGACTTGTCCGGGTGATTATGCCGATACGACGCAATATGTTCTTTATACCTCGTGTGAAAACTACGGCCTGTTTGTCCCACATAAACTTTATTGCACTCGTCACAGGCAAGCTTGTAGACTCCAGACTTTTTGGCGCTTTCCACTTTCTCCTTACTATTGCACATTACATCACTATTACATACATCATATTCGTATCGGCATAATCACCCGGACAAGTCTAATTTCGCAAAACATTTATTGGAGGAAAACCATGCGTTGTCTGACAATCATTCTTTCAACATCTTGCATGTTTGCGGAAAAGGACTGCGTTTAAGTGTTCTAGAACAATTAGAAATAATTAGGTACAACAATAGAGGCGTGATTATTAACGAACAGTTGAATGTTGCGTCATCACCGCTGTTACGTATTTTTCCGTCTCATTCACGCATGCATGGTAGTATGGGGGGTTAGACTATAAATAGGGCTGACGGTTCTAGACGGCTCAGTTGCTCAGTGGACGTGGCGCAAGCAACATCTCCTGCCTGCATCTCCTGATGATGCCTCGTAGAGAGGCGAAACACGTGTCGAGGTTTTTTCATTATTGGTGGTGGTTTGCTGTAATTATTTGCATGTTTATACGCAATTAGTTACATTTGATCTCCGCTGATCGACCTGCACGTTTTTTAGCGGAATAGCAAAGGAATATTGTTCTCGTAATATATCATGAATTTCCGCAAAGTAACGCCTGATTCAATAAATTATTTTTCAGTACGTAGAGTCGATATGTAGAGTTGATATGTAGAGTCGATATCTAGAGTCGATATGTAGAGTCGATATGTAGAGTCAATATGTAGTCGATATGTAGAGTCGATATGTAGAGTCGATATGTAGAGTCGATATGTAGAGTCGATATGTAGTCGATATGTAGAGTCGATATGTAGAGTCGATATGCAGAGTCCATTTGTAGAGTCGATGTGAGTCGATATGTAGAGTTGATATGTAGAGTCGATATGTAGAGTTGATATGTAGAGTCGATATGTAGAGTCAGTATCTAGAGTCGATATGTAGAGACGTTATGTAGAGACGTTATGTAGAGTCGATATGTAGAGTTGATATGTAGAGTCAATATGTAGAGTCGATATGTAGAGTCGATATGTATAGTTGATATGTAGTCGATATGTAGAGTCGAAATGTAGAGTCGATATGTAGAGTCGATATGTAGTCAATATGTAGAGTCGGTATGTAGAATTGGTATCTAGAGTCGATATGTAGAGTCGATATGTAGTCGATATGTAGAGTCGGTATGTAGAGTCGGTATGTAGAGTTGGTATGTAGAGTCGGTATGTAGAGTCAATATGTAGAGTTGATATGTAGAGTCGATAATTATATAAAATAAGAAACTGACTGACTGACATATCACCGCACAGCCCAAACCGTTGGATATAGAGATTCCAAATTTGGCACATTAAGAAATGATTTTTAAAAATTCACCCCCCAAGCGGATGAAATGGGGGTCCAAAGTTTGTTTGCTGGTCGCTGATTACGAAAACAACAACGACTTTAAAATGCAACGTGGCGGACGTGAAATACCATCTCCCCTGTTGGAGTGCGATGGGGTTGAAATGTCTAAATATGGGTGTCGTTTTTATGGTTTTATGGGAAGTTAATTACGAAAATGACATCGATTTTGAAATTTAACATTGTGAACATGAAAATTCTTTAAAGTATTTGTGCCAAATTGCAATTCAATTGGAACATACAGGTCAAACTGAGATGCAACGTTTTGTAGGTAAACGGTTAAAATTACTTTTAGTACGCGGGCGAAGCCGCGGGCACAAGCTAGTATAATATGAAAATGAAATAAAGAAGAGAGAACACAATCGTCTGTTCGTATATTATTGAGCGTGTAATGTGTCTGAGCGATTTGAACAAACATTGTCACTACCTGTCAAGCCCTCTCGATCAGAAACCTACTTAAAACAATATCCTCCCCATGATTAAAGCCTCAACACATTTCCAATGGAAATCCAGCCTAAATGCGCAGCGAAGGCGAGTAAATCTAGCAATCACGCGGCAAATATCAGCTTTGCTATTCACTACGGGTTTCACCTCATCTGACCGCCCACTCCTATATCTTGATGAAATGATTCGTAATTACATCGCGTTATCGGAGGTCTGATTTACACTGGTTCTACTGAGGTAAGGTGAGGTGAAGTTTTGTGAAGAACACTCTAAGCTAAGCCGCCGTTTGGAGTGTTGATTCACTTTGGATCGCTTCACTCGCGGTATTGTCACATCCACATCAAATGGCGTATTGAACTTTGAAGTGACGAATATACAAAGGCTTTTACTACTTCTTAAGTCAACAAGCGAGCTGTGTTTGTTGAATCGTTTGCAAATCTTGTGTACATAATGGTTGAACACGCCAAAATGTGGGCGCATGAAAATTATTTCATGCTGATATTAATTTTAGTATATTAAAATTAAAATAAATATAATGAAGTAAATTAAAAAAATACTTTATTGCATTTATCTGCCGCGCGCCTGCAGCGTGTCAGGCTTGTTTGCGAACGCCCATATATAATAGACGGTTTCCACGCCACAGTGAGGAGGCGCGCCGCCGCGACGCGTCGCAGAGTGCGCGACAGTAAGAGCAGCATCCTGAGAGTGATAGCGGACAGACTTATTGACAGTCGCTATAGTCACTCGGCAAACCTGCACCGCTCCTTAGCTACGTTTGAAATATAAAAAAAAAAAAATTACTTTATTTCAGACCTACATTGATCCATATTTTGTTAGTTACAGAGACTTAACTTAATATAATGTAACCTAATATAATTATATTAGGTATAATAAGTGTATCATTATAAATAATTACCTACCTACTAACTAACCTAATATGAGAATAAAGAGTGGACGTATTTGTAACAAATTGATGTTATGAATTAATTATTGTGACATTTTGAATTTTAATACATAAATGATGTGAATTTTTATCTATTAATAATATTTGATTTTTTATATTTTTGACAAAATAATTATTTTTTAATTGTCTTGTAGGAATACGCCATAACCCTTACTGTCCGTCGAATGCTGCCTCATTAGGGTCTGGACAGCACTATCAGTATACGTTTTTCCAGCCCAAGCCCATAGTTTTCGCAAATCAGCCACTGATTTAACTTGCCCACCTACGTTTTTAAAATCCCTTTCATAATGGACCAATGTTTTTCGATCGGCCGGAGTTCAGGACAATTGGGAGGATTGCACTGTTTAGGTACCACAGCAACACCGTGTGTTCATATTTCATTCAATCATTGCTAAAGCATAGTGACTGCTCGCGAGATCAGGCCAAAACAATGGTTGTAAACTGTGACTTAGGACAATCGAACCGTCATTTTTAGGGTTCCGGTACCTCACAAGGAAAAAACGGAACCCTTATAGGTAGGATCACTCGGTTGTATGTCTGTCCGTCTGTCACAACCGATTTGCTCCGAAACTACTGGACCGATTGAGTTGAAATTTGGTACACATATGTAAATTGGTGACCCAAAGATGGACGCGTAAAGTAAATCAATGAATTCTGAACAAGGAGGCCACTTTTGGGGGGTAAACTGGAAAGTTTAAAAAAAAGTTTCGCAAACTGTATTGTGTGACATATCAAATGAAAGGGGTTGTTGTAAGCATCTCAGATACATTTTTTTTTATAATTTTAGCAAAAACAGATTTGAAGTAATTTAGGAAATAAGACGAAAATTTCCCTTATCTCCGAAACTACTAGGCTTAAAATTCTGAAAAAAATATGGAAAATAGTTCATTGCCTAAAGATTACACGAAAACGTATAAGAAGTTTGAGTATTCAAAGTTACGGGAAAGTTCTCAATATTTTTGTGTATTTCGTATGGAACGCCTAATCCTTAGAGAATAAGAATTTTACAGAACCCTCACCACGCGAGTTGAACTCGCACTTGTCCGGTTTTATCCATATAAAAATTGACATTTACATCTACCTGATGCGCGTACAATGCGTTTCGTGATTGACCTGCTGACCTCCGATCTAACGTCAAACGTTCCCGAAACTTTTTCAAAACCGAACAGACAGTGGATTGCGGATAGTTCAACCACTACGGACTACTTAGAGCCAGTTGAGACCAATGGCACGACAGCAGTCGTCCTCGACTGCTGTAAGCAGTCCGTCTATGGCGGGTCTAAGTGTTTGAGCAAAATCACTTCACGCCGCTGAATTAGAACTCGCCATCGTGAAAACAAATGAATGAAGTGACATGCTATTATATTATTTTTTTGTTATTTATCATACTATAGAGTTTATAAGTAAAGTATTAAATAGTTTCTATAACTTGAAAAACATGTACTTATATACGTTTTGGCGTGTTCAACTTTTAGTGGAATTGCAAGGAGCATGAAAACAAATCACAAGTAAACTCAATGTAAATCCCACCAAAACGTACACGTAAAAAATTACTAGTTCTCGTGAGCTAACAAACCAAGTTATAAACATACGAAATTGTTAAAACTGCGTTGAGAAAGATTAGTATAGTTTCAGCATTGACATTAAACAAAACGTATTTCCAAACTTTCTTCTTCTCCATATCAATTTTATAATGCAAAGACATTATAATGTGTATCAATCCAAAAACAAGTTTACAGGTTCGAATTTAATTTTGCAATTACTACCCAAGTTGCTGAAGCGACATATAAAACATTACAGCCCTCGCAGAGGGAGCGGCATTTTTCTGTACATTAATTAACTCTAAAGACGATGACTTTGAATCTCAACGGAGCGTTAAACTTGATACCAAGCGTGATGAGACTGATGAGATAACATGGCCCCGACCATCATATCAACACCTTAAATGGCTATATCTTACAACTAATGAAATGCTCGCAACGTGCCTGCAATATTCGCGCACTTTGTCAATCAGATTGGCTACGTTAGCCACATGCGAGTATACCAGCGACAACACCGGAGTTGAGATCAGTTGCCGTGGTCTGGACGAGTTTATTTATTATCATATGACGGTGGTATTTAAACAAGCGTACGGTCTGCCTGGTGGTAAGCAGACACCGTACCCTAAGGACGCGCGTCCTTCAAGAAGCGCGTTGCCGATTAGAGACTAGAGACGTCCCTAACCTACAAAACAACACAACCTCGGGAGCTCTGGCGACCTTACTCAACACCAGTTACACCACATTATACTAGCCAGTTATTAGAAAATAATACCCTATAACCTTTACATCCCTTTAAATCTTGTCACCATCAATCATGTTATTAAATTATATCCCTTTGAAACGAGCCACTGACCCTTTTTAATACCAACATTTCATAAGGACCAGAAACAAAATACCAATAACATTTATTAAGCATGGAAGTCGCTGGAGCAAAAATTATGGCCGCAAACAGAATCCTTCACCCGTGTTATTAAATTTCATCAGTGCTGGCCACCCCGAATCTTTGTTAAACAGAGCGTGAGTAAGCCGTGGCAGCGTCGAGTTTTTTTAGGAAATTTATGAGAAATATAATTATAAGGTTTGCTTTTTTGTGTTGTCAATGTTTGAGCACTCGTAATGCCATTTATGTTTATTTTAGTTTAATCTGTATATTGAACTTGCAGTGCGTTCATTACTACTATATACCGTAAAATATTTTTTGTAAATATACCTTTTATAAAACGTAATCCCTTTATACTACTTCCTACTTATATTATAAATGCGAAAGTTTGGATATTTAGATGTATGGATGTTTGGATGTTTAGATGTTTGTTACTCCATCACGCTTAAACGGCTGAACCGATTTGGATGAAATTTTGCACGAAGATAGTTTATAGCCTGGATTGAAATATAGGATAGTTTTTATCCCGGGTCTACGCAGACGAAGTCGCGGTCGGAAGCTAGTTATAAATAACATACCTACTTGTTCAGTATTACATTAATTCAGTATTTAAAACATTAAAAAAATATTGATTGATGTACAGATGAATAATTTCTGATGAGGCTGCATTTATCAGTGTTAGATGTACAAACCTAAGAATATGTGAAAACTTTTGTTGAGATTTAATCAAAGTTATGGTCTGCATGCATTCTCCGTTTATATTAATCATAACGCATATTAGCGTGACCATAAAATGAACATTATAACATCATAGTTTGCGATTAAAACTACATAGACGGAAAATTCAATTCGACTGGTATTTTAACTCCCCAAAGTAAAGAAATTGCTTCGGACTTAATTAAATTGAATGAGTAATGTGTTTTAATCCTTTTTAAGCACTACTTCGTCGAAAATCACTAACTTAAAGTAATTTAAACAGACTAAGTAGCATGACCATAGACATTTACAAAGCTGTCCAATCTGTACGGTCGTGTATGATTTACGTACGTATACGTAACATTTCTTACGCGCGTTAGGCAGATTTAAATGTCATTTTCGAGCCGACCGCCCTGGCTACTTGCATATTATATGTATATGTGCACCACGTAACTCCGTACTTAAGTACGCACGTTTGAAAACGGTTCACTAAGTGAGTGGGTCTCATCGTTTCGTTATTGCAAAGGAAATCCAGTTAACGAATGGTTTATCTTTCCTATTAGCCGAGGCAAAATACGGTTTCGAAAAACATTAATTTATAATAGCGTTTTTTTTGTTTATTTCATTCTAAAACATTATTCTAAGATGCTTTATTCAAGAATCCACCAAACTTTCCATCCGGAAGTAATTATATAGATTTAAATTAAACATTCATTGTCTTTTTTATTTTATTTATATTGAATATTTTAAAGTAAATGTAAATAAACCTAAATAAAGATAAAAAAAATATTAATATTTATCCGGACTTTTTAGGAGCTAATTAAATATTAATTTTTTTGATGTCTGATTTTTTGGTGGATTTTGCCTCTAGGTAACTATTTAATTGATAATATATCCGTTACATTAAAAAAATTAGCTATTATAAATTATTTCCAAATATGTAATTTTTTCCATACAAGTTGTCAGTTCATTGCCTGGACTATATGTAATGCATAAATTCTAGAAGAATAGCAATTATTATTTTTGGGGTAGTGTGTTTTTGATAAATAATCTTAATAAACACGCATTATAATGTATCAACCACGCAACTAAAAAACACAAAACGCATGATGAGCAAAATATGATCAAAATATTATGGCGGAAAATCTTCATAACAGTGGTGACATCACGATGCCCGAGCGTTTTCTCTCTCTAAACAAGCAATATTAAAACTTCGTAATTTTTTGATACATCTGATTGATTTTTCGTCACTAGGCATTTTTTGCCTTCTTTCTTTCAGAGTAATAATAAATTTTGAGTATACAACGCTATTGTTTTTTTAATACCAAAACATACGGACTCCCCAATGCAATTATATAAATAAGTATATGTTCACAAGCAGCTCCAGGGGACTCGCATGCACGTTGTGGATCCTTTAAAAACCTTTATATCCCCTTGAAGAATATGACACTGTAGTCCGTCAGAAATCAAATCTTTATTTGCTTTAAGCACATTCAAATGCATAAAAAACCGTAGCATAGTTCATTCTACAGCCAGAGCATTTGCGGGAAGAAATTCCACTAGAATTCTACCGTACGCGACCATTTAGGTTTCAAATTGCGATAACTGATAGAAAACAAATTCCTTAAATCTTTAAAACCGAATATTAAATATAAAATGTGAACTCTATAAATAAAACAAAGTGCAAGTCAAATGCAGACGCACATATTTTATTTATAGTGAAACCTTCAAACTCAACCAATTACGGATTTTAAATGATAAAGTAGGTGAGCGACTGAATTGAATACGAGTGCATTCAGCTTTGCGGCTTTACTGGAAATCGATGCCAATTCAATTATGAATGAATGCATGACAAAGTATAACTGTCGTGACCGTCGATTGGCTACGGTATAACCAGGAAATATACATTTTTCTACGTGACTCGTGTGTTGACAAACGATCAAGCTGAAATAATAAGGGCGACGCAATTGACTAGTTTCCTCGTGCTAAAATTACTCGCCTTACACTGCAACCCAACGAACAACACACTCATTTTGAAATGATTTGTCATATTGTCCTAGCGAGTACTATATAAAAACGCTCATTTACGTCGGCATTTTTATACTGCGTGCCTGTTGGTAAGCAGAAACCACAGCCTTGCTTGCGGCTCCTCGGCAGTCACTAGCGCGTTTGCGACTTTTTGTTTGTAGTGGGTAGAGACGTTGCCTACGGAGCTTAAGGTCCTGGGTATGAATCCCGCTAAGGGCAAATATTTGTGTGATGAGCATGAATATTTGTTTCGGAGTCTTGGATGTTTTCTATGTATTTAAGTATTTATATCTATTATATTTATCGTCGTCTAGAACCTATAACACAAGCCTTATTGAGCTAGTTCGATTTGTGTAAGAATGTCCTCTAATATTTATTTATTTATTGGTTTGCTGTCAATAACTTAGTGTTGAATCCGAAAAAAACGAAATGTATAAAATTCACACTAGCGAACTCAAATGTAAACTTAGCCTCAAATATTAAACTTAATGGTGAAACCATAGAATTTGTAAAGTCAACTGTATTCTTAGGTATTACGTTAGACTCTAAACTGCAGTGGGGTTCCCACATAACTGCGATAGGAAGTAGGTTGAGCTCCGCTGCTTTTGCAGTCAGGAGAATAAGGCAGCTTACCAATGTAGCAACGGCACGGTTAGTTTACTTCGCTTACTTTAACAGTATAATTACTTATGGTCTTATTTTATGGGGATCAGCGGCAGATATTGAGACTGTATTTATTTTACAAAAAAGGGCTGTTAGAGCAATTTATAACCTCGGGTCGCGTGAGTCATTAAGAGAATTTTTCAAGGAAACAGATATTCTAACACTGCCGTCGCTATACGTATTTGAAATAATAATGTATGTTAGGAAGAATTTATACAACTACCCAACAAACACTGATAGGCCCAAGGTTACCAGAAGCGCAGGGAAGCTCAAAACAACTTTTTACAGGCTAGTAAAAGCGAAAAAGTCGTTCTTGGGAAATTGTATAAAATTCTACAATAAAATTCCAAAACACATTACCGAACTTACTGACTCTAAATTCAAATCTGTCGTAAAACGGACACTCATTTCAAAAGCATATTATAAGATAAACGACTACATCATGGATAGGGATATTTGGCAGCGATAAAATCCTGCACTAGAAACCTGTCGTAAAATAAATAGGCTTTCTACTGTAGCAATGTAACTTTAAAATTTTATAATACTCTGATACTGATATGATATATTGTATACTGTTTTGAAAAAATGACACCTCGCCGAGTTTATTACGCCGGTTCTTCTCGAGGCAGAGGTTTACTTTCCGAACCGGTGGTAGTTTATCGACATTCATAGGTGCATGTAATATGCCTAAATTGAAGAATAAATCACTTTGACTTTGACTTTGACTTTATTTGTTGATTTAAAGATTCATTGTCAGCTAGAAAAATAGAAATATCATCTCAAAACAGCGCATTTGGAATTCTGGCACCCTTACTTACCAGAAAGACAACCACACAGAACAAGTAGTGGTTTCATTATGGCTGCGGTTTAATAATCAATAAATAGTAGAGGACAATCTTACACAAATCGAGCTACAGATGTACTGCATAATTGTTTTCCATCGCATTTTCTCGGAAACGTTCGTATTTCTCATGCTATTTCAATCAACCTCAGTACTTTTTGTACTGCAACCGACTGAAATAGCAAGACACGTTCGTTCGTTCCAGTGAACAAACGATGGAAAATAATTATGCACTACATCTGTAGCTCCATAGTAAGCTTAATAAGGTTTGTTCACTAGATGGCGATGTATTTAATATATATAAACACTTAAATACATAGAGAGCAACAATGACTTAGAAATATATATTCATGCTCATCACACAAATATTTGCCCTTACCGGGATTCGAACCCAGGACGCAGCTTCGTAGGCAGGGACACTACCCACTAGGCTAAACTGGTCATCAAAATGAATCTTGAATGTTTTATGGGTCGTTTGTCTATACCTAAAAGTATCTGCTTTATAGATGGCATTATGGACTAGTCTCATGTACTTTACAGCTGAAAACGCAAGCCAGCGTAGCCACATATCACGTAGCGCCGGCACTGGTAATGGTCGGGCACAATAAATCAGCTCGCTGTGAATTGACGGTCCGCGGAGCGCGATGCGCAGCTGTTTCCTGGTGTGCTGTCCATGCACGAAAAGACCTAAGTGCACTTAAAACTAGAAGGATATCTGTCTTTTGTTTCCCGTCAAAGGTTTCGTTCTGAAAGCAACAAATCTGTTATCGTCATTAGCGTAAATGCTTGGAACAATATAATCTGGAGTATTCATGAAATTTAATCATAATGCACGTATAAATGATGACTATATATTCGCCTTTCAATTGGCAATAAGCACATTGGGATTGCTTCTTTGTAGGACTTCATTGTGCTTGCCATAGATAGCACAAAATTTTGTTTATATTTTTAATTTTAATGCCAACCTATAGCTACTTTCAGTGGATTTCCATTTTCCAATTAGGTACTTCTTTGAATACCTAATCATTTATCGCCATTTTCACAGTTTTACACGCCAGCGCTTTTTTAATATTCGTAATGTTTATATTGAAATCGGAGATCTTTTGAAGTAAATCAAAATTATTCTAAATATTTACGAGTAATGGAATTTCAATGCGTAACCACGATATCAAAAGTAAAATTCATGGAATGTTTTTCAGATGTGAGAACCAGAGCTTAATCAGGGAAATTTTAATCGTACCTACATTTTATTGCGATCCAACTTTATCGCAAAATATGTATTTTGGTGATATCAATAATAATGTGGCAAAGTTGGCAACGTTTGGTAATAAATGGTTGTGACGTTACTAGGATGTCACAAATTGGCTAATATAACGAGCAGTCACAAAGACTTGACGAGAGCTGCGTTTTAACACATTAACTGTCAACGATTTCGTAACGCTACGCTTTCAACCGATATCGTGCGAAAAACCGTATGTAGATGAATGCGCCTACGAGCAGAACGACTACCTAGTGGGTACCTGGCACTAAACTTAAGAGGAAATGTGGGCTGACGCGCGGCCCATACAAAAACTTGAATTTCGAGCCACCGCAGTCCCCTATTTCTCTTGCCAAATCTAAACCTGTGCAAATCATTTTGGTAACACGTTTTTGCTTGCTCATGCTTTAATCTTTAATTGATAAGTAACTGATTTTTTTACTGAACTGAAGCCGCTTATAAAACGCTAAAAATACACTGACTTTACCATCGCGTAAAGATGTCAAATGTAAAAAAAGTGTAGTGAAAGCCTGGCAGTAAAAGCTCTATTAGTAGGGAAAAGCGCCTGAAGCACTCGTACGTATGTGTGTCGTGATTGGCCTTCTTAATTCAAAACCTGAAAGGGCTTACAACTTTTTGGTGCATCATTACGTGCTTTGATCGTCGAGAACTGATGAATCACACCAAACTGATTTATTGTGCTCGAACGATTAGCTTGAAGGGTCGCCAGGATGCTCGACTCTCCATACAATTGTAGTTTATTTCTTATTTTAAACGACATACTGAAATAACATTAAACTAACAATGGGATGACTCTTGGCGCTGAATGTGTTAAATGATTTTATTTTACAGTTTTTAACCTTAGGTACTGTGTTAACTATGTGTATATATTTTAGTAATAACTTAGATTATAATAATTCGTTAACCACATTCATTGACGGGAGCCCGACTATCAGGTCTATCAGGTGCCTACGCCGTAGTCGCTTTCCGCTACAGACAAGGAAAAACCATGGGATTGGCTACGAGTATAGCGCAGGGATCGGATACCGGTATTTTCACCATACAAAAATACCGGTTTTATTTCGTTCAATTTCGTTCTTTGGTTTATAATATCATTTTTGATCAGGGTGTCTAATAATACGAAAATACGTGATAGAGCCTAAAATTATTCAAAATATTAGACTACTTCGGGAACTTTTGAAAAAACCGGTTCCAATCCCTGGTATAGCGATTCTTGGTAATAAATGTGTTAAATGATTTTTCATCACACTTGCTCGTCAATGGCGTTATTATTTGCGAGCGTACAGAGCAGTTATAGCCGTTTTACCTCCCACGGGCAGTTAAGTTTAGTTTTAAAATAATAGAACCCTCTGATTGGCTTAAGCAAATCTGGTTGCTCTGTGATTGGTTGAAAAAAAAATCTAGTTGGTCACGCCGGCCCCGCCCCGCAAGAATACTGCTCTGTGATTGGTTGAAATATTGAACTCCACTAGCACTGATCTGGAAGTGAAGTTGTCAATTTTTGATTGGTGCGGCTGTATGAAACTTAGATTTTTCTGTCTTTTGTAGTTATTTATTTCCTCGCAAATGTGATGAAAAACATTGTGTATAACACGGGCGTAAGAATATTGCAAACTCGAGTCATCAAAAGCCCTCCGCCTTCGGCGTCGGGCTTCTGATAGACTCTCGTTAGCAATATTCCACTTACGCCCCTCGTTAAACAATGTACTATTTCATCACACTTGCTCGTCAATGGCGTTATTACTTGCGAGCGTACAGAGCAGTTATAGCCGTTTTACCTCCCACGGGCAGTTAAGTTTAGTTTTAAAATAATAGAACCCTCTGATTGGCTTAAGCAAATCTGGTTGCTCTGTGATTGGTTGAAAAAAAAATCTAGTTGGTCACGCCGGCCCCGCCCCGCAAGAATACTGCTCTGTGATTGGTTGAAATATTGAACTCCACTAGCACTGATCTGGAAGTGAAGTTGTCAATTTTTGATTGGTGCGGCTGTATGAAACTTAGATTTTTCTGTCTTTTGTAGTTATTTATTTCCTCGCAAATGTGATGAAAAACATTGTGTATAACACGGGCGTAAGAATATTGCAAACTCGAGTCATCAAAAGCCCTCCGCCTTCGGCGTCGGGCTTCTGATAGACTCTCGTTAGCAATATTCCACTTACGCCCCTCGTTAAACAATGTACTATTATTTTACAGTTCTTAGCCTAAGCGTGTTTATATATTATATTCTTCTCGTTATGTTGTTTTATAAAATAGAAACATTGCTTTCACACGTCGATGGACATTGTCGGCCCCGTAGTTTCTATTGTGCCTGGCTCAGTGTCCGTCATAGATTCAACTATTTTCATCAGGAAACAGCTAATGTAACTACTACTACTACACTATTCTGTGACTTTTTCTAAACTCACCTCTCCGTTCAACTACAAATATATTTTGACGGCGCGATTCGTAGTAACTAAGCGTAATCAACGGTCAAGTTTCATTAGGCGTAACGGGTGAGGTGACGCGCATTACGTTCCGAATAAGAGCCCTGTAAACGTAGATAAGTACCTTCCTTCACCACGTTTCGATTAGGTTCTGGGGATTTTCTGTACAGGCAGGTTTAAAAAAATGTATTGGGCAGTGGAACAGAAAAATAAATTCGAGTATTTGAAGGCGGTACTTACGTGGGCATTGTTCTAGTGGCTGGGGAGTACCTAGTCGAGATAAATTTAAGTAACTCGTTTGTCGCTGGGTTATGCTTGACCGAGGGACCGACGCAGTGTTAATGTTTTATAATCAACGATGTAATATAAAAAAAAGTACTTAGATATGTTGTCTATACGAAATTCCGTGTTTAAAAATGTCCATCAAATCTGACAGCTAACGTTTCCATTGACGACTCGAAACTGAGTCAAGTTGTGTCAATTGACTCAATTTTACTGTGCCATTTTTCGAGCGCGTATAACCTATCCCTCTTTTTTATATTACATCATTGTTTATAATAATAAAATTGGTCTGGACGATTTATTGAAAGACATTTTTGTTATTATTCTAGTAAGTCAAGGTTTTGCATTTTAGACATTGACACCGATTGTTTTTTTTTTTCTGCGGATCGGATTGTACGACCAACCGAGCAAGGAGGTGGTAACAGTAGCCAAAGGATTTATGGCGTAACCATTCTCTTGGCCTAGATACATAAATATTGTACCGCTTGATTCAGAAACTGTAAATCGAAATGTCAAATAGACCAGGATAGAGATTATTCCAATGTATTGTGTATTTTTCTTACCTCACACTTAATCCTTATTTCAGTTCGGACAAATCTGTCTCAAAATGACATATAGGTCTGTACAAGCTAGGAAATGTAAACGTATCTTTTTCACTCTTGCGAAGACTACGACAATAGGATAAAAGTTAAGTTTTAAATTTCCTTTACTTTACCTTTAAAAATCAGCGAGCATCATATTTTACTCACGTAACTAATGGGTCTGTGAGCTGTCGAACTCGCAAGTGCAAAGGGAAAAAAATTGCAAGACTGAATTAACAAAAAAAAAAACTATTAAATTATTGAACCTGAAAATTTTAGGTACGAGAATCGGTTGAGAAATGCGACCTGTAGAAGGAATTTTGGCCCAAGCTGAAGCATAGAACTAGATTCGCTTCACTCGCTCGTTCAACTAACATGTTTATATTTACTTCCTGGTGTGTCCAACTAAAGGACCGTTAATATGTACGTACACGTACTTACTCTCAAGGAAAACGTTCACCATCTACAGACAAGACAATCTGGATTCTCGAAACTATAACATTGTTTAAAGACCTTTGCACTGTTGTGTTTGTGTTCGCGACAAACGGCAGGCGCCCTTATTTATTTTAGAGTTCGTCGGCGTTCGGATCCGCTCGTGGGATTGGCAGATTAGGGTTGGCAGTCTTGAAGACTTTGATTTTCACACACAATTTACTTTGGCGCATCAAACCGAGCTTCAAGCATTTTGAAGCCGCTCGTCTCGTCGACCTTGATTAGAGACGTCAGGCATGAACATCTCGTCCAAAGCCCAACTACAATTATACATACATCAGTTGGTCAATCACGTAACGCATTGTACGCGCGTCGGGTAGATCTAAATGTCAATTTTTATATGGAAAATTATTTATTACCAACTGTTAATATACAAGGACCTTAAGATTTAACTAAAAGTTAGTGTCAAGTATGACAATATTCGAATGGCACGTACGTCAAGAAAACCACACGCACACATACACGGCCATGTGCGGTGCAGTGGTTGTCTTGCTTATTGAGTTAGCGATCCCGGGTTAAAGCATTTACACTATAGGTATACTGAGAGTGTTAATTATCGAAAATGATTTCTTGAATATCTTCGAAATAGTACGAATTAGAATACTAGTCTCTTATAGAAGTTTACTCCGCTTTATCTAAGGAATGCGTCCACGAAAGGATCGGAATCCAAAAAAACACGGTGTAGGTATACTTGTTTCTGCAGTTCTACGAGTAACTCTCTATGATGCATAGGAGCCTTTGGAGAAGTCTGGTCTACAAGAATAGGACGTGATGTCACGATCCTCAGCATTGCGGGAACGGCTGATGATGATGGTGTATATGGTTATACTCCTTGCTCTGCAGGTGTAGTGTTGTGTTCCTGGCGGTGAGTGAGGTTTCCAGTGCTCCCGAGGATGTATTGCGTTGAGTTGAGAGAGGCGGACCTGAGAGAGAGGGATTAATAGGGTAGTTTCCTCATTTTAAAATTGATAACATAGTGTTGCTATATGGATAGTAAACCATTACATTATTTTAATAAAGTATAAATTACAAAATAAAATTCTTATCATAAAAAGATACTTGAAAATTTGGAAAAAAATATGATTTTTTTTTATTGTCCAAGAGTAAATTTATAGCTTAAGAATTCTTACGCTTTTATAGAAACAAAATTGTATAACAGCTATGGACCTAAATTTTCCATACAACCATTAAGTACAAATAGAAAGCTGTGATTTTTACGTCAATCTGTATGAAGCATATCGGCTGCCGCCAGTGAGGTCCGTCTTTTTCTTAAATTTTTAGGTAGGTATTTATGTTTTTCAATTGTAGTTGCTCCCATACAAACATTTGTTCCTCTACAAAAACTGGTTCGAATGGCATCGTAAAAAAACTTAGTACACATATTAACAGTATTAACTTCTGTATTAAATTTAATGTAATATCGTTTGAATACAGAGCACTGTATTCAAACGATTGGTTTTGTACGTAACATGCATTCAAATTATTGTGGTCAAATTCGGTAAATAAGTAAAGTTTCGCATTTGAATACGAATATTGTATTATTCAACAGTGTTTAGTTAATATTAACTTACGATTACATACTGATCAACGTTAAATTTGGCGCCGAGCAGCTGTCATTCCATAGACACTTGTAAAATGTTCTATACTTTCAAATTTTGACAGACAACGCTTACGATTACAGATGATTTGGTGGAACCACCCTAAGATTATCAAACGCCAACCCTGCCAGCACCGATTGCCTCACGGGTGACAACCCTAAGCAGATTGTTTCATCGCCTTACACACTGCAGCATAAACCTGAAGCAATGAATGTAAATACCGTTACACGTACTACGTATCCGCAACGAATAGTTTGCGCCGTTTCAATACCGGTAGATATGAAATTACTCGTTTTACTACATGGCATGGACCTCTAAGACCTCCGTTTTGGATCAAATCTTCATATTTATTCCAATTCATCTGATTAGTGTATTCTGCTCACACTAACTCAAATACAGGTTTACGTGCAGGCGGGTGCTACAATAACGCATGATCTAGGATTCAGGCAAAATTTCAACACGACAAAAACTGATTTTAAAATTGGGCTTACGACTTTACTTCTATAAGTGTATTGAGTTAAATTCTGAGGGCACGGTAGTACCCCCGCCAGGTCGAGCAAAACAAAGAGGCACGGCCGCACCATCCTTTTCTCGAAGCCATTCAGGCCATTTTCAACATCCTTTAATTTTGTGCTGGCTAAAGCTAAAACCCTGAATTTTCAGTAACATATAGGGCATAATATGGCTTAGATATTTTCTCAACAATATTCAATTTGAACTTTTAGTTTAAGAACTATTGTCCGTCAAAGTTCCTCAGTTTTGTCACTGATACGACTGACTCACTTAGGCACCCTACTGACTGATCATCATAATTATAATAAGTTACTTCTAGCAAACCCACAAACTCCAAATTTTAAACGTAATTAGTTTTTAGCCTATCAATTATAAAACTCTTCAAAGTATTGCTATTTCAGTGAAGTTTAAGAGATATACAAACTGCATAAGTAAGTTTGTAATCCTATATACAAAGTGACTTTTGTAGTTCCAGCAAATAGTAGATCCTGCAAATAGGTAGGTACAGTGCACTATACGATGAATTTGCAAGTGGTTAGTGGGTGTACACTGTACAGTATACTGCACTAGAACACTATTATTTGCGGTTGGTAAAATAACATTTCCATACAAAGTCTATGCAAAAATATTATTCCCGGCTGCATTCATATTTCCTATGCATCTACAAAAAGAAGTGAGATCCCATTAAAAATATTCCATGTAAAAAATTAAGTCTCGAAACTCTTCCACCGTCAAAAGTTGTGAGATATTTCGTAGATCCAAGTCAGGCATTCTTATTAATTTTTATTCGCTTGCTAAATAAAAAAAATTGAACTCCTGCTTTGAAGCCCGAATTCTGAACATCTTTTGCCATATTTCCGAGCAATGGCATGAAAAATTAATTATCAGTATAGTTCACGCTAGCAGGTAGGCTTACAAGTATGATTCGAATCGAATCTCAAATTGTCAGCGATCCCAAACACAAACAGCATTTATCATAAAGGAAATAACCATTTATGTTAAGCCTGCCATTACGAAATAATGTATACCAACATTTATGCTCCACATCAATTCAATAAACCCCAAAAAAGTACCCTTAAATATTTAAGAGGATTGGAACATCGAGTGATTGAAATAAAGGAGCATATACAGTGGCTAAACATAGTACTCCCAAGGGAAATCAAAAGGGCACGACAAATTTTCGCTCTGATCGCATAAAAATACCTGGGACCCATAATAAATTCCATTTATTGCGACCTACCACCGTGATTCAATTGCAAAAACTACAAATTGTAGTTCAGTCTCGAATGGTAAATAGACTAAATTTCAATTTGACTTTTTATAAAGTCGCATCGCACGGCAGCCTAAAAATTGGCTTGTCGAGAATATCGAATTGAACGACGACTGTGAAATTTTATACCTACTCGTAAGTACTGAGTATAGCGATAGTATCCTTAACATTATCATCACCATTATCAGTCTTTATGTCCCACTGGAGAGCACAGGCCCCGTCTCATGGATGATCGTCGTCGTTCAATTCGATATTCTCGACAAGTAGTCCCCCACGCTGGCATAGTACAGATTGGGTACTTCACATACACCTTTGAATTTCTTTGTCCTGTGACTTTTATGCACACGATGTGTTAGATCATTTTCACATAGAGATCCCGCATGCGGTGTTTGGACTTTACCGAGAGGAGAGGTAACTAACTGAATGTAATCTATTTGAAGCAGGGCGTACCGCTCACTGCTTTCGTAACGCCCGCTCCCGCACATCCCGTGACAGTCAGGGGGCCGATTTTTGACTTTCGAGCGCTCGAAAATTTAATAAAAGTAAATACGATTGTAGTGTCAAAATTGCAGGCATTTACTTTTCACCGATTGAATTGAATACGAGTGGTCACGCTCGTTTTTCAATTTTCTATCTCTATGTCAAAATAATATTTCATCACTTTTGACAGTTTTCGAGTGAAAGAGTCGAGCGCTCGAAAGTCAAAATTCGGTCCCCAGGGATCACTCATTAAAAGGTAGGCGTGCAGTAAAGAATATTTATTTATTTATTAGAAAACCAACAACTCACAATACCATGTTAACATCAGATATAAAAGAAAACAGGAGGTCAATTATAGGTTCTCACAAATAGAAATTAGCATCACTATAGACAGTTGTCCATTTAACGTAGACTAAAAAATTGCATAAAGTATTTAAAGACAAGAAGACAAGGTAATGGCAAGCTCGCTCAAAGAATTTACTTAATGGGTATTTATATGAAACACATCAATATCACGCTCTCTCGAGAGCCAGTTAAGAGTTCTGCCCGCGCGAATAAGGAAGATGTTACGTCTGTAATTCGAGGATGCAAAGGGAACATAAATAGGGGTATACTTTTAATACTGCTAGGAGTGTTGGATTTAAAACTTTACGACATAAATATCTTTCAAATCCATCAACCGTACAAAATACTCAAGCCACAACTGTCCGACGAACCCTCGGCAAAACTGCTCAAAGCGGACCACGGTTTGAATCCAAGCATATTCAAACGTTGTCAAGCAGAAACTGAAAGTAAATATGGCAGCAGTATTACCGGGTTATAAGTTTTGCCTTATAATATTTCGGCTTCGGCATCGCCTCGAGATCTTGTATCACCAGTTTCTTCCACCTTCAACTAAATAATAAAGTCAAGCTTTTTCTTGGTAATATAGTCTTAAACTTCCGCTATTATTACTCTTAAAGTATAATGACTTAAACGGAGGTGTTGTAAATAAATCCTTACATGTCGGGCTCTTTACAGTAGGGTAGTTTACCCACTTGACCACAACGCCAACTAAGGGCTGTAAACGTAGAGATGTATTTAATAAATAATATACGTTATAAAACCCGTTCAAATATTGCTCTTGGTTTTTCTGCTTTGTATTTTGTTATATAGGGAAGAAACTGAGCAATTCTTGAGTTGATTTGTTTGTGATATTAAGCTAACAAAAAGTTTACATAATTACATGTTGATATGCATATGAAATATCTAGCATATGAAAAATCAAGTCACGATATCGTTTTGAAAGTTGCAATAGAGTTTTACGCCATGGTACAGTAAGGGAAATGTATTCACGTACCACCGTAGAACCCTATCGCAATAAGGTGAACTCTAGTGATATGGAGTTTGAGTGACGGTGGCCTGTCAATTGCGACAGAGTTCTACGGTGGTACATGAATACATTTCCCTTACTGTACAAGACGACAAAAATCCTTCGAGTGTCATTTTACCCAAATTAGGTGGAGTTGAACTAATAATGAAGATCACAGAAAACCTGTGCAATGGAACTCTTTCATAATAAGTAAGTAGGCACATCACGGATAACAATGAGATGTTAATGTAAAAATAGTAACAGCTGCTTATCAAAATGCATATATAAAGTGAAACCGATGTAACAGCTATGTTTTGCTTCTTTTTAGTTCCACGTAAAATAAGTTTTGAAGAGTAACTAAGTTAAACTTTCTTCCCATATCCTAAGTATTCCTAACCCTTATAAAATTAATTAATAGATCCGTCGAGTTGGCTGTAAACCAAATAGAACGCAATATTTGGTAAACTTCGATAATATTTGATTCTTGACGAAATTTCAGAATTTTTGCGCCCAACAACTTAATAGAATTCCTCATAAATAACTTTTCCTGCAAGTTCATAAAAGGGCAAAATTTATTTATTAGAAAAGTTTCATTTGCTAAGAGTGAAAGTTTGCTAATAAGTAATTAATTTTCACTTTAACTATTTCAAGTTCGGACCTAATACCGTTGATCATTACTTTTATTACGTTATTTGCTGAAACTTATAAAATCTTATATTGTGGATATAGCAAGTTTTCATGAAAACCACTATACTATAATTCTTATTTAATATTATAAAAAGGAAAAGTCGGTGAGATTGTACCTTTGCAAGTTTGTATGTGATAGGATCCGCTTATCCAATTACAAAAATTCATTCACCTGCGTGTAGAATGAACTTTCTGCTTTGTGATCGGCTATATTTAATCTCTCGGGCAGCTAGTTATATTATAAAGAGGAAGTATATAGGGGGTAATCTCCGAAACAATTAATCTGATTTAAAAAATCTTAGAGTAGACTTTCCGGATGGACAAAGGCTATATTTTATTTTGCAGGTTTGCCTGTCGTTCTTTGTAATACGCTGGTGAAGCCACGCGGACAGCTAAATAGGTCGTTAAATGTAAAATAGGTCGGTAGTGTAGACTCACATACTCGTATGAGTTATGCATCTTCGATTGATTTTCACTACAAAGCGGAAAAATGCTGAAGCACACTTAGCGTTGCTAGTGCTTTTTAGGGTTCCGTACCCAACGGGTAAAAACGGGACCCTATTACTAAGACTTCGCTGTCCGTCCGTCTGTCTGTCACCAGGCTGTATCTCAAGAACCGTGATAGCTAGAGAGTTGAAATTTTCATAGATTATGTATTTCTGTTGCCGCTATAACAACAAATACTAAAAAACCGGCCAAGTGCGAGTCGGACTGGGGCTCCCATACAACAGACATGATTTTTTTTTGCCGTTTTTATAGATAATGGTAGGAACCCTTCGTGCGCGAGTCCGACTCGCACTTGGCCGGTTTTTATAATAAATTTACCTCGTTTGTAGCAGAATCAGAGAAGTGTTGTTATATTACATTGCATAATCTCAGAATATCCAGGCTTATCCTTAGTCAGGATATTTAATTGCATCAACCTAGAGGTCAACTTTTATGGGTTGCTTTCGATCCAAATCACATTGCAATGTGCATGCGCTAGCTCCCACGCGTTTCGAGCCAAAAAAAGTCAGAAAGAGCGCTCGTAAAACATTAAATTGGAATGTGAAACGCAAGTCACTGATCGACCCGTTATCCAACGCTTCTCATTCCGGTCTTACGTCCAGCCTATACCTCAAACAAGCGACAGGTGGGTTCAATGGCATTTTGTGCAAATTGGATTGCTTGGACAGCCTCCTAACCGTTTCCAAGTCTCGCTGCAATTGCACTTAAGCCCACGCGAGGCCGGTTGTAATTGGACTTAAAATTGAGACGTTCACTCACTAACTCAACTGTTAAGGCTGATAAATAAGTGTCGCCAGGACGCTCGACTCTCCATACAAACGTAATTTGATTCTCATTTTCAAACGACGTGGTAGAGTAACATGAAACTTTGTATAGGTACACAATATGGGTATTGGTATGGGATCCGCCATATCTAGGTCGGAAACTAGTGTTTGTTGCTGGAAAAAAATATAGAGCGAGCAGAACGTTTTTTTTTATTCATTTAGACATAGAGTACCAAAAAAACATGGAGCATAAAGACCCGGAGGTTCATTTATGTATGATACTTATGTTAACAAAACAACCTAATAATAAGACATAAAAGACAAAAAGCTTAAAAGAAAACTATTTATACCGGTCCACGACGCAGTATCAGTGTATGAGTAAAGACACAATCACATGTAATTTTAGTGTTAAGTATAAGTAGGTACAGTCGAGTTCTCCAATATCTATACAGACAACCTTTCAAAAATATCTACACATGTGTCTTATGTCAGTAATAATAAAGCCTGTGAACCGATATTTTTGAAAGGTTGTCTGTTTAGATATTGGAGAACTCGACTGTATATGGTACGAATTTAAAGAGAAAGGAAAGTAACATTTACAATAATAACTTACATTTAAGTAACATTTTGAGACTAAACAAAGATTTTTGAAAAGGATCAATATCGATCAGATACTTATTATAAAAACTAGGGACTCGTATGGAAAAGGTATGCCGACAGTAATTTTTACGGGCAAAGCTAGTATTAAATAGAGATCTAGGACGTAAGGGATGATGCCGGGAATTAAACTAACGTTTTGACGTGATAACGTCTTATAAATCGATGAACGCCGACTGCACGCACGAAAAAGTGTGACTCATTGTCCCGTTCCGTTGACTGACATATCAACGCACAGTCCAAACCGCTAGTTCTAGAGATTCCAAATTTGGCACGTAATTTCCTTATAAGGTCTAGGGGTACACTAAAAAAGCATTTTTTAAAATTCACCCTCTAAGAGGATGAAATGGGGGTCCAAAATTTGTATGAAAACAAGATTAGATCGACTATTTTATTCGAAACTTCACAGGACTATTCTTAAAGATAAACGAGTAAAACGTGTTATTTATGCGATTTTTCATCAATGTTTTCTTATGACGTTATCACGTAAAATTATCGTCCGTAAACCGACTTTATAGACAACCATTTTTTTGATATAAAGTGTCTAATCACTGCATTTTTTCTATTATGATTTATAGCAACAGTAATTAGTTTCAGACCTAGATATGGCTGATTCCAATGTGTATAAAAATGTTCATGTTAATCGAGTATGTCGTTATAATGAGAACCAAACTACGTTTGTATGGAGAGTCGACTTTAGTCGACCGTGCTGAAGAGTCCCCTTAAGTACTGTGAATTCATACTACACAGAAAAAAAGCCAATATCTTGAATGAAACACAATCTTGAATTAAGATGATTCTCTCGAAAGGAGAAAAAAACACTTGGCTCAAGATAAATTCCCTTTATTCGAGATAATTTTGCATCTTCTTAATTAATTTCTATATAATGTTTACAATAAGTAAACATTATATAGAAATTATATAAATTATATTAAATATTTATTGATAGAAACAAACGGTCATATACAAAAATGTTTACAAAAATACTTGTTATTAACCTACAGTTTCCTTAAATTGTTATTGTGCTAAATACAATATTAAAAAAGAGGATTACATTTATAGGTATATGTTTTAGAGCATATATAACTGGAGTAGCCTTATGTCGTACTTGCGTACAAAAATGTCTGCCGAATTTTTCAATATACTCAATTGTATATTGAAAGCTTGAAGTGGTTGAACGTTTATAATAACTATCAAGTGCTTACAGCAACATGCGGCCATTTTTATGGCCTTATCACGCGACAAGTGACAAGATAAGAGCGTCGTCTCGTTCTATCGAACGGTGTCAGCCAGTGACGCACGTTCTATCCTATCACCTATCGCGTGACAAGGCCAACCATGCTACGGGGCCAGTGGTCTCTTGCGAGGCGATTTTGTGAATTACCATTAATCGATTCTGAGATTGTTTTCCTCAATTTTTTGCATATTGTGCAAGGTTTTCTACAGAGGGGTAAGTTACTGAAATGCTACTCCAGTTATACTGTACCGTGACATTGTTTCTAACATTTTGTAATTATTTTTGATTTTAATGTTGCTTCTCATGAATGTTTGCACGCCTGCATGCAGGCAGAATGCACTGAACATGTTCTATTTCTAACATCTAAACGTACTGTATTCTATGCAAATAAATACTTTGACTTTGACTAAACCACTCCGTATGTTAGGTTCCCTGGTTTACATGCATGCGTAATTATAGTTCCAAGCTTTCTCTGTCTCACGATGCATTTGCACTAAGTCCGTATACGGAGCCAGCTGTAATTAGAGGTAATACCGTCAGGACTAAGTTGTTAAGCATAAACCGAAACCATTTAGATTAGGTACTTAACAGGTATTTCGTCATATCCATTAGAGTCTCGAAAATGCTACGTAAACTAGCTTTTGCTCGAGATTCGACCGCCGACCTACAGAGATTATACCAACTTAATTTTCTCACACTTCGGGTCATCATGTCCTAATTACACATACCCGGCATGTGCGAGACAGCAAATTGGTTCTCGGCCGTGAGAACTTAAGGTACTTACCTATTTTTACAAGCTTTATATTAACTTGACCTGTTCGTATGTAAATATGTAGTAAGTTTTCCGTCAAAATTTGCAATTCATTTTTCAGTCACTTGACGTTATACGATTGAGCTGAAATATTGGGTTTAAATATAGATTGGATGACATTTTAATATTATGGTACCATCGAGCTGATCTGATGATGGAGACAGAAGTTGGCCATGGGAATTCAGTATTTAACCGACGTAACCTCGTTGAGTTGGGCTCGTTAGAATCGTCTCAATGAGTAGTTGATGACGGTATACAGAAAAGTACGGTCGGCAATAAAAGCTTGTACCAAAAATGACATTTTTGACAGAAACATACTATCCTACTATAGCGTTATTCCCGGTTGTGCCGTAAAGGAGCCTGGTGTCCGCTTTGGCACAGGCATTAGTTCTACTAAAGCGACTGACATCTGACCTTCCAACCCACAGGGAAAACTAGACCATATTGGAATATACCGGTTTCTAAAGTCACTGTTAATTATCAAATGATATTTCGTACATAAGTTTTTGAAAAAACCCAGTACGAGCCGGGGTTCGAACCCACGACCTCCAGATTAAAAATCGTCTATATTAATCGTAGTAGTAGTAGTAAACACTTCATTGCACAAAAAAAACAAGTACATAACAGAAGATACAATTTAAAAAAAAAATTACAAAGGCGAACATATCCCCTGGGATCTCTTCCAGCTAAAAGCTAAAAGTCGTATACTCGTAGCCTTAAAATTTCTATTCAATATTAACCTTAGTCTTCTTTTGAGCTGCTCACTTTGTGTCAGGTGTCAGGCGTGATGGCTTCTTAGTGGCTGACATAAAACGTTTAATACCTATCCCATATAATAATATCGACATTTAAAGTAAACGTTTCAAACAAAGAAGTATTTATTAAAAGTTTGTTTCGTATAATTTCCTTTACTCCAACGCCCATTATAATATTGTTATTTCGTTTCGTTGGAAGACATGCTACAGTGATATATTAGTATTTATGCTAGTATTTTATGCTCATACCCTGTAAGACAAGCATCAAGGTAAACATCGTACTTTTCCTTAGCAAGGAGCTCAAAGAACCTTGGCTTTCGAAGTAGTTTCTTAGAATTCTAAATGCAAATAAAATTAGCTTTAAATATTCTCACAGCGCCCCGCCAATTAAATTTCACTGCACCGAGTGTTTGTTTACCCTACTAAAGTAAAATATTAGGTACCTAGGTATTTCCTGTGTACATAAACTAGTATCATACTAATCCGACCATAAGATACGCTTACCTGACGCCTGTAATACGTTCCGCAAATAATGAACCATTAATTTGGTCGGGAAGCATCTAGCGTATAAAATGGTATAAAATAGGGAGAGTGGGGGTCGTTAAAGCGTTTTACACCAGTCCAGTAGTTCTTGCTACTTTACTGTTAGTTTTACTCAGCTGAGATACTTAAACTGGGAATTTGTTATCTTTAAAATATCAAGGTGCTTAAAATGCATCTTTCACTATCTTTATCCTATACTATTAAACGAGAAATATTTGTATATACCTATTATATATATATATTTGCAATAACGTTCTCGGAAACGGCTCTAACGATTTCGATAAATTTGGAATATAGGGGTTAACGGGGGCTCTCGCCTGATTTCTCAATTGATCTAGCTAGGTCTCATGTCTGGGAAAATTCGTTTTCTCCGTATTTTCATCCGAGCAGAGCTCGGTCGCCCAGGGACTTAAAATTGTTTATTTATGTTAGTATTCAAACACCATAAACAAAAAACCGGACAAGTGAGAGTTCAACTCGCGTGGTGAGGGTTCCGTATACAGGGTGGAAAGTTAAAACGGGGCAGTAAGGGCAGCTACTAGATCCCTTGCCGCCACGCAAAAATGGCATTAGGATTTCATTCCTAACTTTTTAAGTGATGGCAATCTACATTCACAGATTTTTGGAAAAAAGTACAGTCAGCGAGAAAATCGTCAATTTTGACGATTTTTTTTTTAACGCCATTCGATCCCATTCCTATTAAGGATCAAAATACTCTTTGGGACCGACTAAGGTTTGACTACTAGAACGCCCAGAAATCAAAGAAAACTTTTTCCATACAGTGAGTATGGGAATCCCAGAGCTAATTTTGCTCGTGTAGTTTTTTATGCGAATTCTGGTTTTATTTAATGACGGCCAGCTTTATTCTGTAAAAAGTTTGTAAAAAGAATACTAACATCCGTATTCAGAAATTCTATTCGAAACTTAAAATTTACTAAGGTAAGGGTTTTACAGCACCTGTCCGCTCGTGAGTACTGTACACATAGTAACGTTTATGAATACGGGAATGCGTTTTTTTTTTTTAACAATGGAATGAATTTTCTCATTTCTAATCTAAATGAAATTTTCCGTCTCCATACAATTTGATGATCGTCTAACTAAAGGACTACTTGCACTTTGGGATTCCCATACTCACTGTATGATAAAAGTTTTCTTTGATTTCTGGGCGTTCTAGTAGTCAAACCTTAGTCGGTCCCAAACAGTATTTTGATCCTCAATAGGAATGGGATCGAATGGCATTAAAAAAATATCGTCAAAATTGATGATTTTCTCGCTGACTGTACTTTTTTTCAAAAATCTGTGAATGTAGATTGCCATCACTTAAAAAGTTAGGAATGAAATCCTAATGCCATTTTTGCGTGGCGGCAAGGGATCTAGTAGCTGCCCTTACTGCCCCGTTTTAACTTTCCACCCTGTATAATACACAAAAATATTGAGAATTTTGCCGTTACTTTGAATACTCAACCTTCTTGTAGGTTTTCCTGTAATCTTTAGGCAAGGAACTAATTTCCATATTTTTTCACAATTTTAAGCCTAGTAGTTTCGGAGATAAGGGGGGGATGGTCAATTTTCGTTTTTTTCCTAAATTACTTCAAATCTGTTTTTGGTAAAATTATAAAAAAAAATGTCTGAGATGCTTACAACAACCCCTTTCATTTGATATGTCACACAATACAGTTTGCGAAACTTTTTTTTTGAATTTTCCAGTTTACCTCCCAAAAGTGGCCCCCTTGTTCAGAATTCATTAATTTACTGTACGCGTCCATCTTTGGGTCACCAATTTACGTATGTCAACCAAATTTCAACTGAATCGGTCCAGTAGTTTCGGAGCAAATCGGCTGTGACAGACGGATAGACAAATGCACGAGTGATCCTATAAGAGTACCGTTTTTTTTTCTTTTGAGTACGGAACCCTAAAAAGGATTATCAATAAGGAGACAGTATCTAGCAGGTAAAATGTGGTTGAAGTCAAAATCATTCAGTGCAAATATATTAACCAGTCTGCTGCCTGTTCTTTCTAACTCGCAGGAAAACCCCTACTGGCGTCACAAATCAAAACCTTTACTTGGCCTTGTGCATAACTACCTCAAAAATATCTCAATATATTCGAGCAAACAATTAGAAATGTTTTCTCTTGATACCTGGGTTACTAATATAGATTTAAACAACTGCCTTGTAACGAATATTGACAAAATCGATAAAACAAAATTAGGCCTTGTTAAGGACAAGGTTGACCTTGCCCTTGCCAATTGTCAATTGCAGTCTGTGTGGCTGTTTGTTATCTTTTATTGTATTTGGAGATACTTAGATCGAAAATCATAAGATTATTGTCCTTTAAGGGTGAAATAGAGGCTGGAAGTTTAAAAGAGAATGCGATTAATAGCCGAGGCAAAATACGGTTTCGAAAAACATTAATTTATAATAGCGTTTTTTTTTGTTTAAGTATTTCATTTTAAAACATTATTCTAAGATGCTTTATTCAAGAATCCACCAAACTTTCCACCCGGAAGTAATTATATTGATTTAAATTAAACATTCATTGTCTTTTTTATTTTATTTATATTGAATATTGTAAAGCAAATGTAAATGAACCTAAATAAAGATAAAAAAAAATATTAATATTTATCCGGACTTTTTAAGAGTTAATTAAATATTGATTTTTTTGATGTCTGATTTTTTGTTGGATTTTGCCTCTAGGTAACTATTTAATTGATAATATATCCGTTACATTAAAAAAATTAGCTATTATAAATTATTTCCAAATATGTCATTTTTTCCATACAAGTTGTCAGTTCATTGCCTGGACTATAAAGAGTGCTACGTGTACAAAGTCGCGAGCAAAAACGAATATCAGATAAGTTGTTATATCAGTCACGGAACATTACATACATACTTTCTGGCTACTTTTATAGCTAATAACCAAGGACCGAAATTCTTCATAGCAAAAATCAAACTGTCAGAGGGTTTGACCAAAGTGTTTTATCGACTATGTATAAATAAATGTCACTTAATGATACATCGTCAAAGTAATGAAATCAGGCTTTTGGATATATACAATAAATGTAAGCATAATGGTAAGGAATAAAACAGAAAATATTTTAGTAACCATTTTAGTAACACGGCACAGAGGAGACAGCAATGCACATTCTCTGCTCCTGCGGATCACTCATGCAAAAAAGAAGTACCTACCTAGGGCGGCACATCATGCACCCAGACAACATATCACCGCCCAAAGAATCTGGAATTTCCTGGAGGCAACGGGCCTTAACGGTGAACTATAAACAAGAAAGGGCTGCCACAATAGATCACTCACTGGTCGAAGCGGCACATTAAAGGCCCACAAACTTCAATAATAATAATAACACGGCACGGAAATTACTTATGACAATCAAGCGACGTAAATGACATATGTGACGTGGGCATGATTTATTTTAATATGGAGACGCAGGTTGCTTATCAATGCGATAATATTCCGTAACATCGATAAGTGGAATTGTCGATAAAACAATTTGGTCATTCCCTCTGACAGTTTGATTTTTGCTATGAAGAATTCGGGTCCTTGCTAATAACTATTTAAATTCACCTGCGGCCTTCAAGCTGACAGTTACAAAAACCGCCTGCAGACGACCCGATTCAGTCTTTCAGTATTGGAAATATAAAGAACGACATGGTTATCCCATCCAATCCGGGTACTTTGTATAATGAGTTGATTCGTTTAGATGTAATGTAGTTATTAGAGCTGTCATTTCTCTATTGATGACGTCATAAAATTATTCGTATAAACAAAAGACCGTTTCTCCCTCTCCCGGAATGAATAGCTCAATCAAGGAGATTTATTATTGCAAGCGCACTATGCGCGTATTTGTTAGACTAATCGACGAGGTAGTCGGGTTCAACAATAATTACTGTCAGAGAGTAAACAGTTCCACTCGACGGCGTTCGCATCCTGGTGGTTCCATTTCTTAAAACTACCATGCGTTGTAAATGCAAAAAATCGGGATTGCTTTTTGTTTTTTACTTTACTACCTAGTAGCTCTGTCAGCTGTAGAACCCACGAGCCTGTTTATATATATTTTTTTTTAAACCTGGATGGACAAAAATTTTATATAATTATGCAACCTGCTCACAAAATTTCAGGAGAACCGATCGACAAATGCAACCTGCAGAGGAAAACAGTCGCGCTGAACAGCCAGACATACGAAAGAATTTTTGCCCAAGCTGAAACGGAGAACTTCGTTCGCTTCGCTCGCTCACGCTCCGCTTTTTATACTTACAGGGTACAAATAAGATTACACAACATGGGAACATACTTATATTTGAGTAAATTTTCATTCAAATTAAGATCGATATTTGGGCCAAGAATGGTATTTTTGAATGAAAATCTACTTTGTCCCTTGGCCCATATTTCGGTTTAAACTTTGAAATAGTTACAAAAGTATTTTTTTCAAAATCTATTATCAATAGTGACGATGACGTCCAAAGGTAATAATGGACTCAATATACTTCTTATTTTGGAACAAGGCTAAGAATATTGCACAGGTAAATTGGGACAAAAATACTCTCCGTTGATTAGTATATGTTGTCAGGTTTGGGGGATGTGAGATTGGTTGGGGGAAAGAAAATTATTTTATTTATATTTATTGGGCTTCCTTACCTTCAGTACAATACAATACAGTCAAGCTATGCATAGGTAGGATTTTTTTACCAAAATGTAATAAGGTATACAATTCTTTTTTTATACACAATTGACTAATGTAAACTTTCTGCATCGCCATTAGGCAGATAGGTAGGTCTGCATACCACTTTTAGAAGAGACTCCATAAATGTAAAATTCTCGACTTTTTAAAGCACGAGGTTGATTCATCATCATCCTGGCCGATCTCGACCACGGCGACTGGAAAAAGAGAAGAATTCTGGCTAACTTGAGCGTCGTTCTTGAGCTCTCAGGTGACTGACGTAGCCTATCTTTGCAGAGAATGTGCGACCACATTCCCTACAGGTCAGCACCCCTCCGACAAAATTGTAGTGCGCGCTTAGCGTCGAGTTCGTTACGTCTTCGTTCTTCGAAGGCTTGCACATTAACCTTCACTGTATGTCTCCACTTTGACCGATCTTGAGCCAACATCTCCCAGCACGATGGGTCAATATCACAGCTCCGCATGTGGCGCTTCAGCACATCTTTATAGCGCAGAAGCTGGTCGTCCTGTTTTCGCTTGCCTTCCTGCAGTTCTGAGTAAAAGATGCGCTTAGGCACTCGTTCTTCGGCCATGCGGGAGATATGACCACTCCATCGCAGCTGTCTACGCATTAGATAGGCTTCAATGCCGCTGACATTAGCACGACGTAGAATTTCCGTATTCCTGACACGGTCCGCCCAGGAGATATTCATTTTGTCACGAGGTTGATTAACGCAACAATCTCAGCGTATCTTTAAAAATGCTTATGCCTTGATCACACGTACCCTATACTCGGTACGTGTGTGTGATCAAGGCTTAGCATAGGCGAGAGGGTGCCGAGCGAGTCACTCGGACCTTGTTTTATTTACTCGCTCGCCACTTTGCTCGGCCGAGAGCACTCTCTCGGCCACTATACTCGGCACGTGTGATCAAGGAGTTATTGGATCATGATGTGTGCCTGGTACTAATAATATAAAGTGGAAAAGTCTGTAAGACTCTAGCGCCGTAAGTTTGTTTGTAGAAATAATGTCCAGAACCACCTTTGTATTATTGTAGCGTTGTAAGTTTGTTTGTTGATATGTACCTAATGGGTAATCTCGAGAATCACTAACTAATCCGATTTCAAAAATTCTTTCACCTGCGTATAAAATGGACTTTCTGGATAGTTATATGCTATTTTTGCCCTGCGGATTTACCCGCGTTCTCTGCAATATGCGGCGAAGCCGCGCGGGCAGCCAGTATTCTTATAAAATGGTACCTACGCGTCAAACGCATTGCGTTATCGCTGCGTTTATCGCGTAAAACAATCGCACATTTAAGACAACTGAGCGCCGGGTTTTATTCATAATCAGACTAAACTTAGTCACATAATCCGTAATTACTTAACTCTTTCAGTTAACGAGTGGTCGCATGAATGAGCAGAATACGAAAGCTGTAGAAGCTTTTCCGGATGGTTAACGCCTTTAAAAATTTAATGAAGTTCTTTTTTATTCATATCTTATTTATGTGGTCTGTTATGCGGATTTTGTGAGCTGAATTTCCGGAAAGCGTTTGTACAAATTGAATTAATTATGTTAATCTGCTTAGACCACGTCTATGGACTGGAGGAGCGTGCGGCAGCGCGGAGCACTAGATTGAAGTAACGCAAACATTTATGACGATGCTTAGGAGTGTTCATGTACAGGCGTTAGCGTTTGTATAGGCGCCTCACAACGCGCCTGTCCATAAGCGTAGCCTTAGTTCATAATGATCTTGCGTAGGAATAGGGGTGTAGACTCAAAATTTATTATAACTTCAAAAGAAAGAAGGCAAAAAATATGCCTTATGACAAAAATCCCATTCAAATATCTCATAAATTATATACATTTTATATTATTTGTTAATCGGTTTATGCGTGAAGAGGTCACAGACAAACAGATAGACAGACAGACAGACACACTTTCGCATTTATAATATTAGTATTGAGTATGCATTTTAGCAAAATCTTGAATAATTACACTATTTTGATCATGCAATAGCATACACACCCGTTGATTAAGGCAGCGAAGGAGAGACAACCACCTCCCTCCAATGCTTGTCGCTAACTGAAGCGACCGTCTCCATAACACTGCGTTTATAAAATAAGATTCGCGGGTATATCATGCTAAAAAAGATTCAATTAAACGAAATTCCACGGAGTTGCACCACACTTCAAGCGCCATAACACCTCTTACGATATGTACTTAATCGACCTATTGTGGTTTTTATAAAATACTTGAAGCGACAACTTCGGCAAAGTTAAGGAGTGTCTCTTCAAGGAATTAAATACATAAGGTAAATTTAGTAACGTTCATTTAACTGCCAACAGTTATTTTCAAAATTTCCAAAGAAACACTTGAATACCTTTGCTTATGAAATGTGTACCTGGAATAAACACTTTAGTGACATAACATCAAAAATGATCTATTTAAAAAAATACTGCTACCATGGTTATGATTGAGTGTGTAAGTTAGATTTTACTCAAATTGTGTGTCGCTTAATTTAAGGTTTATTTTTTATTTTGGCGCTTGTTTTTGTATTACTTTAAGCGATATGAAAGCGATTAGATCGTCGTGAAACCCGGCTCAAATGACGAAAAAAAACATGCTGATTTCAACGATATATATAACTCTATTTTGACCAAAATGTCGCTTCAGTGGTTTTGCCTTTCCATGTTCGACGATGTTCAATGAACATGTGTAGGTATGTCCGCGAAAATATGGGTTCAATTTACCATTATTGCGTGTCGCTATTGCTAGCGCATAGTTAAAGTGCGACACAATTCAACACTACCTACCTACTCTATTGCAACAATTCAATTCAATTCAATTCATATATTTATTAATAAAACATAAAATTTTACATGTCCATTGCTTCCTGTACCTGTTCTCAATACGGAAGCGTGTTTTAGAATTAAGCCCCAGGTGTGAACTCCGGCGAAGTAAACAATAACAAACCAAATTCTCCTAGAAACGTACGGATAGCATCAATCCGACGATCAACTGGCGCCACAAATCGTATTTATTTGTTTCCGGGTATGTTGTGGGGAACGCATGCAAATTTTAATACGATTTACCTAAGTCTTAGGATAGGGTGCTACAAAAACAAGAACAGTGGGCAAAAAGTAATTTTTTGTTCCATAAGTTGTGATGTAGCATTTTGGGGCATACCTACTTGTAAAAGTCTTTCCTATGGCTGATAACGTTGGGGCATTGAATTATCATAATTTTCAAATAGGGAGAAGGTGTGGCACGTAGCCATTAAGTAAGCACGTGAAATCTTATAAAATCCTTTACAATGCACTTGCTCTGAAAATGCGCCTTTATACAACAACAACAACACGGGAACTCCTCTATGCCCGCATGGCGGAGCGGTGCGGGGCGGGGCCGTGCGGGAATGGATTTCGGACCAATATTCCCACACCCGTGCGAGAATGAGATTTAGAGAAAAAAACCGGCCAAGTGCGTGTCGGACCACGCAAAACGAAGGGTTCCGTGCCTATTAAAAAGGTCGTATCGTCACAGAAATTTTAAGGCACTTACGTCCTTTTCTTTGAGGAAGGCAGTTTTTCAGCAATATCTCGAAAACCTCTGAACCGATCTTGTTCAAAACAATTTTCGGTGAATGAAATTAATAAGTTCTATGTCCATGAATTTTTCCATATTTTTAAAATACACCGTTCAAAAATTAGAGGGGGGGGGACAGAATTTTGGTGACTTTCGGGGCGATTATCTCCGACCCTATTCACTTAATCAAAAAAAATGCTAAGAAACCTTATGTTTATTTTGAAAGGCCTATCGATTGATGTGCCACACGGGGGGTCACACTGAAAATTTTTTTTTTGACTTTTAGTTTTATGTATGGAGTGCACCCCTAAAAATTTTTTTTTTGTCATTTTAATTACAAAAGTATGTAGCGGCTAACAAAATACACCTATTCTCAAAATTTCATTCAAATACACCTTATAGTTTTCGAGTAAAATGCCTGTGACATACGGACAGACGGACAGACGGACAGACGGACAGACGGACAGACGGACAGACGGACAGACGGACATGACGAAACTATAAGGGTTCCGTTTTTGCCATTTTGGCTACGGAACCCTAAAAACCGGCCAAGTGCGTGTCGGACCACGCAAAACGAAGGGTTCCGTGCCTATTAAAAAGGTCGTATCGTCACAGAAATTTTACGGCACTTACGTCCTTTTCTTTGAGGAAGGCAGTTTTTCAGCAATATCTCGAAAACCTCTGAACCGATCTTGTTCAAAACAATTTTCGGTGAATGAAATTAATAAGCCCTATGTCCATGAATTTTTCCATATTTTTAAAATACACCGTTCAAAAATTAGAGGGGGGGGGACAGAATTTTAGTGACTTTCGGGACGATTATCTCCGACCCTATTCACTTAATCAAAAAAAATGCAAAGAAACCTTATATTTATTTTGAAAGGCCTATTGATTGGTGTGCCACACGGGGGGTCACAATGAAAAAAAAATTTTTGACTTTTTGTTTTATGTATGGAGTGCACCCCTAAAAAATTTTTTTTTGTCTTTTTAATTACAAAACTATGTAGCGGCTAACAAAATACACCTATCCTCAAAATTTTGTTCAAATACACCTTATAGTTTTCGAGTAAAATGCCTGTGACATACGGACAGACGGACAGACGGACAGACGGACAGACGGACAGACGGACAGACGGACATGACGAAACTATAAGGGTTCCGTTTTTGCCATTTTGGCTACGGAACCCTAAAAATTATGTATATATTTTTTTATTTCCTTGCATTGTAAAATGATGTCATGATACAGGTGCGTATAGGTAATTCCCAACTCGTGTTGATCAAAAACACTCCCTGACGGTTGTGTTTTTGGTCATCGTCATTCGTTGGGATTTACATATTTTCCGCACTTGTATCATGAACCAATAGATGGAGGTACAATAAATATTCAAAGAAATGACAGATAGTCAGGATGCGTAAGTAGCCAAAGAAATGAATACGTTAAATCTATAATGAATTTGGAACTTAGTGATTACATATATATTTAAATGTATAAGTCCCTGGACGAACGAGCTCAGCTCGGGTGAAAATACGGAGAAAACGATCGATTTCTCGCCCCCGTAAACCCCTATATTCCAAATTTCAATCGTTAGATCGGTTTCCGAGGGCATGATTGCAAATATGTATATAATATAGGTATATACAAATAATGCTCGTTTAATAGTTTAGGATTATTTTACATTCAGTGACATCAGTTATATTTTATACCGAGGAACCAATCTCTTTATTTAAATAATTTTGTTAAAATGTTTCAACTTAAAATAAGTAATACTTACGATCAAAATAGGTTGTTGCTGCGTTTATTTTTATTTTTTTGCCACCCGTGGGTGAAGGGAAATTTCGGGGGAGGTGTAAGTATGGCGATTGGCCACATTTAGTGTTTAGCAGTAACAATTAATAGTTTACGCATATTGCTTGTATCAGCGCAAGCTAACATGTATAAATAGATAGGTTATTATATGAAATAAAGGGTTCTTAAAGACACACTTCATCACCTGCCTACTTATTGGCCACGCGCCAATATACAGGGTGGAAAGTTAAAACGGGGCAGTAAGGGCAGATACTAGATCCCTTGCCGCCACGCAAAAATGGCATTAGGATTTCATTCCTAACTTTTTAAGTGATGGCAATCTACATTCACAGATTTTTGAAAAAAAGTACAGTCAGCGAGAAAATCATCAATTTTGACGATATTTTTTTTAATGCCATTCGATCCCATTCCTATTAAGGATCAAAATACTCTTTGGGACCGACTAAGGTTTGACTACTAGAACGCCCAGAAATAAAAGAAAACTTTTTCCATACAGTGAGTATGGGAATCCCAAAGTGCAAGTGGGTCGTTCTTCTTTTCGACCGACAATAGCCTGTCCTTCGTCTTATTACGGCATCTCATTTGAGTAATGATGTTTACGGTTTTATAATGTTCGAATGAACGTCCATATTATTTTATTCATTAGTGATATTTAATATTTCATTTTCTCTATCTAGCATTTTTTTTAAATGTTTTTTTTTTTCGTAAAATGCCGTGACAGAGTGGTAAAACAAAATGTTGTCCCCACTGAAAGAGTCCACTTTGTCACATGTTTTTTTTTAGAAACCAACCGTAAATAAATATTTATATTGGCCAGAAAGGAAACTTTAATTAGTTCTAATGAAGAAACCTATGCATTTTTTTAAAAATCGCACTTCAAAACCACAATTTTCGATAGTTCAAAAACCAAAAAAACAGAAAAACCTCGGTTCATTGTCGGTAAAAAAGAAGAACGACCCAAGTAGTCCTTTAGTTAGACGATCATCAAATTAGACGGAAAATTTCATTTAGATTAGAAATGAGAGAATTCATTCCATTGTTAAAAAAAAAACAAACGCATTCCAAATGAGAGAATTCATTCCATTGTTAAAAAAAAACAAACGCATTCCCGTTGTTAGTATTCTTTTTACAAACTTTTTACAGCATAAAGCTGGCCGTCATTAAATAAAACCAGAATTGGCATAAAAAACTACATGAGCAAAATTAGCTTTAGGGATTCCCATACTCACTGTATGGAAAAAGTTTTCTTTGATTTCTGGGCGTTCTAGTAGTCAAACCTTAGTCGGTCCCAAAGAGTATTTTGATCCTTAATAGGAATGGGATCGAATGGCATTAAAAAAAATATCGTCAAAATTGATGATTTTCTCGCTGACTGTACTTTTTTTCAAAAATCTGTGAATGTAGATTGCCATCACTTAAAAAGTTAGGAATGAAATCCTAATGCCATTTTTGCGTGGCGGCAAGGGATCTAGTAGCTGCCCTTACTGCCCCGTTTTAACTTTCCACCCTGTATATGTACATTTAGTACAATAGATACAGGCCATAACTACATCGGGAACGGTGTATTAAATGTAAGGAACAGAAGAGGCATGTTTGGGTTGATTTTGCATAAAATCCTCGTACTTAAGCTACATACCCAACGAGCTAAATTCGTCAACAATTTTCATTTTTTTGTAAAAAAGCTCAGCCACAAAAACTGTATGACTATTAGGTAATATAGCGTTTACGTTGCAGCTTGGTATTTCCGGAATGCTTAATTAAAAAAGAAGCGGGTTGTGTCGGAGATACAACCGTTAATTAAGTTTAAGTGGATACTTCTTGGTTGGCTATGGAACCCTAATAAAATAAAAAAACGACCAAGTGCGAGTCTGATTCGCGTACCGAGGGTTCCGTACTGAGTGTTTGATTATTTAAAGGAATCTGCTATTATTTACCCGTAAAATATATATCTGAATTATTTCTCTAAAATCTGTATAAGTACAGATAAATCGGTATATATGGCAACATTGACTGACGTAGCTCATTTGACTCGCAATACATTGAAAATGGCGGCCATTTCAGCATTATTTTCATGTCCGCCACATAAACTAAATAACATTTTGTGATTAACAATTAATGGCAAATAAAGAAGGATTAAAACATGTAAAAAACTATTATTTAAAATCAGATTAGGCTTCTCTACAAAAAGTTAGTTCCGGAAGTCACGTGATACATTTTGAGCTGTACCCCTATACAAGAACGCGAGCAAAGAAGTATCCACTTCAAAATATTAATCGAAATGCTTAATTCAGGTAAGGTATAAGTACTAGTGCCCGACGCGGTACTAGTACCCGACGAATATAATTTAACTAGCGAATAATAAACTAAGATTGATCACGACATAATTTTTAAGTTACTAAATATTAGTGACTTCAATATTTCTTATCACAATTTCAAGACAAACTTATTTATAAGTTATGAACATATTTGTTAAAACCAGCTGCCATCAATTGGGACCATGAGTTAAACCTTCAAGTCCCAATAAATGTCAGTCTGTCATTCATGACATTTGTACTGAAATGACATCTATTGGGACTGCCAGCATAACCGCCTGCCATTTACTCGTACATTCGGATTGATTACCTAATTCTTATATTATCAGGATTTTTTATAAGATCACCATATGAAACGAATTCCGTATCAGTAACTTGAGTAAATACCTCGTCTCCCAAACCGTATGAAACTGTTTAATACATGTTAAATGAGCATAATATCGTGATTCAAATAAGTATTTTCTGTTGACATGTCGGGCACTAGTACTTCTACCTTAAATATTAAGGTTATTAACGTTCATTACGATTAAAATTGTTTCTATCAATACACAACTCTGCATCTCTGAATATTCACCGCACGTTAATAATTATCGAGATTTTTCAAACAGGTGATATCCCTTCTATAATAAAGCACGGATCTCCACAGTTTTAGTGGACCCTCAAATAGTTCAATCTCACCCAACCTCACTCAATCCGAGGCGAGCACTTGATCAGCACTTTGTTGACCCACCGGACCCGGATATTCCGGTTATTCCGTTATTTACGCCAATTTGTGTTTATTTTCAAATATCCCGGACTTGAGAGTTGCTATAGTCTGTTTAGGGTTCCGTAACTCAAAAGAAGGGAAGGAACCCGCATCCGTCTGTCAATACCCTTTTTGCCCGACTACGGTAGAATATGTTTTTAGCAGTCATTGATTGTATATTTACGTGTGTTCCCACCTACTGAACCGAGCATAATTTCGTTCGAATCGTCTTTTATCAAAATCAAATCAGATTAATTCAGATTTTTTCATACCAAATGAAAAATCTTTTTCCAAGTTTTTTCCGTAGTCGGATTGCAGTTTTTGAACTGTTTATGCTTGTTCTCAAGAATGCCTGCAGGTACCAAGTGAGTTGAGTCTGCAATCCCTTTTAGCTGTGTAAAACTAAAATTTTAACGCAATCAAAATAAAAGGTCGTTTTTGCCGCATATTTATGCACATTTTGACCCTCGCAAGGGAAACATAACCTATAGGATACTTACTGTTGTACCTAGAATTATGAAATTTGGCAAAAAGCAAGGTCTAACATGACAAGTTAAGGAAAAGTCGGAAGTACCTTATCTACGCTGAGCGTCAAAAAAGAGATGAGTGTCTTATTTGGGACACATGCGGCATAAAACGATTTTGGACATCTACACCAAATATTCGTACTAAAGATATAAGGATTCTTTGCCACGCAGATACAGTTGACTTCTGCGACCTTCGCCAGCGCATCGGTCCACCTTTTGACAGAACTGCCACAGTATGTTTACCTGACTGCGGCAGAAGGGAGATTATGTTTTTATACATACGCATCGGCTATTTCTTTTGCATGCTCTGCGGTTTAAACGGCTTGATCGATTTTAAGTTAAAACGTTTTAACATTTTAAACATCTGAGGTGTCGTTAGATTCCGCTTAGTGTAGTGACATTATGGAAATAGCAGCCGGGTTAAAATTAACTATGAATTTCCGTTACTGCGTGTTTACCGATATAATTTGTAAAGACAAATGGACCGTTTTGTAATTTTAATTCGTTTAAAATCTTCAACATGATTTATAAATCAACATCTACAACATACAAAGTATGGGCACGCCTACAGGATTGAGATCTGTGTAAAAATTAGTAGGCTAAGAGTTAAATCTGTTTTGTTTCTTTTTCAGTAAGTATTTTCGTTTGTTTGTCTTCTTTCAGCGATCACGTAATATAAACGGAATTATGATAATTTTGCCCTTTAAGTAAAACAGTTCAAAAAAATAAAAAAATATGATCTGCAAGAAGAATAATAAAAGGTAAAACGTACTGACCACTTTCCTTGCCCCACATCCGTACCCCGGATGTAAAGACCACCCTCTATTGTCCGGGAGGGTAAACAACCGGGTAATGTATTAAGTTACTGTATACCCGGGCAATCTGTTTTTAAATGGTTCTCTGCACCGTTATGCTTTAGGTACTATGTGTTGTTTTTTGAATTCAGGAAATAAATTTAATGTCCCTTTTGTGCTGTCTGATATAATTATAAGAAATGTTTTATTAAGGTATATCGTGCGCGAGCTTTATCTACATTATTATAATTTACACATTTTATGAAACGAAAGTAATAATGTTAATTTCGAGTCTGCCATAAATCTCTGTAATCAAAATTCCTGTGTACGAAATTCCTAAAGTCAACACTTCGAAAATCATGTTGATCTATAGGTAGTGATCCTAAAATCATTTGTTAAGTTAAGGAGTCCTAACTTTAAAGTTACTAAAGTACTAACGGCTATGCCTTTTCGCATGCCTTTTCGCATGCCTTCAGAATATCGAATAAAAGCCGACCGCTAATTTTACGATGTTCCAAGCACACATTTTTTCTGAAGTCTCCAATAAAATACGTTTACGGATATTTAACATAGGTAATTGTTTTACGGTTTTTATATAACTGTAAAAAAATTAACTAACCTTTATTTTCAAACGTTATTTATTCTAAATGTGTTTTGAAATCTTACTCGCGCGCGTCCCTAAACCGCGTTGCAAAAAACGGTCTTTGGATCACAAACACGGAGGAAAGTGGGCATGTCGCTTTTTAGAAGAAACTTAGTAATTTATCTTAGCTGCTTAAGCTTGCCCTTTTTGTTTTTGCCTTCGCCTTTTTAATTAGTTTCGTTGTGACATCGCCGAGTTGTAAGATTTAAAAAAAGCTTTTTTGTTGAATAACTGGCTTGATGTTTTGAATTGTAATTTATGTAGGTATGTTCTTAGTATGAGATTTAAATAATTATATTATTTACATAGTCTTTGTCAACTACACCAATTTTGATTAATGAGTTAATCAAACAAGCATGCCAATAATTGTATACTGATTAAACAAAAATATTTTGATACAGACTTATGTATTCTTTCTAAGGTAGCGGTAGAATTTTGAAAGAAGTGTGGTAGGACGTTATGTTGATTATATTAATCGCTAAAATCTACTTTAGACTTAAAAAAAACCGGATAAGTGCGAGTCTGACTCACCCGCCGAGGGTTCCGTACAAAATTACAAATGTATAGTTTTCAGATTTTGCCCTGTACTTGTAGTATAAGACGATATTACTTGCCAAATTTCATAGTTTGTCATTTAGATTCCCTTGAAGGTGTCGAAATTTTTGCGGCATAAACGACCGTATCTTTTCTACGTTAACTTAGAAGTTTGATTTTTTCACAGCTTCAAGAGACTGTAGACCTTAGTATATGGTTTTAATTTCAACTCGATAGCTCCACGCGTTCCCAAGATAAAGGGTCTTGACAGACATACTGACACACGGCCAACCTATAAGGTTTCCTTTTCTTCGCTTTTGAGGTACGGAACCCTAAAAACAAGGCCAACATGTTCTTGAGCTTATGCCCATTAATTTCAAGACCCTGGGACACAGGAAGATCTTGACACGTAGTTTAAACTCCTTCAAAATTGGTATTTTTTTTCCAACACACCTGTTATAAAATAGAAAGGCAAAATTAAAAATCTAGATTTGTAATCTAGATAGTGAGAACAGACAAAACCCCAAGTGTATTTCAAAAGAATATAATATCCCGTTTTCCTAATGTGTATAAACGCTCATAAATAAGGTCATAAATATCAGTACACGAGTTTATTGTCAATGTCATAAAGGCGTGTACAGATATTTAATAATATGCCCTTATTTATGTTCGTATTACCCCTGACTGTACATGAAAAATTGCATTACCAAAAAAAAAACATTAATAAAATTCACACTTTCGCGGCAACAAATTTAATTTGCACTATTAAAAAGATAACGGTAAGCCTCACAAAAGCGTTACCGCTTTAAAAGTGGTAATAAATTAAAAATCCGAGCGGTATTTCGCGAACATTTTAAGTCCTCTAACTGGTGAAAAGTTCTTTGCGCGTTTAATGAGGGCGCACTGTAAACAGCGTCACCACTGACTGTGCGGATTGTGTTTGACTTACCCTTAGCGGTGGAGACCGTTGTTGGAAAAATTTCGGGAACTTCGTACAGGTCGCATCAATCTTAATAGGGTCGAATACATTGTCAGCCACGATTGTAGGTTTATACACCGCCACGGCTGATGATGTGGTGGAGTACGTTCATCAGAAGACCGGCTTCTCGCTGAGGGTGTTCCAGCTGCGTTCGCGCCACTATGTGCGCTTCAGCTCGTTTGTGGCGCGCGCGCCGCGGCCGCTGCAGGAGACCATCGCATGTGCTGACTTCTGGCCGAAGGGTGTCGTGTCTCGACAATTCCGGGGCAATCTGCCGAATCCTACACCTGAGATGACGATGCAACGGGACCACGCCGTTTCGTCGCCTAAATAGTATTATTTGTTGTTTTAGTTTCGTGACGCATTGGTTATTTCTATAATGTCATGTAAACGTATTTGTTGCGCAGGCATTTGATGTGTGATATGTGTCAAACAATAGCCTGCCTGCTTCTTGATTTAGAAACCACAGGAATTATTATTGATCACGTACGTTAGGACAATTTAACTGTCGTTTCCCCATGCAAAAAGTGACATAATTTAGATCTATCTGACGCATGTACAATGCGTTGCGTGATCAACCAGCAGGACTTATTCTTGAACATAATGTTTATCATACTTACTTAATTGGATATAGGTTCGAAACATTTATTCATTTTGGTGTTTTTAATTAACTTAATTCATATTTATTTTTACTTGCAATTTATTTAAATTGTGTCTAAATCTGCATGCGTTTGACGCTTATTTATTATGATTGTAAAATTGGCGCCAACTTATTTAAACTGACTTTAGTTATAGTAAACGGCCATTTTCAATCTTAATTCATAACAGTAGAGTTAAAGAATAGGAGTCAATATTAGGCTTAGTTTTGGAATTTAATAACAGTTTTAGACTTTGATATTGGTGCAAATGTATTTAAAAAAAAACCTAAGCTACGGTAGACTAGTGGTTCAGGCATACGGCTGTCAAGCGTTGGTCGTGGGTTCGAATCCCGGCTCGTACCAATGAGTTTTACGGAACTTATGTACGGAATGTTTACCGTTAGCTTTTCGGTGAAGGAAAACATCGTGAGGAAACCGGTTTAGGCTAGTTTTCCCTCTGGGTTGGAAGGTCAGATGGCAGTCGCTTTCGTAAAACTAGTGCCTATGCCAAATCTTGGAATTAGGTGTCAAAGCTGACCCCGGGCTACTTTAGGGCACAACCGGGAATAACGCTAGGAGGATGATGATGATGTATATAAAAAGCCTGTTAGTTAGGTAGGTACCTATAACTATGCTTGACTTTTTTATTTTGCTTGCTAATATTGAACCAAACGTTAATATTGCGGAGGTTCACAGTATGTGTGGTGCTGCCACTTTGTCCAGTGCTTGCCGCCGCTACGACGTAGGATTAATTAAAACCTTAGATTTTTCAAAGTATAAAAGAGCCATTATTTAACTATAAGTAGGTAAAACGTATACAGATAAAGCGAGAAAAGATTTTTTCCTAGTCTTTACGACATTGACATAAGATTGAATTTCAACAGGCCTACCTACGTAAAAGGTTTTGTTCACTATACTTGTACATATGCTATCCGCAGCAGAACCAAGGAAACCGATATAACCCTCCGAATCGCTAATTTAAACTTAGTGGGCGGGGCACATTGCACGTAGAACCGATGGTCGTTGGGTGCGATAGCAGTTGGGGCGGAAAGGTGCTCGAGTGGCCACCACGTACCGGCAGGGGCAGCCTGGGTAGACCCCCCACAAGGTGGACTGGTGACCTGGTAAAGGTCACGAGGATAACGATGAGTTCCTAGACTTGTGTTAATATTTGTACCTACACTAACATTACGCTATTAGTACCTGAACTGAATGAGTTACATCATATACCTACCTAGGTATATTATGTAAAACATTTAGTTCAGGTATGAACATTCATTCTCTTTTTATTTAGAACAAAACTCACGGGAAATCAGTCACAGTCGGAGCGTTGGCAAATCTTGGATATCGTGTGCCATTTTTTAAATCTGAAAATAAAATAATAATTTTTCAGAGATTTAGTTCGGTTGGTAGATAACGTTAATCTGTTAAGATGCTTCACACCGGCGCAATTTTAAAGAAATATCGTTCATGAAAATTATTTTAGTATAAATTAATTTTAGGAATATTAATTATTATTGTTTTATTTAGTAAATCACGTTACTGTCATGCAGTTTGGTGAAGATTTGTGCATGTTTATAAGCTGTGTAGTTATATATGGGCTAAATTTTTAATAAATAAAAATTAAATCCAGCAACTAATTAACAAAATGTGAGAGATTTTCTCATTATCACTATTTTTTTGGATTTCAACCCAGACCTGTCTGAATAGGTAGGGTAGACTGGGTACGGTTGAAACAATTATTCGTATATCGTCCTTAGTTTTGCTTTTTATAATTTGAGAGATGAAGAAAATAATAATATATCAAATTTTAGATCAAATGAAAAAAAAAACCGTTTTGTTTCAACTGTCCCCATCCCAGGGGCATAAAAAATTAAAGACAATTAAATTTTAACCGAATTCACTTTTGGTCCAATTTTAAAATGGTAATTTCGTGTTGACGATTTTCCATTTGTGCCGAATGACAGTAAATCAGATTTTACCTATAGGACTCTGTTGTTACTATCCTTATCGTCGTTAAATACTTACTACAACACAAAAACCCCATCGAAAAATTACCGGAATTACTGACACAGACTTCACTCCCCTATATTTCCATCCTTGCTGTCAGCAATCACATATCACTCTAAATAACACAGTCATTATACTCCTCCTCCTCCTTACTGGACGTTATATATCCGATAAAAATTAAATACTACCGCCAGTCAAATCAAATTTCTATCAGAGCGTCATCAAACGGGCCCAATACTGTACTTAATACTGATTGCTTTCCCAGAATACGGATTACGCCACGTAATTTGCCCATTACCGGATTAAGCCGGTATCCCGGATAACCGGTATTTGCGGAAATAGAATACGGTTCCGTACAGGTCAAGGCTTTGATAAGACGCGGATTCGGAAGGAATTTGCACTCATCAAGTGAAGAGCAGTTATAAATAAGGTATAAGGATAATACTCGATTTTTATGAATAGTACATCGGGGAAAATAATGCTATAAAAGGGTATAGCCGGGCAAGCGTGGTCAAACTGCCCTTAGCGTAAAAATAATTTTCCTTTTACCGGATTATTAACCTTAATATATGTATTGCTTGTACTAAATTTTAACCCTCAAATGCTTGTGGTTTTTGAGAAAATCGCATAAAAAGGAAAACCATTTTTTTGCCAAAACACTGATCCGATTTCTTTGTCAGTTGGGTATGTTGTCTATTCGACGACCGCTTTAGCCTAGTTGGTAGTGACCCTGCCTACGAAGCAAGAGGTCCTGGGTTGGAATCCCGCTACGGGCATTTATTTGTGTGATGAGCACGAATATTTGTTCCCGAGTCATGGATGTTTTCTATGTATTTAAGTATGTATTTATCTATATAAGTATGTTTATCGTCGTCTAGTACCCATAGTACAAGCTTTGCTTAGTTTTGGACTAGGTCGATTTGTGTAAGATTGATCGCAAATATTTATTTATTATTAATTATATTATTAAGATCGTTTCCTGAAAAAAAAAATGTTTTTTTGCATTACTTGCGAGAAGGCGACTTTACGTATAATTTAATATTGTATAATATAATTATATTTAAAAAAAACTTGGATCAACAGTGTGAAAATATCGAATTTGTAACATCCCATACATTCTCTCCATACAAAATACCTTATACGTTAATCATATGTAGGAAAGTGAAATTAATTTAATTCAATTATTTATTTCAAGCATAGAAACGATAGGTAGGGATAGGGGGATGAGGTATAGATAGGGTTGGCCTCGTGTAGGTCCTTAATACTGTAAGTGTACCGTCAAGTGAGGAAATCTGTGCGACATCAGTAAGCTCACGCCAAAATACAAAATATCGCATACCGATCCTGCACCACTAAGTTAGGAAGTCGGACAACTCCGCAGCAAGCTGTGACGTGGGACGATGCAATGCGCAGCGTGCTGCAATGACTTTTCTGATTGCTTTTTTGCGACCACTTTGGTCTAGTCGGTAATAGTGACCTACGAAGCCGGAAGTCCCGGGTTCGAATCCCGCTAAGGGCATTCATTTTAATAGTATGATGAGTACAAATATTTGTTCGTGAGTCTTAAATGTTTTCTAGCATTTTATCTATATTTATATGTATAATGTCTTCGTCTTGGTTAGTTTGGGACAAGGTCGATTTGTAAAAGACTGTCCCCCAATATTGATTTTAATTGAGTACCTATTTATTAATGACAGACCTAGTCTAAGAGAAAATGTGTAAATATCATAAACGATGCTTTTGTCTCAATGCACACATAAATGCACACTACAATATATACCTACAATAATAATAAAGCAGCTGGATAAAGTTCCCGACTTTGTTCTGCCGCAGTTTTCTGTGTCTTTAAAATAATAATTTATTTCCTCTGAAACAATGTAGGTAGTTGTTTATCATTTTAAAGCGGAATAAACTATAATTTTAATAAAGCAAACGAACAGTGTTGCCAAGTTAATAAGCTGTGCGATTTATGTTTTCATAATAGTCTTGCGGTGAACTACGTTCAGCTTTTGGATGCGTTATTTTTCTCCATGCTATGAATAAAAATTCACAAGATATTTATTGACATCTAAAAAATCCCTTCCTGAAGATTGATGCATCTCGTTTTCTCATATGCACATAGAGCATAAACGTGTCTTTTACACGGGGACGTGATTTATAAAATCGATGCATCCCCTTAACGTGTCAGAACGAGTAAGTGGTGGCTGAAAAGTTAACTACCTGACTATGCAAGAAATAACGTAGCTGGCAATTTTTTTTAAACTTTTCTATGTCATCCCCTTCTACGAAATGCACTTGTTACACTTGTCAAATAATAACATTGAACCATTTAAAAAAATCTTTCGGTTTCTCGTAAAAATAATTAGCTGAAGATATAGTTCCTTATTAGATATAGAAAGTTATTTTAACACGCCTGCACGGCTATCACAAGACGGCGCGCGAGCTCTCTCGATTTTTCTCGCACTATACCTCTCTTTATAAGTATTCTAACAAGAAAGAGACGGATAGTGCGAGAAAAATCGAGAGAGCTCGCGCGCCGTCTTGTGATAGCCGTGCTGAATCCACATACGCGGCATTTTTTTTTTACTTTAGAGAAATGTATCTGCTTGCTATTGCAATAATTGGCTGACCAGACCAAATGGTTACAGTTAATACATTTAAGACTGCTAAGACTGCTAAGTTCACCGCGGCTCTCATTTCATCATCGGTAGAGAATCTTCGCCCCCTGTGATCTTATCACACATACCTAGTTCAATAGTCAAATAAATAAGTAGTTAAATCTGGGCTGTAAGGGGGATGGTCGATGACATCGAAGCCATTTCTGGCTATGGCTAGCTTAGTTGTGCGAGCCGTGTGCACAGGTGCATCGTTGTGCAAAATCTAAAGTCCGTTGGTGAGTGGCCCTCCTTTTTTAGGGTTCCGTAGCCAACATGGCAAAAACGGAACCCTTTTAGTTTCTTCATGTCCGTCTGTCCGTATGTCACAGGCATTTTACTCCAAAACTATAAGGTGTATTTGAATAAACTTCTGAGGATACGTGTATTTTATTAGCCGCTACATAGTTTTGTAATTAATATGACTAAAACATTTTTTTTAGGACACACATAAAACTGAAAGTCATTTTTTTTTGTTGTAAGCCCACGTGTGTTCGATCAATCGATAGGCCTTTAAAAATAAATAAAAAGGTTTCTCAGCAATTTTTTTGATTAAGTGAATAGAGTCGGAGATAATCGCCCCAAAGTCACAAAAAATGTCTACCTCTCTAATTTTTGAACGGTGTATTTAAAAATTATGATAAAAATCATGGACATAGGGCTTATTAAATTCTTTCATCGAAAATTATTTTGAACAAGATCTGTTCAAAGGTTATCGAGATATTGCTGAAAAACTATCTTCCTTAAAGAAAAGGACGTAAGTGCCGTAATATTTCTGTGACGGTACGACCTTTTTAATAGGTACGGAACCCTTCGTTTTGCTTGGTCCGACACGCACTTGGCCGGTTTTTCTTTTACAGCGTGCTTCAGTTGGCAAAGAAAATTTGCGTAATAATTGGCATTCATTGTCGTTTTTTTGGCAAATAATCCATGAGCAATATCCCTTTCCACCAGAACTTTATGGTGAAATCGGAAGGGCATAAATCACTAAATACAGGTTAACCTGCGATGGCGTATTACCTTCTTTAGAAATAAATTTTATTACGGCCCGCTGCTCAATTTTAATTAAATAAGTTTTTACAAGCGACATGTTGCAAGCAACCAAAAGTTAAACGAATGAAAAGCAACAAACAAAATGAATAATCGAAATTTCGAAAAAACAATAGTCGGTAAAGATGAATTCATAGTGGCTAGTTTATAGGACGTGTTTAACACGTTGATATTAATTAGAATATTAATCGTAAGTCTCTGATCCTCTGATTTTGAACTTTAATAACTATGCAACTTTACTTTAATTATGTACCTTTAAATATCTATGTACGTACCTAAAGTATACAGATTCCCTCACGATATTATAAAAATTGTTCCATAGCAACGATTTTATTCATGTTTTGCCATATCCGACCGTATACATCAGTTCTCCGTTGAATAGTTAAGTCTCGAATTCTAGAGCTTGGCTAGGCTAAGTCACAGGTGAGAATATGTTGATACCGTACGAGCATTAAAACATTACACCTTAACCACAGCTTTTATTTCACATTCAAATTAAATTTCTACGTTGTTTGTTTGAAAATAAAAAGAGAGAAAGTATTTCCAGTATATTTACTAGCCGTGCTTCTTTACTGCACTTCATTCTTTAATTTATTCAAATTAAAAGAAAAAAAATACGTGTTACGGACGTAAGATACCGAGATTGAAGTGATGAGTAAAAATTTCATGGCTGCCACCATTTCACCACCCACACGACTAGTTGTTGTATTTGTTAATTGAAATACCAAAGATATATAATATTATACACACATCTTTAGACGATAATATGTTTGTGTCATAATTGATACCAAATGTGGTTGAGACCTGAAGTATATAATGTGAACATTTCTACTATAAAAAGTTTTTTACTTAATAATAAAATCATAGTACTTGTATATACATAAGTATGTTTATTTAAACAATGCTTTTAAATTGTATCTTTAAAATTACCAATAAATTAATTACTTACGTGCATTTTTTCGGCAAGAGTTAATTTACTATTGATGGAGTGTTTTATTTTAATGGCAACACAGTGGTAGATTTGATGGAATTTAATTATGAAAATGGTATTAATGTTGGCGCACAGTAAAGAATCTGCACGGCTATCACAGGACGGCCCACGAGCTGTTTCGCGGCGATAGAGACTACCCGTCTATTTCTTATTTATTAAAAATTTATAAAATATCTGCGCTGTTAAAAATAGTGGAGTGTTGGTGCCCACACTTATGTATGGTAGTGAAAGTTGGGTGTGGCAGAAATGACATCAAAGTCGAGTGAATGCAGTAGAAATGAGAGCGTTGAGAAGTATGTGTGGAGTGAAATTGAGTGATAGAGTCAGAAACAGTGTGATAAGAGATAAGTGTGGAATGGATGGAGATATAGTCACGAAAATTGAGAAGGGTATGTTAAGGTGGTTTGGGCATGTAGAGAGGGTGGATGAAAGAAGATTAACGAAGAGAGTATATATAAAAGGAGTGGAAGGGCAAGTTGGAAGGAAGGGGAAGACCTAGGCGAACTTTCTCTGATCAAATTGGAGAAATGTTATAAAAAGGCCAGGTCAAAAGTACCCTAAACCGACGAGCATGTATGAGAAATGTTATGAAGGTGAGTGAAGCGAAAGTGGTTTGTCAGGATCGTAGCAAATGGAGATCCGTGATCTCTGCCTACCCCTCTGGGAAAAAGGCGTGATTATATGTATGTATGTATGGGTAGTCTATTTTGCCGCGACTGAGATAGCGTGATAGCGTACTGACTTGACTAGAGTTTACAATGATGGCTGACAGAGCTTACTGATACAACACCGACCTCGCAAAGCCAAATGCGGAGGTGGACTATGAGTACATTTTGATGAACGCAAGGAACAAACGGCTAAATACAGGGTGATTCCGGGGTCGTAAAGTGAGAATGACCAAAAGCGAATAAGGTGGTCATACTGAACATCTTTTCTAATGGGACCAACCACGAAAGCGCAAAAAAATAAGAGCCAATTAAGAGTTAACTGTGAGCTAACTGTGAGTTAATTGAGAGTTAATGTATGGATAAGCTGTTTTTTTTTTTGCGATTTTGAGGTCGAGAAAAGTTGTTCAGTGTGACCATCTTATTCGCTTTTGGTCATTCCGGATCATGACTCCGAAATCACCCTGTATTTGTCGCTTCAGATATTTGGACAGAATTTACTCCTACAGTTTCGTACTCTTACTATTGTAATTATAAATAAGAACGCAGGCCACGGGATTCAATATAGCCTATAACAATACAGAAAGTTCATTCTACACGCAGGTGAAAGAATTTTTAAAATCGGATAAACTTTTCCGGAGATTACTCATTATATACAAACTTATAAACTTACAAAGCTACAATCTCGCAGATTTTTGCTCATTATAATATTAGTACTAGTAATTTTTGCTCATTATAATATTAGTAATATTAACATACTAATTCGAGAACCTACACCTAATCAAACCTAACTGAAACAGCTGAAATCAGTATTCAGGTATATCTAGTTATATCCGTTGCGGTTTTCACACTAATTCGACTTTAATAAGTTATCAGAATATCCATGATGGAGTTAAGTTGATATTACTTTGATGTTACGTTTGCTAATAAATTATTACTGTTCACAAAGTTGGCTTTGGTTGGCTCCTGTTCGTGGTTACAAGGTAAGAGATGACGTTAGTTCAATGGTATATTCATGAGTTAAATTTATTTATAAGTCTTGACACAAAGTGCTATAAAATGACTGGTTAGATCATATTTCCAAATTCATTATTTACCTGTAGCGTAATTTCTAGTTGCGTTTTTTTCTATTCTTAATTTTCACCTGACGTATGATTACATGATTTTCCATTCGCAGATTTTCTCATTAGACAATTTAAATGTAAGTTTGCATATAAAAATATAGGGGTAATCTACGAAACACTAATATTTCTAACGGCATTTATTCTACAATCGTAATTTTTCCCACTTTGCTACCCAACAATCTAATGCGACGTAATTTTTTTATGAAAATGTACGTCTCCATTCCTCCCTGCTACGGTGCAGTAAATTTGTATTTTTATGTTTATGGTAATTTTATTAAAAGGTTTGAGATGTAATAAAAAAAAGTAAAAAATCGAGAAGAGTCTAAATTGAGAGGTTCTTGTGATCGAATAACGATTACTTGCCAAGTTCAGCGCTGACACTCAATTGTTTGTTTTAAGCTGGTAATAATATGGCTTTGTAGACGTATCTTAGTAATTTTTTTAAAGATCAATAGATCTTTACTAATGTTATAAAGTGGAAAATTCTGTAAAAAAGTAACTTTATACTAAAACTGATCCGATATTTCACTAGTACATAGAACGGACCTTCAAGATGGACATAGGCTATGGGCATATTTTACTGGCGAAAGATTTTTTAAACTTATTGACGTGTTTCGTAGATTACCCCTATATTCATATATGCAAGCTCACATTTATTATTAGTTTAAATATAGTCTTTGTTTTCGATGTAGGTAAAAATATTTACAATTAATAAGAAAGATCAGAGACTTAACTCCTTGGGTCTTACTCATACTGAAGATTAATAATACCGTTGATAAGCTTTATCGTCGCAGAACGCTTAAAACCCTTCCTTTTACACCATCGTTTGGAAATTATTTTAAACAATCCCCCGTTAAGGAACGGACGCGTATCCCAAAGGGACATCCCGAGGCTCTGCAGAAACTACCACAACTAGACCCCCAAATGCAACCAAAACCCTCTTTCAATATAGCAAACTCTTTCTCAACAGCAGGGCATGGTAGTTCTAGTAAAACTGGTCTAAGTATACATAACAATTGGCCCGTCCCCTTATCTAAAAGGATAATTTTTCACGTCACTACAACCACGGGGCGGTGTTAGTCACAACTCCTTCAAGGCTTTTTATGGGCCGAAACGAGGGAGATCGTAGTATCCGAGGTAAAACAGTAGAATGTAGGATAATTATTTAACATACCATACCACATCCAAACTTTTTTATCATTTCGTTTCTTACCTATGATCTGCGGATCTTGTTAACCAATAATAATATAATTGAATCATCATTTACTTAATCTTTATAAGTAGACAGACAGTCAAAATAATATATGATTAGTGATATCGTAAACTACTTAAATACTTACTACTGCTTATACTATTTTGTGAGATCCTGTGATTGGCTCTTCTGTGAATCATTTGTTGTTAATTTAAGTTTTTTTAGCTATCGGTTCTCCTGAATATAAATAAATAATACACATTATTTGTAAGCCAATTATAGGTTCTATAATTTTTAGGACTTAGTCATAGTCATTTAATAATTTTATAAATATAGAATTTCACTATAATTGAGAATAAAAAAATCTTTACTACGTGTGTAATATTATTGTTTTGATTGACCTACTTATCAGAGCAATTCAAAAACTAACCTACCTACATATTAAACTTCAGTGCACGTCTGAAACTGCACCGAATGCTATGCTACTGTTATAAGAGTCATGTACTGTGTCACTACCTCTCTCTGTCCGGGCCAAGGATTTATTCTGTGCGTGTGCGGCCAGGAGCCAGTGAAATCGAGTTTTGCTACCGATTAGTCGAGTTACGGCCGTTTTGGGGCCTTGTGCATTTATTATACAATATACTAGGTAGCGAAATATCTTGTGCCATTATTGTTTATGAGCCAATGTCGCTTTGGTTAACGAGCAACTTCGTTCTTTGTCATATCTTTTCTGAAAAGGCAATAATAAAAATAATTTTAGGTAGATGCTGTGCTCCTGAGGCTAATTTGACATGTACGTTTTACATTCCAACGTGGTTTCTATAAGTTTTACGTGCTCGCCGAGCATCAGCTGACGTGTCAAAATATTATTAGCTCCAAAACCATCTAAAAAGATTTCCTGAAGAACCCGCACTGAGTTCATTCACAGTACGTGCAGACCGTAGGCCTCCGATGGGATGGGGATACATACCCGTACACGTCCGGCGAACAGTGACACCCGTGTAGGAAACGCAATCTTAATAATTAAGCGACGAAATAATGTGACAGTAAAGAACAATTTATTTAGTCGGATTACATATGTGTCCCGGAGACGGCCGGCCACGGGCTTTGAATAATGTACTATGAGTTGACTTTCACTCGGACGACAATAGGGAATATGCATCTTTATTTTTTATTACGAAAATCAAAAGTATAATCCAGAGGAATATCAACTGCAGCATTAAAACTTTCTTACGATTTTTTTTTCTGATGTTATTGGCATTTGAAATCTGCACGCGCCGGCACCCACCGATAACGCTCTATATTAAAGGGGCATAGACTATGACGTCACAATCCATATTCTCGGCGCGTTTACTATGGAGTTAGTCCTTCTTTTGTAATTATCTCCTTAAAATTTTCGTTTAAGTTTATACTTGTTATACAAAATATCATTTCTAATTCGATATTCTGTCTTACGGTTATGCAATTTTATCAAAAAAAATTGAGTGACTTTAACGTGAGATACAATACAATAGTTCTTTTTTTATATATATTTCTGTTGTATGATATTTCTACGTATATCCGCATCGATTGAGTGCAATTTATTCAAAATTGAAGTCCCATGCATATTCCCTATTCAGTCGGACGAACCGTAAACAATCAGTGATGCCTTTTGTGACATTAGTAGGATCCCGCACTTCAAGGATTTGATCTCTATTCACACAATTAATAATAGTACCTACTTACTTTAAAGGTTCTCTGGGTCGTTCTTCTTTTTTACCGACAATGAATCGAGGTTTTTCTGTTTTTTTGGTTTTTGAACTATCGAAAATTGTGGTTTTGAAGTGCGATTTAAAAAAAAATGCATAGGTTTCTTCATTAGAACTAATTAAAGTTTACTTTCTGGCCAATATAAATATTTATTTACGGTTGGTTTCTAAAAAAAACATGTGACAAAGTGGACTATTTCAGTGGGGACAACATTTTGGTTTACCACTCTGTCACGGCATTCTACGAAAAAAACAAACATTTAAAAAAATGCTAGTTAGAGAAAGTGAAATATTATATATCACTAATTAATAAAATAATATGGACGTTCATTCGAACATTATAAAACCATAAACATCATTACTCAAATGAGATGCCGTAATAAGACGAAGGACAGGCTATTGTCGGTCGAAAAGAAGAACGACCCCTCTGTGTAAGTGATTTTTTGATTGACATTCTAAAAACTCAAATCATGAAATCCGTTCAACAGCATAGCAGTTCTTTCGTCTAGTTAGGCAAGGCACGCACTGCGAATTTCCGCCGTGCGTTTTTTTTCCGCAAAATCTGTGAAGTATGTTAATCAATATCGAATAATCTTGTTCTATCACCGTGTTGCGATTGTTTTGCGATGACCTGTCCGAGCTGGGATGATGAGTGGCTCGGTCAACAGTGTTAACAGCCTGAGAGCTGCGCGAAAGCAAGAGAGTTCAGTTTAGTAGATGCAGCCAAATTAAGCGTCTCTCTTGCTCAATTTTTTTTATACTGCGTCGGTGGCAAAAAATTACCTATGGACGCTTGCAATTCCATAAGAATCACAAATGCTTTGCTGACCCTTTATTGATAGCTAGAGACGAACGCGGGTCCCTCTCTCTCTACATAATACATCCTTGGGATCTCTGGCGACCTTTCTCACCACCAGGCTTAATTAATTGGCTCTATGATATGCAGAATATCGCAAGTTTGGCGGAAAAGAGCTCATAAGCCATAACCATAATAAGCAATTATATTAAAATTCCATAAACGTTAATGAAAACCAATACAGTAAATCCTGAATTCACAGATACCCCGATCTGTTGACTCAGCCTTCGTAACTGATTAAACTGTAGCGTATCTTAATTTGACAGGCGAGACGTTTAACGAAGTTAGACCCGCTTAGAGCTTAATACAAAGTCGATATGAGAATTGAAGATTGCTTAACTCTAACTTAGATGGAGTTTGGTACGGTTTTCTTGTAAACCGTAGCTTTTATTTAACTTTCAATGATGATATTGTAGTACGTATGTAAGTTGTCTCGTTTCGATATTTGCAAACTAAATATGACGAAATCCTTTGGAACAGTTAAGTATTATTATATCATGCTTACCTTGGATGCTTGCTAGTCTATACATTTGTATAAGTTACTTATAAGGAACCATTGTATCTCATAATGTATGATGTCTGTAAGTGTTCCTAATAAATAAATGGGTAACATAAAATAAAATGCCTTATCATGTCTGTGTCATGCGAAATACGGCTATGAGCATTATTTTTATATCCACGACATTGAAGTTATGTTTCGTGAGTGGGAAAGGCAATATAAATTATCACATTATTTATTTACGGCCTAATCCATAAAACTTAAATTGTGTCATAGGCCCTTTAACAAGTCATGATTTATTGAAACACAGATGGATATTGTAACAGCTTATGTAACGATATGTGTTACTGAAAAGGTGTTAGAACACAACGGAATATCATCTCTCTCATTTGGAGCAGCCAATCCAAGGAAGGACCACACCACTTGCTATGTATGTATATGATAACGTGTTTACGGTGAACAGTAATGTTGGCCATACACGTTACATTCTGCCGGAGAGGTTACCTGCAACATAAAGTTGGTAGCGTACCTACATATCGGGACGCACAGATTCACCGTACGGTGACATTAAAAAGAATCGATTATCGATTTTGCTCCGGTCGCCTGCACAGGTCTGTTGTAATACACGTTCCGGTCGCCCCTGTACAGGTCGACCTCTCCGGGAGACAGTAACTTAAGGTCGCTAAGGCTCCTACGGATGCGCTGTGGTGGGAGTGCATTTGTGGAGTGCGCTTGTAACACCTCTAGTGTCAGAACCGTCCCTAGGCTACGGTGTGTGCTGGGCAGGTCTTCTGCTTGTTAGCCACCTTCGTGGTATATATAAATATACAGAGTTTTAGTGACAGTATTTTCGAATTTTATAACACCTTTTGGAACTGAAAGAACATTAAGTAGTTACCACGAACATTTTTTCTAGTGTTTCTGAAAATTTTGAATACCATTCGATTATAGACCGAAAACATAGTTTCAGTTTTCATTTGATGACTTTCAAGCGCTTGAAAATTAAATAAATTCAACACGATTGTGGTGTCAAAATTGCAGGCACTTACTTTGTATCGACAGAATTAATAAATATAAGAGTGGTCAATACCGCTCGTTTTTCAATTTTCTATCGCTATTTCAAAGTAGTAATTCGTTATTTTTGAAAGTTTTTGAGTGAAAGAGTCGAGCGCTCGAAAGTCAAAAATCGGTCCCCAGTATTGAGTACAGCTTAATATGAACTCAAAACTTTCGCCTTAATTGAACGAACCACACTAGAAAACAAACGTAGACATACAATCCCAATTTAACAAGTGAGTGAAATATCTCTTAAAAATCAGTAGTAATTTTTCAGCGCTCAATTTAGCGATATTGCTCGCTTGAGCCACTGGTAATTAAGCGCTTGAACCAACAAGCGAGGAAGTGGTCTGTCTGCGAAGATAGCGAAGGGGGCTATTCTTACACCGATTGATACCAGCCATCCAAACGATTTTTGATAGATAATTTTGTTTATAGAGTAACCCTCTTCGTGTACTTAACATGTCTCTATTAGGTCAACTACAGGCGAGGTGTGCGTGAATATTTCACAAAAATACGTATATATCCGTCCAAATGAAATCATTTGGTTGTATTGAATAAACCCAATAATCGAAATCTTCCTCGTTGAAATAAATGTCTTGCAATATAAACGAGACCCTATTTTCATCGAGAAACATTAAAATTTCATCGAATGTAGATAATGATTCGCAAAACTTTCATATTATTAGTTCTTGTAAGAAACCATTTATTTTGGATACACCTAAAAGGACATTGTGTTATACTCATTAGGTTAGGTTAGGTTGTTGTATAACAATCGTCAAAAGTGTACTCGGACGTTTCCAATAAAAAATGTTTTCTATAAAATGAAAAATTGACGAAACATCGATCGATCAAGCATTTGTCGGTAAAACAAGTTACAAAGGTTCAAATAAACGTTATTTATTGTGGCTACAACGTAATTTCGGGTTAAACAATTGTTACGACAATAAATCCATTTAATAATTTATTATTGCAATAATTCATTTTATACTTTTTTGCTTACCAATCGGAGATCACTAACCTGAGCTCATTTAAGTATTTTTGATTTGAAATCAGCTTTAAGTAGTTACCTAAAAACCTAAAAACGAACATTTATTAGAAACTTTGCAGGTTATATGAACAACATTCATATCAAAAATTATAGTTATAACACGTAAAGGTGCTTAAATGTATGTGAATAGAAACCTCTTGCCATTGGTCGTAGGTACATATTCAGATATGTGTGCAACTTGAGGAGGTCTTTGAAACTACTTAACCATGTTGGTAGAAGCATTCTGTGATTTTGCAGTGATAGGTAAGTCCGTTGCTATGAACACACTCCAAGCTAAACATGGAACATGTGAGGACCAGTGCGCGCAACAAATACAAATTTGATATACAATCAAAATGTTGAGTCAGACAGCTTTAGCTATTGGAGCAAACAAGGAGGTTTACCTCCTTGTTTGCTCCAATGTGATGGCTGCAGTGCAAAGCCTCAATTCAAATCATATCTTTCACATCTCAATTTTATTTTATATTTCGCGTGCTCGTTCTAACGGTTATCCCGGTGCATGTGGAAGACAAGTCAAGCGCGAATCACATTGAAATGATATTCAGATCGAAAGAGACAAACACAAATGGACCTCCACTACTAACGAACTTGAAAGATGTTAGAATTACACATCCCATCGACATATTGTCGCGTGGTCGAGAATACACGTCGGCTTAAGTCTTCAAGCTAGCAGGGCTTTTCGACGGCCGCACGGAACCTATCCGAACCCAGAGGCGACCAGTTTGTTAAAATCGGATTTAGGAAAGCAAATGCCCAATACCCAGTTTTGGTACATCCATTTTTCAAAGGTTTTCATTCGATTTTACCTGGGACTCTATTTAGAATCTATCAATTACATTTGATTGTAATAGTCCTAAATGTCACTTTTTGTATGGGAAAATGACAGTTGAGTTTTCCGAACGTGCGTTCGAAAAGGTACGTTATCACCCCTTAAGTTACATTGCCCGGGTTGTTACAAGTCATAAAACACGTCTAACCTAAAAAAATTGACAATGCTATTTTCACAAGTAAAATTAACAACCAGAAAACAAAACAAAGACATATATAAACATTACAAAAAAGCGTTCGGAGAAACAAAAATTGAGCATTTATCTATAGCATACGGTATCATTCGATTGTGCACTTTATGCCAATGTCATAAACGATAGTGTCATAGTAAGCTTATTGGTGCTCATACAATGTACTGTACAGTACCTAATTAGGCTCTAGGGTCTTCGATGACGCTATCTAGCTCCGGAAACTAAAGCTAGGCATACACCGACGCGGCGCACCCCACCCGTTGGTCCCTGTGACAAGTGGTGCACCCAAATGGCCCATCTATTTGGGTGCACCACGTTTTTACGGGTGCTTCTCGCTTTAACGCTTGGTCGGATCATACAGCACGATTATCACAAGACAGTGCGCAAGTTGTGTCATGGCGAGAGATTATCCGTGTCTTTTTGAGTGTTTTGAATTAGAATGAGTCGGATAGTCTATCGCCGCGACACAGCTCGCGCGCCGGCTTGTATTGTATGACAACTATGGGCCTAAACGCAGTATTTCGACCGAAACAGCAATTTACTTGATTTTCCATACAATGATTAGTACATTTAGCAGATGTGACGTCACACTTTTATGTCAATTAGTATGAACCGTCAATCTTTGTCTCAATGTTTTGGGTATTTATGTTCTTTAATTGTAGTTGCTCTCATACAAACATTTGTTCCTCTCCAAAAGCTGGTTCGAATGGCATCGTAAAAAAATCTTAGTCTACACCCCTATTTGGTGCGGCGCAACTTGTCGTTTCGACTTGTCGAAGTGACATGAATAGCTAGCTTTAGATATGCCTAGAACTATGCACTTTGATATGCACTACGCGTACACACGGTAAGGTTGCCAGAACTCCTCTCAGAAGTGCATCCGCATGCACTGTTGAAAGTGAGAGACCTACAGTTTATTTCTAGCTAACAACACGGCGAATCCTCAATTCAATAAAGCGTCGGGACGTTCTTGTGACTGTCGAATCGCAGGCGGCTATAGGCTTAGGTGTCTGCTTTCCATAAGGCAGGCCGTATGCTTGTTTGTCACCGTCGATTTAGGCATGTCCCGTCATAATAAACAATTACCTATATGTAGAGTCAGTCAGTCAAGTACATTCCGTGTATACTTATGTCTAACATGTGTGACCTACTCGTACAATCATTATTATTTACATAAAATTGATTTACACGTAAAGCAATCAAAACGTTTATTAAAAAAAAACAAATAAAGCTACATCGCAGACAGTAAATAAACTCAGAGAATTGCGTTCGACATCAAACGCCAATTTTACACTTGTAGTCGTTATTCATCCGTTATTTTGTTTATCGAATATTGGATGTGAAAGGGACACATGAGACGGGAGATTACACTAACAATTCAATTAAATTGATCCGAAAAATAATAATCCGAGAAAAAATAATTGCTAGTTCGTTAAAAGTGGATTGCAAAGTTTGCGTTAATCCGAGAAAGAATTGATAGATTTTCGACATCAACATTATTTTTATTTTATTTCAAAATGAAGTTTTAAAAATAAAGTACTACCTAAAAAATAAGATAACAAATACAAATTTTACAAATAATAAAAAATGGACATAATCTCGAAGCCCGGCGGTAAGGTACCCAGAATGCCAATGCGTCGAGCATGGTACCGTGCCAGTCTTTCTCCACACGTCGACAAGACGTTTCGTCAGGTCCTTGTAGATGCTGCGGGCACCGGGACCTTACCTTAAAGTGATCCTATGAAACTTCTGTGATTTATGTAATATTAAATGATGGATATATGCTGTATTACATTCATTGGAATTATTTATATAACGTATCAGTAATTTGTCCACTTACTTTATTTCTGTGTTGTTCTCCTATCCCGCACCAGCTATTGTTTTTTCTATTTGGCCTAAAGTTTGTCGTATGGTATTAAGTTCCCTTTTTGTATTTGTAATTTGTTTTGTTTTTGCAATAAAGTGTAAATAAATAAATATGCATAATTTTCAAAGGTTAAAATAATTCTTATTAACTGAAGCATTATCTGCATAGCTTGGTAAGGTACAATACAATACAATACAATACAAATACTCTTTATTGCACACCTCACACAAACAAAGCAGTTACATAGAGAAACAATACAATAACAGGTAATTTTGTTTTTCATTTTAAAGCGCAGCTTTTTCTGTCTGCTTGAGAATTGAATAACGTTGCCGGATTCTCACATAAAACAATATATTTCGCAACAATAACATACCTAGATGCCGTTTAAAAATATTTATATAAATGTGTATATTTTACTTCGAGCATTAGCGATCCCAGTTTTACTTTTGTTTTCACTTTTTCAGCGGATATGAATGATCAGGATATTAGACTATAGTGATTTTCAAGCCGTGTAAACCTTATCATTCAAGCAACTACCTTCTTGAAGGAGCGTTAGGACAGACCAGCTGTAATTTTCACCTTAAATGTCACTTCGTATACTCTCCCAGTACTCGTTACTCTGTTAGTGTCAAATAGTTTCAATAGTTTGTTTATCTCTTAGAACCTGAGACAGTAAGAGATATTTCATATTTTTAGCTATTGTTGCTTTTATTCGGTAATAATTTACATGAGTAACACTACAAAACATGATAACATCGTCTACATCTTCAGCCGTGTGTATCCATCGAAACCTAATCATCATTAAACAGACATCAAACACGATCAATAAAGCATCTGGCAGCGACGTCAAACCAGGTGTCAAGCGTGTGCTCACGATAATTTCCCTCGGGACTCCGTGGTCCGGTGGATTAGCTTTGTTTTTTCTTTTTAAGACGCTGTTTATTTATTGTGTAATTTTTCACGGGTTAACCTTTCTTCTAGTTTTTTTTTCTATGTAACAGATGAATAACTTTTAAAGCTAGCGTACTGGCTTGCCATGGTATTTAGAACATACACTTTATATTGGATATTTGTTTCTGTATTTTGGAGGTGGAATAGCGGGAGGACTATGGTACAACTATTAACGTCCGTTTTTATTTGAAAATACGTTTTTCTTCATAAATAAAGGAAAATTATAGCGTGTTCCATGTGAATTGTAGAACAATATTTGTATCAGTTAGCATCATAATTGGGATCATATTAACATGAGTTCACGTACCACAACTTAATCAGCCCAGTAGTTTCGATGTAAATTGGCTGAGATAGACAGTCAGTCCGACTCTGTTTTTTTATTTGGACTTACAGAACCCTAAAAAATATAAACTTGGTTGGTTGTTTGAGAAAGATCCAGTCTGCAGGATTTTCTATGAAACAAAACTTTACCGGTCGATTTGAGATATACCGATTTGATTACACTTTCATTTCAATGTGTGCGCTCTCTTCCACACGCGCCCATCGAATGTTTCAGAAAGAGCGCGACACATGTTAAAAAGTCAAATCAAAGTCATATTGATATGACTCAAACCGAGGGCATCAACATCATTGTTTTCTACTTGGGACTATCCATTAGTCACGTCAATAAGGAGTTACGATATGGTCAGATTATAGTGACACATCGCTAACGAATCGCTAAACTGAAGTGGCAGTTGGCGGGGAACATTGCACGTAGAACCGATGGCCGTTGGGGCGGAAAGATTCTCAAGTGGTGACCACGTACCGGAAGACGCAGCGTGGGTAGACCCCCGAAAAGGTGGACTGATGACCTGGTGAAGGCCGCGGGATTCCGCTGGATGCGGGTGGCGCAGGAGCTGTCACTTTGGCATTCTTTTGGGGAGCCCCATACCTAGCAGTGGATGTTTTTCGGCTGATAATGATGATGATAGTCCACATCAAATTCTCCCAGGAATTTCCCAACGATTTTAATTGATAGATAAAATGTGATTATTTACGTATAATGTGAACAACAGTATAAAGTTCATATATGTCGATCAATAAACATAACGATTTTCTACCGCGTAAAAAGCAGTGTTTTGAATATTATATCAAATGCATGCTCTAAACAATCGATTTAATGATATTCAGCACAAATTAAAAGTAAACAACTTGAAAAATTATTGGTTGATACTGAAAACCGACAAGGAGGGAGATCGAGGGGGTGGGGGGTAGTGGGGGGGGGGGGGGGGGGGGGGGGGGGGTGAGCGACCCCCCTCGACTCAACCCCCACCGACTCAATCATCCCTCCTGCAGTCGGGGGTGACCCCCGCTCACCCCTCCCCCCCCGACTCACCCCCGCCCCGACATACCCCCCTCCCGACACATCCCCACCCCTGACTCATCCCCCCCCCCCCGACTTACTCCCCCCCTACCCCGACTCAAACGGACAGACAGACGCACGATTGATTCTATAACAATACAAAAAAAAACATTTTTAAATTTTGGTGCCTTATCGTTAATAAAGAAAAGTTTAGATACATCCTAGACTGAAATTTCCCAAAGGAAGAAAACATGAAATTTACCAACATACTCAATGAGTAAAACACAAAATGGAATTAACATTCCCCTGGACTGAATCCGAATACTTTTCTATTCCAAGAAGCATTTTCGCTACAAATTCCGCAGGGGTGCCGCCGCGCCATTATCTTATCTAACGGGCCCATTCCTTACATCGAAGCCGGGACAGTCAGACGTTTGTCACCCCTGCTTCTCAACTAAGGGTAGGTATGTGAAAAATTTGGTCACAGCCACTATGTTAAGGAAGGTTTAGTTCGGGATGTTCAGTTGCGATTGAGTGACGGTTGAAGTGATCGGGGAACTTACTTATGGCGACTGTAACCCTTATATTCTTGTCTCGCTTGCTCGCTAATGTTGGCTCGACGTGGCTTGCACTTCCATCACCCTCATGATGGCGAAGATATTATTAGACGTGCATATGAGAATATAATGAATGCATATGAGATTTTGAAAAAGTAAACATCTTAAAGTTAGCGTGTAAAATTAGATGTAATATTCGATCCCAAACTTAATTTGAGCAGTCACCTAGACAATAAAATTCAAAAAGCTACAGTCGCCTTCTGGCAAAGTCGTAGAATAGTAGGTAGGAATTGGGGGCTAAACCCCAAGATCATGCCATGGCTTTACCAGGCACTAATTCGACCAATAGTATGCTACGGCACCGTAATGTGGTGGCCTTGTACCACACTAACCACGGTCGAAGCTAAACAACGCCTCCAGAGACTGGCCTGACTGAGAAAGGACTTAACTCCAGAGAGTTACGAATCTTCACGGACGGGTCCAAGACAAGGCCAGGCACCGGATCAGGAGTATTCTCGGAGGACCTAAACATACGCATCTCGATACCATTAGGGACCCACAACACAGTCTTCCAGACAGAGTGTATGGGCATAATAATGGCCGCTCACGCAATCGCCTCCAGGGAGGTAAGTAGATATCCTATCCGCATATTTTCCGACAGTTGATCTGTACTGTAAGCCCTACAAGGTCATGCAACAACTTCTGGGCTGATACACGAGTGCCACAAAATCCTATCAGAGTACATACCAACAGCGACATAACCCTGCAATAGATCAAAGGGCACAGGGACAGGGGGAAGGGGGAAGGGGACGCAGCGGATGCATTGGCTAGAGAAGGTTCAGAGTCGAAAGCCTTAGGACTGGATCCTATAATTCCTGTACGGCGCATGGCTGCAGAGCACATTGCGACTAAACACCAAGGTAGAAGACCAAAAATATTGAAATATCCTAGAAACCTGCAGACCAGGAAGGCGCTCACGACAATTAACCCCGGATTGTAAAGGAAGCTAAAACAGCTAAAGAGGCCGGCACTCCGTCTTCTGACAGAAGCCAAAACTGATCATGAACTATTAAATAAACATCTTTTCAGTCTAGGTGTTACAGACAGAGACTCTGCAGAGCCGGCATGGAAGAGGAAGAGACAGCTGCCTACATCATCCTGACATGCCCTGGGGTGGCAGAATACCGGTCAAAGCATCTCGGAACACCGGGGTCACTACCGGTGGCCATCGGCAACATAACCCATACGCAAAATAGGCGCTATTATCTCAGCTCGCGTACACGTATAACCTAGATTACGCACAGAAAAAAAACTTGATTCTAGGTAAATATACTTGAAGCAAGATAGGTACAAAAAAACATCTTGCTAAATGAAAAAAAATGTTGTTTAGTAAATATTTTTGCGTGATAACGTTTTATAAATCGATGAACGCCGGCTGCACGTACAAAAAAGTGTGACTCATTGTCCCGTTCCGTTGACTGACATAACAATGCACAGCCAAACCGCCAGTTCTAGAGATTCCTTATAAGATCTTAGAGTGCACTAAGAAATAATTTTTCAAAATTCACCCTCTAAGGGGGTGAAATGGGGGTCCAAAGTTTGTATGGGGAAACAAGATTAGATCGACTATTGTATTCGAAACTTCACAGGAGTATTCCTAACGATAAATGAGTACGTGTTATGCAATTTTTCATGAATGTTTTCTTATATTTACATCACGTAAAATTATCGTCCGTAAACCGACATTACAGACAACCATCTTTTTTCCAGTAGACCATTTTATGCCAGTAACGTGATGACTTTGATTATATAACCATATATGTATACCTAAATATTTTCTGTAAAATGTGTGTTCGAAAACCTGTTATCTCTTTGGTCTGCAATCTAAACCTAAAATAAAAATCGCATATTTTCTCTTGTTCACTATGGCCAAAATTATCTCAAGTGGGCTTATCTTTTCATGAAGGTCATCGTGTATTCATGTTTCTGAGTCAACATCCTCCTGTAGGTACCTATTGACGATATGGTTATTTACTGTTCGTTACGATAATTACATTATTTGTAAGAAAAATATAGTCTCAAATACACGTCGCAATGTGCTAGAAAATCACGCAACAACTTGTAAAAGTCTTGTTATTTTAAATGTCTGTCATGTTTGAAAGATATCAGGAATAAATATTTTTGTATCGATAAGTATTATATTTCAACAGAAAACCCTGCTCTCTACAGCAAAAAAATCTTAAATGCGATAAGGTTAATAGTTCACATGTGATTTGAACCCTTTTTTTTTTTTTTTTTTTTTGTTTAGGGGGAAAAATGCGTTACGCATACCACCCGGGTGCAGGGGGTGACCCGAGTGGTTATGTGGGACTCCCGTATAAGCTGATGATACTCACGGTATACCCACTAAAAACCCCCCACTTGCCGCCTCGTCGCCATGTGGCGAGATCACGGGAACGCTTGCGCACACATCCGCGACCCCGCCGGCGGCAGCCACCCACAAGCGGCTCCCTCGCGGACGCCCGAAGGCCCTCCACGAGAGGCACGCCAGATGTTTTGGCGCGCCTGCCTCCTCCATCTCCACACGTTCAGTAGCGGACCCCCCTGAGTCCGCTACAAGGAGATCATGGGTGCGGGAAATTCCGTGGTTCCCCCACCGACCACGCCTCGGCCGCAGAGGATAGGGAAAGCGGCGCACCGTAATACCGGCATTCCTCTTCCTCTGCGGCCCCACCAATGCCGCTTCCGCGGAACGGCCCCGCCAAGTTCGCAGGGGGTAGGGAGAGTGGCGCACCGTTATACCAACACGCCTCTCCCCCTGCGATCCCGCCTCGGCCGCAGAAGATAAGGAGGTACTCCTTTTCTGCTGCGGTCCCTGCCCAACGCATCCTAAGCGGGCAATGCACAGCCCGCTAGGAGCGCTCTCCTTGGGCCAGCCAGCAGGCCCCACACAGGCCGGCCCTGGGTGCCTCTTAGCTTCGCCGTGGGTTGCAGTCCACGGTTACTAAAAGCCCCCCCGCCCCGACAAGGCGGACACCCTCGAGGGGGGATGTACCCAACCCTAAAATAACATACCCAAACAAAGTCAACATAGGTAGCAATATATATATTTGGATGTGACGAACGTGTTTATAATTCAAACAATTATTTATTGACCAAGTGGCCCAAAAAAACCATCGTAGATTTCTTTTCAGTGTCGATAAATATTATTTTTACTTAAACGCAATTGTTCAGTACTAAAAAAGGCTTACAACTTACAACAGAATGTGTTAACGTCCCCGAACTTTTCCAAATATGTTACAATACATATCAATAAATAATACAAGCATATTATTAAATCGATGATGAAACGAATCTAACAATATAATACTTGGGTCACCAATTCCAATATTATTATTCTAGGCAGCTCATTATTTGTTCAAAACGGAGCCTAAAGTGTTTTGTTGTTAAGTCCTATTTTCCGTGAACTGAAACCACTTGATAAGCCGATATCTATAGAATAGATTAAAACCAATATACGATAACGCAAATCAGTCGATATCAGAGCGCATACACCACTCAAACGGAGAAGTGTTTTTTGAATCGCGGAGAAATATAAGTCAAAATGAATTGTCGATACTACACGGAACGAACCTTAGGCTGGATGTTGAACAACAAACTAATAGTATTCCTAAGTCTTCTTTGTTTCTGCCTATTCGTTTCGACTTTAGCCCTGTCTGGCCAGAAAGGCAGATTGGCTGACCAATTGGAGGAAGCCAAAGCCGCTTTGGCTTCAACGCCAGCACCGGATACGGAGGAACCTACGGAGGCACCTACGGAAGCACCTACGGAAGTACCTACAGACGCACCTACAGAGGAAACCACCGAAGAACCTACCCAGGAACCCACCCCTACACCCGAGGGAACCACCACGAATAAAGAGGATGAATCGGAAAATCCTGTGTTCGCAAAAAGTGAATCAGTGGTAACAACAAATGAAGAAACTGTGCCGAAAATTATTTCAGGTGAACTGAAGAACATTTTGGAATCCAGTAAATTACTATCCTTAATATCAGCACAATAAATAATAGTTTTATAAATGTGGTAATAAAATTATGTGAATTGTAATTTTTCAATAAAAAAGTAAGTTATTATTTGTTGAATTTAAAATACGACCTATTCAGACTAGTTACGTTTTTTTAAAACCAGGATGATGTTTTTTTTAGGGTTCCGTAGCCAAAATGGAAAAAAACGTAACTCTTATAGTTTCGTCATGACCGTCTGTCCGTCTGTCCGTATGTCACAGGTATTTTACTCGAAAGGTGTATTTGAATAAAATTTTGAGGCTAGGTATATTTTGTTAGCCGTGTTCCGTTTTTGCCATTTTGGCTACGGAACCCTAAAAAGGCCTAGTATGGTGAAAGATCACTGGTTTGATAACAGATAAAAAAAAAATTGTCTTTCGTTAGATGATTGTTCTAATTAATACAACATTTGTGTTAGTTTGTTTAAAAATAATTGTAGTATCGATTCCCAATGCAGTATAAGTATATACATATAACAAGAAAACATATTTTTCGTGGCAGGTAGCGCGCAAATTACATTGAAATGCATATAAAAACATTGACCCATTGTACTACTAATAAGGTAATAAGTATATTTTATAATGAATAATAATATCTTTCACGAAAACGGGAAGAAACTCGGTAACAGGGAAACTGCCGATTCCGAAATATCAAGGACATTCTTATTTCATCAATTTTCTGGCAACAAATTGATGCGTGGTGAAGGGCGGAATGTGGAATTTGGGAGGAAGCGATCTCATTTATATAGCCTCTTTGATGAGATGACTTCCTACGTAGTGGTATAACTTAAAACAGCTTGCTTCATAAACGTTAAACAAACCTATTTCAGCTGAAGTGCCGTTAAAATTGGTTTGTATTTATGTGTCAATTTGACATTTTGTGTTCATAATCATTATCATCCTCCTAGCATTGTTCCCGGTTGTTCCCTGAACGAGCCCGGGTCGGCTTTGATACCTAATACCAAGATTTGGCATAGGCACTAGTTTTACGAAAACGACTGCCATCTGACCTTCCAACCCAGAGGGAAAATTAGACCGGTTTCCTCACGATTTACCGAAAAGCTAACGGTAAATATTCCGTACATAAGTTCCGAAAAACTCATTGGTACGAGCCGGGATTCGAACCCACGACCGCCGCTTGACAGCCGCATGCCTGAACCACTAGGCTACCGTAGCTCTTTTGTGTTCATCATCAATTTATATTATTCATCAGAGGTATTTTAAGTCTTATTAGTAAGAAGTTATTTAGGAATAATTGTGACAGTTTTAAACCGACGTAACAAGATAATTATTTATTTTATTATACGTTTAACATTTATTTATTGAATCGTAAGAAATGTAACATTACAGCAAATATCAAAGCGTTACAAAGATTCTTTGCGGTGCTTTTTAAATTGCTCATGCACGGAGTCACCTGTCATCTCAATACAATGTTAATCTCAAGTACCTATAAAAAAAAGTAGTAGTGAAAATGCCCTTACATCCAATATTTAACAGCTGTCATTCCAGTACAATTTATGTCCTCATATGTCATCATTGGCGTTTATTGTACCAGGATGACGACTGTCAAATATCGGCTGTTAAAAAAAACTATTTATAATCATTTTATTGAGAGATATCCTCACTTATGGTTCAATGAAATATTAAATTCAGTGACAAGAATTATTGGCTATATTCCTGTGACATCCCCGGGACATGTCACATTTTGAATGTCAAATCTTACCCGGCGCTTTTATTTTATTTCTTAGCATCTGCTAAGACTATCTGCTATTTAGCGGGTGTAAATTCAAGTGACGGTACTGTATTAATTAGCTTTGAATTCAGTGTTTGGACTTTGTTAAAAATACCATAAATTAGAATTTTTGTACTAGGTTGTAATATTTAAAAAAAATAAAAATTTATGAAAGAAGTGTAACGAAAAGACTTCAAAGCGTATCTTTTCTTAAGGAAACTGCCTTAGAAATACCTCCCTATGATATAAAGGATCCAAGGTGTCAATACGAAAGCACATACTCTTCGTTATTCACAGCAGTCATAAATTAAGACCATTCACTTTTTTGTCTTGTTAATAAGTATCTAGTCTAGGTACTGATCATACCACATAGGTACCTATATAATCGACTTTGTTTTTTTACGTCTTTATTATTTCACGTTGGTAGTATAGATAAACATTAAACGTATTGAAATTAAAAAAAGATTAGCGACAAATTGTTTATCACACTAGTCCCAAATTAAGACACGAAACTCGATTTTTAACCTACCTAATATTAAATAGAGTATCAATTGGTAACACATCGAATACAATATAGGTATTATAATTATTGTTTTGTTGATTTACTTCCATGACAGAAGCAATGCAGTATGCTACACTTTATGGTGCTACTTTTTTGTCATTTTGAACCAGCCAAAATATTACAACATTGATAATATTATGACCATTTTGCCTAAATAATCGTAATAAAACAATAGGAATTTCACCCGGTAAAATGAATAAAAGTAACGAAATTGAATTCATCACTTCCTAAAGTAACCGGAAAGAAACAGAAAAAACGAGAACAATCCATCAGAAACTGCATAGAGATTCGCCTTCACTCCCGAAGGAAATATAAATACTGTATTGAAATATCGTTTAATGTGTATCGGAATAACGTCCCAAGCATGTATAACCGGCCAATTAACCTTGAGCTCCTCCGTCCCTCTTGATATGAGATGGCAGGAGGTTTTAAGAGAGGTTGGATAGGTGTGGAGGGGTCTGATTAGTCTGGACGCAGTAAACGTTCGATAGGTTGGAAGCTACTTATGACCATGAATATTTATAACGTATTAGCAGAACGTCGCTGTTGCCACCGTGAATGTTAAGGCGCTTCGGGTTTTTGAAAAAATAGATCAGGGTTTTAAAGGGAATACGGATCTGATCTGCAGCTCCCACAAAATGGCATATTGTTTACCAAATTTAGTAGACAATCTAGCATTAATGCCACTGATGTAAAGAGACACTTAGGCAAGAAATTCTTGGAGAATTGACAGATTGTATGATTCAAATGGAGTACCTAATATGTAGTAAGTTACTAAGTATGTTACCTCAAATTTTGTTGTGGAGAAGAGAGTGATCCCCATCTGCAACTAAAATTATTTTTTTACGCGCTCTAGTCTAGTTGTGAGACATTAAGCAGCTTCGCTGAGGACATGCGTTTAGTATGAAATCAATTCTAATTCATTCATTTTGATAACTTTGACTGCTAAACAATGCTTGTAAAATGAGTATGCCAAAGTTATTCCACACCAATTAATCACAAAATATCCTCCCAAAAATATTTTACACCTATTGAATACTAAGGTACCTATTAAAATCTTTTTGTGATTTAAATTTTCACACATTATTTTAGCAAAACCGGACCTAATGAATTTAAAATATTATGCTCGCGTTTAAACAAAATACAATATTTACAATATATTTCTCGATAAAGGCAATTTTTCTTCACTTCCTATTGACATTATCTGACACAGAGTTTATTTAACGACACTAAATTTCAACCGCAAAGCGAACTTTCGACACCGATATTTCAGCAGCTTGCCGCCCCTTAAATGCAAATTATAAATGTTTATAAAGAGTTCAATTTATATTCTAATTCGATGGGCTCCCGCTTGAGGGCGTGGTGACGGCTTCTTCAGCTAAATAAAGTCGTTAAATCTAACCCAGGATTTTCCTATGTGTGGGAACCATGGTAATTTAATTACTGTCACGGAATATGAATTTCCTCATTATGTAGTAGTTCTCTAGTATGTAATTTAAAGTTGCGCTTACCTTTCGGCTAGGGGTATGGGTAGGAGAGTAAAGTTTATTTATTCATTTTAATCTTGGCCGATACTTTCAATCGAAGATTATTTAATTTTTTTAGCTCACAAATTGATAATGTCAAAATACGAACATGTGAAAACAAATGCAATCTACTTTCGAGGAGATAAATAATAAAATAAATAAATAAATATTTTGCGGACAATCTTACACAAATCGACCTAGTCCCAAACTAAGCAAAGCTTGTACTATGGGTACTAGACGACGATAAACATACTTATATAGATAAAATACATACTTAAATACATAGAAAACATCCATGACTCAGGAACAAATATTCGTGCTTATCACACAAATAAATGCCCGTACCGGGATTCGCACCCAGGACCTCTTGCTTCGTAGGCAGGGTCACTACCAACTAGCCTAAAGCGGTCGTCTAATATAAGATGATTGGTTTTGGGTTTTAGCGGATGAAAAATAAGATTTATGTAAAATGGAGGTGGCTGGTGATGATAAATCTTGAAAGTCGAACTTAAATATTAAGTTTATTAAATCGTTATATTTAAATTTATAATGGATTCTAAAGCGACTGAGGTAAAGTTAAGCTTAGTATTTAATTATTCATAGGGCTCCGATGCCACTCCACTAATTATCCATAACACTAAATTGTACCCACGCAAAATAACATAAATCTAGACTATTCCAGCCAAGTCCGTGTCCTAAACCCAAAGTAATTTTACTTGTTATGTCACCCACATTCCTTCCATATTATGACTCATAAAACAAATTCAGAATTCATAACTAAGGCATAACAGCTTCATACAGCCAAGAAGTCGGTTAACCGTCACGGTACTGACATTTAAACGACGTTTTTCGTTTGTGTAAGAAATGGTGGTCTTAAAAATGAGGCACGTAGTACAATGCAGTAAACAGGCAGTCGCAAGCCTCCGGGAAGAGTAACAAGCCCTTCCACGTTTAAGAGACAAGTGAGAAGAGGAATGCGTTTTCCATTGTAATAATTAAATCTTTACCAGGTCATCAGTTCACCTTGTGGGCGGGTCTACACATGCTGCGCCTGCCAGTACGTGGTCGCCACTCGAGAACCTTTCCGCCCCAACGGCCATCGGCACTACGTACCCCGCCCGCCTACTACCACTTAAGTTTAGCGATTCGGAAGGCTATGTCGGAAATGAATGATTTATATGAAAAACACAACCACAACATTGAATGCAAATTGCACCCATGGGAATGTTTTCTTTTCCATTTTCATTCATCAGCCTGGATAGAACCAGAGATATGTATCTCTACTTACTTCTCCATAATTATACAAAATTTGTGAATTTGTGGCTGTAAGTTTGTACATTGAGGTTAATCTCCAGAAATAATTATCCTATTTCAAAGTAGAAATACTAGACGCCAGAGTAGCGTAACGGCCAACATAAGATCATTGGGTACGCAGTCGACCTTGCATTGCTTTTTTTTATTTTTTTTATTCAGTAACAATACAAATTATTGTGTTTGAAATATCTACATTAAAATTAAAATTACTTAAATATTATACATAAAAAATTGCTTAACTAATTATAATTTGTAAATTTTATTTAACTTAATACATGTCATGTCTTAAATTCTTAGAAAACAGTGCAACTGTAGCGGAAAAGGCAAAGGCTCTGGCAGATGAAGCCATAACGGTCGGTCTCAAGATCAATAAAGAGAAGACGGAATATCTACATATGCAGAGGTACAGAAACATTTTAGAGCCCAGAGAAAACCTGGATGTAAACGGTGTCTCACATATGTAAAGGGGTTGAGAGATTCAAGTACCTGGGCTGAGGATAACTGATACAAACGGCAGAGAAAAGGAAATTGAATTTCGTATTCAGGGTGTTCTAAGGTGTGCGGTGGGATTTCACAAAATTTTAGTGTCCAAGATCATGCGCCGAAAAACTAAGATTTGGATCTACAAGACTGTCTAAAACTCAAAACCGGTTCTAATGTATGGTTGCGAATCGTGGACACTGACACTAAAGGAAGAAAACACGCTGCTTGTTGCTGAAAGGAAGATATTTTGGACGCGGATATTGCTTATGTTTAGCCAATTGATACATGCTAGCGCAAGCAAAATTGCACCAACCCTTATGATTCATTCAATACATCATACGAACGAGGACGTTTAAGGTTGTTCCATGATTACATTATAGTAAAAGTAATAAAATTGTTCAAAGCATCTAGCAGTTTAGACGATTAAAATAGCAATGTGTGACTTTATAAAATGGGCATCTGGGCGCATTCCAACATGATACAATAAGTTACAAGTAATAAAACTCCATCCACAACCGCCCTAAGTTTATATTCACGTCATACCCGACGGTCCCACCTGCCCGTTTGCGGCCGTAACGGGCCCCACACTTAGAGAGCCCTATGCTAATGACTAAAGTTTACAGTGTTGCCAACTTAATACATGCGGCATTACTCTGACAGGGTTTGTATTTGGTGTGCTAGTCTTACGGCTTTATAGCCGTAATATATTAAAACATATAACTAATGTACCTGTAAGTATAAATATGTTTCCTTGGCTACTTGTCTTCTAAGAAAGTTAGAATTTCTATTAAAAAAATTAACACATTCAATGCCAACGGCTTTGTACCGCTACGCTCGTAGCCAGTAATATATAAGTCACTAACAAATAGTTTTTACAGCACACATGGTGTTACTTTCCCGCACTAGTGCGGAAATGAGCACTTTCCGTGCATATGTTGAAACTTTAAAGAGTCATATGTACTGAAAAACGTTGTACTATACACGTGCGAATAGGTGCTTAGTGCAACCCACCCTTAATCTGGTTAGGTTGAGATTGTGCAGTACAACATACGAGTATAACAATTCTGAAAATACATTTTTAAATAAAAGTTAGGTAAAGAATACGTCAAATGAAGTATTTGTTCGACCAATATTATAGCAAAGTTTCAGCTCATTCGCGTAAAACAAATAATAAATACAAAAAAAATGTTAGCATCATTTCCATAAAAGGTGTCGAATAGTAGCCCAATAATGGTACACCGTAAGGGGTTATGTGTTGGCTTAGAAATTCTCTTTAACGATATAAAATTGTTTTGTAACTAAGCAATGTAGTCCGAAAAACGTTTGTATGGAAACTTCGTCACGCTGTCATTCCACTTTAAATAATACCTACATCCCTCTACATAGGTATGTGTGCTGATGTCGTAGTAGTTTGAAATAAGTATTTGTATACAGTTCTGCAGAGTTAATATAAATATTAATCCCATGAACTCCGTTTTTTGATTAATTGTTCTGAGAATTAAACTATAGCCGAATTTTTAAATACCAATACGAAGTAAAACCCTCTTTGCAGTCTTTTAGTTATTGTTTTACAAAAACGCAAATTCTGGAAGCCTGCAGAGTTTTAATGAAAAACTATTTGAGTAACAAAGTGCTCAGTCATGAGCGAGGCAGAATAAAAAACGCTTATAAAAGAAATACGAACATATTTCAGTTAAATAATTATGATTGACCTTACTAAACTGGCAAAATCATTCCTCTCTTTTGACTTCCGAGACTTTGAGAGCTACAGTAAAAGTATCCAAAAGAAAAGTTTACACTTTTAGGCGAAAAACACAAAATGAAGAAGAAGGCAGAAGGGTCGTAGTGCCACGGCGTCAAATATGTAATAGGCAAGCCAGAGCGAATGGCTTACTGTTCTTTAAGACTATAGTAAAATGAATGCTGATTTTGATCATTCAACAGGCAAGTCAGTGTGAATAGAGTTCAATGGACCCCTCGCCACTGATGCAGTACGGACAATTGCGAATTAGACAAAAAAAACGGGGCAAAACATTTGGGAACCTTACAAATTTGTGAACTTTTAGTTCTGTTACTAACACTCCAAGATAAAAAACTTAGGGTAATTTTGGTTCATCATTCCGTATGCCGTATTTCAGTGTATGTATATCTCGCGCTTGCTTCCTCACTCGCCAAGCTAACGTGTCAGAAAGAGATCGGTATCTATAAGCTGCATTTTACCCCTAGCCAGGCGGTAATCACATAGCGACCACATAGCAATTATTTTTTCTAGACGAGCTGATGTAATATAAGGAACACAAAATGCCATTATATTGTATTGTCTATGAAATAGGTGATTTCTGAACACAAAGAGTGAGCGGCATAATACAAAGTTAGTCCCATAGTGGACAGATTATGCTATTTTGTATCACCAATTAGATTTCACCCTGTATGCATGTAGTATGGGGATGATTCATTACAGTTTTTGTTTCTTTTTTAAAAATTCGACGTTTGGGGTATCAATATGACCTCCACCCGTTTAAACCACAGTGCATGTAGTCTGTATATGACCCTGCAGAGCTTTATGTCGTATTTGCGTACAAAAATGTATGTCGAATTTTGCGGGGTCGGGGGGGAACATCTTAATTGGACATTGAAACTCGATTGTATAATTGAAAGCTTGAAGTGGTTGAAAGTTAACGAGTATAACACCAAGTGCTTAAAGCAACTTTATGATCAGTGTTCTCTTGCGAGGTGATTTTGTGATTGATCATTTATCAATTGTGAAATTGTCTTTGTATGATTTTTTGCACATTGTGCAGGGTTTTCTACAGAGGGGTAAGATACTGAAAGACAACTCCAGTTATGTATACTTTAAGGCTCCGGTGGATCAACGTTACGGAATTTGTCCTAAAGGTACTTAATCAATAGCGCCACTAAGACCGGAAAATCCTACCCATTTGTCCAGGCGCCCTGGGAAATTAGCTAAGCATTACGTTTAATACACAGGTAATTCCGGCAATTTTCGTTATTATTACCTGACCTGAATTCCACTATCCCTCATTAAGAGATAGTCTTTAGGGACAGCAGTGCATTTCTGACATATACAACGAAACAAATGTAATACCTAAGGTAATAACTAGGTCTCACAATGCGATTTCATTGTGCGCTTCAAAAGTAAATATTTCAGATTTTTAAATACAATTTAACTGTATTGTATTAATGTTAAATCTAATGTGTGTAATACATATTCACGTGTCGAGATACAAAATCTCTGCATCATCTACTATGAATCGTTCTGGTTATATTTGATTTCCCATACCCTAAGGTTGTCTGGAAGAGATTGCTCTCTAGCGATAAGACTGCCCGTTGTTTGCCTCTTCTTGTGTTGATTTTGTTCTGTATATAATCATCATCATCATATCAGCCGAAAGCCGTCCACTGCTGGACATAGGCCTCCGCAAAAGAGTGTCAAAGTGACCGGTCCTGCGCCACCCGCATCCATCGGACTCCCGCGACCTTTACCAGGTCATCAGTCCACCTTGTTGGGCCTTCCGGTACGTGGTCGCCACTCGAGAACCTTTCCGCCCCAACGGCCATCGGTTCCACGTGCAATATCGGTTACCTTGGTTCAGCTGCGGATAGCCTCATTTCAGATGCCATCACGCAGAGAAACTTCCAACATAGCCCTCTCCATTGCCTTTTGGGTGACTTTGAGCCTTCTTATGTTCTGTACAGTGTTTTTTATTGAGGTGTGCATTAAAGAGTATTTGTATTGCATCACCACCACCTTTCTTCCAGAAAATGTCGTAAATTTCGAAGATGAGATAGAATTGATGTGTGGTGTGATATCAATTCTGTCACTGCAATTTTGCATTTCCTTCGTCTTAACCCATCCGAGGCCACGTATCATTACGTGTGCTACGCTGTAACGCGTAGCCGCATTTTTCCACTTTGTAGCGGAAATCACACTTCTAGACATAACTCGTATCTAAGCCTTGAATGGATTAAAACCCACAATTGCTACCAGTAGCACTGAAAATTAATTTTCTGGAAACACGGACGTCAAAAAAATGTGTAATTGAACAAGCGAGCGAAGCGAACGAAGTTCTCCGTTTCAGCGGCCAAAATTGTTTCATATGTCCGGATGTCCCGCTGTCCGGCTGTTTTCCTCCACACGCCGCATTTCTCAACCGATCTCGTGAAAGATAGACAGGCTGGCGAGTTCTGCTCACACAGCCGTTGGTAAATAAATTAATAGAGTTTTTAGTAGACCCCAAATCATGTGACCAAAATATGTTGTACAGTCAAGTTTAATATCAGTGAGTCACGTTCAGTTGAAGCGAGTGAGAGCGCGCTTTAATTCAATTCTTAGACGGCTATTTCTTGTAATGGAATTAAGGTGAAGTAGGTTCAGCCTGAATTATGGAATTATTGCTTTAATTGGGATAGGATCATGGGGTCTAATTAGCAACTCGTCTATGGGGCAACTCGTCTATGTCGCATTTGGTCTAAATATCTGCTGGTCTAATAAGCAACTGGTCTAAGTAGCATCTAGCCGAAGTAGCAACTCGCCTAAGTAGCAACTGGCCTAAGTGGCTAGTCGTCTAATTAGCAACTCGTCTAAGTAGCCAGTCGTCCATTTAGCGACTAGTCTAATTGGTAAAACACTTACTTTTCTTCCCTCTGGAGAGGGAAGAAAAGTAAATAGTCATGTTTGTGTCAAACGACACGATGCATGTCATTTCATGTGATGTTATTCTTTGACTTTTCTTAATTTTCTAATGACACGATTTTCCAATTACATGCAAAATTTAAAAGTTACTAATAAAAACTAAGAAAATTTGTTAAAACTTGTTGGCTCATTTAAACAGGTTCTTTTTTAAATTTCTTCATAGTAGCTGTAAAAAACAGTTACTCGGTAGCAAAATTATCTTCATTTCGGGCGTTAACACTTGAATCCCTCACTACGCTCAGGATGCAATACACTGCCCTCGCCGTAAATATACTATTTGCTCCCTACTATACAAATAACTATTTAATTTACATAGGTATAAAATAGTATCGTAATGCAGGTTCTATACTATCTCTGCATCTAAATCCGTTCAGCAGTTTTGGCGTGCACAGGCATGCAAAAAAAACACATTTATGTTATACTATCCGCAAAATTAAGTGGCAAGACGGGCAATAAAACTAACACTGAAACCTTTTTGTGGGTAATAATAGCATGATTCTAATATTTTACGACCTGACTCTCCACTTGGTTTTGCGGATAGTATAGTATCTGTCTTTTATATATATATCATCGTCTAGTACCTATAACACAAGCCTTATTGATTTTACTATAGGCGTAGTTTGATTTGTGTAAGAATGTCCCCTAATATTTATTTATTTATTTATCTGTATAAATAGAATTACAGTTTCTTATAAAGCTGTCTTAATATACAAGGTTTTTCACCACACTTTCTCGTAAAGGGCTTCATAACACATAGGCATACAGAACTTTAGCCATTTATATTACGCCCATGAGCGTAATGTTATTTTTTCTTTAATTATATCTGTCACTCCTGCGTCAGTTATAAAACAAGGAGGTTAATAAATAAATCAGCCAATAAATCTTAACATAAAAACACCATCAAAATATGAGTAACTATATAATTTTAAGACTTAAGAATTTTAATTAAGCTTGATTTTATATCAGTGCCTCGCGTCAGTTTTAACAAAATGGACGAGTGACATTTTGTATTTTTTATTGCGATTGCTTTTACTTTGTTTCAAATGCATTTAATTCCTCGCAAATTAAATGAAAAATAGTGTGTGCGACACGGATGGTAAGATTTGTACAAACTCGAGGCTTCTAATAGACTGCCGTACATAAAAAAACGACTTACCAAACTAGTGGCACAATGTACTATTATGTCATCGTGATAAATAATTTACTTCTACCTGTTAAGAATTATACATTTCACAAACCAATATTTAACTGACCGTGGCGAGTATTGTTCCCTCTTTCATGTCTCTGTCTTTTAATGTAAGAATAATAATTGCAGTTTTCGGTGAAGGAAAACATCGTGAGGAGACCGGTCTTATCCCAATAAGGTCTAGTGTCCCTTGGAAGGCAGCAGTCGCGTTTCGTAAAACTAGTGCTTCTAATTTTGGAATTAGTTGTCAAAGCGGACCCCAGGCTCCTTTAGGGCACAACCGGGAAAAACGGTAGAAGGATGAATGATAAAGACAAACAGTAGGAATATATTCCCTGTCAAATATTATCTAATGGAATACCTATACCTATACATATGATACCGCGCTAGATCTTTTTACTAAAATGACGATTTGAGTTTATTAATTTCCAATATATTACTTCAAAACAATCACTTTGACTAATAACAGTTTTGGGAATCGATTCCATGGCAATTAGTAGATTGGAAAACATTGTTAAATAGAAAGTGTAATAATTGGAAAAGGGTATGTGTGTATCGATACTTAACGACACTAGGTGTAACACACGTATTTTATAAGGAAACCTTCAATCGGGTTATAAGTTCACGGCTCGGGCATGGAAACGCTGTCTTCTAAGGACGTACCGACCAGCCTTAGAGTAGGTAGGTTATCTGATATCCAACGGAAACCTTCCGTTCGATTAAACGATTTTTGTTAACTACCTATACAACGCTCAATAGTTGTAAATTTTAGGTAAATCGGTATTATGACAAATACATTTAGTAGGTACTTTTAATCATTATGGCATTAATAATATGAATAACAAGTTTTAGGACAAATACATACATATGATATGGAACATGAATGTTATAACTATTGAACGTTTTGACAAAATCCATCGGGCAAAACTGTTATGGCAAGTGACTTAAGGACATAAGTTAGTAGGGATTGCGAGCGTCACCCATTCCACTGTGCACTACCCCTCCTAAAAAATCTTTAACCACCTACATAGTAATCATCATCATCATCATCATATCAGCCACTGCTGGAAATAGGCCTCTCCAAAGAATTCCAAAATGACCGGTACTGAGCCACCCGCATCGTTGTGTCCTGAAAGAGGCCGAGGTCCGCTTTGTCGCACCTAATCCCAATATTTAGCGTAGGCAGTAGTTTTATGAAAGCGACTGCCATCTGACCTTTCAACCAACTCCCAACCAACTCCAAATTAACTGTTAAACATAGACCAAAAAAATTGCGAAAGCTAACAAACTCCTCACCATTCGTAACTCCATCTACTAACAATGAATATGGCAAAAGCGTTTGGACAAATGCATTGCCACACGCTTTAAGTAGACTTCCATATGACCTGATATCCAATAAATCTGATAAACATATAGTAACAATATACTAGAAAATTTTAATAAATAAATTAAGGTAATCCTCATTGTGTATGTATTAAAATAATAATATATATTATTGAATGTTATTAGAAAATCAATAGACAACTGAAAATCTTAAAAAATTAAGATTAAGCCTATCGCTGCATAATTACGTGTTTTAAAGAAATAAACAGTTAAATTTTTTATTTTACCCAGATGGAAAACTAGACATTATTGTGGGTTTAGACCCGTTTCCTCACACGCTGTTGTCCTTCGGCCATAAAGCCTCTGTTTGGCCACAAATTATTTTTCGTACATAAGTTTTTTTTAAAGACCCACTGTACGAGCCGTAGAACCTATGACTAAAGTTAATGGGCTAGGAGATTATTATTTTTATATTTAAGTAGCTGCTGCCCGCGACTTCGTCCGCGTGGAACTCGTTTATATCATACAAACTTTCGCCCCTCATTTCGCCCCCTTAGGGGATGATTCCCGGGATAAAAAGTATTTTATATGTTAATCCATGCTATACACTATATGTATACCAAAATTCATTTTAATGCGTTCATCCGTTTTTGAGTGATTGAGTAACAAACATCCAAACATCTAAACATCCAAACTTTCGCAGTAATGTAATGTCATTGTCTTAATGTAATTTTGATAATGTATTTTTATTAATGTATTTTAATAATGTAGTTGTTAGTAATAATATTATTTTAATAATGAATTTTAACAATGTAATTTATAAATTATAATTTAGTTTGACATGTGCATTGGTTTTACAATTAAATGAGTATGAGTTGATTGAAAGTCGTTATCGGCTACACTGTGTTCCTTTGTTTTTTTCGGTTTTGTACGGCTCCTTATGTTATTATGTCACGTAATTTAATCTGGCACATTAAAAGGTAAAGTAATGCCTTAAACATACCAGCACAGCAGGAGAGTAATGGATATGAGTCTAAGTAAGCAGATATCTCTGTTTACATTGCGTATAAACCATCCGTCATCCGACTCTTTTGCTTGGAAATGTTCTACGAAATACATAAAAAACGTACGTATACTCACGCCTGTATTCTTAAAACAGGTAGGTAGACCTTTGGGCACTAACGTCAATATATTATTTTTAAAAACCGGACAAGTGCGAGTCAGGCTCGCCCACCGAGGGTTCCGTTTAAAATTACAAATGTATAGTTTTCAGATTTTTCCCTATCCTTGTAGTATATTAAGATATTACTGGTCAAATGTCATACAATACAATACAATACAAATACTCTTTATTGCACACCTCACACAAACAAAGCAGTTACATAGAGAAACAATACAATAACATGTAGGTCATAGTTCTCGGTCAATGGAAAGTACCCTATAAACTTTCACTCCCTTGAGAGTGTCGACATTTTTGCGGCGCAAACGGCGGTATCTTTTTTTACGTTAACTTAGAAGTTTGGTTTTTTTGACAGCTTTAAAGGACTGTAGACATGAGTATAATGGTTTTAATTTAACTCGATACCTCCACGCGTTTTCCAGATAAAGGGCCTTTACAGACAGACAGACAGACAACAAAGTGATCCAATAAGGGTTCCGTTTTCTCCTTTTGAGGTACAGAACACTAAAAATACAAATATTTGATCACATAGAAAACATGTCTTTCCCAAAACAATAATCCTTTCCGGGATTCGAATCCAGGACCGTCAGCTACGAAGGTAGAGTCGCTACCCACTTGACTAAACCGGTCGTCAAATGTTATGCTTATCGTCAATGACTATTTGTCTAAACGTATTGAAATTAATTTTTGAGACTAGTTTTGTGCGATACGTATGTACCGTACCTATCTCAGATTGATATAGTGCTTCTATTCTACAATTTTGAAATTTATTCCGAGGTTGTGCTACATGCCTAGCTGTCAATGCGACTGATCCTCAAATCAATTAAGAGTCAGACACGCCCTGCCCTTATGACTCTTCTGGACTCGCAAGTATCCATAGGCTACAGGCCCTCTTTTTACTTCTTTAGTATTTTTAAAAAACAAAATGACAGCTGCTTTATCAAACAAAACAGTAACAAGAGCCTTTCACACACACCGTTCCAAGTTCCATAAACACCGTCGACATATCAACGGAAATCCAAACACGTTCTTTTGTTCCACAAAAATGGAACACCGGGGAAAGGAAACAAAAATACAGTCGTATCCGTATTCATGCAAAAGGCGAAGGTTCTAAACGTTTGAGTGGCAACCTTTCATGACGTAACGTGTCTACGCCGTAGATGTGTGCTACGGTCCCGTAGCGAATCAGTGTGCTCGTAGACCTGCTACGGAGCGGTCGTGCGACGCTGCGAGCTAACGACTTGTTGCCGATGTCGGGATTTTTTAAATTCTATTGTTTCTGTGAATTCCAATTTTAAAATTTCGTGAATGTGTCAGTGTTCTTTTTTGTTTTAATATAGCGTGTATATGGATTTTTTTGCGAAGTTGAATGAAATAACATAAAATAAATTGTTATGTGGAAGTTAACTCCTATACAGAATAGATTTTAGCCTAGAATAATAACTGCTCTTCATGGGATTTATATAAGTTGGTTGGTTTTCTTGCTTTTCTTTTTACAACGGAATTAGGGCGATTTATGTTGCTTGTTATATTTATTGCATCATAAATTACATTTAGGAAATCACCAACATTTATACTTATGATACGTCTGATTTCAAAATATTCTTAAATGTTCAATGTTCTTGGGTCAATTTCCAACTACCTATTAAAATTTAAAAAATGCAGTCCAACAATTTACTTAAATAAGCTAGCATCAGAGTCCATAAACCAAGAAGAGTGAAGATATTCCGGTTGAAAACTGATTTTATATTGAAATTGAATCAAATAAAATTAGTAAAAGACTGTACTTTAAGTTAATTGGAATTTCGAATGCCTCGTTAATAAGACATAGAATTTCAAGTAGAACTCAGAATTAATTAATAAGATGCCTGGTCCAGAATTCCTTTGAAAGTATTTTAAAATTTCAATTTTAATAATTTATAAAATAAAAATTAATATGGGCACAGTAAAAGACTCATTTTGCAACATTTCCTAGAAAATAAAAGACACTGGCACATTACAAATGTACACAAAATTAAAAACGCGATGAAAAATAAGTGAAACGGAAAAACAAAAGAGCGTCGCCGGAGTTGCGAGCGAAAATGACTCTTCTCGAAGACTTTTAATGAGGGAAAATGCACTGTTTTTGCGTGTAATAGTGAAAAGTTGCCGGGATGAGGATCGAGAGAACTTGTTTTTGGTCCATGCTGCAAGCGCTGGCATTGTTACCGACCATGGCTTTGAAAGGTGAGTTTACAATGAAAACACACTTGCTTGAAAAGACGGCTAGCAATTATGAGCAAAGACTGCTTGTAATAATGTACACGCTTAAGCTTACAACGTCTGTTATTTAAAGAAAATGCAAATGGTAACAACGGAGCTTGGAAAATGGTAACACTTTTGAATATTTGAAAGCCACAAATCATTATAAATCGGCATCTTAGAGGGTCAAAATAATAGACAGCATGAGATCCAATATAGAATGAAGAAGAGGTACATTACTTGGTGAAAATTCCATTGGCGATTGAAATGCAATAGGTGTAAGTCTCAAAAGAGGTTGTAGTAGGTCCCAACTAGATGGTAGAAGATAGCTTCTAGGTGGAATCAAATTGTATGTAACATTTATGATGATAAATGACTTGGCGAAGATTCCATCTGATAAGATAGCAGATTCAGTAAAGGCTCTGTCGTAGATTTCAAGGAGATTTAAATTCCAAGTAGAATAAAATTCAACACAAAGATCATGGTGAATATATAACTGGTAGACTATTTTAAGTTAGAATCCAACATAAAAGGAGTTGATACATAAGTTGGCGAATAGCTCATTGGATATTGATTGTAGTAAGCAAGTACACCAGATACCTAAGTATGGAAAAAGATGGTAGATAACTAGTTTGTAACTAGTAACTGTGCCTTTTAAAATAAATAAATAACTTTTAGATATAATGAAATGTGATATAACATAGTAGTAACCGTAATTAGCGAAGTTGGAACCAAAAACTATATAGGAATAGATAAAAATCCTAATTAGGGCTAAGGCCCTAATTAGGATTTTTATCTATTCCTATACAATTTCCATTTCTAATTGTCCTAATAAATTAGAACTAGGATAGTAAACAACTTCTAGGTAGAATAAAATTCCACGTTAGCAAAGATTGGATCTTTCTATCCATTGGATACGATCTGCAAGAAACTGAATAAATTTATTTTCGTACTTTGGCGCCTCAAACAGACAGTGTCATTTAAAACTGTATGGTCAATCTTGAGATATTTTATAATTATGTGGTGCAACTCTGTTAAAAAGGTCGTATCGTCACAGAAATTTTACGGCACTTACGTCCTTCTCTTTGAGGAAGGCAGTTTTTCAGTATTATCTCGAAAACCTCTGAACCGATCTTGTTCAAAATAATTTTCGGTGAATGAAATTAATAAGCCCTATGTCCATGAATTTTTCCATATTTTTAAAATACACCGTTCAAAAATTAGAGGGGGGGGACAGAATTTTAGTGACTTTCGGGGCGATTATCTCCGACCCTATTCACTTAATCAAAAAAAATGCTAAGAAACCTTATATTTATTTTGAAAGGCCTATCGATTGATGTGCCACACGGGGGGTCACAATGTTTTTTTTTTTTTGACTTTTAGTTTTATGTATGGAGAGCACCCCTAAAAATTTTTTTTTTGTCATTTTAATGACAAAACTATGTAGCGGCTAACAAAATACACCTATCCTCAAAATTTTATTCCAATACACCTTATAGTTTTCGAGTAAAATGCCTGTGACATACGGACAGACGGACAGACGGACAGACGGACAGACGGACATGACGAAACTATAAGGGTTCCGTTTTTGCCATTTTGGCTACGGAACCCTAAAAATGGCGTTTCTTTCGTTTTTTGAACGGTTTACTTTAATATCTTTGTAAATTTTAAATAAAATTGTGTCTATAATATACCTACTTACTGCATTCGTTGGACCAAAACTGTTATAAGTACAAAATTCTTCTGCTGGGTACGATTTCTAAAATCCCTAACTTTATACGTCTTTATAGTCAGGAATTCACTATCGGGTATTATGCATCTGTTATGTAATTATCTACAAAATGTATGTATGTATATATATATCTGTATATAAAGCTAACGGTTTTCCTCGGATATATATAGGATAGTAAACAACTTCTAGGTAGAATAAAATTCCACGTTAGCAAAGATTGGATCTTTCTATCCATTGGATACGATCTGCAAGAAACTGAATAAATTTATTTTCGTACTTTGGCGCCTCAAACAGACAGTGTCATTTAAAACTGTATGGTCAATCTTGAGATATTTTATAATTATGTGGTGCAACTCTGTCGACGCTGATCGTGCCTTTGTTGCTCAAAAAATTGCATTAGAACTCTTTGTAGAGTACATAGACGAGAATCTTGTAAGGATTTATTTGCCTTGTCTATATATATACAAAATAGCCATATTTGTAAAACTCCATTCGGAATTATTTACCTTTATCGAAGAAATATAAATAAATAAATATAAATATAAATATTTTGCTGACAATCTTACACAAATCGACCTAGTCCCAAACTAAGCAAAGCTTGTACTATGGGTACTAGACGACGATAAATATACTTATATACATAAATACATATTTAGATACATAGAAAACATCCATGACTCGGGAACAAATATTCGTGCTCATCACACAAATAAATGCCCGTACTGGGATTCGAACCCATGACCTCTTGCTTCGTAGGCAGGGTCACTACCAACTAGGCTAAAGTGGTCGTCGAAAAGGTAACAACTAGGTCAGAGGCTTGCATTACCCACTTAGTCACAAGCTGTTACTCATGAAAAAAAGTGCTCATAATATGTGCGTAAGTATATTTATTTAATAAAATACCTGCCGCACTTAGCACTGCCTGTTCATGAATTTAAAACAAAATTGCACAAAATGTTTCTATAGTATTAGGTAGCCACCAATCATTGAATGTTTTTCATACCTTTTTATAGAAAGGTATTAAAAACATTAAATGATTGGTGGAGCTATAGTTCGATACCTCACCACTCACACAACCTCCATATATAAATATGACGTGTCTCATGTAGTCCACATAATTATTTTCTTGGCCTACCTCTTCTCTTACAACTCTCCACATTTCTACTAGCCTTGATAGGTATCTAATGTTACCCTTCTTGTCACATGATGTTTAAAATGATATACCGAATGATACATTTATCATTCCGTATCCATCCATAACATCGTAGGAGTTTTAACCTGACGTCACTCTCCCACGCAATGTAAATCGACCATTCTCCAAATTTGTAAGTGCGGTTGGGTCTAATTAATGTGACATTTTACGAATATTTTATATGGACTCGCGTCAATTAGACGCAGTCACAAATCTACAAAATGACCGATTTATCTTATCCCTACATTTGATGAGATCTTAAAGCAACAATCGAAAAGAAGGTTCCGAGAACTTAGGTTAGGTCTAGTTAGTTACTAGGATTTCTTTCTGTTTTTTTCTTTAGGTTCTTCTTAATTAAAAAAATATAAACTCCTTCATCTTTTCCCTTACGTCAACCTTCTTTTTCCTAAATGCGATTCCTAAAACCCAGGTTAGGGTACAGTCACCTAATAGCAATAGTTATAAAATATATCCGCAAAGTTAAACCACGTCTCTGGAGGATAACCCTGGTTTTGGACAGGACAGGGTTAACGTAAACTTCAGGGCAAACTAAATTCCATCAAAGATTACACAACATCCGTTGAATGTTTGAACCCGGTTTCAATTCCTAGAGGGTCTAGATTTAGAAATTGTGATTCTAGTAAAAGTTCTACTATTAAAACTAAATAGTGCAACAGTTAATGTTTTGTGACTCGTGGAGCATAAGTGTAGGTTTGATTCTAATCCTATTATTTTTGAAGTTATTATTTATGCATTAACTAAAATGATGCGGATAATCCTAGGTAACCAAAACCAAAATAGTTAATCAACTTTATATAAATTTTAATAAAATTCACCTTAATAAAATTATTTTAAATATTTGATCCTTTCGTACTAAACTATTTTAACTAACATATTACAATATTCATGTTTGTTTTTTCAAAACTTGAAAATTTTATAATTTTTGACACGTTACAAAATCTCTTAACTATTGGTTTAGTTTAAAAAAACCGGCCAAGTGCGTGTCGGATCACGCAAAACGAAGGGTTCCGTGCCTATTAAAAAGGTCGTATCGTCACAGAAATTTTACGGCACTTACGTCCTTCTCTTTGAGGAAGGCAGTTTTTCAGTATTATCTCGAAAACCTCTGAACCGATCTTGTTCAAAATAATTTTCGGTGAATGAAATTAATAAGCCTTATGTCCATGAATTTTTCCATATTTTTAAAATACACCGTTCAAAAATTAGAGGGGGGGACAGAATTTTAGTGACTTTCGGGGCGATTATCTCCGACCCTATTCACTTAATCAAAAAAAATGCTAAGAAACCTTATATTTATTTTGAAAGGCCTATCGATTGATGTGCCACACGGGGGGTCACAATGTTTTTTTTTTTTTGACTTTTAGTTTTATGTATGGAGAGCACCCCTAAAAAATTTTTTTTTGTCATTTTAATGACAAAACTATGTAGCGGCTAACAAAATACACCTATCCTCAAAATTTTATTCCAATACACCTTATAGTTTTCGAGTAAAATGCCTGTGACATACGGACAGACGGACAGACGGACAGACGGACAGACGGACATGACGAAACTATAAGGGTTCCGTTTTTGCCATTTTGGCTACGGAACCCTAAAAATGGCGTTTCTTTCGTTTTTTGAACGGTTTACTTTAATATCTTTGTAAATTTTAAATAAAATTGTGTCTATAATATACCTACTTACTGCATTCGTTGGACCAAAACTGTTATAAGTACAAAATTCTTCTGCTGGGTACGATTTCTAAAATCCCTAACTTTATACGTCTTTATAGTCAGGAATTCACTATCGGGTATTATGCATCTGTTATGTAATTATCTACAAAATGTATGTATGTATATATATATCTGTATATAAAGCTAACGGTTTTCCTCGGAAAAGCAAAATGTTTTGTGTAATAACGACGAATGTCTATTTCAAAGCTTGTATATAATGTAAGACATAAGACATTTATTTAGCAAAAACGTTTACACGTAGTATTATAAGTACCAGTCCCTGCACTAGGCTTTGCCTGTATCGCAGTATGTTTTTAGATAGATAGATAAATCATTTATTTGGCATTTTGCAACAACAATAAAACAAACAAAAAAAAAGTACACAAAAAACGTACTTAAATTTACGTATTTAAGTTAACAGTGCACCGATACGAAGTCTGGAAGTTGCAAAACTTTCAATGTTAGTATTTCTCGGTAATTTATCTAAATTCTTATTAAACTAGAGCGTCAAAGACAAATTTTGCAACTGTACCTTGCTGTATTTATTCAGTTAAGCATAATCCTATAATGCGATAAAGAATACTTGCAAGGGTTTTAAAAGAACGGGCTCGCAATACGTCGTACCGTACTCTAAGACGCTTCACGTTCCAGAAGCCTGCAGTTTTGTAATACTACTACCAACCCATTCTCTGTAGGTGTCTAAAAATGTAGGTTTGTTCGCGGCATTGATTAATGTCGACGGAACTCCGAATGATGTGTTATAATGAAGGCTAAGGATCAGAATTGATTCACACTTCAATTGTAGACGTCACAATAAAAAGTTGAAGAAAACTAAGCTCTAAAAACCTAAAATGAGACATTACAACTAATGTCTTAAACTAGGTATTTCAGCTTCCAAAAAACGCAATCAGCTCGTAAACAATTCTGTGTAACGTGAATTATTAAGTCTTAACTTTTTCGAGGCAAGTGAATACCATCATGGTCGAAGTCGTCAAATTAAGCTACGTTCGTGACAAATCCCCAACCATCTAAAACTGCAATAAAACAGTTATAAAAATACTAAACCGGCATGGTATTCGCGTAGTCAGAAATATGGCATAAGGGTCGGTACCGTACCGTTCGCAGTGCTGTCACCGAATGCTAATGCGTCTCACACAAAAATGGCGTTTCTTTCGCTTTTCGAACGGTTTTATGTGCCATGAGAAATGGATTGAATCGCATTAGAGATAAATGGTTCCGTGCTGTCAAATAATGGGACAAAAATAAGTTCCTAGTTCAATATCCATTGGCTTGAACAAAACTTAAAGAAATTGGGACTTGTTATTAGAATTAGCGTTTCTGTAACGTAAGGTCTTTAAAACGTCTAATTATTATTAGATACTTACGTAATATATTTCATAAATTACCACTCATTTGACTATGCCTAACTACTTCTTCCCTATTTCCCTAGAAGATATAAAAAGTAAATTCGGTCACTTTCTTTTCGAAACGAAGTATTTTTAAATATATAGACAAAATAATAATATTTTAATAAGAAATCCATGAGGACTAACATTTATTTAGAGTTACGCGCACGCTATTATATTTTCGTAGTCGGTTCTTTTAGTTTATAGATTATTTGGTTTGCGGCATATAGTGTTAAACTCGCGGCTTGAAATGAATTTTTAAGCAAATAAATTCCAATGTAGACTTTTATAATATATAAGTCAACGACCAGCTGTGTGATTGTATGTGCAGCCAGCTTCAAACGTTTCAAAACAAATTGTAAACCCATGATAGATTAAACACTACAGAACCCCAAAAACGTCATTCTAGCGGAGCCATTCCATCGGTATGAGCCATTTATTTGCCTTGCTGTTTGCACAATTCGGGAATCGCTGAGCCATCATTGTGAGTAACGATTTAGTTTAGCTTTGAATGTTTTTTTGAAAATAACATTCGGCACTGTGCAAATATGTTACAGGTTCTGGTAACGGTTAAAGCGAAACTGGTTTACAACATTTTTTTATTTATTAAATTTTTGTAAATCTTAATAACCTCAAACCATATTATATTTTATTTGTAAAAGCGTAAAATAATGCTCCAATTTATATGGTTATACTGTTATAGCACGTAATAGCAATGGAAATTTGATTTACTGCTTCGAGTCCTTATAGTTTCAACTGAGACTTACCTAATCCTTAGTCAAATACGTATTGAATGTCAGTTTAAATAGTTCTAAAATAAAACCTAGTCTTCTATATATAAATATGACCTAAGTAGGTCAATCACGTAACATGCACGCGCGTCAGGTAGATTTAAATGTAAATTTTTATATGAAAAAATTACAGTTGGAGTGTTCTAACGCGCGGTCAAAACATTACGTGATTTACCCCCAAGTTATACAATACAGGCTGGCCCAACATTACGTTGACAAAGAATTGATACTAAAAAAAACTTTTACGAAATATAATTAGGCTTTGATCTAAAAATAATAATTATCTTCAGAATATATCCTCCTTTGGTTTACTTCAAATGTTTGTTAAAAGTTGCAGCTCTTTCTAAGTTATTCTTGCAAACTCTGAAAGCAATACTTTCAGTTTCCAGCGTGGCTATAATCATGTGTATATTGTCCCTAGCCTCAAAGATTTGTGGGATTTTAATCAGGTAAGTACCCTGCTCGGTCACTTTTCTATGTTATGAAACCAGAAAAAACTTACTACAACTAAAACCTACACACTAGAGAAAATATTCATTCACCTTTCGAGATGAAGCAGAATCCAAGTGGTTGGTTCCCAGGTAGAACTGCAGCTTGTAGAATATCTCTCCTGTACATTTCTTGATTAATGCAATAGCAACTTTCTCTTTGAAAAAATATCAATTTTGGGCCATCCTGTGTACAAACAAATGGAAATTTATTAAAGAAACATTCTGACATGAATTGTTAACTTAACCATAACCAAATAAATAACTACACGGTTAAACTCACGAAATAAATGCCACTACGGGCGACATGTCTCGAACTCTACGGGAGTTCTTCTTCAGGGCGAGTGTTCTTGCGGCTGTATCGCCTCACGCACATGCCTCAGTCTGTGTCCCGAAAAGTTCAAAACATTTCGCCCGTAATGTCATTTATTACATGCGTTTAGCCGTATAATTATTAGTATAGCTTTAAACATGACTCACGAAAGTTTAATTCGATTGTAATCACATAATTAAGTTACGTAAAGAACTTAACATTCACCAAAATTAATCCCAACGTTAATTGCTCACATTCTTCCAGCGCCTTTAATAATTAAATGAGTTTATTTCAAGACCGGTCTCAAAGAAGCCAAATTAAAATAAATTAATGTAATTAAAATATAGGTTACTAAGGAACCAGCGGCAAGCGTGCCGGCATAGTAATGCCAAGTGAAAAGCGCTATTGACACGGTGGAAAATACACCTTAACGTTTAGTGTTTAAAATTCAAATTTTATTGCAGTTATCTTGAATATATGGTCGACTGACATGTGAGGTTGAAAGATTTCACACTTCCCGGATTTGACCTTTTATCACGTTTTAGTCCATGGTGAAAAATATTAATAGGGGTGTAGACTCTAAATTTATGATAACTTTAAAAAAAAGAAGGCAAAAAAATATGCCTAGTGGCGATAATATTCAAATATCTGAAAAAATTACGAAGCTACAACTGTTTTAAAATTGCTTGTTAGAGAGAGAAAACGCTCGTAGATCGTGACGTCACGACACTCGAGCGTCATATAAATGACAATCGTTTCATATGTACGTGCGTTTTGCGGAAAAGGGACAGAACATACTCCCTCTTAAAACTTTGGACACTTACATATAACTTTGCAATTATTTAACCTCTTGCGTTGCTTTTTTAGGGTTCCGTAGCCTAAATGGCAAAAACGGAACCCTTATAATTTTGTTATGTCACATCAGGCATTGTATTCGAAAACTATAAGGTGAATTTAAATAAAATTTTAAGGATAGGTGTATTTTGTTAGCGGCTACATAGTTTTGTACTTAAAATGATAAAAAAAATTTTTTTTGGTGGCACTCCATACATAAAACTGAAAGTCAATTTTTTTTCTTCATTTTAAGCCCACGTGTGGCATCAATCGATAGGCCTTTCAAAATAAATATAAGGTTTCTCAGCATTTTTTTTGATTAAGTAAATAAAGTCGGAGATAAACACCCCTAAGGTCACTAAAATTCTGTCCCCCCCCTCTAATTTTGGAACGGTGTATTTTAAAAATATGAAGAAAAAAAAATCACCGATAATTATTTTGAACAAGATTGGTGCAAAGGTTTTCGAGATATTGCTGAAAAACTGCCTTCCTTAAAGAAAAGGTCGTAAGTGCCGTAAGATTTCTGTGACGATACGACCTTTTTAATGTGCACGGAACCCTTCGTTTTGCGTGGTCGACACGCAATAGGCCGGTTTTTTTATTCTCCATTTGACTACATTTTTAAATCCTTTTTTGAGAAAATACAGCATTGTTGGTTATTTTATTTAGTGTCTACACCCCTATTGCTTCATTTGAAGCAGCTGCAAAATACAATCACGTAAACCCGGTTTTTTATAACATGGCGATGGCACATGAGCAAACTACCTGCGTCATGGTTAGCAGACTGCGCCGCCTGAGTTCATTTTTGAATGGACTACTTTGACGCTCGGCCAACTCAAATAATCTCAAGAATAACCTTATTTATCACCAGGGAGTCAATACCATAAACGATACCGACAGAGCAATTTGGGTGAAAATACGACGGATATATGTCGCTATGTATATGTAGAATGAAACCGACCGAACTCAAAAAAATCGACAAAATGAGTTAGCAACACATCTTAATGCAATATGTAGTTTTGGGTTTCATCCTAAGGGTGCGATGTATGGTCTGGAAAAAAATAAGAATTATTTTTTAACTTAGGAATGATCTTGCAGACGAAGTTGGGAGCTTGTTTAAAAACATTGTGCAATTAAAAATACTTAAACAATAACTTTAAAAATTATTAACTAAACTAATTAATAAAAACTAAATTAAATATAAAATACAGCTAAACTAAATCTAAAAAACCGGACAAGTGCGAGTTCAACTCGCGTGGTGAGGGTTCCGTATATAATCTTAATTTCATAAGTGTTTTTGAATACTCAAACTTCTTATAGGTTTTCCTGTAATCTTTAGGCAAAGAACTATTTTCCATATTTTTTCAGAATTTTAGTCCCAGTAGTTTCGGAGATAAGGGGGGAGGGGAATGGTCAATTTTCGTCTTTTTTCCTAAATTACTTCAAATCTGTTTATGCTAAAATTATAAAAAAATATATATCTGACATGCTTACAATAACCCCTTTTATTTGATATGTCACACAATACAGTTTGCGAAACTTCTTTTTTTATTTTCCAGTTTACCCCCCAAAAGTGGCCCCCTTGTTCAGAATTCATTAATTTACTTTACGTGTCCATTTATGCGTCACCAATTTACATATGTGTACCAAATTTCAACTCAATCGGTCCAGTAGTTTCGGAGCAAATCGGCTGTGACAGACGGACAGACAGACAACAGAGTGATCCTATAAGGGTTCCGTTCTTTCCTTTTGAGGTATCGGAGGCCCCTGCGGCATTGTGCCGAAGATAATTCTTTGTGCGAGGTAGCTGCCAGCCTTTCGATCACCGGTGGCATCTGCTCTTCGACATCTCCTTGAAGAGGCTTAGGGCCCCAGGGCCCCACGGACCAATGATCTCGACGCCAAAAGGCACGAATTGTATTCGGCGCCGAGACCACTATATTTGCCCACCTTAGCAGCTATGGCCGCCTCTGTTGCAGCTGCTGCCCTCATCGAGGTACGGTGGAGATGCGATGGAGCTAGTGTGTCAACACAGGTTGCATCCCACACCAGGACCCGTCCCATACTCCACGGGACCAATGACATCCCGTCCGGTCTCTTGCCATCGTTTCTTAGAATGCCGGATGGCTCTAAAAGAGCACATTGGCCGATGCAAGAGACCGACGAATAATGTTGTTAAGGGCAGCATGCCTTGAGAAGCGGCCTGCGCTTTTCTGGCAGGAGAGTCGTGATGCCAGAGCTGATCCACCTCGCTTCCGCAGGGGCATCGGTGTGGAGCGCAGACCGGGACCCCAAGACGTAGGCAAACTGTAAGATTGTTTTATATAAGTGTGGTCACTTACCTGCTGTTGGTACAAGTTCAAACTACGAGTACATTTAATTATTGAAATACAAACTGTCTTTACAATAATACATAAAATATCTATTATTAGATTAAATACTGAATCCTCTAACATCAACATCAATGGTTGTTCATTGCCGAAGGCCGTGCAAGTTTTGAAACTTTTTAGCAATTTAACCAGCTACTTCCAAAAATGTCCTCGGCTTTTAAAATCCTCCATGTATATTTTAGATCCGTGGTTTAAAATTCCATTACACGGGTACTAAAAATTACGATGCGAGTCCGGAGCGTATTCCGCATGTATGATCAATCAAAATTCACAGACGGAACTATGCACTAACTGAACTTTACTACCCCCGCATATTTATAGCGGTATGTGACTTCACATTGCTATCAGTGTTTTCTATGTAGCGGAGGCATAGTATTGTTTTTTTTTTACTTTATTTTTAAATTGGCTGAAATAGTAGATTGTGTCTCAAGGGAGCAAAATTATATAATTATGCCGAGGGGGGTTCATTGAATCCTGAGGGAAGCGAAATATTTTAGAATAGAACCCTAAGTAAAGCGAGGGATTGTAAAGTAGAAACTGAAGCGTATCGAGGGATTCAAGTGTGTACGCCCAAGACGGAAATAATTTTGCTATGGAGTGACACCATACTGCTTTTCACACCTTCTATGAGGAAAATTGAAAAAAAATTGAAAAAAGGAAAATAGCAGGTGGGAAGATTATTTTGTATTATATGTGGCTGTGGTTTGCGTAATTTTCACAAAGATATTTTTATTTTAACCTATTAAGCGGCAATAACGACACATATGTGTTAAGGCTCTACGGTGGCTTTTCGCTACATAATGGAGTGCTACTATGGAATACGGCGTAAGGCTGCAAGCGTAGCAGTAAGTCTTCATCATCAGCCAATATACGTCCCACGACTGGACACAGGCCCCCTCTCATGGATACCTGATACCTAAAACAAAAACCAGTACTGGACTATGGATACGGACAGGACAATAGCACCTGTCACTTTGGGTATGCTCGACTCTCGCACATCGCCGAGTAGATAATTCAAGAGAAGAAGAAGGTTGTTACACATGCGTCACAGAATGACTAGCATTAAGAGTAACTAGATAAAGGGAAATGTGACAACCCTATCTAGACAAAAGAACACTCGCTCTTCTAGTTCTAATATTACGTTCGTTTGACAGAGGACTTTCTGTACGTAAGTATTATTATTTATTCTGCGCTACGGATACCTGATAATTAATCTATGTCATGTAATCGTAGATCATCCAAAGGAGAAAACCTTCCTGCATAATTAATAGTGTAATATTAGGTTATTAATATTATATTAATCGGGCTAGGTGATGCTTCAAAATATCAGGGTAATTGGATATCACGGAGCCGTTAACCTTAATATGTTGATGATGATTCGAAACATATTTAAGCATCCCAATTTGGTTTGAACTGTTTTGCATATTCGCATCTTCACGGGCCGGACTGATGTATAAACGAGACGAATCGAATTGAGGTCCAGTGTACACATAATTAACGAAAACCGATGAAAAAATTTAATGCGGATTCTTATCCTAGACCGGATTTTATCTTAAGACCCATCGGTCTAACAAAGCAATTGTTTAGCCACAATAGCCACGTGCCAAAAACACTTCGAAATTATAATATTTAATAAATACTTTACCCGAATAGTGACTTTTTTGTTCAAGTAGTCTTTTACAGTTTCAATTAGCGGTTACACTAAACAATAAAAAACAATCGCTTTGATTACAGCTTAATAATGAAAGGAAACCGCGTTGTTTACTAGGCACAAACAGAAGTCAATACGGTCTACAATAAGAATCCGCCCTATACCTATGTGTGTATGTAAGCACTTCGTAGTACACAATAACAGGTTAAAACATACTACTAATAAATTAAGTTAAACTCACGTATTAAATGTGACTAAGGGTGACATGTTTCGAACTCATCGGGAGTTCTTCTTAGGGGTGAGTGTTTTCGCGGCAATGTCACATAAAGCACTTACTCGCGATGTTATAAACTGTTAAAAAAGATGTTAATATCAATGTTAGATCGTCAAATTGTAAACTGAAAAATGACCTAACCATTTTTTTGTCATTTGCCAATTTCGAAGGTTCTGTCAGAGAGGCATGTGTGGTGTGAAGCTTGCTACCAACACCTGAAATGATAACCACGACCACTCAGTCAAGAGTGAAACGACGAAGAAGAAGAAGTTTCGAAGGTGCCCAGCGGCGCGGGGCTCCTATTTATAGGCGGGTTACTCTTCGGGCAACTGAAGCTACCTAATAAACCTAACCTACATAGTGTCTGTATATTCGTTTCGCAGTATCTCAGTTAGTTCAAAATTTGACGATTTGTCTTTGGTAACCTAACGCAAAATAATTCGTTGAATTGTGAACGGTTTTGGCAGTTCACATTGTTTCGACAGTTTGTATTATCGCGAGTAAGATTATAACAGTGACAGTGTTCACAATCTTACGGTGACATATATACAGCAAATTTTCATTGTCTGGTTACGATTGTCAATTTGGAGTAATAAGGGCGTCTCCCTTAATTAATCTATAGTCCTGAATAGACAATAAGCCTACTAACAAGACCCGCACAACCTACACTGTATTAATCTGCACGCATTTACTAAAATAACCACATTTGCATTAGTTCCGGTGGTCAGTTATTGTTAGCAACTATGACGGATAGAGGGAAGCCATATTTGACTTGCTAATTACCTTTCGCTTCACAATACACGCTGATGGGGTATGACCTCAATATTGTGTTAATCATGGCCAAGACGAGTTTCGTAGGTATGTTATATATGAAATTATCTCAGAATATCTCCCTAATCTATGTCTATTGTACCTTCAATATGTTCTTATCAACGTTTAAAATATCTTAGTGGTTTTTTAAATTTTGATAAGAATACAGTTAGTAGGGCCAAAAAACAATGTATCAAATTCAAAGGTTCTAGGTTCTTGATTCGAATCGTAATAAGTATAGGATTTTCTGTAGCACGCATTTGTTTGTGTGTTAAGCTTGGTGTGCGTTGATGCCAATCGTGTTAAACAATCAGAAAATATAGACTTGATTATATGTGATTATTGCACGTGTTAAATTCGCATCTGACAAAAACTTTTATTAAATTAGCATAAACCAAAATTATCTTCGTCGTTACGCTATGTGGCTGTGAGTGGCGAACTTGACCACCCACCGCCATTGCTCTGCACGCCTTGCACTTTCATACAAGAAAGAAAGAAAGAAATATATTTATTTGGTGTGACAAAGAAATTACACATGTGTTTATACATCTGAAATGCACCAAAATGGATGCCACTCAGCATCAATATATGCTAAAGGCGCTGGTTTTCAGAGAACCCAGAGAGAGATACAGAACTTAAGATATAACTTATACGTAACAAAACCTAATTAATGAGAAGGAGAGGTCGCTGGTGAATTCATATTTGTATATGTTTAATTCTGAGCTAAGTATAGACAAAGGTCTAAGGTAAGTATGATGAAATGCAGTAGGTGTAGGTGTGATGTCATTTACAGGTATTGAAATTCAAGGGCTATGTGGATTGTCCGCTTATAATGCATTAGATATTTTATTAAAACATAAACAACATCACGTGTATACATTCTGGCAAAAATGTCTGGAAAATAAAAGGGGCGCCATTATCGCTAATATGGCAATACGAATAGTATAATTATACTGCTGCTGCTAAAGGCGTAATATGGCAATACTAATACTAACACTAATGGACTACAAATGTCTGAAATAAATGATTTTTATTTTATTTTTTATTTATTTTATAACCAAGAGATTTTGATACTTCATTTTTTTACAAGGACAGGTTCCTAAGTTTGAAAAATTATGATCAAATACATATTGCTTTAGACATAAAAACTGACAAACATTACTTAAATATATGTTACTATATATACCAAATGCTAATATTTTAAAAACAGTTTTATTTACATATTTTATTAAATAGTAGGATATACAGTTACTTGCTCCTCAAAATATGACACTTAATTAAAATTCATCAAATATATCGCAAGTACCAAGTTGGTTTTATGAAGACATAACCTCTAAACTGTACTATGTAAACCAGACGAAAATTATCAATTCACTGTGATCGTAGTTAAGTTAGGAATAAATCAAATTAATGTAATCATTCATAATTTAGTGCCCAAAGTAGACTAAAATAATTAAAAACCTGTAACTCCAGCAGTTCTTCTATAAACATTGTCCAATTCCACACTGATTCCGGCTTGATATTTTGCAATATTTTGCTCAATATAACGCAATTCTACTACTTAATATAATATCGAATAGTATGGGATGGCGCATTGTTAATGATGAATTCCTAATATAATTCGAGACGTCGGTGCTATTTTAGATGCCTGAATCTTTGAGTCTGCTAAAGGCGTAATATTTATATGTATGGTTTCCAGTTGGTAATAGCGACGGGACGCGTGTGCTGAAAGGTTGCCGCTTGGTTTGACTGTTAATTTGAAAACTCCTTTATTAAACATCCAGAGAAATCCGGTCTAACCCCAAAATAAGATCTAGTCTTCCCTCTAGGTGGGAAGGTCAGATGGCAGTCGCTTTTGTAAAACTAGTGCCTACGCCAAGACTTGGGATTAGGTGCCAAAGCGGACCGCAGGCTTCTTTAGCGTACAACCGGGAATAACGCTAGGAGGATGATGAATTTGAAACCCACTTCGGCCAAATTATCATCTAGAGATTAAACGACGATGTAACGTTGTTAGGGCATCATTGCCATTAATTGGAATTACCTGTTTGTTTAACCAGTCGGTGAGGCTGCCACGTCATGCCATGGTTGTTAGATAAATATCTCCCCTCAGAAATCAGAAAAAAAAACTTATAGTTTCATTATAACATGACATGATGCATTGTCTACTTTACATCCATTTCAGTCCATAATTTAGTGTCCAAGTAAAACAACTTTTGGGTCAAAATACGTAACTTTAATACAGCCTGAAAACGAGACTGCCATCCCAGCTTTAGTATGAGACAATTTAGAAAAGTTCATTTGCTGCCAACAGGGAATACTCGTAGAGCTCGGAGCTTTTGCACAATAAAGCTCTAGCGAAATATAAGAGAGTAAATACTCTGTAAAAGGCTTTATTCGCATAATGATGGTAACATGGTACGGAACTTAGTTAAATCACATTTTTTATCATCTCGGAGACCTTCTTTGTCTGCAGTGATTCAGGCTATTTGAAATGTAGAAATACTTATTGAATGGTCTGGAGGTAAGCGAGGACCATATTTACGACTCTTAAATGGAAGCCCATGACATGCAAGGCGGCCATTTTGTGACATTTGATTATATTGCCACTATCTAAAATGGTTTACCGAGAAAAAAAGACCCCTCAGGTGTAGGAGAGGTACCCTAGTTTTTTTTTCATTATTTTATGCTACCATTTTGTCCGCGTACATGATTATATACACCTGTCGGATTACAGTTTTTTAGTAGTAAGGGTCATTGACGGATAGACGGACAGTCGGACACAGCGAAACTATAAGGGTTCCTTGTTGACTACAGAACCCTAAAAAACCGGCCAAGTGCGAGTCGGACTCGCGCACGAAGGGTTCCGTCCATTATCTATAAAAACGGCAAAAAAATCATGTCTGTTGTATGGGAGCCCCAGTGCGACTCACACTTGGCCGGCTTTTTAGTATTTGTTGTTATAGCGGCAACAATACATAATCTGTGAAAAACTCTCTAGCTATCACGGTTCTTGAGATACAGCCTGGTGACAGACAGACGGACGGACGGACGGACACCGAAGTCTTAGTAACAGGGTCCCGTTTTTACCCGTTGGGTCCGGAACCCTAAAAACCTTCAGGGTGAATAGGGGGTCTAATAATTACCCTACCGTAGAACTATGGTATGTTTACGGCTTCATACGCGTAAACCATTCGACTTCCACGTCCCACTAGGCCAAGGTTGACGTGTTTTTCGTAGAACTTAATACTGTTGACACTGTTTTACCTTGCAGCAAACTACTTAACAAAAAAGCATGTTATAAATACCTTATTTTATACATGAGTATTATTTTCATTATGATGCATGAAATTAAGAACAAAAAGAATATACCAGTTAATGAATGTATAAAATACATAAATTAAGCCTCAATTAAGACAGTTGTTAATCCTACTAATATTATAAATGCGAAAAATTAGATGTTTGGGGGTTTAGATGAAATTTTGCACGCAGATAGTTAATAGCCTGGATTAAAATATAGGATAGTTTTTATCCCGGGTCCTCGCAGACGATGTCGCGGGCGGAAGCTAGTTTTGAATAATTTGCGATATTCTATATGCTTTTTTTTTCAGATGCTCAAACGACCACGAAGAAATTCCCTGATGATCCGGAGTTTGAGAGACCAATCGGCAACCACACTTTCTTCCTCGGTCGAGAGGCAGTGCTGGGTTGCGCTGTTACAAATCTGGCCAAACATAAAGTAAGTTTTAGTGGTCAACATTCCTTATGTATCTTGTTGGTCTACCGGCAATTATTGTGCTTACTTGGTAGCCGGGAGTGCTGAGTTGCGCCGTTACCAATCGGGAATCCCACATGCTTCCTTAGCCGCGTGGTAGTGCTGGATTGCAAAATTATCATGTATTATATAGTGTGCGGCCTGAGTACCCACTCGACGTTGCGGCAGTGGCTAAGTACAATAGACATGGCTGTATCATAAAATTATTCAGAGTCATAAAATATTGACAGACTTGGTTTAGTGAGATTTTTACAAGAAGGCCAGCGAGGCTTGGTATGTTTTGATTTGACAAGAAATTCGTTTTTGTAACGTTCCTTTCATAAATAAGGTGTTTTTGCGTTAATAACGGTCAATATTGAATTAAGAACTATTATTGCACGTCAACAAATACCATGTTATTTAAATCTTGTTTCGCTTCACCTCACCGCTCACTAGTATAACTTGACGCTGGTATTCGATAGGACAAAACTTTATCGAAGGTCTGACTTACACCGGTTTGACTGTAAGGTGAAACGTTATGAGTAACTGAACAGCCATGTAGCCTGTTTCTCTACGCGACATGACAGAAAGGCCGTGTAAGACAGTGCTATCTCCAATCAGGGTATAAAGTGTGTCGATTTCTTAACGTTCGTTTGAAGGTTGCCACTGATTGTAAAAGTTTGTTTGAAATTCAAGTTCAAATAGTATGTGGTTTAGTATCATTTTAACCAAAACTGTATAGTGACTGACGAATGACCTAATAGTAGAATATGTAATTTTAACGTGCAATGTCAATTCTTTTATACGCCCGTTCCATGCCGTGTTTCCGGTACCTATGTCATACATAGCGATATCCGCACAATTACATACCTTTATTTTAAAATGAGTATGACAAAGACATAAAACGAAAGCGATATGCTAGGAGATGTTTACTCTTGTCAATTTAATTAGATGGAATCGCTACCCAGTTTGGTCGCATAACATATAAGTACCAATTTCATGATTCAATATGTAGATATGGAAATTGATAAGAATTTGATGGCGATAAAATCAATGGTTTAAAAGCACACTGTGGTAAATAGTCTTCCGTTTGACAATTAAGTATCAAATTACTTGTAATTAAATATATCTAAAAGCAATTTATTTTTTTGTAGTTCCCATTTATAGCGCCATTAAGAAGTATGAACCTTTGTGCCTTATGTTAAAGGCAATAACCATTAGCATTCAAAAATAACATTAAAACTCACATTTCTGCTTAATGACCAATATCGTAATAGTCGCCATTACGGGGTATCAGAAAACTATTCCAGTTTTCAGAGCACGAGGCGCGTTTGGACAGTTTCATTTGCTGGATGATCTTGGCACAGTGTGAACTGTCCACAACCTTAATTTTTTTTACGAGTATACAGATACAATACCTACTAGTGTTTTATTAATTGTATTGTTTTAAATGTAATCAATATAAAACAATAGAAAGGAAAATAACTATTAAAACTGCATGTGCAGTTATTAGTAGTTTCGTTTTCACTAAACACTGTCTATCAATTGTCATACATAATGTTTATATGTATGTAAATACAGGGTAATGATAATCACGGTAAGCCAATGTCAGTGGAATTACATAATTTGTCTTCATAGCTCCGAATTCCAGTGTCCTTTCCCCGTGGTATTGGAAGTGGTACCCACGCTTGTTAGGTACGGCAGGCATATGCTTTGGAAGACTTTTAAGTAGGTATATACACGTTGTTAAGTAAGGCAACAAGTCTTATTGTATAAAAAACTACGATAACAATAGGAACCATGTAATCTTTCATGGTCATATTATTTAAATGTATTAAGTAACTTGAAAAGAAAGAAAAGAAAAGAAGACATTTATTCACTACACAAAAGACACACAGAGACAAAGGAGTAGACATACATGACAATTGACACATATTGTGTGTCTTCGCGGCAGTGAAACGGTCGCTGTCTCAGCATTGTGCCGAGGTGTCAGACAGACACCTGCAGCGCTGGTTTTCAGACAGCACCGCAAGTGGCCCACGGAACGCAACGCAACACAGCATTAGATAAAAAGTAAGTAGACACATAATAAATAAATAATTATTGCAAAATATTGAAAATATATATATAGAACAGTAGCACGACGGGATGAAAAACACAAAGCATAAAACGCGACACGGTTGGGATGTTAAAAGTGCTGGATGGGTTAGGGTTGGGATTTTTGGAGCGTCAACAAATAGCCTTTAAGCTGGCGCTTAAAGGTATACCTGCTAGACGCTCCTTGGATAGGTGGAGGGAGATCATTCCAACACTTGGACGCTGTGAACCTAAAACTTCCTCGAAACGCCGCGGTCCGATGCTCTGGCACCAGAATCATCGCCTTACACCTACGCGCACTCTTGGGCCATGCAAGTCTACTCAGCAAATATGCTGGGACCCCAGATCGTACTATGCCAAAGAGAAGAGTGGCGAGGTGAAGCCGTCTGCGTGCAGGCATGTTCAGCAGACCAGCGGCGTTCAAGTAGGGAGTGATATGGGAGCGAGGTGGGACTCGGAAACAGAAACGAATGCATGCGTTTTGCACTCGTTGTATGAGCTTTTTTGTACGACCAGTAATGCAGCCAGCATAGACAACATCACAATAGTTTAATCTTGCGACCAATATTCATTTTTATTGATTCAACGACTTTAATTGTTGAGCTATTTAGGTGTCAACTAATTTTGGGTTTTTAATAGTTAAGCTTTGAAGTGTCCAGTATAAAGTAAGCTCTAAATGGCTCGACAATGTGACCGTAAATGCTTTACCGATCATCAAGCGCAAGTTTTATTTTAGTTGCAGATTTCGTCTTTTCATCAACGATCTTAATCTTTTTTTTAATGTTTACAAGGACGATGAAAGCATCTCATTTTTCGAGTAAGAAAGATCTACTGAAGAGGGCTAGTCACTATTTTATTTAATTAAAACAGTAATTTAAAGTAAACTCCGTCATCTCTAATTACAGTCAAGTTCCAGTAACTCGTCCGCTAACCGAGCTACAGCGAGCCTCGAACTTTGCCACTTCGGGTAAAATACGAGCGCGTCTAATTCCCAAGATGACCTAAGTTGGTCCAAGTGCAAAATTTGCGCCAATTTATTCGCCAGGTGCTAACATTTACTAAGATTTTCGTTTTTAAGAACCTTAAGAATTAATTTGAAAGAACTTTCAGTAGAAATAGTGTAACAAAATGCGATAACTCTAAATTGAATTTCGATTCACAAAATGCCAAAACACTGACCAAAAATATGTTCATCAGTAATTACCTACACAAATGTCATTTTATTTTCACGACTATATTATATGATTAATACGTAATTTTAAGATTAATAAAATTGATAACAGTGATGTAGTGGTCCATACAAATTTTAAATTTAAATTAGTCCCCCCCCCCCACCTTGCGTATTCGAAAACCATTCAGTACCCTCATTCTAGTGAAAAAAAGTAATCCAACAAACGTGTCTCACCGCCCTCCGGTATTTGAAATATGGATAACACCCTGCCACATATTACCTAAATACACTAATTGGATTTCTATTAAAGACGTTAACATCTCAGACAACTAATTCGTTTAGCTAAAGCTCTAAGCTGTACAAGAAGGCAAAATATTTCTTTTAAAAAAAACTCCCGGTCCTCGAGGAACTGAATTATTAAAACTCTGACACGTTAAGTAATTTTTAAGTGGTGAACACTGTCTTCTACATTTTGCATAATATCTTAAGCAAACTGTAAAGGGCGTTTTCATTTGACACAGACTTTATTATACTATCCAACGTTTTTTTTTTAACGGACGGGTATATTTAGTTTATGAAATAATTGATTCACGAAGAATACAGTTGATTTTTTTTTTCAAATACATTAAAACATTCAATTATTATGAAAATCTAAAGCATAGATTTAAAAAATTCTATTTTTTTTTAGAATGAAGCGATGTCTGAAAGTGATTAAATATAGTGCTTAGCAGTAACTTTAATAAGGTGTTATATTTTCAACTCCGTTAAAATCTTTTAAAAAGCTTTTATTTAATTTACTCTATTCGTATGTACCTGTCGGTGTCCCGTTAAGCTGACATTGGTATACATAAGAAAGTTCCATTACAACGCAATATTTTAGCACCAGGCCAACCTGGCCATGGAGACGGAAAGTGATCATAGCAACTTTAAAACTGAACAAGATAAACCCGACTTGTTTCGGCTCATTGGAACCTTATCAACAGTGATCGGTTTTTTGGATTCGACATGGGGTGAACGACCTCAATCATTATGTTAGTATGGATATGCCCCGGGAATCCGGGCTTTACGATACTTATACGATAACCTGTGACCTAATATTATAGTATAAATTATATAGCTAATACCTACCAATTTATTTATGCAATCCTTAGAAGCAAATAATTAGAACTGAAATCCAGAGAAAATTATGAAATGTCAATGTCAAGATTTTGAAGTATTTTTTCCATCGTGACAGATATATAAGCTAATACTTTGTGGAGGTTTTAATATATTTTGCTTAAAATAAAGTGTAGAGATAAAAAGAATAGAAGTTTTTATCTCAACTGGTTGCTGTAAGAGTAAAAATTCCTTAGAAATAATTAAAATCAACGGATAGTTTTATTATCACATTTATATAAAATATAAAATTTTACAGTCATAATCACATACAATTACAATTTGTTAAAATTAAAATCAAACAACACAATTAACAATTAAATACTTATATAACCTAAGCTTCTAATTTAAATTGCTTTATTTTTGTACGGTTTGTTCGGTATCGCGGGAAACTGTCGTATCCATATTAACTTTTCTACTTGATATCCCGCGAGGGAGAATCCAAAAAACCGATCACTGCTTATCAACGAGCAGTTAGTGACTGTTGAAAAAACAATTGCAAACGAAAAATATACTTTTGACTGATACATAATAATGGTGAGCCCTTTGGTTACCATTGTTTTTTTTTACCTCGATTTAAACGCAGTTCGCATCCATATATGAACTTACATTGATTATAAAATATCCGAAAACTCGCTGATATTACTCCTTGCAAACTGCATTTAAAGTGAACATAATCGATTATGATATTATTATAGTCGCTTCCGGTGCAAATACGCCCATAATGCTTAATTTTCAATACTGACTTCACAATAAATTTATCAAATTTGTTTATTTGTTCACAAGTCAATGATTTTTTTTTCTAAAACGTACCTCGTTATCCTAAATTGTCTGACACGACCGAATTAGATTTCATTATAAGCCAGGAGGAAAACAGCACAAAGCCGTATCGTAAAAGCGGTAAAGAAATCGGAAAAAGGAAACAATGGAATGGGAGGGTGTGGAAACTGGAAGTACCATAAAACTTAGTATTTATACTTGGTAATTATTCGGGTATTGCTAGTATTTTAAGTTTAATACGAGTTTGAGGTGTTATTATTCAACATAATGTATATCAAATACATTATCTAAGTATACAATAGAGAAGAAAAAAAACATACTATAAACAAGCTCGAAGCTGAACGTCAGATATTGAACATAAAACTGATGCCTGCATTTCCAAAAAGAGTCAATGGTGCGTGCGGTGGTGCACATTACATTTAATGTTAGAAACTCTACGTTTACAGATAAAGAAAATATTATGTAATCGCAGTGATAAGCTTCTGGCACAGCGCTCACAGCACACTTCAACCTCATTCCGCATACTTGTAAAATAATCTAGAAAAAAATACCAAGTATTTTCCCAACACCTCTGCACATTAAAATTCATGCCACGCTTTTGCAAGGTGCAGGCTGATTCCTGTGCATTGTTGTAACCGTGTAGGCATGGAGCCAAAACAGCCCACGGAGTCAAAAGATCGTATGTCCCTCACAATTCAAGTGGGCTCGGATTTTTGTAGCTCACAAAAGAACGTGTGCTTCTAGAAAATTCTAAAAACGAAACTGTAATTAACAGTAACCTGTGTGAATTTTTGTGGCTTTAATTCTAACTGAGACTGTCTTTTACTATTGTGTGAAAGGGAAGTAAAGCAGCTTTGTGCACAACAAATTGTTACCTTTTTTCATGTAGTTTGTTAAGGCTATATGAGTTTTCCGGGTATGCAATACAATCTGAAATTAGTACAGATACTTACAAATCTTACTTATCTCTTATCATGTGATATTACTTATATTCTGAAAAACTCATTGGTACTTACGAGCCAAAATTTTAATTCACGCTTTTCGTTTGGAAATCATATACCTACCTGAACCGCCCGGATACTTCATCTTCAGGGAATTGATAAATCGAACTCATCGAGCACTCTCTTATCTAGTCAGGTAGTTTTTCAAGATTGGTTATGTTTTGCATTGCATTATGCTTTGCCCGCATCCAGCGGACTCCCGCGACCTTTACCAGGTCATCAGTCCACCTTGTGGGGGGCCTACCCACGCCACGCGGTGGCTTGCACGGGTGGCGCAGGACCGGTCAATTTGGAACTCTCTGGGGGAGGCCTATGTCCAGCAGTGGACGTCTTTCGGCTGATATGATGATGATGATGCTTTGCCCATAGCTAGGGGGGCTACCGGATACCGAAAAGTTACAAAAAGTAAAAGTAGACGCCCGAGTGTAATCATAGAGTGATCCTGATCATTTTCTTAGGCAAGCCCTTAGAATCAAATGGACACCCTAAGGCAAGAGGAAACGTGGCTGTCCCAAGCAATCCTGGTGGCACTCGGTGGCATGGCAATCTATCATGGCTCGAAGTGAAAGCAGCCTGAGACAGTACGCAGAGGCGGCGGGCTGTGGATGCCCTGTGTTTCAAAACGTCTAAAAAAACAATTCTATAAACTGCCACAGAGGCAGTATTTTATACTATGTATAAAATCTAAAATGTGGAGTTCATTTTTGGGCCTCGCTAGTGTCAAGCGAATTTGTTTTATTTCGATAGTACTAAATAAACTGTCAGACGATTTTCCACTTCTATTTATGAATAGTTGTGCCTAAACTCAGTCAGTAAATGGATCAGCGCCCGGTCACTGAACTAAATAAGGTTGCCACCTTCATTTGAGGTCATCCGTCAATAGAACAAAACCAGTGATCCACGAAGAATTAACTTTTTAACATGGGTAGATGACGCTGCAAACGTCCTAAGGCCTGAGAACATAACTATTAGAAAATGATTGCAAAGCAATTACTTACGACGAGTGTCTGCCGCGATAACTCATTAGGCCAAATGCACGCTACGATACGGATGACATATGAGTCATGCCTCTACGCGCGATTTCCGCTACAAGGCTATGATGTCGTGCCACACGTATCACCATTCACTGCCAACAGTCGCTACGCGCTACGCTCGTTGTCGATCTCGTGGTTTTATTGCTAAGTAGCGGAAAAAAGTACGGCGTAGGTGCCCGCTAGGCGGGTTCCTGGCGGTGAAAGTGTTAAGTTACGCGTTTTTTTTTAATTTCGAAGAAGAGACTCGACCGAAAAATTCTATAATAATCAACAAACCTGCTCACAAAATTTCACGAGAATCGGTTGAGAAATGCGACCTGAGGGGTAATCACGTAACGTTTTGAACGCGCGTTAGGTAGATCCAACTGTCATTTTTCCATATAAATAGTGACATTTAGATCTACCTGATGCACGTACAATACGTTACGTGATCGACCCACTGTAGAGGAGAACAGACGGACAGCGTGACAGCGTGACAGTGTGACAATGTGGCATCGTGACATCATGACAGATGGACATACAAATCACATTATGTACCTACGTATCTAGAATTCAGATATTCTATTTCATCAACTCTCTATAATATCAGCGTATTACCTTGTTAATGGGTTCTTTCTTAGAGCGATTGGCAGGAAAGCTTAGTCCAATACCCGTTTTTTCTCGACGTTGGCTCCTTGCCAGAACATGAAAAACGTGATAGAAGCCACTCGCGTCAATAATGCGAAGTTTATGCCCGTAAACTGATTTCTTATTTGTGTAATAAAATGCATTAAGAATGTTGCCAACAAGTGGAAAAATTGTTTTTTTTGAATGAGTAAGTGGATTGTAATCTTTTAGGTACGGTTTCATAGATTTTATCAGTAAAATTAGAAATGTTGTTTGTTACTTATAGATATCAAAACTGCATGAACAAGATACTTTGGCGGGGAGGGTAGAAATGTGTAGTGCATAACTTACCGAGGGTGGTAAAACAAAGAATATCTCAAACGGCAACTTTTATGAACTATAAATCGGATACATACGTCCAAACATATATAACTGAAACGGCAATATTATATACCTACTGACATTACTGGTGGCAAAATATATATATTATCTGCTAAGAACCTGTTACATCGACTATTACAATGTATATATATATATATATATTTAACCAGTTAGTTTATATAATAATCATTTTATAACAGCATAATATAACCGACAAATTTCTCAAAGTAGAGCAGCTGCTCGATCGGATAACACTTTGTACGTACGTTAGGTAGATCTAAATGCAATTTATGACTCGCAGCGCGCGCTCTGGAAAATTACCCCTTACGCCACTTAGACTCGAAAAGTTAAAAAAAAAACTTGCTTACGTCATGAGTCGCAAGGTCTACCAATCATCTGCCAGCAGAAATAGTAGTTGCTGCTGTAACAATGCTGCCCAAAACTCGTCGTTGTTTAGGACGGAACTTAAAAAATGGCTGATCGAGCAGGCGATCTACGATCATAAGGAGCTATTTTGCGATGTTTTAAAATAATCATTAGTTACCGTGTTTAATTATGAATACATAATATTTGTATCCATATTGTAAAACTTTGACATGTAATTTATGACATTACCAATAAATATGATTATGATTATTATAAGGGGGAATGCGAAATGAATTAAATTTCGATTAAAGTGAAAAAATTCAAAATTATGCAACAAGAGCGGGATTTGAACCTGTAACCTCTGAAATCCGTCCAATGCTCTTCATCGAGCTACCGTGGAGTCCCACTCATGGCGACAAAACTTTTAAACCCTTCACTCTTCTAATTACACCTTAGGCAGGCTCGTTTTTAATCGACATTTAGAATTTCGTTAGCAGACGTTTCTGCTTACATTTACTGCCAAATGATCTGTCATCACTCGTACGATAATTACGCATCGACTCCTCTGATCCACGAAGCATCATAAATTATGCAAGTTATGATCTCACATCTTGTTCCCAGGTGGGCTGGCTTCGAGCTGAAGACCAGACAGTCCTCACAATGCATGATCGGACTGTCCTGGGAGCTCGTTACTCCGTCAGCCGGGACTCCCCCCGGACTTGGCAGTTGCGAATCAGACCGCTTAGAGCAGAGGACCGTGGCTGCTACATGTGTCAGATCAACACCCAGCCTAGCATGAAGTGGCAGATCGGGTGCATTGATGTGTTTGGTAAGTTTTCGCTTGAAAGTTACAATAGTTTCGCTTACACGCGCGTAATCGCAAATTTCATTGCATTTGACAAGCGCAAGCGCCGCATGTTGAGCAACATTAGTAATTACGCAATTGTGTAAACGCGGTCTTAGGATTAAAAATGGATGATCTTAGTTTAACCACACCATTACTAGACCGGGAGATACTGGCACAATTTTTCCGGTTGTTTGTACCAAGTATGCATGCTGAGCAATATTAGTATTTGCGCATTTGTGTAAACAGGGTCTTAGGATTAAAAATGGATGCTCTTAGTTTAACCAAACCATTAGGTACTAGACCGGGAGATACTGACACAATTTTACCGGCTATTTGTACCAAGTATGGCGACCCTTCAGGGGTCTAATTAAGTAATGACGAAAAGGAAAATGATGGGCATAGCGCTGGTAACGGCGGCCCAAGGCGTGGATGTTAATCGAACGTATCGGATAAATTACGAAAGTCGAACGATTTGTTACACAAAAATTCTTGTATATTCCGATAGTCCATGAAAAAAAAAGTATGCGGTAGTGTAATGCCATACTTCTACGTTGTGGCTTAGCCCGCCTTACCGACCATAGTTAAAAAAAAACAATTCAACCATTTGCACTTGGCAAATTTTTGCACAGCTTAACGCAAAGGAGTATTTTTTTTCTTGCATGTTACAAAATACTGCATACCTTCCGTGATAACTACGTTTTCCATAATTTTACTTGCAATAATGTTCAGTTGCCGTAATGGTAAATGCCATAATTTTAGTTGACATAACATTATAAGCCATAAATATTATATGCCACATGATACATATGGCATAATCAATATTTCTCATAATATCAAATGCAAAAATTGTAAATTCTAAAGTTATAATCTCTTTTAAACTGCAGGCAACGTAGCCTACCTATTCTACCTCCACGCGATGCTAGGAGTGTTAGGTAGAACTGTGCCCCCACGGCCGGCGAAGCGCCACAACCGAACGTTTTAATTTTTTTCTTTTATGGCAAAAGTTAATTATGGCAGTCGTAATTAGGTAAAACTAGTAACATTATGGCATACAAATAAGTATGGCAATTGCAATGATTGAATATCAAATTGTGGAAAATGATCGTTATGGATAATACATGTTTATGGACGTAAAAATTAGGGCATTTGAAATTATGGCACATCCGATTAATGCAAATATAATTATGGATTTCATTTAGTAACCCATACATTACTCATTAGAAACAAGTAACTGATATATCTTTGATGATTCACTACTAGATCGGTCTATAAAATGCAAGGTGTCACTGTAAAGGTAATTGGTAACAAGAAGATTGTACATAGGACACAGTTTTTATAGAATTTTACTACATAATTCGATTTTTTATGTTATTAAGCGCATCAGCATACGCCATCCATTTATACATACAGCATCCATAATTTGGCCGAGTTACAACAAAACTTAGTTTCACCATAAGCAGTGAGATACGTACTTTATGCACGCTAGTTTAAATTATTCGATTCCATAGACATTTAGTATGCTACAAAACTATCGATTCAAGCGTTTATTGTGCTCTTAAATGTAAATTGGCTTCCACTGCATAATTTTCTTTACTACAACTACCACAAGGAGTTCCCCTTGCACTCTTTGTCATTTTGAGTAGTAACGGCGGAACTTCTAATTGGATCAACCAGGAATCGCCACTGTCTTTAGGTGAACTCTATTTAGTGCAAATTAAGGTTTCCTGCTACACGTATACCTGACTATACGACTGTTTTGTAGGGTTAAGCGCAGTTACTTATGAAAGAATACGAGAGAACATTTATTCTATGTATAAAATGTTCATCAAATCTAGTTTAGCTAAAAAGGTGTTAAAATTAGTTTGCCTTTATTAATCACTTTGATATGTGTGTTTAGGAGCAAGAGATCAAACACATTTAAGTTAACAGAGGTTTTTTAAGTTTTATGAATAAGGGTGTTATAATGTAAGATAATTGATAGCCTTATTCTAACAATTGACATCTAGTATCTCATCTCTAAACTAAACTATAAGTTAAGATTAAATGTGCACAGCAGAGGCACAGCAAATTTAGTCAATGAGGCGCGTTTTTCCATTACTTGCTTTTAAGTTTCTTATTTTACATTTATCTTTCTCATTTAAACCTCAATAAAATTAGACGCAGCCGGTGTCCAGCTGTAATTTATGGTACGAGTATCTATTCTGTTAAACTGTAACTAATAGTGTTCCATTTTCTGGTGTAGATACTAATTCTCATTCCCAGTTAAGGATTCTTAAAAAATTATCGACACTGGTGAATACTTGTTCGAGTCTGTCTCGATTGGATAATTATTATGATATTGAATACATTTTATAGTAAAGAAATAAAGCGCTTTACCGTGAAACGTTAACTCAAGATAAATTAAAAATATGTATTAAATTTTTTATGAATTAATAATTTATTATTTTTAAAGAATTGGCCCAGCACAGGGACGTGAAGTCTGGAAACGGAGGGGGGAGGCCTTTGCCCAGCAGTGGGACACAACAGGCTCATAATAATAATTTAATTACTATCGCAGATATAAGTAAATGTATCAGTGCCCGGCACTGACCCATTAGTTTGTAATTATGGTGACGGGCAGAGTGTCAATTATTGGAAATATGGTGCCAAACATGGGGGAAGTGTACGTTAATTCTTTTAGCAAAGAATCGTTACTCTTGACCTTTGCAACATAATTAATATATTCCTGCAGGTTGATAACACGTCAGGTAACAATTTTGTCATATAAATACGTGAAAGTGTTGACAGCTATTATTCCATTCCCAAATAAATTGCGCTTAATAATATTCATGATTATCAAAACAGAAGTTTATTTTAGTCGATATTTCTGTTGTATAAACGACAATAGCAGCACGCAGTCAAGACACGTGTAAGATACATGCTTACAATCCGTTAACTTAAAGCAACTTCAGCATGGCAGAGGCGAATCGATTTGCGGTATTTTTTACAACAGGTACCGAGAGCTTCATGTCGCCCTGATTTCCTTACTTGTCGGCACACTGTCAGTATTATTTTTGCGGCAGCATTATATTGTATATGTCGATAATATAACCCGAAAGTACCGAGAACTTCATGTTACCCAGATTTCCTTACTTGACGGCACACTGTTAGTATTATATTTGCGGCAGCATTATATTGTATATGTCGATAATATATCCCGAAAGCGTAGCGGTACGCATGCAGTAATTGGTACCATCCCGCGTCCACGCGTCTCGGAATCAGGAAGCTCTTTAAGTGTAGGCGCACAGTGAAGGATCTGTACTTGATAACGTGATAAGATAACGAACCGACACCACACCGGTAAATATGGATATGGTAGAAGGCGATTCCTCGATTCTTGAAAACAGACAATTGAGCTCTTAAATCTCCGCGTGACCAATTGATAATTTGTAGCAATAACAAGCTTTTGCCACAGACCAACTTCTACCTCCATTTCCATCTCCTTTTGCCTCTGGGGTAGAAAATATCCTTGTTTTTATCCTGCTGGTCGATTACGTAACGCTTTGTACGTGTATCTGGTAGATTCTATGGAAAAATGACAGTTGAATTGTCCTCAGGTACGCTCGAAGAGTTACGTGATTATCCCTCTGGTTATATATCCCTCTGAGCTATAAGCTTGCCAAATTTCATCCGAATCCATTCAATTGTTTTTGCGTCATTGAGTAACAAACGTTTCAACGTCCAAAGATGACATATATTTATAAAAAGAATGTAAAAGTTTAATAATTATATCCAACTAGGTCAGGTATTTTTAAGGTATAAGAAACTTTAAAACTGTTATTTTATCACAATTATGTAAGTAGTTTGAAAAGAAAATGATTTAATCGTTGGTCGCTTCTATACTTAGTTTTTTTATAATGTTTATAATAAATAAATAATAATAAGGGATAATTGGAGGGGTGGGTCTGATTTAAACGGGTTTTTCCTAAATTATCTTCCTAATTACTTATAAAAATAAGTTTCACGTGAAAAGGCTATCATTATTAGCATTTTTAGGGTTCCGATACCTCAAAAGGAAAAAACGGAACCCTTATAGGATCACTCGGTTGTCTGTCAGTCTGTCACAGCCGATTTGCTTCGAAACTACTGAACCGATTGAGTTGAAATTTAGTACACATATGTAAATTGGTGATCCAATGAATTCTGAACAAAGGGGCCACTTTTGGGGGGTAAATTGGAAAAAAAAAAGTTTCGCAAACTGTATTGTGTGACATATCAAATGAAAGGGGTTGTTGTAAGCATGTCACATAATTTTTTTTTATAATTTTAGCAAAAACAGATTTGAAGTAATTTAGGAAAAAAGATGAAAATTGACCATTCCACCCCCCCCCCCCCTCCCCCGCCCCCCTTATCTACGAAACTACTAGGATTAAAATTCTGAAAAAAATATGGAAAATAGTTCCTTGCCTAAAAATTACAGGAAAACCTATAAGAAGTTTGAGTATTCAAAAACACTTATGAAATTTAGATTATATACGGAACCCACCTCGCTTGTTCGGTTTTCTCATACCAATTGGGTTACCTAAACTCCAAACTCAACCGGCATTTGATACGTAGACGGTCGCAGTCGGTCCCAATGTCTCACCGCACCCTTTTACACCCATGCTGGTTTCTGGGGCAAGACACTGATCGATACCTTGACTACCCCACCTTGACGGTTCTTTACCAAAGTCTTTTAAATTGACGGACTTTATGACTACTATTTAATTTAACTCGTATTTAATTCACATCTAATTTAAAGGGGTTTCAACTGCCTATATTATGAATAAATAATTGATGTCTGTATGTCTGTTAACACCATTATATCATACAAAATCTCTAACAACCCTATCGATTGTAAGAGATTTTGTATGATGTAATGATTAAATGTTAGTTAATTCGTGTAGTTACGATAATGTCAAACAGTTCAATAAAAACCATATTTATTTCTGTCATTGAGGAAGGCTCACGTGAAAGATCACGTAATTGTTCGACTTTATTCTAAAAAAAGTAGAGTGGAGGTTTGTATATGAACGCTGTTTTTATATAGATGAGGAGTCCGTTAATGAAATATGTCCCGATCTTACATAATAGGTTACACGTGAAGTCGTTGCCAATTCCACTCAATTTCATTCTGGTACATTCGTTTGGATACAAAATCATCATCATCATCATATCAGTCGAAAGACGTTCACTGCTGGACAAAGGCCTCCCCTAGAGAGTGCCAAATTGACCGGTCCTGCGCCACCCGTATCCAGCGGACTCCCGCCACCACCACGAAACACTCGTATGTATTTATACATCCCTCCAAGGTTAAACGATCAAAATATTTTCGGTACACGTGTCAGGAATATCAATTCAGAATCAATTATTCTCCTCGTTAGGCTTTGCATAACTCTGCTGTCATTGTGTCCACTTTACGTATACTTCGGTACATATTTTCAGCTCAACCGTTCGAAAAAGCGTCCTAAACTTCGACTACCAACGGCAGATAGTTAATGCATAAAATAGTTTACCATTTTTGGCCATGCACTCTCGTGCTTCTACAATGCTCTGGACTCAAATAAATGTTGATGGAATACCTACAGTTTCGCAACTTCCACTTAATACACCAGAGGGTTAAACTCCAATGGAAAACCAGGACAATGTAAACTGGCTGTAACCGGCCTGATGAGTATTTGATTGCGCAGCGTCAGTGGTTTACTCTGCGGCACAATTCAGCGGTTTATTGTTGACAGTTTTTGTATTGTGTTAAATATTGCCTCATTTACGCATTTATTGTCGGAAAACGCCGTCATATCTGTGGATTCCATGTTGTCTGGCACTGAAAAAGTCAAAATTTGTAAATATAATTGAATACAATATTAAAACAACGAAAACAAATACATATTTGAAGACACGTCCACTCAGCTTGACTGCTCTTAATCGTCAATGTATGAGTAACATGATCTAAATATGTTTACGTGAATACTGGAAAAATGGTCTCCGTCGTAAAAAGATTCAGATTCAGATATTTATTTATAAAATTCAGTATTTTACATGTTGTTACAGTATTGTTCATTATTATTTATTTATAGTTATATGCACCTAATTCTGAAAATTTACATGTCAAGATTAGGGGACTATTTCATTAAAAGTCCTGAAATCAGTTTCGTATTTTTCACGCGAGCTCGTTTTAATAGCACGACAGGTTTGGCTTTTCATGTATATGTTTATAAAAACTCAGTTCAAATATTTTTAATTCAGTAAATATTTTCCAATATTTTACTACTCGTAGTTATGGATAAAAAACTCAACATTGACATAATATGTTATGATGAACAAGAAAAACATAATATTGTTAGTTTGTTTAATGGAATTCCTTGAACATTATTAAAGCAAAATCGAAGTAAGGAAAATCCTCTTCCAACGATATTATTGGAGAAGACTAAGAGGCATTCTTACAGAACGAACCAATTATATTAGCTACATATTTCTGCCTTACAAAATACTTACTTCGGAATTATTGGAAAAATATAGTACGGCACATAAATTTTTGATGTTAATAATATATCAGCCAAAACTAGTAAATAACAGGATGTTAAAGGATATTTTTACGAGTTGTTTTAATCTAAGAGGTTTTTTTGCAGTGCTAATGGACATTTTCCGACATAATAACAAAAAAAATACAATTAGTGATCACTAGATCATAAAGTGTTATTGACTGATTGTTGTTTACTCGTATGGTAGGTATACAAACATGTAAAGTGAAACAGCCTTTTCTACAGGCCAGATGAAATTCAATATTAAATCATTGTCATAAAGACTTTGAAAGAGAAAAACTTATCTCACTGTATCTGTGTGTACTTTTGTGGTATAGAACGATTACTTGGAGTTTGCTAGAAAAGCTGCACAAATTTTAAACTTTCAGGTACTGGAAGTACACATTGGTCGCATAATTTTTTTACATGTAATATCAACATAAAAACCGGCCAAGTGCGTGTCGGACCACGCAAAACGAAGGGTTCCGTGCCTATTAAAAAGGTCGTATCGTCACAGAAATTTTACGGCACTTACGTCCTTTTCTTTGAGGAAGGCAGTTTTTCAGCAATATCTCGAAAACCTCTGAACCGATCTTGTTCAAAACAATTTTCGGTGAATGAAATTAATAAGCCCTATGTCCATGAATTTTTCCATATTTTAAAAATACACCGTTCAAAAATTAGAGGGGGGGGGACAGAATTTTAGTGACTTTCGGGGCGATTATCTCCGACCCTATTCACTTAATCAAAAAAAATGCTAAGAAACCTTATATTTATTTTGAAAGGCCTATCGATTGATGTGCCACACGGGGGGTCACAATGAAAAAAAATGTTTTGACTTTTAGTTTTATGTATGGAGTGCACCCCTAAAAACAATTTTTTTTGTCATTTTAATTACAAAACTATGTAGCGGCTAACAAAATACACCTATCCTCAAAATTTTATTCAAATACACCTTATAGTTTTCGAGTAAAATGCCTGTGACATACGGACAGACGGACAGACGGACAGACGGACAGACGGACAGACGGACATGACGAAACTATAAGGGTTCCGTTTTTGCCATTTTGGCTACGGAACCCTAAAAAGTAATACGCATAGGTCTTAGGAAGCCACACCGGAGATTACTTTGACAGCGGCCTACTTAAGAAATGTCTGTAAAGGAGGATTAAGAAACTTGGATTAAGGACAATTTTACGATAAGCATTAAATGCTTAGGTACCTGCTAATCGCCACGGCCAATATTGGATAATTTGATTTGTTTTGTTTTATATGGCAATCTATTATGTAAGTCACATAAGGTTAAATGTATTAAAATAATGTCCTAAGAGTCAAGAGGTAGGCCAAGACAAAGATTGATATAGGTAATGTGTAAGAGAAGGCATAGTGATCCCATAGTGATTCTTAGAGAAGAATGATGTTACTGACGAGACGGGGGACAGAAAGATATAGAATAAAACACAGAAACAACCTCGAGGAAATGCAATAAAGGCAAATACATTTTGAATGAAGAAAATAATCAGCAACTACGTACAATGGGATTCGAGGGACGCTAGTGAAATACTGACTGTAGACTGAATGACACAGTGAACACTGGAGTACGCTGATGAATATAACTGTCGACGCAGGGTTAACCGCGAATTTTCAATATCTCCTGTTTTGCCGCCTGCAAGAGCGAGAAGATATTGCAAACATTTTCAAGCTTCATTGCTTTCATCATCATCGTCATCATTAGCCTTGCACATCTATAAAAAGAAGATACAAGCAGTGTCTATGTTACGGGCAGCATTTACGTACATAACTCAATTTTGACATATTTATTTTTTATTTCAATTTCAAGACAACTACGTGGTCCACTGGTGTTAGTTAATCTTAGTCTAGGTTAGTATTTAATAGTAAGTAGGGATTTGGTGCGGTCGGTAAGTATTTTTGTCAGGGGACAATCAAACTTACCAGCTATCATATTCAGGATGCTGTTGCTATTCAAGAGAGAGGCAGACTTTTTCCGCCACACGGCATCAAAGCCGTCTGTACGCGCCTCGGCAAAGATAGATGACGCACTGCAGAAGCGCGGCAGTCGCAACAGCGCCATGCTGCTACGGGAGCGATAGTTACCTACGACCGCATATTTGAAAAGTAATTATTGTGCACGGCTATGAACTGCGGCGCTGGTGTCTTAGTTCTAGAAGCAGCAACAAAAGATCGAAATCAAATTTATCATGTACTTCCATTTTCAAATCGTAGAAAGCAGATATTTGATTTTCTGTCATCATATTTTGCGGCACCACTCCAGGGCTGGTTATGCATGATAACATTATTTGGGATTACTTGTATAAGTACTCAGACAATGTCCAAAGTCCAAAAATCGGCTACCGATAAGCTGCGCTAAGTAAATGTCCTAAATAAAGCTAGCTCTCTCAATTTAGCGAAATGTATCCATTAGAACTCATCTTAACTGTAGCAATAAATTGTCAGTCAGCGCAATGAGAATTGCGGCACGTAGCGGTGCTGCAGAGCCGTTTTATAGCGCTGGGCTGCACGTTTTTCTATTGCAGTGAAAATTGATGTTATTACAATTACGTACCTAACTAGCATGTGCTGCAGGGTAATTAAGCGTTTTCAAAAAACGTCCAATGCAAAAATATGTATTTATTCATCCATTATTCAATATTTATTGCACAAAAGAAGAACTTATATAAGTATTCTCTACCAGTCAACCTTAAGGCAAAGCAGATACATTGTGGGATTTATCTGTTTAATCCTCTAGTAAATATATACCAAAAGCCGTCCAATAAAAGAAATGAAAAGGCATTCAAAAATGTGAGCATCTGTAATGGAAAATTTGGGCCACTTTTTTTCTTGTATGAAAATTAAGAGAAATAAAATAGTTATGACTCTGAGTAGGTATCGAGAATCAAATCAAATTAATTTTGAAGACAAAAAACATGTAGGTACACTTTTTTTGAAACTGTGTGGGCACTTTTTCGAACGAGCCTTGACCGACAACCAGTATCAAAAGTTGCCATAAAAAAATTACGTGTTCTAACGGGCAACTGAAAAGTCACGCGGTTACCCTTTTGTGGGAATAATTATTAACAGTTAAATATAATCTTGATTGCAGCAAACTTAAGGGCGCGACGGTAGTATACAAAAGTGTGAGAGAAAGGGATATATCATTCGTTGTCCTGGTCATAGTTCCACTTTTTTTATTTGCCGCAACTGAGTCAGTATGAAATTGCGGCAAATAAACCATACCCCGCCCAAATTAACTAGGTTATCTATGGTATGCCGTCAGCCATTTTAAGACCAGTTCTTAATTTAGCTGCATAGGAGCCTTTCCGTCCCTTATTGTGGTACCGCATATGGCTTCTGTGTAGAAATCTATAGGTACTCTAAGTTCCCAAACAATTTGCGCGGTAGTTCTGAAAGCGTACGTTCGTTTTGTTAGCTAAGCAGCGCGCGTACATGCAACATATTTTAATGTGAAACAGATGCAAAGTGGTGAAAAATAGGCCTGTTGCTGTTCTATGCTACCTTCGTATTACATAATTGCCTTTCATTATTAGAAATTCTGGCAGTGGAAGTGGGCGGGGGTACATTGCACGTAGAACCGAAAGGAACCGGCCGTTAGGGCGGAAAGGTTTTCGAGTGGCGACCACGTAACGAAAGGCGCGGCGTGGGTAGGCCCCCAACAAGGTGGACTGATGACCTGCTAAAGGTCGCGGGAGTCCGCTGGATGCGGGTGGCGCAGGACCGGTCAATTTGGCACTCTTTGGGGGACGCCTATGTCCAGCAGTGAACGTCTTTCGGTTGATATGACGCTGATAATGATTAGAAATTCTTAGTTGCAGTTTGTATAATAAACACCATAGCTAAAGCGACTATTATTTCCCCGATTCGGTCGGTCAATAACTATTTTATACAATACGAGTATATTTGATTTAAACTTTCAAGATTCTGACACATTTTTAGGGTTCCGTACCTCAAAAGGAAAAACGGAACCCTTATAGGATCACTCGTGCGTCTGTCTGTCCGTCTGTCACAGCCGATTTGCTCCGAAACTACTGGACCGATTGAGTTGAAATTTGGTACACATATGTAAATTGGTGACCCAAAGATGGACGCGTAAAGTAAATTAATGAATTCTGAACAAGGGGGCTACTTTTGGGGGATAAACTGAAAAATTTAAAAAAAAGTTTCGCTAACTGTATTATGTGACATATCAAATGAAAGGGGATGTTGTAAGCATCTCAGATATTTTTTTTTATAATTTGACCAAAAACAGATTTTCAGTAATTTAGGAAAAATACAAAAATTGATAATTCCCCCCTTATCTCTGAAACTACTAGGCTTAGAATTCTGAAAAAATATGGAAAATAGTTCCTTGCCTAAAGATTAGAGGAAAACCTATAAGAAGTTTGAGTATTCAAAGTAACGACAAAATTCTCAATATTTTTGTGTATTTTGTATGGAGCGCCTGATACTTAGAGCATAGCAATTTTACGGAACCCTCTCCACGCGAGTTGAACTCGCACTTGTCCGGTTTTTTTACTAAACGGGACTTAATGGCGTAGGTACAATTACCGTACACGGACGCGTATATATTGAGTTGTCCCGTGACCATGAGTGTCGCTACACATCCGAAACGTTGTGAGATCTCAGAGAGGTAAATAAATAAGGTAAATAAAATCTAAATTGAAGTCTAAAAAATGTAGCTTAAACCGCGCCTTTTCGCACCCCATTAACACGCAGGTTGAAACGATTGCAATCCACATTTCAACACTTGAGTGTCAATAGAGGGTAATTTGAAACTCATCGTAAATCCCACATGATGGATTGACGTTTACTTTGATCCTCCACGCGGCGTGTTTTCAAATATAGGTACCTAAATAAAACGTTGATCTATGGATCGAGGATCAAAGAGTTGATGGAGCCATTTTTGATTGGCAGCACACAGGGGGGATAATGTTGGCATGAGGCATCAAAGCGATCAATGTCTCATTGAAAAGAATTAAAAGAAAATTGGATGGTGCGGTAATGTTTGAATTATTGTACCACCAAGCTGAGTTTTCATTTTTAATGAATAAGCAATTAAAATCGTAATTAAAATGGATTTGTGGCTCCTTACAGTGAAAAGAGGTGTCGTTCATCCACCAGCTCTATAGGTACTAGTCTTTTAAAAAACTAGTACCTATACTTTGAACTAAGTGTCAACAAAAAAGTATACATGGTGTTCCGCCTGAATTTCATAAAATATACGTAGATACATACCAACTAGATAAAAAAACTTGAATGTGTACCCTAGTTACAATTCTCCCCTACAACCAGAATAGTAAAAGTTTTCATGTCCAATGTAAAGGAGTACCTACTTTATATAATAAAACTTGTACTATCCCGTGGTGCAGGAAACTTTCTCGATTACTTTATTTTATTTCTCTTTTCGACCAAAACTGTCTAAGCTCGGAAACAAGAGAGCATTTTGAAGAATATTTTCAATCCAGTAAAGCTATTTAATAGGTATTTTGGATGTAATTGGATGTAGACATGTTTTTTTTTAACTACGATTGAGTAAACAATTTTTTGTTATTTTTTTATTGGATAAATATCGACTCGGGACTTCACGCGGGTAATGTTGCAGGAAAAAGCTGGTATATTATATTATAATTATTCAATATATAACTTATTTATAGGATTATAATTAACATTAACTAAGATAAATTAAAACTAAGTTAAATCTAAAAAAGGCCCTAAATATATTAGGTATCCATCATTTCGTTTCTTACACCGCACTGTTGGTCGTAACTTTCGACCAATCGTTTGGAAAAAAAAACAATTTGCTATCGGTAAACGCCGTCCACAGCCATCACGCTTTTGCAATAAAACGATTTCCGTTCGAAAACGTTGCAAACTCCTCTAACAGCCCGCTTGTCGCACCGAGTGACACCCTGCCTCAATAAAGAATCGAACAAGTTCGAAATTGAAAAAGAAATCGCGGCCCGTGCCATGCAAATATCGGCAGGACTACGAAATTACTAAACTCCGTGGAGTTAGTTTTCGAACGGACCGAGATTTTGCCATAAGTTGCTGGCAAGTCGCTGTGCAATAAAAAAGTTTCAGATTTAAAATTAGATTGCGCCTGGCATTTAGATACGTTTCTTAGGTTTTCTGCGAAAGAAAATCTTGCCATAAAAAATATAGATCCACGTATTCGCTCTAGTTCTCCGTTTCAGCTTGGGCGAACATACGTTCGTATTTCCGGCTATCCCATTGTTCTCCTGTACAGGTTGTTTTGTGAGCAGATTCGATGATTAGGTACCTATACAGAATTTTTTGTCGATTCGGTATTCGGAAAGTATTTTTTTTGTCATTAAACTGACTCGCGATGTCTACTGCTCCCAGAGCCACTTAGTAATATATATATATATATGCGGTTCCTACAGCCCTGATACCAAAAAAAGCTATTTCTATATCTACATTTTGGTACCTATATTGTAAAGAAGAAAAGTCTATGAGATTCAAGCTTTATGTGTCTGTATGTGAAGGGAGTATCTACACCTATTCATCAGATTTCAAAAACTCTTTCATTACGATGAATCCCCCATCCCCTTTCATCCAATATTTGACAGCTGTCATCCCAGTACAATTTATGTCATCATTACGGCTATATATATAATATCAGCTATTAAAAGAATCTAATTATAGCTGCCCGTGCAGCTCCACCCCATAGAACCTAAAATAGACCCGAGAAACCTAACCCTAATAAAGTATCAAAGTGGTAATAATAGGTGATTAAAAGTTACCTACTTATAGGCTTATAGCCGTTATTTCATACGACATTTAATTATTTATTAAGTACATCCATCCTCGTCATATATATAACATTTCACTTAAAGCCTTTATTAGGAGGTATCTATTACAATTACGGAAGTATAAAAAATTGGATACGCATTTTACATTCATATCAATAACTTATACCTACAACACAAAATATGAACTACTACTAAACTAATATTAACAGATTTTGTATGAAAAAATGTATAGAACTGATAACGGCGACAGAATTGTTTTAGTATTGGCAATAATGTCAATTTAAAATTAGTTAGATAGACGGTCGTTGAAAATGTCAATGGTTTTATTTTTGCTGACAAAGTCGTTAAAACTCGAGCAAATTCTTACCATAGGAGACTGCAATTCAAGGTTAGTCTGGTGATTGGTATAGCAAAAAATTTTGTTTTATAGGATGCCATGGGTAATTGCGAGGAACTGTTAACGAGACTCTGTCTAACATATTGCTGCATTTTATTTGCCCATTGACTACCTTGTGCAGGAAATAAAAATCTAACATGCACCGCCGATCACGCAAGCTGTCCATATTAAACTTAGCAAGACGACTGTTGTAGGTATTTTCGCGTTAAAAGCCAGGGGTAGCGAATGCATGTATTTAAGTGACATAACATAAGCCCTTTGAATTTGGGCTGATGATGGTATACAAAAAAGTACAGTCAGCAATAAAAACTTGTACCAAAAATTAAATTTTAGACAGAGACTTATTACTATTGAATCTACGTGAAATTTAAGTTACTTATCGAGTATTACACCTAGATCTCTAATTTCAATCAGTTCTGATAGCTCAACACTGCCTATCTCGTATTTTGTCACAAGTGTTTTTTTCTTACGGCAGTATTTTATGAAACAGCACTTATTCGAGTTGCGAGTCATATTATTAAACCATTAACGGCTAGAGATGCCATGTGGCATCACCTTTCAGAATTTTCAACGTCTGCACCAAATTTCGCACCAATTGTGATTAGTTGAAATGTTATACGTCAAATTGCGGAGGTAAGTGTCTTTTCATTAGTTGGGTGCATAGACAATCACAGTACATGATTGGCGAGTAGAGTCTTGGTAAACAGTAGTGTGCCGCACAATGGCCAAAAATGGACCTCACTTTCAATTAGGTATTAATGATTTTTGTTATTTGTTTCTACTACTTCTCAGACATATTTTCCGCATTTCCGTAACATACCTCGAGGTGTTGGTTGCCCTCAGGCATCGCGACCATCTAAAAGAAAAGAAAAGAAAAGAAGACATTTATTCACTACACAAAAGACACACAGAGACAAAGGAGTAGACATACATGACAATTGACACATATTGTGTGTCTTCGATCTCAGACTGGTCACCAAGTTGCCGTCGATATTCAATAGGTACAGTCAGCGTCAAATACTTTGTAGCAACCAAAGTAGTCAAATAGTTCGGTACACCATATATTTAGTATGGTATACCGAACTATTTGGCCACTTTGACTGCTACAGAGTATTTGACGCTGACTGTACAATGGTCTTGCTCATTATTTGATACCATTATCTTAAAGTGTGCGTCGTAAATATGCTTTAGAACAGTGTAAAAGTCAATCCAGTTTGCAATATTGCAAGTGTTTCGTCGGACTTTGTGCCCTTTGTAATTATAAATTCAATAAAACTTTTTTGACACGGTAGAAAGCTAGCGATGCCTTACGGAATCAGTATTTTTGTTAAGTACATGTTGGATTTTCGTTCTGATTTTAAATTTATTTTGTAGTTTTTGAGGTTCAATATAGTACTTAATATATCTCAAATCATTAAAATCAGAGACATGAAAAAAATCAGCCGTTAATGGCACCACGACACTATAATGACATGGTATCACTCTGGATCATTCTTGCATCTGATTCACGTCCCACAGAATTGTACATTTTTGAGCCAAGCTGCATATGATTTAAAAATTGACATTAGACAATCGACATCATGGCCATCCTACTAAAAGTTAGTTAGTAATTGATTTTAAAATTGTTGCCTATTTAATTAACTAACTCTGAAGCAGACAAAAAAGAATTAAACGTCTTAGATGTATTTGAAAACCATTTTTTTTTGATCCTGAATAAAAATCAGCATAGAAAATACCTACTAAACAAGAAAATGCCGGAACGTGAAATGTAGGTCCCAATCTTGAATGCAAATGGCGCCCCAGCCAAACGTAAACGGTTAAAGTAAAAAAGTTTCTATGTTATCCGGCCTGGGGTACAATAAATCACAACAATATTGTGGAAATTTACTTTTTTCTCCAAATTTACTTTTCCCCGTGTGTTTCGTGTAAAAGTTCGTGCATTAAAAAATTGGCAGCCTCTTTGCGAGGGGTTAAACTGTTTTGTCCTGCTCTTTTATGAGTTTTTCTTTCAATACGTTGGAGTTTTCCGCTTTATGCATGAATAAAATTTACTGCATATTTTTTCGGTAGGGCAAAAGTTTGCGCTAGGGGAATGGGGTAATTTTTGAAATGGTAATGGTGTGGCTCTAGTCACAGAGAAATGTCCGAAAACCTCCTTGTCTTTGGGATTTTAAGTATTTCTTTAAATGGTGATGCTTGTGAAAGTATTTACCTACATGAACTTTCTTATATTGTGGTTCTCAAGGTGTTTACCTTTATTTGTAATGTTGCCTTTTTGGATTAGTCAATATATTATGTTGTAGTATTAGAGATCACCGGTGGCAATTAGGTCGGCACCGTGCTGAACTGACCACTTTGTGGAACCTTCGTTCCGTCTGCGTTGCATATTGTGAATGTTTTTCTACGTTTCATTGCCGGTGTAATAACAAGCAGTGTACTATTAATATTAAAGGTTCACGATTTATATTAAACCAATACTCGTTATCTATAGGGAATTAAACAAAATCTTTTTATGATGACTGTATTGTAATAATTAGCATCACAATAAAATACCTGGAGCGATATTTTCGTCTCAGGAAAATAAGATTAAAGAAATCTACAATTTTCATTTTGTTTGCAGTACCCCCCGACATTGTCAGCGACGACACATCAGGCGATGTCTCCGTCCAGGAGTTGGAGAACGCAACCCTCACATGCAAGGCCACGGGGCACCCGCCGCCCAAGATCACATGGAGACGGGAAGACCACGAGCCGATACTGTTGAAGAAGACGCTTTCCAGGGAGTTTGTTAAAGGTATTTAATTATTAGGCAAGACTCTGTCAGCTTATTTCAGTTTTCCACAACTGGATTGTAGCACCATAAACCATTTTGTATTCAACACTTTGCACTTAACATATATATATTTATGAAATTGGATGTAACTAATATCAATTAAAAAAAAATATTGTACTGGCTAGATGAGGCTAAAAACCGAGAGGACTAGTAAAAGAAGGGGAAGCCTTTGCCCAGCAGTGAGGCAAAATTGGTAATAATACAATAATTATAACTTAAACAACAATCGAGTGTATCTATATAGGTATTTATAAAAAAATACAATGTCTTCGGTAGTTTTCAATAATTGATAACGTCATTATATTAATTATAGCGTGGGTGTCCTTCCTTCTTCGTAACTTTGTGAAAGAAGGCTTCTATGGTAAAGAATATTAGGTACGAGATATTTTTATACAAATTAATCGTTTGTGGGGCTCCATTTTGTAACTAATAATTCCATTCCGATTCTATAGTAAAGTGTGTTACGTCAAAGATGCCATTACCAAAATCAAGTGGAGTTGTGTAGGACAATTTGCCAAGGCCAAAATGGTGGCGGATTGATTGTCTCTTGTAGGTAAAAGAAGCGTTGGTCGTCTTCCGCCTCGATGGGTTGACGATATTTGAAAAGTCGCGGGTCGCTGAATAGCTCAGGGCTGGGACGAGTAACGTAGGGACTTCAAGAGTAGTTTGCTCGGAATTTTACAATTACAGGCAGAAAATTATGATAATTATGACATTTATTGTCACTTTCACACAAATTTGGTTAACGCTGGCAAAAGAGTGACCGTAAGAACTGCAAAGCTTTCATTATAAGTTTTCAGTACGTCAAAAACATGTTCCGGAATTAAGCCAAACCGAATTAATTTAGTGGGCGGAGTGGTAACCTTTGGCTGTGAAGATTAGCTTGGTAAAGAGCTATTAGGTCGGAATTTTTTTTTTTTTTGGGCCTTCTCAATTTATTTTGTTGAATTGAAGTCGTGTTTTTTCTCCAGAGGTATCACAAGTCCATGACCTAGCCTTTATTACTTTGAAGTCCTTCACTCTCAACATAGCTCATCCTCAACCTTACGCACCACCAGAGAGGTGATCACGTAACATTTGGAACGCAAACCACACATAACAAACCTAAGGAATACGAAGTTGAGTAATTAGGGCCGTAATCTTCTGAATGCGGTCGTTATTATATTATTTGAGTATTTGAAAACACTAACACTGGGACACTGGTCCGAGCGCCAAGTTGGCTATTTTGTACTTCAAATTTTGCTTCCGATTTTTGTTTTGCTTCGTAAAAATAGGAAATAAACTATATCCAATTTGCACCGTAACAGTTACCTAGCCTATTAAAAGTGTCAGCACGCGACGGCAATTTAAATTTTTGCATAGTTTCACGGGTGCGATAGTTTAATCAGTTAAGTTTCTACAAGAAATATTTTGCTTTAAATATAGGTACATATAAAGTAATTAACAGGCTGTCTACGAACACGTTAAAAACATTATTACTACTGTCAATTACTGTACTGACTGTCAATATCACATCAAACAAATCACACTACACTTTCCTAAATTGGAGCACCCAATGGAATACTGTCGAATAAGTTGGAAATTACTGTACCGACAAGAGTAATAAGTACAAGATCATAATAACTATGTGATAATGAGCACGAGTATATATTTGTCCTTGAGTCTTGTACGTTTTGTTTATGCATTTACCTTTATGTATTTTTAACTACCATCATCTAGAACACATTTTTCACTTGAGTCACTCTCTCATTCCTGAACATCGTGATCACATTTGTGTTTCGTAGACCTGATAATTTGTCTCCAGCGGTCTCGATTCATTGTAGCGTCTTTTACCATCTGGTTGGTAAGCATCCTCAAGTCCCCTTTCCTTCTTCACCTATTACTACTAGTTTTTTGAGACAGCCATCTCCTCAGCGTATTACATTTCCAAAGAATCAAACCAGCCGTTGCTGGCAAACTAGTACCCATAATACAAGCATTATTGAGTTTAGTGTGGACCCCATTGGATTACGGGGAGGCGAGTTGTACCTAGTTCATACATTTCATCGAGATCAATCTATAAATGCCCGCTTAGAGCGACTAAGTAGCTTATGGCGACTTTTTGCAACGATACAAACGCGCGTTTAACGTACGCGCGACTGTATTGCGACACTAGCCATGAATATTTAAATAAAAAATGAAGAATATATATATTCAGTAAGTTATAAGACACTTATATTTATCTGAATTCATGCTATATCACGACTATATCGCGTTTGCGTCGCTGCAAAAAGTCGTCATATGTAACCGCTCTTACGGTCATATCAATATATGTATTTCTGTCACTTTGACCGTGCAGATATTTTAAAATGTTGACTGAAACTGTGCCTATACGTTCTTATTCTTAGAAATGTAAATAGGAAATGGAAAATGATAACATTGATTGTAATAATTAATTAGATTTTGTTAAAATATATATACTCACCTGAATTGAATATTTCGATTGAAATTGTTAATTCTATTTACAACATACGGTACGCTTTAATTAAATCAATACAAACAACTGGTAATTACAGACCCTTAGAAAGAAGGGAGGTATATTCTTTTTGACCATGAATATTTTAAGGGAAGCCTTAGCTTGAAATTCGTATTAATGTTTTACGGACAATGCTGCTTAATTACAAAATATTTTCATCAACATATTGATAAAAATAAGTGTTGCTGTAGTTATTGGGTACTATATTGTTGCGCCAATATAGTACACTATTCGTTTTATATGTCATTTAAAATGCAGAGTAAAGTATACTTAGGTGAAAAACTTTACTGAGCATAGTCTTGCCTGTAGCTGTCGAGTGTTCGAATAGCCATTTGTTTATAGGCAATTGGTTGAGGGCTCCTAACTTAGGAACCTATGTAGAAAAAAATAGGCATTTGTTTTGTTTGTGTGACAAGTTTTAAATGTAAGTATGTAATGTGTGTGCGAATTGGTCACAACTATATAAAAGAGGCCTTTTTTACGTGGGGAAATGCTTTTCTGCATCCCGCCTGATTGGGGAACCGGGACGAGTATGACGAATTACCGTCTAAAACTCCACAGTGCTCTACGTGCTCCTTTATGGCGGAACCAATAAAACGCTCGCTTCCGCGACACATAAAACAGGCCCTATGTTTTTTTTCCTGTATTATATTGATATAGAAGTAATAAGTGTTCATCAATCAATCAAAAATTGTAAACTTCGCAGCAATTCGATCTTGTGATTGATTAAATAAAATATTAATAACATAATATTATTTTCTAATTAGGCAATGTAGTCCGAAAAATATTCTTATTACAAGTTCCTCCCAACGGTTACCCTTAACCTTTTTAATTACGTCAATCATGATTGTGCTATTTTCGTTTTAAATTTGAACTCCGCTTAGGTAAAATGCAAAATAAAGTGTTTCTAAATGCGAGTCGGACTCGCTTACCGAAGGTTCCGTACAAAATTACGTATTTATAGTTTTCAGATTTTTCCCTGTACTTGTAGTATAAGACGGCATAAACGGCCGTATCTTTTTTTTATGTCAACTTAGAAGTTTGTTTTTTTTCACAGCTTCAAGGGACTGTAGACCTGAGTATATGGTTTTAATTTCATCTCGACGCGTTCCCGACATAAAGGGTCTTAAAAGACAGACAGACAGAATGACAGACGAACAACAGAGTTTCTTTACCTTCTTCTTATCAAAGAAGCCCATACTTTGCTTGGCAACCACAGTTGCCACAATCAGTTTAGGGGTCTGCAAAATTGGCAACTGTGGTTGCCACAAGCAAATGAGTAGATAAGCTGTATATCATTATTAAAAATTTAATATTTAAATATTACGAAAATTAATTTTCGTCTATTAAGTAAATAAACCCAACACCATCTTACACAAATCAAACTAGCCGCATATTAAGTTCAATAGGGCTTGTGTTATGGGTAGGTACTAGGCAACGATATAATTAATAGGCATAAATAGGCACTTAAACACATAGAAAACATCCAAAGCTGAGAAACAAATATTTATGTTCATCACACATAAATATTTGTCCTCATGAGGATTCGACCGTCAGCTTCGTAGGCCAGCTAAATCAGCTGTCAATTAATTTAAAAGTATCACAAACGAAAACAAAAGCAGCCCTGTATTTAGTAAGATCATTTAGTCATTCCAATAGGGGTGTAGACTCTAAATTTATTATAACTTCAAAGGAAAGAAGGCAAAAAAATATGCCTAATGACGAAAATCCCATTCAGATATCTCAAAAATTACGAAGCTACAACCGTTTTAATATTGCTTGTTAGAGAGAGAAAATGCTCGTAGATTGTTACGTGACGACCATCGAGCGTCATAGTAAATGACAATCATTTCATATGAGCGTGCGTGTTGCGGAAAAGGGACAGAACATACCCCCTCTTAAAACTTTGGACACTTATAACTTTGTGATTCTTTTTTGTCCGTTTAACTACATTTTTAATCCATTTTCGAGAAAATACAACATTATTGGTTATTTTATTTAGTGTCTACAACCCTATTGTAACCTTATTTCTTTTGTCGTACAGTTGAGAGTTACGTGGGCAGTTCCCTGCCGCTCTGGCGAGTGGATCGCAAGCAGATGGGAGCGTTCCTCTGCATCGCCTCCAATGACGTGCCGCCAGCGGTCAGCAAGAGGATCATTTTACTTGTAAATTGTAAGTACTGTGGTTACACACGTGACTTTTTGCAGCGATACAAACCATAGATGCTTTTGGGTATATTATTTAGCAGAAGAGTAACGCCGATTAACCAGGATAACGTGTTTAAGGAATTTATTTAGTTGTTTACATATGAACTGTTCTTGTCCGGCAGACAATACAAAAACGTAAACACACAAATATAGTGTCGCTAGTTAGAATACAAATTTGAATATGCACATTAAGGGGGTGTCCCCTTACTGTGCATATTCAAAATAAATGGCATAATAATAAAACACATATAAAGCAAAGTAATATCAAAAAACAACACTAACAAAATAAACGATTAACAAACTATACCTAAACCACGCACACACGAATAGCGCTTCACTCTGGTCAAAGCTTTCATCAGTAGGTATGTCAGCAAGCATTGAGTCGGTAGGTATATAATTTTACTCAATAATTTTATTGTTCTTATACACTTCTCATAAAGTTATACTGATACCTTAAGGCAAATATCATGTCATATAACGATGTCCTAACAACTCCTTAGGACACTGTATGCTTGAAGTTGTAAACGATTATATTATATACTCAGGACAAAGTATCCAGGTAGGTCCAACTTCGAAACAGAGGTCAATCGTCGAATCCGACTCGACTGGGCAACGTTCGGACGGCTACGGCACATATTTTCGTCCAATATTCCGCAGTGACGAGACGAGACTCTTTGACCAGTGTGTGTTGCCAGTGATGAGATATGGCACTGAACCCTGGTCGCATACTATTCGCCTCATAAGAAAGCTCAAAGTCACCCAAAGGACAATAGAGAGGGCTATGCAGGGAGTTTCTCTGCGTGATTATATCAGAAATGAGGCTATCTGCAGCAGAACCATGGTAACCGATATAGCTCTCTGAATCGCTAAACTTAAGTAGCAGTAGGTGGGACGACACATTGCAAGTAAAAGCCTCTCTTGCATGTAGAGGTGACGTATTCGACAATTTAAATATGTAATATCTATTCGAAAACGCCACCACTACATACAAGAAGGGTTTCTTTTTAGTTTTTGGCCTATAGAATCTATACACTGAACAAGTTCCAAAGTTCAAGTGAGGAACATCTTTCCGTGGACACCGTAGTAGATGCTGACGAAATCTTTTATTACCCGATAGAAAATTTAAATTCGTTGACTTTCTCTGGAACCTCGCCGCATAAATTGGTTTTAAAGCAAGTGTACCTGTATTCAAGCTTTTTTCTTTTCAAATTAGACCCAAAAACTTATTGCGAAACTGATTTAGGTATTCAATGAAAAAAAAAACTGAATCTGATACATAGTAAGTGCCTAGGTAAAGTAAATAATAAATACATCTTGCACCGCCCATGCGAAGCCGGGGCGGGCAGCTAGTTAGCTGATTTGATATTCTTTAGATGCCGCTTGTCAAAATCACAAAAAAAAAATAGAGACCATCGGCAACAAAAGCTTGTACCAAAAATGAATTTATTTACTGAAACTTATTCTTACTAGCGTCGATACTAAAGCGTAAATTGAAATTGACAACATTCAAATATTTTAAGAAAAATAATACGAGGAAAACAAACGAGTCGTTCCATCCATACTAAAAGGGACAATTTTAATCTTATAATTTTCCTTCTCCCAAATTCATCCTAAAACGATTTTTTATAATACAGAACACTCGAAGGTTGTTTATTTTCCTGTTTTGAAAAAGAAAACAATATACTAAAACAAAACACAGAGACACACAATAGCTCTTCATTATTCTCTGTATGAAGAATGTTTTGAATAGATTGTTAAGCAAGATCTAATATTACCTAACGACCCTGACTGTTTAGTAGTGTAGAAAGTTTATACTAAAAACTCAACAACATTTAAAATGGTCCACTAAACGTACGGGGTCAGTAAGGGACCCCAGCTTCCATCAATCATATGTTCCGTAGGTGAAATAAAGTAATGTTATCTTTTCCGTGTTTGACAGTGTGCCAATTTCTTTCAATATTGCGAGTGAAATGAAACTGTATCCTGATATATGTTATACTAAAAGTTGACTAAGCTTTTTTGTTAAAAAAAAATGCAATCACTGGTTTACAAAAATAAAAAGTAATTTTATTTTATATACGAGTATAACACTGAACCCATTCACGGCCAGCGACTCAACATATGAGTCATGCCTCCACTTGCGATTTCCACTACAGATCGTAGTTGTGCTACGGGTAGCACACATGGCTATGTGTGGCCTCGAATGAGTTAAACTCTCGCGCTTTGTACGCCATTTAAATTATTTATTTTGCTTTATTTTTGTGACGTTAACGCACGGGTGGGGAGAGGGGGCGAGGCGAGGATCGCATAAAGGTAAATAGATATCGCGTTAGACCCGTGAAAAACAATAATTTACATAATTTTTCTACCATTACTAATTCAAACGACCCTGGACCATCAAATATTGCTACAAATTATCTCGACAGACATAAAAAGAAACCGACATAAAATCGGTTGTTCCTTTTGCGAGCTACGACGCCATTCACAGGCACACAGATTTACTTATAGTTAAAGTTTTTGCGCTGAGGGTTAAAATTAATAATTTATGGATTATTCCCCTATAAATACACAGATAGAAAAGCAAACTAAAACGTTTTCTAACAATACATGGTGCCATTCCCACTGACATACATTTTTCCACAGTTGCACCAACAGTGAAAGTGCCAAACCAACTCCTGGGAGCGCCGCTGGGCACCGACGTCAAACTGAAGTGTTACGTGGAAGCGTACCCTAACACGATAAACTACTGGATAAAGAATAGGGGAGAGATGCTACTGGATGGGTAAGTATTGTTTAAATTCGTTTGTCTCTATCTGTCACTTTGCCATCTGTGTCTGGGAGAAAGGGACAAAGCACGTTTTCGTTAAGAGAGGTTTCTTAAAGACCAAAATTGGATTGCATTGAAAGCTGAACCGTGAATTGAAGTAATGAGGAGGCGACAGGATATATGACAAAAATATATTATCATTTGTGTTTATTTTAGAACGCAAGAATCAAAATAGAACAGAGGTATTTTTAATTCGTGTTTGTGTAAGACGTATAATTAAAATGATATAACTAGTATCACAATGTATGGTTACGTCAGAGTTATATCACTGTTATTATCATGCGAAGTATCCTAGACCCATTTACACTATACAATTGGACACCCAAATAAAATTAAGGGTCTGTTATTTGCCGAATGTGTGTCCAAAGAAACATGAAAAATCAAAACCCCCGACGAAAGACCAGCGCTGGCCAATTAGGTCGGTTCTGAGTCGGGACTTTTTCATGGAACGTTTGTGGGTCGTTCTTCTTTCTTACCGACAATGATCCGAGGTTTTTCTGTTTTTTTGGTTTTTGAACTATCGAAAATTGTGGTTTTGAAGTGCGATTTAAAAAAAAATGCATAGGTTTCTTCATTAGAACTAATTAAAGTTTCCTTTCTGGCAAACATAAATATTTATTTACGGTTGGTTTCTAAAAAAAACATGTGACAAAGTGGACTCTTTCAGTGGGGACAACATTTTGGTTTACCACTCTGTCACGGACTTCTACGATAAAAATACGTTTAAAAAAAAATGCTAGTTAGAGAAACTAAAATATTAAATTAATACTAATCAATAAAATAATATGGACGTTCATTTTCGAACATTATAAAACCGTAAAATCATTACTCAAATGAGATGCCATAGTAAGACGAAGGACAGGCTATTGTCGGTCGAAAAGAAGAACGAGCTTCTGCCCGAAACTTCGTCCGCGTGGAACTCGTTTATATCACAGCTTCATACAAACTTTCGCCCCCCATTTCGCCCCCTTTAGGGATGATTCCCGGGATAAAAAGTATTCTATATGTTAATCCAGGCATACACTATAATGTGTACCAAAATTCATTTTAATCCGTTCAGCCGTTTTTGCGTGATTGAGTAACAAACATCCAAACATCTAAACATCCAAACATCCAAATATCTAAACATCCAAACTTTCGCATTTATAATATTAGTAGTAGGATTAGTAGGATTTTTGTGTAGTTAATTTTTTTTTCTTTCTTTCAAAAACTTACCATCATTCAAAACCCAAAGCATTTTTTTTTCTAAATATCATAAATATTGTTAAGAAAATAAAACTATCCACTAAAGCTCAGGTTTCCTCGTACAACAGCTCTAAACAAAGCCTTAATATCAACAAGAATAGTAGGAACGGGATGTAATGTTCCGGATAAACACGAGGAGCCATAATGATTCGTAATAAGGGGAAAGTTTGCCTTTTCTAATACAACTCTCCTACGATGAACAGATCTTAATGTCTGTTGATATGTACTTTGTTACGGTTACATATAAGTACCTACTGGTATTACTTTATATGTATGTGTTGAGATTCACATATTTGCTTTTAATATTCGCAATAAGGCTTTGAGTTGGGTGATTGTTGATGATGATTAAGACTAACAATTTGTGTGTGTAAGTAAACGGAGAAATGGGTCACACAGATATTTAGATGCGTGTCTCTCCTGCACGGTTATCACAGGACGGCCGGCGAGCTGTGTCGCGGCGAGATAACCTATCCGTCTCTTTCTAAATAGGATGCTTCAAAATTTAATCATGAGCGTTAGCGTTAGTGGTTGTGTACGTCGAACATTGCGCGCGGAGGCAGCGGCAGCGCCTAAGGCGAAAGTCTATCCTCGTTTTCATCACCATTGTTTAATGTAGGGACCTAGGTTTCACTATAGTCTATTTTGAGTGTATAAAATTCGGGATACCTACAGTACAAACTAATTAGTGAAATGGACCGATTAACCGGATAGATAATTTCATAAAATTATCGAGGCATTATATCGTGTAATATTCTAAAATTTCAATCCAGAACTCCTGCCAATTACTCAAAACACATTGACATTTCCTGGTATTTTTCCGCACGTGTTGAAATTCTGCTAAACATAATTTTACGTCATTATGTGGAATGTATTGCCAGTACCGTCGATAACTTTATAATTTATTCAAATTAATAAAGCTATTTAAAAAAAGATTTCATGACGATGGTGTGGGCTTGGAATCGAATAGTTTCAGAATTTGAACGTAAATAATTTGCTCTACGTTTCCGTTAAGTTTAATATTTAATATGGTTTGTTGTCATCGTTTTTTTAAGTTATTTGTAACCAGATTTTATTTAAAATGTTATTTCGTATATATTAAAGGGTCACTCTCGTTATGATCTCTCGGTATGTTTAGAATTAATCCGCAATTCTGAATCATGAGCGTTTGCGGCAAAATTGTCTATCTGTATTTAAAAGGTGGTACAAATATTTGGTATTTCGCTGAATGCAGAGATAATAAGAAATTATTGACTTTAGATTTTTTGTAACAGACCAAAATACACAATAAGAGAAGAGAAGTCTTCATACAAGGTCTCGATGTGGCTGACTATCCGGCAATTTGCTCGAAGCGACATCGGCACCTATAACTGCGTGAGCACCAATTCGCTGGGCAAGAGTGAAGGCACGCTAAGACTCTACGGTAAGTGGACATAGATTACTAGACAAAGGATTCACAGTTCATCGTTCTGAGACCAGCTTGGGTACTGGACTCCAGTTGGTCACAGTATTCCTAGTAATTTCAAGTGTGCTGGCTGCGCAGAGTTCGTGCAGAGGCGAACATTTTACTTAGTCGGGTGGATAATTTTATAAATGTAAAAGCATCGGATCGGGCAAGGCTTTTGCGATTTCTGTTATTCCCTCATTCTATGACCCCACCCATATTTGATAATAGTATAATTGTAAATGTTAGGCCGTGGTCTGGACGCCAGCGGGGCGACGAGTGGCTGCCCATACATTGATGTCACTCGGTTGTCCACTAGTGTCCAGTCCGCGTCCTAACTGTAAAACCTAGGTACCAACTACTTAAACAGGGTTCACCTGACACGACAGGAGATATCTCAGAGCACATGAGTGCTAATCTAACTGTATGTATGACACCGATATCGGAAGCCGGATTCATACTTATCTGACGTGTCGTGTCGTCACGCGACAGAAGTATGAATCTGGCTTCCGACCAATATCGAGCTTTGATTAGATGTACACAGTTGTTGTTTACTTTTACGAAATAATAATGTTCAATGTCTCAAATCCTGAAATGCAAATTTTATCTTACTGGTTTCATGATAATGATAACATTAAAATATTAATTGTAAAATCAGATTTTGCTAATTACTCTCCTGAAAAATCAAAACATATGCAAAATCAATTTATTCGTATGAACATTATACGATACACTAAAATTATGTACCTATACAATAGATAGTTACACAAACTTGCAATATCAATTTCAGTGGACTAATTAGGTACTTTCTAAATGTGTGTCCATATCATAGAACTCATCATGTTTTCTTCAGCAGTCTATACTTAGGCCATTTCTGCATGTATCACAGTGCGGGCTCGGTACGGTTTAAGTAATCTGTCAGCCATCATTGTCAGCTGTTAGTCAAGTCAGGACAGATTCATTATATTACATTTACTCGGGACGCACAGAAGCGAGCCCGTACAAACTACACAACTACAAACGCAGTACTAAATGCTGCGCACCGTGCCGGTCTGCACAATATAAAATTACTACGCTAATGCTTTTAGTAAGAAAATCTGGGTGATCTCGGTAAGCTCTCGGAAAAGTACAAAATACCTCATACCGATTCCATGCCGACAACTTCGGAAGTGACTTTAGACCGCATCGCTGAATAAACGGTCTACATATAGTCATCTTTTCTCTCTCAGGTCTACCTGATCTCAGTCGTTTGAAACTCAAGCGCAGTTCATTAATACATATACTCTATACTTGTTGCGGCTGCAACCTTTTTTGTACATACTTTTACTTTTGTCTATCATTCATAATGTAAAAAACGGCAAAATAATAAACTTCTTTTTACAGAAATCAAATTAAATTCGTACAACGAAGACTTCAGCAACCAAATCAGCGTAGCTGGAGGTATGTATTTCCATTCATATGCTTCCAATGAATTCAACGATGTCTGATAATCAAATCTGTTTGAGCATGTTGGTAGGCGTATATATAAATAATAAAGTCGCTGGCTCCAAAGTAGAGTCAATATGGCGTCATTCACGCAGGTTCACCCTGCACAGATAGTACCTACCTGTGTGCGGTGCCCGGGGGAAGATCCGAACAATTATAACAGCGTGTTTCTTAGGCCCTAGGGAGTTAAAAACGTCATATAAAGTAAGCTGAATTGCAGCTCAGCTTAGAGTTCCGTATCCAAAATGGCAAGAACGGAACCCTTATAGTTTTATCATGTCAATCTGTTCGTCTATCCGTATGTCACGGACATTTTATTTGAAAACTATAAGGTGTAGTTGAATAAAATTTTTAGGATACGTGTATTTTGTTAGCCACTACATACCTAGTTCTGTAATGAAATTACTAAAAAAATATGTTTTAGGGTTGCACTCCATACATGTAACTGGCAGTTAAAAAAACATTGTAAGTCCACGTGAGATACATCAATCGATAGTAAATAAAGGTTAATCAGTTTGTTTTTGATCAATTCAATATAGTCTCTTTGACTCTCAGTGAAAAAACTTGGTGTATAATGTTTATTGAAGCGACTAAAGAGAAAAACCAACATCGAATATTTCGACTTTTTGTCTTGATAACATAGGGTAGGTAGGAAAATGTTACGTTTCTATTTTGAATATGTATTCCAACATTACGCTACTTTTTTTGCTCTCGATAGTAACAGTATACAAAGCATAATATTGTATTTATTTTGGTTAACACATTGATGTACACTACCCTTCTCAAGGTGTAATTCTATAGGGTACCTACCTAATGCTAATAATGTACCCTACCTACTGAGTTAATCTATGCTAATATTTTAAAGAGGAATTAGTAAAATGTATTTGACCATGCTGCAATGAATGATGATTACCTATGACCTATGATTACGTGTCTGTGCGATTATGAGTAATCTCCGGAACCACTTATCCGATTAAAAAAAAACCGGACAAGTGCGAGTTCGACTCGCCCACCGAGGGTTCTGTACAAACTTACAAATGTATTTTTTCCTGTACTTGTAGTATAAGACGATATTACTTGCCAAATTGTATCTAAGTCAACGGAAAGTACCCTAAAAATTTTGTTTGATTCCCTTGAGAGTATCGAAATATACGTTTCTTGCGGCATAAACGATTGTATCTTTTATTTACGTTAACTTAGAAGTTTGATTTTTTCACAGCTTCAAGGGACTACAGACTTGAGTATATAGTTTTAATTTCAACTCGATACGGATGCGTCTACGAGGTAAAGGGTCTTGACAGACTGAGAGATAGACAGACACAGACGGACAACAAAGTAATCCTATAAGGGTTCCGTTTTTTTCCTTTTGAGGTAGGTACAGAACCCTAAAAATCTTTCATCTTTGTATAGAATGGATTTTCTTAATTTTATCCCGTGGGGTACCTGCAATACGCGGGCAAAGCCGGGTGGGCAGCTAGTATATATTTTTACACCAACATTTACTTCTTACTATATTTTTGAGATGCTTGTTGTTTCTCTGAAAGCGTCACAAAAATAATCGACTTTAATAATAATCACCAAATATGAAAAAGTCACTTTGGCGAATAACATGTTTAATGGAATGCTACGTGAAACGTGAATGCATGCGTGCGTGAATATTGGACTTTTTCTAGCTGATCTTTGACAATATCGAGCACACTAAAATTAATTTCTGTAGTCCGATGACAGAAACAAAACTAATATTTTTTTGATTATTTTTTAAATAATAATGAACTGAACAATATTTGAACTGAAGTTAAGTCTTTATTAACGGTAATTGTAAATATTTTGTATTACAAGACGCCCTTTTTACAAGCTTTTATTATTTAGCCTGTCCCGATGTTTGTCATCAAATCTTGCAAATCAAATTTGATCCACTTCTCGGTAACCGATTGAGCTGAAATTTTGCAAACATGTGTAAAATGCGTGGTAATGCAATATTATGATGACATGGTGCTGATCTGATGATGGAACTGGTAGGTGGCCATAAGAACTTCGCAATGAAACGACACAACCTCATCGAGTTTAGGCTCGTTAGAATCGTCTCAATGAGTAGTTGATGATGGTATACAGAAAAGTACAGTCGGCAATAAAAGCTTGTACCAAAAATTCAATTTTTAACACAAAATTATTTCTTCCAAACATTTTCACTATCCTTCATATAAATTTTTATTAACTTGTATTTTCTCCCACAGGTCTCACCGAAGCAGCCAAAGGAAACTCCACGAATAAATTACTGTTCAAAAGGACTTTGTTAACCATACTTTTTTGTTATTTCACAAATGTTTACATGTTCTCGTAGTCGTTATATATGTAAATAGGTGTTAAATGCCGTTTGTGCGGGCGAGAATGAGCCACATTAAAGCATGTAGATCTCATGGCACGTGGATGGGAATGGATTATGAAACTATTTTATTTTAGGTTAAATAAATACATTGTTGGTTCTAAAATAATAAAACGGCATCGTTAAACCCTTGTTGGTTTTAATTACCTAATTTATTTAACATACAACATAACAAATCATTATTTAAATTAGAACGTAAAAAATTATGTACCTACATATCTTGTACTTTACATTGCGATTTTTTTTAATTTTGCACCTTTTGGTGAAAAGCTCAAAAAAAAGTTAGAAGAGACGGAGATAATATGTGGCACAATGTTCTCCCTGCATAAATGGCGCGTAAGATAATGTATGCTTTAAAAAGACGTAATTCAATTACATGGTTTCAATTTTTGTAAATAGTAAATGTAAGATATAATTATGATGACAACGATTCAAGTATCTATTGTAGCTCGTGTAACCAACTTTGCTTAGAACCGCCAAAATAAAGTATTATTATTTCAATTTTCATGGGTCTATTACACACACTATTGTATTCATGAATTTCAATTAGTTTTAGCTAATTATATTGCTGGCATCCATTATTAGGTGTTGTTATCACTTTGTTACTTATAGGAATAATCTACTACGTACCGATTTTATTTAAATAACAAATATATATATATACAATTGATGAAATATTAACATTGTACAATTTTCAATTATAATATTGACACAATACAGTAATTCAATTTACACTGAAGATTTATTTGTTTCTACAAATTTTCAAAGCGAAATCTTGGTACCATATTCAAAGTTTCGGTGTAGTCAATTCGTTATGCTTTGATAAAACTAACAAAAAGCTACTTCAATGGTAATATTAACTTCAATGTTATAAAAAAAATAACTCTGTTCAACTGTCATTGTATGCAACTAGTCAAGGGCAAACATAATGTATCGAATTCATTCTCTTATAATCCGCTGACATAAGAGCGCTGGAATATATTTATGAGTAAGTTATATGCAACCATATTTTTGCACTTGACTGTACCTAGTATAGGTACTGAAACAGTAAAAGTATAAAGAAAAATTATGATTTCAGAAACGTTTAGATACCAACGAGTTTCTTAAAGAAAATAATAAACGGAGGCATATTTTTTCTTTGTGCTTGAAATAACGATGTTACTATAACATAAATATAAAAACTGGAAATTACGTTTTAGTGTGGGATTACTGTGAAATTTTACAATAGTGTTTGTAAAACCCGAATCTGTAAATCATCGCTCGATAATAAGACTGTTTACAACAAATAAATAATGTCAAAATATCTATACGGCATTGTATCATTTATTTTTTGTACACCCTGTAGATATTTTAATAAAGGTATGTCGCTGTTGAGATGAAAAAAAACGTTAGGTATGCAATACAAATAAATGCCAATATTCTAACCCGTTAAAGTATGGGTGACAAAAACAACAGGTTCCTAATAACTACAGAGCATAAAGGCACATGCCGTTACATTGTTTCTCATCCATGCTTTAACGGTTAATATTTTCCTTTAGTTGTATTTCATACTTACTGTCTTTTTAACTACTAGACAGTCAACTGTCAGAGAGGTCTCTATTCATTAGCTATGATGAATTGATGATGATTGTGGTTTGGTGTTTTATTAACACCGCTTTACTCTAAATACCTTTAAGGCGTACTGCGACGCGACAAAAGATTTCTCATACCAATTTGTGTTCCACGCGTGCCGAGTAACCGCGTCAGAATAAGCGCGAAACACACACAAACTTTAGTACATTGTTTAACGAGGGGCGTAAGTGGAATATTGCCAACGAGAGTCTATCAGAAGCCCGACGCCGAAGGCAGAGGGCTTTTGATGACTCGAGTTTACAGTATTCTTACGCCCGTGTTATACACAATGTTTTTCATCACATTTGCGAGGAAATAAATAACTACAAAAGACAGAAAAATCTAAGTTTCACACAGCCGCACCAATCAAAAATTGACAACTCCACTTCTAGATCAGACCTAGTGGAGCGCCAAGCTTCAATATTTCAACCAATCACAGAGCTGTATTCTTGCAGGGCGGCGGCTTGGCCAACTAGATTTTTTTTTCAACCAATCACAGAGCAACCAGATTTGCTTAAGCCAATCAGAGGGTTCTATATTTTAAAACTAAACTTAACAGCCCGTGGGAGGTAAAACGGCTATTACTGCTCTGTACGCTCACAAGTAATAACGCCATTGACGAGCAAGTGTGATGAAAATTTATAAAATAGTAAGTTAAATTAAATATTAACAAGTCGTAAGTCTCCAATCGACCTACAAAATGTGTCACAACATAAGTACCTATTAAGTTTACACCGCCCCGCCTTCGTATTACTCGACGTTCCACACAAAATTGCACATGCATTCAAATAATTCAGTGTTTTCCGACAACCGACGCAAAAGAACGGAAGTGAAATTTATTTGATAAAAAATTCACTTGGAGCGTTTTTGTTTCGCCCCACCGGCACTGCAGGCGAGTGCACCTGTGACCGGACTCGAGTTATTGTCAGGAGTATTGCTCCATTTTAGTTTTTGTGCCTCACAAGGTTTCCGATTGGGAATTACTGTGATGTAAGTATTATTAACCTAAGGAATGAAAAAACCAATATAACTAAAACTAAAGGTAAAAAATTTGCCCCAGATCGCTGCCAGGCGGTAGTGTACCCAGAAGGCTGGCAAGTTGGAAAATCAAGAGCAAGTAGGGCATGGTAAGGCATGGTAGGTACTTTCAATATGTAGGTAGTGGGTTTGAACCCCGGTTATATTTCAGGAGTTAAGTGATGCCTCGTCTAGCTATCTGCATTTAATATACACATGAATTTACTATTAGCTACCTATAGCAATTACTATTTTACTTAGATTATTTCGTTTTATAATGTATGTGAGAACTGTTTAAGCAATCGTATTTTAACCTATGACAAACAAGAAAATACATATTCAAGATTCCTAGTTCAGGCAGTAAAACCTTTGAAAATAATTTCCAATTGATCCATACATAAGATAATAAAAAAGTCAAGAGTGGAAACAACTTCTTACTTTAGCGCTAGTTTTCGTTGTAGGTACCTAGAATCAGAAGGAAGATTTAACATTGTGATCTTTTATGTCGACATTTTCTTTGTCTCGCTTTGTTGATATTCTGCAACTGGCCAGATGTTCTTCATTATTGTAAAAGGTACCTACTTGTAGATATTATACGCGAATTATTATTTTGGAAAGGTTTTATATTAACTTCACCTGTAACTAAGTATGCTTCTTACGTGTTTCACGTTTTTTTGTCGGTCTGAGTTTACACTTTAAAATTGTATGGCTGGCCTAATCATGGAGTAAACTCTAATATTTTTTAGTACAATTGACACTGACCCTCCGATATTTTCATATTAAACATTACGATTGGCATTTACCTATAATGTAGAGTTACCAACATTAATATCGGCCACAGTTCTCTATTTCTAGGGCACTTAAGATACTATCAGATGTTTTTGAATGCATTGTTTGGTACAAATCGAAAGAGTTCATAGTCTCCGTCATGGAGGAAAACAACTGTATTATTTATTTATTCAAACAAATTACACAGTATTACAGTGAGGCACCAAGGCACTGTGAAATGCATAAAATATTATTTAAGTACTAACATAATCTTATAATAACAATAATCTTAACAACTAACTGAAGAAGGTCATCTATGTCATTATATGCGTTCTATTTTCAAACGTGTAGTTTCTTCACAATCATTCTTCAGACGGCAAGCCCGCTTAGAAATGGTGACAAATAACATCACAATATCGGAAAACTTGAACTATGTCGCCGTCCCCGATCCATTGTACTCCTTCGGGCCATGAATGAAATATAAAGGCGTGTTACACGCAGTTGTTGTGACGCTCGTTGGGCGCGAGACGACAGCACATTTCATATTTCAGGTATGAAATTTTCCCTACTACAATAGTTGATGATAATAATAGGGAATTCCTTGGTGCTGCTGTTGTTGTATTTTCGAATATAATCTAAAATCAAACCATTTGAAGAGTTGTAATGTTCCAGCACATCTAGGCATAGGTAAATCTGGTATAATCAGTAAAAACTGGCCTCGAAAAGGGGACACAAAATTTTTGACAACTCACTTGTCCGAAAACATCATTATTCTTAAATTATACAAATAGATAAGGCCGTTAAAATGGATAATTATAACACAGACAAAGCACAATAACTTTTGTGATACCGTAATGCAAATGTAACACAAAAAGTTCACTATTAAGAAAGTTTTAAGATTATTTTTAAATGTATTAAAAAAAAAAAACAGTTGACACCGTACGACCATACTGTAATAATAATAAGTTTGTACGCCGTTTGTAGGCAGTGCTCGTCGACATCACCATCCCTCATGACGAGAAAACCTCGTGAAGGCCGAGAAGGACAAAGCCAGCAAGTACCTCGACCTGGCACATGAGGTAACCGCCATGTGGGATGTTGATTCGACGATCATCATCCCGATAGTCGTTTCGGCGAACGGTTTAATAGCGAAGAGTCTCGACCGTCACCTTAAGAGACTCTCGCTAGATGGCTGGATCAAGGGTCAGATACAGAAGGCGGTACTTCTGGACACGGCGCGGATAGTCAGGAGGTTCCTCTCTCTGTCGCCCTGACCACCGGTAGTTTAGGCCCCGCCTCGCTGCCGGCGGCACCCTAGGTTAGGTTTTTATAATGATTTTATTTTTTGTATATATAGTTTTATATTTTACTTTTTATATTAATATTGTAAAAACCTAATCTGATATTTAAAATAAATAAGTTTGTTTCAGCTTCCTATGATAAGCACAAGAGGGTGCTAACGGAGGGTACTTTTTTTTTCTCATAATACCCACTTACGATTCCTTGTACCTACTACAGCTAAAGTAATAGTGTTTGAGTTGGTCTCTAAAGAAAAAAATTAAGGAAAGTACGTTTTAAATACTTCAAAACAATTCCAAAGTGTTGTGACTGTTGTGAGTGCATTTTGAGTACAGTGAAAAGTATAGAGATATTCGTTACAATTTGTTTGGAATTGGCTTCCAATTCCAGTTTCAGGCATAAAAATTACATTTATTTGATTGGTTTTCGAGGACTTGAACCATTGTCGTTATTAAATCAGCTTCCGAATATTGAATAATACGACCGACATCATACCATGAGATTTTTAAGCCAACAAAACAATCACGGTAAAAAAATGACAAGATACCTAATTGGTTTTCGTTTTTTACCCACGAGCGCTATTGTTTAGTTCTGCATGTCACTGATACGCTCGTGGTTATTATTAATGGGAAATTCTGCTAACAGGGGTAACAAACCGCTGGCTTCACCCTTCACGTTCGTCAAACACTAACTATGCCCGGGGGGCAAACTCCATAAATTTCCAGCCATTCGTATAAATCAAATCTAAACAAGCACATTGCAGTATTCAGGACGTGGCATTTGTTTTTTCTACAGAACGTTTTTAATACAAAACCGAATTAGGAATATTGAAACTCCACGTCGAATGCGTGACATCAGAGAAGCTTTAATCTAACAGGACAAGAATTGGGCAGGATATGTTGTCAGGCTGGTGGACTAAAATTAGTCGCGGAAGAGTGCTGTGGCGTGCCCGTAACCCGACACCATGGTGACGATATGGAACACCGTTGGGTTTTAGTCAGTAGTCCGGGCGGTTTCCGGGAGTCCGATATACCCGCCATGGCTTCCCTGGCCCCGTAGCATGGTTGGCCTTGTCACGCGATAAGTGATAGGATAGAGCGTGCGTCACTGGCTGATACCGTTCGATAGAACGAGACGACGCACTTATCTTGTCACTTGTCGCGTGATAAGTCCAACCATGCTACGGCTCCTGGCCGGGCGGGATGCGCAAAAAAAAGGTGGACTAAAATCTATAAGAGCCACCCTTATAGATTTTAGTCCACCTTTTTTTTACGTAGGGAAATAAATGCCTTTGCGCAAAAATATTTTACGTTATAGGACCTGAGAAAACAGAAGAAGCGCATTAATTGGTTAAATAAATCAGGCTGTGTAGCAATCATTCAATTCCCCCGTTCATTTGTCCCTGGCGGGATTTTTGGGTAATCTTACGGAACGTTAATTGTGGACCTTGGATATGTTTACTTGACGCGGGACGTGTCGTCTCCATCAATCTTCGAAATCACCCGGTGAGTAAATTTAGATAGATGGGACATGGTTTATATAAAATAAGTATGGTTTATGTGAAAGGTTGTAAGTAGGGTGCAAATAGTATTTAAAAATTTACGTAAATGTTTAGTTTTCTAAAGTATATTTTAAGGATTTCTGTCAATTACATGATTTAAATATTAACAGTTTGCTTGCTAACTTTAGTTCGATATTCTGGGCTCTTTGCCCGTTCACAATGGACCAAATTGCGACATTTGAAGTAAAAAAAGTAATTATTATTCAAAAGAACTGCGAAAAATATCACTTGTAGTTTTGACAAAAACAGCATGTTTTCAAGAATTATCTCGAAATTGTATTAACTTTCCTACTACGACTTTCAGCTAAATAATAAAGTATTTAGGACAGTTACATTATTTTCAGATTTTTGGGCTAAGCGCATCAAAAAACAAAATTTTGCAAATTTACTCGACTTATTTCTTTAATAAATGACAATGAGATCGTGTTCAGATGTTTTAATAAGGTGTAATAAGGTGCTTAACTACAATGTATCTAAAAGTAGCTGTATTTAGAAACTAGCAATAATAAAAAAACAGTGTCCAATCCCACCCCAAAACCATCCCAATAACTTACAAAATTTTCGCATTGATTAAATAACCTTAACATTCCCATCTGCACCTGCCTAATCTAGATCAGGCTCCATCAATCTCCACCGCCATGACGAATGACGAAAGCAAAAGTCTATTGCAAACGAGATGTTGAGATTATGAAGGTTACTAATGATTCTACGGATTGAGATACCATCTGTACCCCATTCTTCCAGACATGACAAACACACGCGTAATGCATCATCATTATTATTAGGCTGCTTTGGCTTCACTAGCTACCTATTTCATAGCGACTAGTTAAACAAGAACGTGAACACATATCTGATATATTTTTATATATATTTTAAGTTTTGATGGAGTTTTCGATTTCGCAATTTACTCGCCAGACTATAAACCTACAGGGCGTTACAAAAATAATTAGGACAAAAAAGTGTAAGACTAAGTCCGGTATGTAGTGATTTTACCATTCCACTATATCCCTTTTTTATTTCTTTAAGAATTTATTAAAAACAGGTAATATTTTTACCGCATTGCCATTACTTTAAAATTACGAATACGAGTATCGGCTTACTGATTTATAAGTGATATTATATTGACGCGGACATCCTCGATTACTTACGGGCTCATAACGTTACTGAGAATAGGGGTAAGATGATTATGGGAATCACCTTGGGGATCATCTTATACACAGGGGTGTACAAGATGATTACTTCGTAGGGTTTTTAAAACACGAAAATTAATTGATTGTTTAGTAGTAGTTAGCGCCTTAATTTTTGGTTTGCAAGGGAAAACATACATTTTGCGGCCATTCTCGCTTTAGGGGATCATCCCGTACCTACTACTTTCCCCTACATACCAATAAAAATATTGAAGAAAAGAAAAGATTTGGTCTGGTAACATTTCGTACGTACGTTGGGTAGAGCAAAAAATGTTTGTAGGAGAAAATGACCGTTGACTTGTTCTAAAGCTCGTTTGAAAAGTTACGCAATTTACGCCTCTGTTTGAATAGACATTACATTACATATTCAAAACTACAAAACAAATTCCTATTCGAACGGTCCACAACAACATGCAAATGGGCTTATAAGTCTTAAGTTTTTCCACTACCTACACCTAATAGCGTTTTTCGGGTAGCATTTCGAGAAAAAAACCGGAGAAGTGCGAGTTCAACTCTCGTGTTGAGGGTTCCGTATATAATCTAAATTTCATAAGTGTTTTTGAATACTCAAACTTCATATAGGTTTTCCTGTAATCTTTAGCCAAAGAACTATTTTCCATATTTTTTTCAGAATTTTAATCCTAGTAGTTTCGGAGATAAAGGGGGAAGGAAAGGTCAATTTTCGTCTTTTTTCCTAAATTACTTCAAACCTGTTTTAGTTAAAATTATAAAAAAAAATTATCTGACATGCTTACAACAACCCCTTTCATTTGATCACACAATACAGTTTGCGATTTTTTTTTTTAATTTTCCAGTTTACCCCCCAAAAGTGGCCCCCGTGTTCATAATTCATTAATTTACTTTACGCGTCCATCTTTGGGTCACCAATTTACATATGTGTACCAAATTTCAACTCAATCGGTCCAGTAGTTTCGGAGCAAATCGGCTGTGACAGACGGGCAGACAGACAACCGAGTGGTATAAGGGTTCCGTTTTTTCCTTAAAACAAAGAAATAAAGATAATATTATTTACTAACGATATAGGTAGCTTTAACGTTGCCGGTTGGGGTTAATTCTGTTCCGATAATAATGACAGTTGTGAGTAAGTGGCTGCATTATTTATGCCTCCATTACGACTGAGCTGGCCGAATCGGATCCGGCAATGCGGCAAACGGGTGAAAAAGGCGTTTATCTGACCGTTTATTTCGATGATTCACTATAAATTGTAACAGCTGGTAAGATACTCGGATGTCGCAATGTACAGACGCGTCCGATATATCAGAGCGAACGAGGTTCTCAGAAATATCTGAACACGACCCTATTTTTAAGGCGAAGGAATACATATTGTTACTTGCCGACATAATAGAGGCGACGATAGAGGCCCAACGGGTCGTAAGATATTAAAACTGGCAGGAAATCCCGCTTCCCAACATGAAAAAAAACATAGGTTGCCTGCTTGTTGCTGTGGTGTGGCAGATTGAAGCAATCTTAAAATTGCATATTACCTTTCCTTTTTTCCAGTCCATGTCAAAAAGATGTTTACATTTTTCTCCTATTACAATGGAATAACATGCAAAAGTATAAACATTTCTTTAAATGTCCAAGACAAGTGACGAATTATTGCGCTGCTGTCTTAGACGTCATTTACTTTACCTACCGCTATACTGTTATGTAATGAACTATATTACACACTTGAATTAAACAGGGATAAGTTCTTCACACTCTCATAAAACATGTATATTAATTGTTACGTTGTGTCCGGAAGCCGGGTCTGGTTTTTGCAATTTCCGCTCACTGAATATTATATACGATACAACAGTGGATACTTACTATGTTCGTTCGCAACATTTGGTCGTGATGAAAACAATGTTTTAATTCGTTTTTACTCTGCTTTTATTATGTAAGTAGGTAAATGAGGTTTACTCCACCTTATTTAGGTTGTCTATGCCGTCTGTGATAGTTGTTCGGAGAGTTGTCAGTTTTGAATTGACAGGATATGTGAAAATGTTATGTCATGCAAAATAATTAAATAATTACAATAAGTAAAGGAATACGCGGAATACTATATACTAAATAGCTTCCCTAGACAAGTCATAGATATTATATTAGAAAAGCCAAATAGAGCCAAAAATATAGTTAAGAAAACACTCGAAAATAGAGTTACCAAATGCACTGAACATAAAATGACTAAGATAAAATAAATAGCTAAGCATATATAGAACACATATTAATTTAGTCTAAACTTAAAATAATATTTGTAAATGGGGGGCTTCCCCCTTCACATCATAGCTCACAAAATCTTAAATATAAAAGATTATAACTATAGATGTAATGTAGAAATAAGTCTTCTTTATTGCAATAAACAGCTTAGATTTAAATTTAATTTAATTTATTTACTAACTTTAAATGTGGTTTCTCCTTTCAGATAAAGCATAACGTGTTGTAGCATTGTAAATAATAAAAAGTACTCTTTTCAGAGCAACGCAATATTGTTTTCAATATATTTGATTGTAACGTGCCTCTTATTTTTTAGGCTCATAATCCTGGGTATTAAACACGCGTGTTTTATAACATTACGGCATTCGTGTTTTATGGTTTTATCCCGATTAAGACAGGTTGGCACCTTGCAGCAAGGTGTATGTATGGACACGGTACTATTCTTAAACTAACCGGGTTGTACAGTTTTTTTTTAATTCGCGGCAAATGGATTTTTACTCGACCGAACTAATTAAATTCTTTTTGTGAATTAATTGATTATTTCTTCTTGGATATGATACAGAAATGTTTCATTCAGTTAAAGATAATAAATACAAATAACAAAACAACAACTTAACCTACAAAAACAAAAAAACTATAGATTAATACTTAAAGATAAAAAAATGGCCCAATCGCTGTCAGAGGGTAGTGTGCCCAGAAGGCTGGCCATGCCATTGTGTATTTTGTTGTTGGCATTCTCTACCAGCTAACCATTGGGCTGAACAGGGATTTACAAAAGGTGCAATGAAAAAAGTATGTTATATCTGTTATTTAACAGATGCTTACGCAGCATCCGCTTGAAAGCAAATTTGCTTGGGGCTTGTCTGATGTTGAGCGGGAATGAATTCCAGAGACGGCTTGCTTGTATGGCAAAGGAATGAGTCATAAAACTAGTGCGGGAAGGTATGGATAATTTGAGAACAAGGGAGGGTTGTACGCAGCTCACAACCTGGGTGAGGGGTATTGAAAACAAATTTATTTTTAAGGTAGGTATCCTGGAGCAGAAGGCTCAAACAGGATTGAAAAAAGGGTAGAAAGTAATATAAGGGACCTAAGATGGTTACATATTTTCTATGTAGGATTAGTCATTTTTCAAGCAAATATGATGGAATCACATTTCGTTGGAAGAGGGGGCCGATCTGTAATGTTAAAGTTTATGCACTACATAGTTTATGTAGTAATATTTATTTGGCGACGAGGTCGACTGTATACCGACACGTATTTACGCGTCCGAAGGGTTCATTTGCACAGTATTCAACATGACCTAAATTATTTTTTAGTCCACATGCTGTCGGGATAACTTGCGGACTACTACTATATTGTTGCTAAATTACTAACAGGAGTGACAACGCGACTACAAATTTACATTGTGAATATTATTGAAGTTAAACGAGTACCTATGTAATTAAAACTACATTCATTGTAATTGGTACTTATTCGTTCTGTACAATTTAACAATGCATTTTTTTCTTCTTGGCTTTTACTTTTGACTCTACCTGGGTAATGCCTAACTTTTTGAACGCGTGTAGGCCAAATCCACTGTCATTTTTGAAGGTGATATTGACAGGTGATAATTTCCGCTCGTTAGACAACTACGTATTTACCCTAGTGAAACTTATAATACGTTCATCATGAATTTATATTAATAAAGCAAATTAAAAACAAAAAGCAACTTTCACAAGGTGCCGAGGATCCAGTGTTTTTTTTTGTAGAAAATTTATTTTTGTCTGAGTCGAAAAAAATCTTTTGCGTTTTGCTTCTGATAGCTCTGAGGGGCTACCGCGAAACGAAAACGAACTTCGTTTGTGTATCACCGTCTCTGTTGCACTTGCTAGTTTGAGCAACAGTGAGAGAGATACACGAACGAAGTTCGTTTTAGTTTCGCGGTAGCCCCTCTGTTTACACTTCTATACGTAATACAATTCTCACACGTTTGCGAATACTAAATGCCTGGCAACACGTGTACATATTTACAAATGCTAAGATATGCCTATGTACGGTAACGATGTTGAATGTTGAGCATTTTTGTTTAATTACGGTAAATTAGTGTATCACGAGCATCGCCAAATAAAAAGTCCTTTTTTATTGAAGTGTGTTTATTGCAAAATGAAGTCCTTGATGTTGTCGGCGATAGATTTTATAGATATAAATACTCAAAAATAAATAGGTACAAGATGATAATTAATATTAACCAAATTAAATTAAAACTAAGTTAAATCTAAAAAAAGGTACTCGAGGCGTTGTACCGAGGATGCTGGCGACATGTCCTCCCTGAATTGCAATTGCAATACTCAAATACATTAAAAACAAAAAAGACTCAGAAACAAACATTCATGCTCATCAAACAATATTTGCCTTTACCGGGATTTGAACCCATCAGGACCGTACGCTTCTAAGGCAGGGTAAGTAGGTACCCACAAGGCTAACCCGGTCGTTATTTGGAAAAATCCTTGATTTTTAGTCATATAATTGCCAGTGCAGGTACTACTCTGTATAGATATATAGTACGTACTTGGCATACAATGTCTATGTTAGCAATGTATTTTCTTTCATGAGCTCCTCCATTAGTCAGTAATGTGTTAGCGCAGGCTCGTTTTGTTTCGTACTATTTCTGAGGCGCATGCAGGGGCCGAGATTGCTTGTTGAATCACCTGTTAATAATTAATGTATTTTTAAGAACATACAATTTCTTATTTTTTCTTTTACAACACTGTTTGCTATACAAAAGTATAACTTCTTAATGTTTGCTATATAAAAGTATAACTTCTTAAATATAACTCGAATTATTTACACAAAGGAGATAACTTAGTATAAATTGATGCTCAAGACTTGACTTGGCTAGTTTTTACTAGCAAACCAATTTTGTCGAAGAGATAACATTACCTTACGATATAACAGTTACATAAAGATAAATATGATAAATTGATTAGTCAAATATCAGATGTCTCGTACCTATGTAAAAACTAGCCAAGTCAAACCTTGCGCATCAATTTATCCTAAGTTATCTGCTTTGTAATAATTCCCATTTTTACTTTTTTTTAATTTCAATTTTCTAAGTCAACTGGAAGTGGGTTAGGTTTTTGACCTATCCGTCAGCTAATAGGTAAGTCAGTCATTAAGTCAGTGATAAAAAAAAACCGTTTTTAGACGTAATATCTCAATAAACGTTTTACCTACCTGTGTATATTATTATTAAATTTCGGGTTCTAGTTAATCCAAGGCGTTTAATACATATATACCACATGTTTCTATGTTAAATAGATTTTGAGTTATTATGGAGTCAACAGTGGCCCAAATGGTTCGTTGTATGATTTTGCGGCTGCTGCGTCGCCGGTTCCTTTTGGTTTTGTACTTGGCTGGATACGCTGCCGCGTGTCTAGATATTTCAGAATAACATAGGTCGTTATCATATCAAATATTCTCGAAAATAACCTATTTATGATCGTGATGAAAATTCCCTTTTTGTGTCAAAAATTATAGCAGAAACAGCAGAGTTAACTTTTCTTAAGTATATATGCCTGGATAGTTGGATATTATTGTTAAATTCGGTTGCTATTCGCATCCCTTTAACAATAGACGTGTAAAACATACATTATTATATCTGGAGGTCCATTCGACTAAACGTATTCCTTCTCACCGGTTTTGTACTTACACGCGTGCACGTTCCGACATATTAGATTTGGCACGCGTGAAGTGAACAAGAGCGCGGCAAATACAAAATTAAGTCAAATTCAATACCTTTAGTCAAATGGGCCCCTTGGAAACTGAGCAAAACAGTTTCCAGTTCCAGTTTGTTCTGCTCCGTGAAACGCTATGTAACTAATGAGCAACTTTGAGAAAACTAGACTCAGGTAAAATTAAGTTTCGTTTGCATGAGATAAAAGTAATTTGTTGTTTTTTGGATGCGCCCTGCTGGCTTTAATGCTAGGTATTCTATGTAAAATTTGTAATAACCTTTATTTCTGTATTGTTAGTGCTCTGTACCACAATTGGTCCAACAACGCAACGCAACTCTATGGTCGCTGTATACACATTGGGCCAACATTGGTGCGTAGCTCATGGAGCTATGAAAACAAATGAGATCTGCTCACGCGCCAACGTTCGCCCAATGTGTACAGCGACCATTAGGGAGGGTTGCATCAAGCACACTTCTCAGATCAGTACACGTTAAGGTGCTGATAGACTTGAGCATTCTCTTGGACCAGAACATCGAGCATTCACAGGTTTTAAATTTTTCGAATTGTGCAACGAATAGAGCCAAGCATTAATAGAGCAAAACATCGCTACGAATATTTACCCGATCATTCTAGCGAAGGCTTTAGTAAAGTACTACTTAACCATGACCTATACCATCTATTTATTGTATTGTATGTCTACTCCCTTTATATCTGTGTGTCTTTTGTGTAGTGAATAAATGTCTTCTTTCTTTCTTTCTTTCTTTATATATTAATTATTTACAATGCATTTATTTACCTACTATGTTTTATACATTTTAACAATAAATACGAGGCAAAACCAAAGTTATCAATTATTGCCTTACTCACTCTCACACTCAAGAGTTTTATGGGTAAAGTAGATAAACAAAATAAATAAAGGAATTTAGCAGTAAATGAATAGATTTAATTTCAATTTATAAACATGTACATGAGGTTTGATTAACTCAAATACACCTGAGTTTTCTGTGTATTTTTTCTTTATAAACTGTTATTTTTAGGATTCACTTTTATTGAATACCTATTTCTACTAAATGTGCTAATTCTGCATAAAGCGTTTCTATTATCCACTTACATTGATTACTATCATTTGGTGTAGTTAGTTTTGTTTGAGATGACTGGTATTAAATAAAATTAATCCATTCGGAAAGCAACTTGAATGTTGAAATTAATAGATTCATATTCCACTGACAGTTTCACAATAAAGTCGGTCAGCTCAAATAATCTGCACTACCATGTTGTGAATTCTCGGTAGCATGCTTCCACATTGCTTATCTTAGTTCTCTTCTCTGTAGCATGCTTTCACATTGCTTAGGTATCTTAGGTAAATTGAATAATCTCTGTTTTTCCTTTTCTTATATAATTAACAGATAACTGCTATTGGCCTCCTATTATCTAAGCAAACATATGTAAACTGTATATTTACGGCTGTTGTTACCCTGAATACCAATAAATAAAATGAAAAATAAAATGACTTTACACTGACTGGAAGGCTAGCGAGTACGACAACGACAATAGCACTACCACCAATGGCTATCGAAAACACACATTACGTTCCTACTGTGTATAGCGAATAAACGCGCTTCGAATAGATTTCGCATCTCCCAAATTCGAGCTGTCAAATTCGTAACTCATGGTGCCGTCGTACTCCGAAAACAACTTCAAAACGTTACCCACTAGCGTTTAGTTTTCGATGCGTAAGGCCTCTCAGAGACTGGCGCGGCCTGGCCACGGCGGTCAATAGTAAACTTGTCATTAGCTGTCAAATTTACTATGTACCGCCACCGCAGGCCGCGCCAGTGTGATACAGGCTTAATTTAAACTTTTGATTTATACTACCAATTGGTACCATGGCACACAAATTTGACATTTTAAATAGACGAATAGTGACAGCGACTGTAGTAAACTATTTCACTTGCAAATTAGCGCGTGATAACGCATTTAGCCAGAAGTACCGTAGATCCAATCAAGACCTATCTGAAATAAAAGAAATTTCGCCATATTGAATCAGTGGAAAATTAGCGCACGCTAAGTTAAAGTTAATGCCATTTAACTAAATGTATAGGTTCCTTTAAATTAAATTTGGAAACGAACTTGGAGATTTTTTTCCACCCACGCGATTCGCGTATTCTGTGATGTCATAACCGACACACGCTAGCATTTAAGTTAGAACGATAAATGCTTGTGATATTATAAGGCTGAATATTGAAAATAATAAAATGGTACTAATTGCATTACGTGTTTTGTGTGTGTCTAAAACACTTGCAACGTGGCATCGGTGTGGCCAAGACATCCGTAACGTTCTGACAGTACGCGTAAAGGTGTCTATCGAGTAAACTGTACGAACGAACATATAAGTGACTCTTGGCACAAATTCGATTTTAGTTTTATGAGGAGTGGTGTATAGATTTTCATACAATAAATCTTTTAAGAAGTCGCAAGCAAGTAACGTAAACGCGAGTCACGTAATTCCCTTGGTAGGGGGTACAGGTGCGGGCGGAGATGGACGGCGGCAGAACGATAACAGAATTTCTCGGCTCGGCAAAAACATTGATGCAAGTTTACTGTCGTTTCGCTAGAATGCTCGCTAGAACGCTCCTGTTTATTATGTGAGCTTTTACCTTTCATTTAACATTCGCTGGAATGCATTACAAGTGATGCTCAAGTGAATCAGCATCTTTTAATTATGGCGCCGGTTGTCATTCCATAGAAAACTATCAAGCTTCCCATACAAACAGTTTCTAACAAGCGCTTACTTACGGTTTAAACAACCGGCCTTTGCAACCAGTCGGCTGTCTGTCACATGCAGTTTTTATTACTCATCGCACCCTTAGAATGAAACCGACCGAACTCAAAAAAATCGACAAAATGAGATAGCAACACATCTTGATGCAATATGTAATTTTGAGTCGATATGTGTTGCTAAGTCAAAGTCAAGGTCAAAGTGATTTATTCTTCAATTTAGGCATATTACATGCACCTATGAATGTCGATAAACTACCACCGGTTCGGAAAGTAAACCTCTGCCTCGAGAAGAACCGGCGTAAAAAACTCGGCGAGGTGTCATTTTTTCAAAACAGTATACAATATATCATTTCAGTATCAGAGTATTATAAAATTTTAAAATTACATTGCTACAGTAGAAAGCCTATTTATTTTACGACAGATTTCTAGTGCAGGATTTTATCGCTGCCAAATATCCCTATCCATGATGTAGTCGTTTATCTTATAATAATCCTTTTGAAATAAGTGTCCGTTTTACGACAGATTTGAATTTAGAGTCAGTAAGTTCGGTAATGTGTTTTGGAATTTTATTGTAGAATTTTATACAATTTCCCAAGAACGACTTTTTCGCTTTTACTAGCCTATAAAAAGTTGTTTTGAGCTTCCCTGCGCTTCTGGTAACCTTGGGCCTATCAGTGTTTGTTGCGTAGTTGTATAAATTCTTCCTAACATACATTATTATTTCAAATACGTATAGCGACGGCAGTTTTAGAATATCTGTTTCCTTGAAAAATTCTCTTAATGACTCACGCGACCCGAGGTTATAAATTGCTCTAACAGCCCTTTTTTGTAAAATAAATACAGTCTCAATATCTGCCGCTGATCCCCATAAAATAAGACCATAAGTAATTATACTGTTAAAGTAAGCGAAGTAAACTAACCGTGCCGTTGCTACATTGGTAAGCTGCTATCTGCTGCTAACTTATTTTGTCGATTTTTTTGAGTTCGGTCGGTTTCATTCTAAGGGTGCGTCATGTCAGATTTGAAGAAAGCGATGCACTCCGCTAATGTGGCAATATTCAAACCACATAACATACTATGTCCGACCACATGCGCCACAGACCTCCTAAAAGCTAATTAATAGACTATACTACATAAGTGATGTGAGCGGCAAAACAATGTACTTACCTGAACAATTTGATTATTTTTTACTACAGAAAGAAGAAGAAGATACATATTATATGATAGTCCTTCAATCGACTTCAACGACATCAATGGTTTTATGTGGTCCATAAACTATCATTAATACTTTATTTTGACATGAGTTACATTACTTTGACTTATTATATGCTTCTTTAACGCTTCACACGAGTAAGAATAAGATACCCGTCTACAGTCCAACATCGATTTCAACAGTGATTCCAAGTCGCCTCAAATGCCTGAAAAGTGCAATTATGAAGAAAATGTCCTTGTAACAGAGTGTCTTAGCCGGGACCGTCAGACAGCTTGCAATATCCGGAGCATGCGGTCACTGCAATTTGATGCTGGTAAACTATTACTGCGTATCTGACTTTTCGCGCCCTCCGACGGCAATAATAGGCTAAAGCTGCTCTCGGGGCGTTTAACCTCCGCACATACAGACAGATATGACTAAGACTGGCCGACTACCTGACAGACAATTTTGTAATGACAGACTTTTAAAATTAGACAAAGGAACTGAAAAACAGCCGACGGACGGGACAGTACTCAACCGACAGTGAGACGAGACAGAGCTGAAGACGAAGATTGTACAGAACATACAGTTGCGTATCCGATTTCAGGAGAAAATAATGCCAGAAAGTGATCTAAAGTACCAGCTGAGGCTGCAACCGAGATTAGGGCTCAAATGAGAATGAAATACGCATTCGATTTCAATCTTTCGTGTATTCCGAGTTCTGACATCCATGACACCTAATTTTTAACCCCTGACGCAAAGAGAGGGGTGTTATAAGTTTAACGTGTCTGTCTGTGTATCTGTGTATCTGTCTGTGGTATCGTAGCTCCCAAACCGATGGACCGATGTGAATGCGGTTTTTTTTGTGTCATAGATAATTTTAACCCGAGTGTTTTTGACTACGTTTCAACAAAATCGGTTCAGTCGTTATTGAGATATTGAACTTTCAAAAGAAAATGTCGGGGGTTTTTCAACTTTTCTAATATACGCAACGCAAGTTATGAGTAGATACTACGGGTGGACCATAACTCTTTTTACATTTCAAACTAAAATAAAATGAAAACTAATTATATCAGATGAAAACCGTTTATTAATTATGAAAACACATGAATAGGGATTTTATTTTTGAAAAATTACGTCATCCATATGTGATCCTTCATTTTTTTGGCATTGCCGTAACCTGGAGCGAAAATTTTCAGTGACGGCCTGACAAGTGTTCCGAGAAATGTGGACCAAAAGTCCGTTAACTTTTGAATCGGTAGCTGCGTCGGGGAGCGGTGGCGGGGTAAGGCGGCGGGGTTACGAAATGCAAGAGCGGTGAAATAATGAGAAAACCTGTAGTATTCAGGTTTTAATAAACATAAAATTGTACATTGTTTCACATTATACACGGAGAAATCTTGAATGACAGTGACATGACAAGCAGGAGTAAAGTTAGAGGTTGGCTAAGAAGGAGGTTGCAACTCGCAGCAAATAGATCATATCACGTCATTCTCCCACACTATAGTCTTGAAGATGTCGAGGCAGGTTTCGAGGTCTGCTCGATCTTCTAAGAACTGGAGGTGAAGCTTCTACGCTTGGTGGAGTGGTGCTTGAAGCAGGAAACCGTTGCGTAGTATCTAGGGCTTGTGCAGGGGAAGGGAAAGGTTGTGGCGAAACAGGAGAGTGAGAGTTTGTTGTTTGAGACTGCACAGGTGGACTAGCGGGGCCAGAGTTGGTCGTTTCTTCTGCACGAATCGGTGAGCTTGGTGGGGTCATATATTCTTCTTCTATCGTGGGTCCCGTCATTAAATCTTCTAGTCTTTCGCCGGTATTTTCCCCGATAGGAGCTAGGTGTCGATTTGATACTGTTGTCTCTCGTCCATCTTGTAATCGGACAAACGAGTAGTCGGGGTTTGACTGTATTAGTTCGACCTCCTCTACCAAGGGCTGATATTTGTTCTTACGATCGAATCTTTTCATTAGCACTTGACCTGAACTTGTGAGCCATGTTGGTATCGTATTCCCATTGGGAGATCGGCGAGTGTGCATGAACATTCTTTCATGCGGAGTACAGTTTGTCGCAGTACACAGCAAAGAGCGAATCGAATGCAGGGCCACTGACAAGTATTGTTCCCAGTGTTCAATCGGTGCATTATGAGTTCCACAAGCTAATTGTACTGCTTTCCATACAGTTGAATTCAATTTTTCGACCTGACCGTTACATCGTGGATTGTATGCAGTGGTGTTGCTTGTAGCTATCCCTTTAGAGTGTAGGTAATCTCTAAGATCAGTTGACAGGAATTGCGTGCCGCGGTCTGAATGAATATATGCGGGCATGCCAAAGATCATGAACAGGCTGTTTAGATGCTTGATCACAGTTTTAGCACTCATATCGCTGCACGGGAAGGCAAAGGGAAATCGAGAGTATTCGTCTATAACCGTGAGAATGTATTTGTTGTTAGACTTCGAAGGGAGAGGGCCTTTGAAATCTACGCTTAAGCGTTCTAATGCTGATGTCGCCTTTATGAGTTTCGGTGAGGGAGTTGGGTTGTTGAAATACCTCGGTTTGACCTCAGCGCAGAGACGGCAATCCCGCGTCATCGTCCTGACTTCGTCGATTGAATAGGGAAGATTCTTACTCTTCAGCCAGTGGTACATTCTTGCCACTCCTGGATGACAAAGGGATGCGTGAAGAGATTGGAGTTTAGATGAGGTATTCGTGGTGCAGGCACATATGCGCGAAAGGGCATCCGCAGCTTCATTGTCTTTCCCGGGTCTGTATACTATGTCGTAATTATATGGCGCTAACTCAAGCCGCCATCTTTGGATTTTTTCGTTTTTGATTTTACTGGCGTGTTTGGCATTGAGCATAAATGAAACTGACCTTTGATCCGTTATAAGATTAAATTGTTTCCCGATTAGGAAATGCCTCCACTTTTTTAGCGATTCTACGATGGCGTACGCTTCTTTTCAACGGCTGAGTGATTGAGTTCACTGTGGTTTAAGGTTCTTGAGAAGAATGCCACAGGTCGTGAATCTTGGGTCAATGTAGCAGCAATTGTGTGTTCGGACGCATCTGTTTCAACGGTGAAGGGCATATTGTCATCAATAGCATGAACGGAGGACTTGGCGATTGTGGATTTTAAACCTTCGAAGCAATCTTTAGCTTCTTCACTTAGAGGAAAGGAGTCAGTATGAGCCAGAATATGGATTCTTTCGGAAAAGTTAGGTATCCATTTGGAGTAGTGGGCGAACATGCCCAATGTCCTCCTAAGGGACGCTAGATCATTTGGCGGTGGCATTTTAAGAAAGGGCTGTAGTCGATCACTATCAGGCTTGATGACATGGTCTTGTATTGTATACCCAAGTAAATTGATGGTGCGTTGGCTGAATTTGCTTTTAGTCTTGTTGAGCGTCAGACCGTATTTATCAGCCGCCCGTAAAAATCGTTCCAAATTTATGTCGTGTTCTTGTTGGGTGTTGCCACAAACAGTTATATCATCAAGGTAAGCGTATGCACCGGAGAGATCTTCTTTCCTGATGAGCCAATCGACGGTTCTTTGGAAACTGGCCACCCCGTTAGTTACGCCAAATGGAATACGGCGAAATTGATACAAGTTACCACACGCTTCAAAAGCTGTGAAAGGTTTCTCGTGGGTGAGGATGGGGACCTGATGATAGGCGCTTTGGAGATCGATGGTACTGAAGACCGCATACTTAGAGACTTTTGTTACCATTTCTTCCATGTTAGGTAGCGGGTATGCGTCTAGCTGAGTGTACCTATTGACGGTTTGGGAGTAGTCAATTACTAAACGCTTTTTGTGATTTGCATTTTTAGTCACGAGTACTTGTGCCCTCCAGGGAGAATGGCTCTCTTCGATGATGCCGTCTGCTAGCAGTTTCTTTACTTCATCCGCAATGAATGCCTGGTCCTCAGGGCTGTGTCTACGGGATCGAATTGCTATGGGCTTGCAGTGAGGGGACACATTGGCAAAGAGCGGTACAGCCGGTACTGAAGCCTCTGCAACACTGCATACTTTGAACGCATCTTTAGGGCCACCAAAGGCGAACTCCAAAGTCGAATGGAGCGCTAGCAGGTCATGGCCTATGATGAGGTCGGCGCAAAGGTTCTTGACTATCAACAAATTGATCTTTTCGTAACAGTGGTCACCTAAATGTACGTTCTGACTGGTTGAACCACTGACTTGCGAAGTATGAGATAAAGAAGCCATTGAGACTGTCTGGGTACAAGGGCTTCGCTTCAGACGGCAGAGGTTGGCGAAGTCTTCATTGATGAAGCTAATCGAGCTCCCAGTATCAACCAGAGCTTGAGCTTTGATGCCTTTGATGACAGCAGGAATCATGGCTTTTCGAAGAGAGGCCGGCGAAGCAGCAATGATGGCAGAGCAATGTTCACATTCTTCTGGTGAGGTAATTGATGCACTAGTGTTGGGCTTCGATCGGCATACCTTGATAAAGTGACCTTTCTTGTTACAGGATTTGCAGACAGTGTCTCTTGCCGGGCAGTTCCTCCTGGCATGCAGTGGTCCACCACAGTACCAGCATTTGCGAGCGGAGGAGGCGTTAGTGGCATTTGATGTCGTAGCGGCAGTTGTAGTAACAGTCTCGGGGGCAGTATCGTTGTTTCGCGTTTCAGATGCTAGAGGCATGGCGTTGATAATGGGGTTGATAAAGGTTTGTGAATTTATTTCCGCCATTTCCATTGACAGGGCTGTATTGTAAGTTTGATCCAGTGTTAATGATAAGCTCTCTAGAAGTCTCGAGCGTATTTTGCCGGACGTCATGCCTGCGATAAATGCGCCGCGGATGGTGTCGTTTTTGTTAGCTTCTGCATCAACTGTGGTGAAATCGCAGTCTTTTGCGAGTTGTTTGAGGGATTGCATGTATATATCTATAGTCTCACCAGCCTGCTGCTTTCTCGTGGTTAGTAAGTGTCTGGCATAGATGATATTATTGGGCTTGACGTATAATTTATCAAGCGCAGCAATCGCGGAGTCATATGTTTCGTACTCACTAACATGGGCGTAAACCTTCGGCGAGATGTGGTTGATCAAAAGCTGGAGTTTAGTTTGAGGCCATTTTGCGGCAGCATCTTTATCCGCAGGTGATGGTTCTGACTGAGCCAAAAAGTTGACGAATGTTTTTTTCCAATGTAGCCATTCTTTTGCGGTTTTACTGGACGGGTCTTCGTCGAACCGTTCTGGTCTTAGGTACTTATCCATTTATGTTTATTAAATTGAAATAATGAGAAAACCTGTAGTATTCAGGTTTTAATAAACATAAAATTGTACATTGTTTCACATTATACACGGAGAAATCTTGAATGACAGTGACATGACAAGCAGGAGTAAAGTTAGAGGTTGGCTAAGAAGGAGGTTGCAACTCGCAGCAAATAGATCATATCACGTCAAGCGGCCAATGGGAATTTAGTGCCATGGCGTCCTTCACCTTCCCGCCACCGCTCCCCGACGCAGCTACCGATTCAAAAGTTAACGGACTTTTGGTCCACATTTCTCGGAACACTTGTCAGGCCGTCACTGAAAATTTTCGCTCCAGCACGGCTATCAGAAGACGGCGCGCGAGCTCTCTCGATTTTTCTCGCACTATACCTCTCTTTCTAAGTTTTCTAATAAGAGAGAGACGGATAGTGCGAGAAAAATCGAGAAAGCTCGCGCGCCGTCTTGTGATAGCCGTGCAGGTTACGGCAATGCCAAAATAATGAAGGATCACATATGGATATGGATGACGTAATTTTTTAAAAATAAAATGCCTATTCATGTGTTTTCATAATTAATAAACGGTTTTCATCTGATATAATTAGTTTTCATTTTATTTTAGTTTGAAATGTAAAAAGAGTCCACCCTGTAGGTATATAGTACGTAGGTATATCCGAGTATGGTCCACCCTGTAGGTATATAGTACGTAGGTATATCCGAGTATGGTCCGTGCGTGGGTAGCTATGTGTCACACTCTTAGATCATACGAGTACCTACATAACTGGAGTAGCATTTCAGTAACTTACCCCTCTGTAGAAAACCTTGCACAATGTGCAAAAAATCATGCAAAGACAATTTCACAATCGATTAATGGTCATTCACAAAATCGCCTCGCAAGAGAACACTGATCATAAAAATGCCCTCATGTTGCTGTAAGCACTTGATATTATAAACGTTCAACCTCGTCAAGCTTTCAATATATAAATTGAGTTTCAATATCCTATTATGATGCTCCCCCGCGCCTATTAAGATGCTATAAGGTTACACTGAATCTATTTTTTAAATAAAAATCTCGCTACGGTTTCGCAATTTTAGGCGACTTCCTGATTTGTTGGTGCGAAGGCAGTACGATATCAGTAAGCCTTCAGCTATCAATATCAACTGTCAGTCAAGTCAACACCGATTCTTAACTGTGGGATGCACGGACGTGGGGCAGTACCGAAAGCTAACTGCCCCGCTTCCGCGCAAGATACTAACAATAATACTAGCGGTTAAATGATACTCACGTCAAAGCACAAACTACCGCACACCGATCTCGCATCGCCAGTCAGCCCATTTCGATTCACAATGCTGACGTTTTCAGTTATTTAAAACCCTTTTTTATCTAACCCAATAAAAAGGTTAGTGCCTACATCTACTTTGATAAACATTCAAAATTCCCAAAATATACTTTACATGGTTCACTTTTTTAATAGTAGGTTTACTCAAATACGGCTATAATAAAGTCCTCGGAGCGATCAGTAAATATTATGGTTCCTAGTACTTTAACTCGAAGTGTTGGATGAACGCCAATATTAATAAGGTTGTCAGTGTCACCGCGTATTTACTCGCTACATACTTGGTGAATATACTCTGTACATACTAGTATGCAGGTCGATATGAGGTTTCTGGGTCACAAGGTATCCAAGAAGCATTAACGCAAGGTGCCGTTAAATTATTTTAAACTAACATATTTCCTGGTAAACAAATTTCTCTGGATAAATACGAAGTATGAAACAAATATGATAAATACTTTTACGATAAATCGTTCGATCAGAGAAAAGTACTAAAGCTTTTATTAGTTCTTTATTTATACCCCGTCTGTGGCAACTTACCGCGGCCCGCCTGATGGTAAGTGGTTACTGTATCATATGGACGCCTGCAACTCCAGATAGACTCGCATTCGCATTGCCAATTCTAAGAAAGTGAGTTCGAAGTGAAATAATAAAATAGATGCTGCTTCTGAAACTGAATACTGAGCGTAAGAAGTTAGAAATATAATCTTACTCACGATATTATAAAAATCGTGAACTGTCAAAATCGCTCACAATTTAACGCACTATTTTTCGTTAGTTTATAAACTATTGTTTATTATTTAAATAAAATTAGCACTAACAGATAATCCTTACGTGCTAATTATTAATATTATTGCATTATATAAAATTACATATCGCTGGTTACATTTCAATTATAACTATGCCATATTACATTGTGTTATATTAAATTATTTTATATTACTATAATATAATTAAATATCAAAGGTCAATCACATCACATTATCAATGTCGAATCTTCAAATTATGAACTAGATGTAATTTACAATCATCATAAAACGCGTCAAGGTATGTACGGTCAATGACTTTAATTGTTGAGCCATTTAGGTGTCAACTAATTTTGGTTTTTAGTAGTTAAGCTATGACGTGTCCAGTATAAAGTGAGCTCTAAATGGTTCAACAAATTAAAGTCCGTGACTGTACCATTATCATGCTGGCCCACTGCTGAGCACAGGCTATCTTCGAGTAGACCACTCGTCCAGAGGTCCTGATATAGTCGTATTCAAGAGCGACTTGCAATATCCCAAACATCGTTAACCCGAGCTCAGACTCTTCTCTTACCTACGAAAAATGGCCACCAAATCTCTCTTTTTCTCAACTATAATATGCTAGACCAATTTACGCCTTATTGTCATTGTGACAAGAAACAAAGTGGTCCATGTATTAATTGTTTTTGACTGTAGGTACGTAGCTAATATTGCCTATTTTAATAGTTGTTCACCGATTGAAATAAATTCCGCACTCCACTTCCCTGCTTTATCACATAAGGCAGCCATGACATATGACGTCATATCTCCCGTGTGTGCTTAGGGGTGTGGATTAAGTGTCGCCCTCTACCGGTTGATGTATGGAAGAATGTCCCAGTTGATTCATACGTTTGCGTTTTAGCGCTGCTCTAGGTTAGTACCATTGGTAGAATGAACAAAACTTATTTTTAAAGTTTAACTCTGACGAAGGTTCGTTTGTTTTTAGATAGATGTTAATCTATTAAATGGTAAATTTGACAAAATGAGATGACAGCTCTCAGCGCCATATTTCAAGTTTATCGGTCAGTAATAGTTAGTCAGTGCAACCAACCCTAACGGCACGGCCACGACATTGCGCGGCGGCGGTTTTTCTAATTAATTGCGTGTGATCCTAACTAACCACAGTGCGTCGCGCGTCTCGACCACGCAATGAAATGAACAGATAAAACGCTTGCCGCGCCGCAATTCGCGCAATGTCGTGGCCGGACCGTAAGAGGCGGCGACGGCGGCATTGGAAGCGCCCTACGCCCCACGTGGGGGGTTCTCGAGTGGCGACCACGTACCGGCAGGCGCAGCGTGGGTAGACCCCCCACAAGGTGGACTGATGACCTGGCAAAGGTCGCGGGAGTCCGCTGGAAGCGGGTGGCGCAGGATCGGTCATTGTGTCACTCTTTAAGGGAGGCCTATGTCCAGCACGGCTATCACAAAGACGGCGCGCGAGTTCTCTCGATTTTTCTCGTACTATTACCTCTCTTTCTAAGTTTTTTAATAAGAGAGAGACGGATAGTGCGAGAAAAATCGAGAGAGCTCGCGCGCCGTCTTGTGATAGCCGTGCAGCAGTGGTCATCTCACGGCTGATATGATGAAGGCCTCATACGCACGCTTAAAAACACACGATGTATAAGAACGCACGCCACGTCGCCCAATACGATGCGAGACCACCACTTCCATCTTCAGTAGCAGTGGCAGCAATGCCCCATACGTGGGAGCGAGAAATAGGAGCGTGGCCTCTCGCTCTCACGTGTGGCAAACTGAAAAGAGTCAGAACATTTTTTTTATAGTGTTCAGTATTTGCTGTGGACATATTCGAAATATAAAGGCCCAATCTGAACTGTTAAAGTACTGTTTTTTTAACCCATTTACTTGCAAGTATTGTCATGAAGACAAGTACAATATCTTTTATACACATAAAAGTTGCAGCAAAATGAGTTTCCTTGGTACGTGCCTTCTCTACTTTATGAGGCGACATATCATCTTCGGTGAGGCTATTTTTCGAATGTTTCACATCGTTTAGCTGATATATTCGATTCCTTTGATGATATCTATTTCCACAGGGAAGTTCTTTTACTTCTATTTAGGAACAAGGGAGTCAATATTCGGTTGATTTCGTTCAATATGTGAAGAATGTTTAGTGGTATATCTTTCGTGTTATTTTTAAATAATTCTTCATTAATACCAGATTTTTCTTGCTTCATTAAGTATACTAGCTTCTGCCCGCGACTGCGTCCGCGTGGATCTCGTGCATATCGTAGCTCCATAAAAACTTTCATTCCTTAGGGGATGATTTCCGACAAAATCTATCCTATGTCCTTCCCCGGGACTCAAACTATCTCTATACCAAATTTAGTCTAAATCGGTTCAGCGGTTTAAGCGTGAAGAGGTAACAGACAGACAGACACACTTTCGCATTTATAATATTATTATGGACTTGTACGAATCTGAAGTTGCGTTGGCGTTGAATGGGAAGGATTTCCTATACAGATGTTTCTAACACTTCAATCGTGGGAAAATAATGCTATGTGTGTTTTACCGGTGATTATTACTGGCATTACAATATGATATCAATGTATATAGAAGATGTATGTAATACACGAAGGTACATTCACCTGCAAATAACAACCTATTCTTCGCAACTGGAGAGGGCTGAATATAAATATCCTACTTACCTACGACCTACGCAGTATATAGGTACGGCGGGTATTAGATAATGTGATATTTTTGTACTAGGTAAAAGGTAAAGTATTTGTAGTTTGCCCCTAAATGTGACCTCGCCATATTTAATATAAATCGAGCATATTTTCTCACTGTAGATGTTTTTCGACTTTTTAATCCCGCTTTCTGCATAAACTTTTAAGCGATATTCTCATATACTATCTTGAAAATGTTATTTACCTATATTAAATAGGATTGAACCAAGCATGTAAAATATTATCATTCACCCAACTGTAAATTTTCATAACAAATGTTATTTGCTATAATTAAAACAGGAATACAATAATACCAACTTTGCGTTGCAAATGAGCAGGAAGTCCGTATAAATCGTGCGACATATAAAATTGATATTAACGTGCATCGCGTATTTATCACCATTTTGTACGACAGGTTATAATAATTTATACTCAAACCTGGGGTTAACATTAATTTTTGTGACTAATAAAATACAATGTCCACTTTCCCGTTGATTTGCTTTGTAAATGTATTTTTCAACTTGGTCTTTGGATATTACTCATATTATTAATTATTATTATATGAGCGAAATGGCCATTAGATATACTGATTAGCTGCGAATATATTTAATAAGAAGTCCCTTACCTCACAGCGGCAGGGTTATCAGGATACAGTAGGAAGTACTGTGAGAGCTTCTATATGAATAAGTTTCTGTCAAAAATTTCATTTTTGGTACAAACTTTTATTGCCGACGTGCTTTTCTATATACCGTCATCAACTACTCATTGAGACGATTCTAACGAGCCCAAACTCGATGAGGTTGTATCGTTTCATCACGAAGTTTCTATGGCCACCTTCCAGCTCCATTGTCAGATCAGCACCATACTACTACTTTGCTCCTACTTTGCTCATCTATTTTTTCCGTGTTATCTCCTTCTGAATAAATAAATTGAAAGAACCTCGGGTGTCAGGCAGCAGTGTACTGACTGACAGGAAAATGAAGATAGAAATCTGGTAGGGTTTTTGTTCATCATCATCATATAAGCCGAAAGAATTCCACTGCTGGACATAGGCATCCTCCAAAGAGTGTCACAATGACCGGTCCTGCGTCACTTACATCCGGCGGACTCCCGCGACCTTTACCGGGTCATCAGTCCACATTGTGGGGGTATACGCAGACTGCACCTGCCGGTACGTGGTTGCCACTAGAGAACCCTTCCAACTTTTTTTTCAGATAGTTCAGATAGCACTTATACACAGCGGTGTAGAAGGCAAGGGAAAATTTTAAATAATAATTCCTCCGTGATCGATTATCGTCCAATATTATGCAAGCTTACGGCATTAAGGCAAAATTAATTACAAGTTTTCATGGAACGCTTATCTGTCGAAAAGTACGTTTGGACTAGCAATGCACCACGGAAAAGTTTCCAAAGTTGCGAAAATTCTAATGAGGAAAGTTCCCAGAACTTAAATTTTATAAACACTGAAAACATGTCAAAAACTCTCTGGATACATACATTACCAGCTGTTTAATTTGTCTGCTTAAAGAATAATAGATTATATATGTAATTAATGATACATCCATGAAAAATTCCTAGCAGAAACTTTCTAAAAGAAACTTATTTTTAAATTCTCATGTAAGTTTCCGGAAATTTCTGAGAACTTCCCTGATATTTTGAGAATTTTCTGCAACTTGTACATTGCTAGTTTGGACACGGTTTGGTATACTTCGATGACATTAATTCTTAGTATTAGCAATTATTGCATTGTACATACATAATTAAATATTTGTGTGTCCCAGTGACCAACCCCGTTCTATAGTATTTTTATTAAATAAATGACTTATCTGCATATCCGTGATATTAATTTAACAAAATGGGACATATCCTGTAAGCACTTTATTTAAAGAATACCTACTAATATTTTGTTCATAAACAATGTAAGTAACTTAGATAAAATAAAGGAAAGAACAAATAATTATAAATTGATTATAAAATAAATTAACCTAACTAACCTAACCCAGTTATAGAAAAAATACCCCGTCCAGCAGTTCCGTCTGCGGCATGGAGCCGATAACGCTGGCGGCGTTACCTCTCTGTATTGCTAATGAAATACGTTGCGAGAGGTAAGCGCCAGCCCTATCGTCTCCTGAAACGTCGACGAGCCGTTCAGTCATTGACCTCATGAAAGATTTCATGTCAGCTGACCAGGGACCCAATGTTTCTACCGCAAGCGCCGCAAACTCGTAGTCTTTAATTAAAGACGAGTATTTGCGGCGCTTCAACACCTGGGCCTGGTCAGCTGCAGCACCGGCTTGAGAGCGAGTCCCCTGGATGTGGGACTGAGCAAACGTATCCACGCACGTTGCGTCCCACACCAAGGCTCTACCCAACCTCCACGGAACTAATGTGGCACCATCAGGTCGCCTGCCATCGTCTCTTGCCAAACCAGTGGGTTCGAGTATAGCAGGCACAGAAACGGTGGCAAGCGAACGACGGACCAAATCGTTTATAGTGCCGTGGCGGTATAAGCGGCCGGCGCTTTTTGTACATAAGAGTCAATGCCTACCCAGCTCATCCACGCTTTTGCCACAGACGCATATATGTGGAATACATATTTTGGCCCCAAGCCTCAAGGAACATGCTATTCTTAAAGTGCTTGGGTCCAAAACGGTGCCTATCTGTCGCGAAGGAAGCACGTGGAGCCAGTGTCCCGACTCGGGGGCGGAAACCGCCAAGAGGCGGGCGCGTTCAGAATCGTCCGGGCTAGTTTCTACGAGGGATGCTTGTACCTTTTTAAGGCGAGGGGAGTCCCAAGCCTGCTGAAAATGTTTAGCAGCTGGGGTGTCAGTTTCAGGACACGAGTCACACCATGCATCCCTGGCCTCCCTCAAACTCGCTATCTCATCGTTGACTATCTGGGGAAGGTTAAGAATGATACCGACGAGAGAGAACGAGCCATAAGCAGAGGACAGGAATGCAGGTAGGGCTACGCTGGCCGAGGCTCGAACGCCCAACCCCCCAAGCCTTATTGGGAGAACTGCTTGAGTCCAAGGTCTGGTGCTGGAGTCTAAATTAATGTTGAGAATTTTGGAAAGTGTTGTCTGAAGGGAGGAATCAATGGATGATAAAATGGTAGGAAATTTCCAAATGGGACAACTGCGCAATAAATACATAAATTTTGGGGTGAATAAGCAAAAACGAATAATGAAAAGGGCCATATGAGGATTGATGTGAAAAAGTAGTTCGGATGTATTCTTGAACAAGTTTAATTTACAATTAATGACAGGGTTGATTGATTCTTCGAAAATTGGCGAGCCTAAAAGGGTAAGAGATGAATTGGAATGAACGGAGACATTAGGCAAAACTGCATTAAAGTTGGTTAGTATGTCAATTTTATTTTCAAGTGGAAGGTGATCGGGGATAAAAATTTCGCATTTTGTGAAGTTCAAAAAAAGGCCGACTTTCGAAAATTTATCAATGATTGTCTGCAAATCCTGTAGAACAATTGAGGCGTCTCCCCCCAGAGAACCATCGTCTAAGTACCATAAATTGAATTTAGAATTTAGTGATGTGATGATAGGGTGAATTACTAAACTAAAAATGGCTGGTCCAAGCGGATCTCCTTGTTGACATCCCACGCATGAAGGTATAGTTTTGTCCTGATAAATTAATTTTGACGGCGCTCCGTAGCATTGCCACAAGTAATTGTATAGCTCTGGGAGCACTTTCTTAGCTTCAGCTAACAGAGCGCCGCGGTCTACCGAATTGAATGCATTTTTTGGGTACTTGGGTACTTGTCTCTGTCATCGAAATGATTTTGAAAAATACAGACATCCCATTATAAATTAGCCAAGCTACAAGGTAAATACTGAATGATCTCAGAATAAAGTTATCCTTATCAGGTATGCTAATTAATCAAAACTTCATATCTAAATTCTACAATACATAACTAAGCAGCATAAACACATTTGGAGAAAGTTTCCAAAGTCGTGTTGTGATATGAATCCACTATCTCTAATAGCTCTAATAAATGACTGCCGGAGTAATTAACGACTCCGACATTAATTATTTACTTTGATATGATCATTTGGTCAGCAGTCTTTGAACAAGATTGTGCACTCCATACATAAAAGGTTATGAGAGAATATAAATTTCAGTAACATGAATAATAGATGATTAAACTAAATATATAAAAGAAAAAACTGACTAACTGACTGATTGACTGACTGACATATCAACGCACAGCCAAACCACTGGTTCTAGACATTCCAAATTTGGCAATTGGGTTCCTTGTAAGGTCTAGGGGTGCACTGAGAAAGGATTTTTCAAAATTCAATCCCTAAGAGGGTGAAATGGGGTCCAAAGTTTGTATGTGGAAGCAATATTAGTTCGACTATTTCTTTCGAAACTTCACAACAGTATACCTAACGATAAATGAGTAAACAACTGTTTCAGGTTTTTTGAGAATTCAACCCCTAAATGGGGGAATGTGGTGACAAAGTCTGAAATCAAGATGGGTATCGTTTCTATGGTTAATTTTTCAAATCCAACGATGCGGACGTGAAATACCATCTCCTCTGTTGGGTTGAGCTGGGGTTGAAATGTCTAAATATCAATATGGGTGTCGTTTTTATGGTTTTTTGGGACGTTATTGCAAAAATGGCATCGATTTTGAAATGTAATATTGTGGACATCTATCTAAATCTGTAGAGTCGATATGTAGAGTCGACATGTAATATCGATATGTAGAGTCGATATGTAGATTATCGAATCTTTTTTTTACATTTATGTTTTTGTTGGAATTTTACTTTTTGTAAAGAAAACTGGGCAGGTATTGAGATTTCTTGCGTTTCCGTGTTGCTTGGGAGTGCTTTAATTATGTAGATTTACTTCTGTTCTGTGTATAATTATGTGGTGCCGCGCGCCGCCGACGACACACCGTTGGCCAATTGTTTAGCGCGTATTACAAGTTTTTTGTATGGGGACACCACTTATTTTTTGACTTAACTTTATTTTTATATTTCTGTTATATAGCAAATATAATAATACATATATTGGGATAGTTTCAAATATCTGCTTGTAACGGTTCAACCGCTACAATAAAAAAAAATGTATGGGGACCCCCTTCTTTAACTTTTTTTTATTTTTAGATTTTTTCTTACGCATACACACAATTACCGAGCTGGGTTCCAAATTTCATCATTGTAGGTCATCTGGAAGTAGGTTAGGTTTAGGTACTATATGTCAGTCAGTATTAAAATTTACGACTTTTTGACCTTCATATCTTTATAACCGTTTGAGCTAGCTTCATGAAATGTGGGCTTCTAGATGTCCTTTCGGATATAATTAAACACACGTAGTTTTATGTGTTTACGTTAAACAGGTTTAGAGTTATAGAAGGGTCAAAAGTGGCACCAAGTGGTTCGTGTAATATTACACTCGGCGCTGGCTAGCCAGTTCCTTTGCTTGAAATTGGCTGCTAGATACATCTGAACTTACTCGTTTTGTGTGCCGTTGCCATTATTCCCATTCCCAGGAATCATGCCACCAGCATTATATACGGGAACTTAACACTTTCACTACCAGGAACCCCGCCTCGTGGGCGCCTACGCTGTAGTCGACTGACTGACTATTCAGCAAAAAGCGGCTGTCAGCCCCAACGTTGCCGGTATATTGCCTTTGTCCTTGGTAACCTGGACGGTTATTGATATAAATTTTCACGATGGTCAGGGTAATGCATGCCACTAATGGGGTCTTCCTTACAAACTGTGATATTTATCTAATACCAATTTCTAATAATATTGTATTAGCTTTAATTTCAAAACAATAACAGTTTCTCGTGAAATAAAAGCATAAGTTTGATTTATCCCAGGTATTTTCGTCAATGACGTCACGTCTACAAAACGAACGTTGACGTTGAACTGTTGACTGAGACATACGTGTGATGACGTCACGTTTTCTCATATTCGTGAACGTGCGGGATGTAAATAATAAAGGCATTTCGACGCTCCCTCCTGGAGAAACATACCTATTAACAATCTAAACCGCTTGGTCTCTTGTCTCTTGCTTACTTTTTGATATGATTATCATAAATATAGTATTTTGCTTACACTTAGCAGGTAAACATGTACAACATAAAGGTGTCTATCTCTTAAAAAAACTAATGTTACAAATAAAAGAGTACAATGGGTAAATTGATATACATACTCTTACTTACAAAACTTTAATAAAACAGGTGTGCTGATTTGCTTACTGTTAAGTTCAACATTTCCAGATACTTTAATTCAATTTAATTGAAATAATATTTACATGAAATATGAAAAAAAATAAAAATATAAACAAACATAATATTTAAAAAAACTAACAGAGAAAGAAAGTACTTATTGCCTACTTATTATATTAAAAATGTAACAAATCAGTTTTATGGTTCCAAACCAAAAAATGTCCATCTGTCAGACCATTTGCTCGTCCATTTGTAATATCAATCTCTTGAACCATAATAGGTTGGCACTTGAACACTTTACAGCTATAACTGGTAAAGTAATAATAACTCTATAATAAAGTTAAAAATGCCTAAATTGAAAATACAGAAATACTTTTTTTCTGGCTTATTTTAACGTAGTAAGTCCACCACTCACTTTAGTCGATGTATTTTCTAACATGACGCTTTCATATTCTCCGAGCGTTTTTCAACGAGTGAACGTTCGGTTTCGAGTACCTATTTAACTGTGTTTTGTAATGTATCACAACGTTTTGCATTAAAAGCGCTCACAGTTTAACAGATTTATGCTCAACGCGCTTTGAAATAGTGACAGAGGTAGTTTTGGATTTGTAGTTTATGTGCTCTGATATTTATGCTTCATGCGTTCATAGCAATTTGTTGATTTTGCTGAATTTTATTGCTTTTGTAAATTGCGTGCATTTAACAATTTATCTGTGGTATACATCAAATTAATTCCAGGTTAAATTTGTGGTTTATTCGAAATGCTGGATTTCAACGAAACACGTATTACCAGTAACAAGTTTAGCCTCATCAGTAAAATTACACCCGGTTGTGGCCGACTCGGAAACAATCACAGAACAGTGCACTGTAGTGTCTGCTTATCATCAAGGGATTATGCGATGGACAACACAAACGCGATTCTTCCTATTCGTGATTCCCATACAATATGGATTCCACACAACCGCAGTTTACTCCATTCGTAATTCTACACAGTCTATATTTTGACGCAATCGGAATTCTTCCTATTCGCGATTCGACACAAAATGAGTTTATCGCAACTGCAGTTTACTCCATTCGTAATTCTACACAGTCGATATTTTAACGCACTCGGGATTCTTCCTATTCGTAATTCGGTACTGTATGGGTTCAACGCAACCGCAGTTTACTAATGTGATTCTTAATAGGTACATTACATACAAGTGCGAAAAAGAGGAAATTCGCAATGAGTGGCGATAAAGTAAAACACGGCCGAAGGGAGTGTTTTAAATTGGGACATTGGGCTTGCCGGGACTGGACATACGGAGACTGGACGTACGGGGAATTGGACATTCGAGGTCAGAATGTAAATCGACACATGTTTATGTGTTGCTTAAAAATAAAACACAATAAACATCTGTTACGAATTATAGACCTGGGGCCTGTTTCATAATGATTTATAACTTATAGGTAATATTAGCGGAACCCTCTTTCTAATAAAATTAATTGAAATAATATTGTTACTGAATAAAACGCTATCATTGTTTGAAAATAACTGTGTCTAATTACGAATGGAGTAAACTGCGATTGCGTTGAACCCATACGGTACCGAATTACGAATAGGAAGAATCCCGAGTGCGTTAAAATATCGACTGTGTAGAATTACGAATGGAGTAAACTGCAGTTGCGATAAACTCATTTTGTGTCGAATCGCGAATAGGAAGAATTCCGATTGCGTCAAAATATAGACTGTGTAGAATTACGAATGGAGTAAACTGCGGTTGTGTGGAATCCATATTGTATGGGAATCACGAATAGGAAAAATCGCGTTTGTGTTGTCCATCGCATAATCCTCATCAAGCAAGCGGAATGCTGGTTTGCCACTCTGGTAGCTGTGGTAGCATCCAAATAATGTGTATTTGGGAAAGAATGAGCTGAGGTTATAACCTAACTCTATTTCTCGGTCTTGATTCCGTTTTTGTTACCGACGCATTATATAAGAAATGCTCTGCACTCTGTATACTTATTGCGATTGAGAAACCGGGAAAATGTACACATTTGAAAGTGTAAAATGTCAGTGGTTTCCCTTCGTTTCAAGGCGTTTTATAGACCTTTAAAGGCACTGCTCGCCTCATTACGTAATTCCAACTCCAAGCAAGCTATGTGTGACGGCAAATAAAACCTGGTACTCTCGTATATCCGCCACTTCGAGAGAGAAAATTTTGGGCTGGTACAAGTTATAGACCCCAGGCTTCTGGTATTATAGCTTCCTTGCTAAAAAAAAACTAGTGGCACTGTGAGCTGTCGAAATCGCGAGCTAGCATTTATTAAAAAAAATTCAAACAACTGAAACGACAATAAAAATCTACATGATTATTGAACCTGCTCACAAAATTTCACAAGAATCGATTGAGAAATGCGACCTGTAGAGGAGATGAGCCATACGAGTACGAACGAATTTTGGCCCACGCTGAAACTGAGAACTTCGTTCGCTTCGCTCGCTCGTTCAGTTAAAATAATTGTTAGTCCCAACTATTGTGACGTTTACCCTCAGATTAAGTCCTCGTTCATGTTTAGTCGAATCCGAAATAAATAAAATACCTACAAATATTTTCAACTGTTAGTTCTTGTTTATCCGAGTAAATGATGGAAATAACATCCATACTTCAAATATGCAAAATTATGGCGTGCCTCTCTCTACCTCCTTTCCCCTGGGCCTCGCAATATACTCGGACTTGGCGTGAATTGTTACTTCTGAAATCGCAGCCAACTTCCAGGGCCATAAGTCTACGAGTCGCCACCGTGACGGAATACTCCTCTAAGTCACGCCACTTGGCTCCCTAATGTATGGATTATTTTGGAGTATTTTATCTTATTTACATGGGGAGTGTTAATGGTATCGTAAAAACGAGGAACGTCACCCGATATTGTAAATAACATTTTGTTAAAGCCGTAATATTTGTGTACATTTCTTTTCGTGACAATACATCTTATACAGGCAAGAAACAACGTTTGTTTTTAGTAAAAATAAAATAGGTAAGTACAGCCTGTCAATTATATATAGCAATGTACAAGTTGCAGAACATTCTCAAAATATCAGGGAAGTTATCAAAAATTTCCGGAAACTTACATGAGAATTTTAAAGTAGGTAAGTTTCCTTTAGAAAGTATATGCTGAGAATTTTTCATGGATGTATCATTAATTACATGTATAATCTATTATTCTTTAAGCAGGCAAATTAAACAGATGCATGGTAACGTTTATATCCAGAGAGTTTTTGACATATTTTCAGTGTTTATAAAATTTAAGTTCTGAGAACTTTCCTTATTAGAATTTTCGCAACTTTGGAAACTTCTCCTCGGTGCATTGCTAATTATATATAATATTTAGAGTTTCGCAAAGTTGGAACGATTTAAGTTACTAATAGTTTCATCATTTGAGCCGACTACTTTCTTTATCTTTATTATAATGTCTGAAACAGCAAAAATCTTCGGTATCAATAAGCATTTACACATTGATTTGATATTTATTTAATTTACTTTTTTATCGTAATATTTCTTATTTGTAAATTATATGCTGACGATCCCTTATGGCGAGATACAATGCGATGTTATGATTTGTAATTTAATTATTGTTATTTCGAGTACTTTTATTATGACGATTGTGATGTAAATTCTTATAATTTTGAGTACCTACGGCAATAAATAAATGTAATCTAATACATATATCAAGTTTTTTTATCGTTCTTTAGGTTATTTTTTTTGGTATACTACATTTATACCTATACAGTCTGTCGCCGACTTTGAGGCTTTAATTGTAAGGTTTGATTCTACTCACTTAACTGATCTGATTTTGCTTTGAGACTTAAAAAAAATTAACTGATCTAATTTTGCTTTGAGACTTAAAAAAAATTAGATACTTTATTAGACCTCAAAGTTAAATCGTTAAGTCAGTGTATCAGAACTAGCGATAATATCATTATCTCATGGTACGAGGGTGGCATTACTTGGTCTTGCCTTTCAATGATAATTTTCTATTCCATTTACAATCTTTCTTTTCTAATGCCATAAAGAGGTTTGTCTTAGTTTTTCGCCTTTACGTAGCCTTACTATTTGCTTAAAAAAAACAAAGTTGACAATCTAGCTTTTTTATTGACGTCTTTCTGTCAAATCAATTTTATTCAGTAAATACTAAATGCCGAATCAAATGTTTACAGCGGCAGAATTAAGTGATATGGTGTTGTTGTACGGGGAAACACAAGGAAATTGAGCCCGAGCTCTCAGACTTTACCAAGGACTGTTTCCCATTCGTAGGCATCCACACAGCTCTCGTGTAATTGTAAATGCTGTTCAACGAATAAGAGAGGAACGACCGATTACCGGCAATACGCGGGTGGAAGTGGGCAACAACCCTTTGCCAGTTTTAGATTATTTTGCTGAATATCCTCCCGCAAGTACAAGCGCAATTCATAAAGTTTTGAAGAAGAACAATTTGCACCCTTCCAAACCAGTAAAAGTGCACGCGTTACTTCCGAGGGATTTCTCACTACGTAGAGCTTATTGTGGCTGGTTTTTACGACAACATGCATGCGGCGAGAGGGTAGGCAAGGCATGTTGAAATTTCAAGACGGAACCTAGAATGAGTGTTACTTAACTGGTAATTAGGAGCTGTTCGATTAAAATGTTAGTTTTTGTTGTGATTACTCTAAACAATAAATGAAGTCTCTTACAAAAAACGTATATTTTACTGTTGTTTTCGTAACGATTGCCTTCATAACAATCATAATCTTATGTGGAATTTACATCTGCAAGTTTTGAAACAAATCAAGACAGAGATGCAGATATTTACAACACATTCTTACCTGTAGTTGCGTCTTAATACTTGCAGCAATAACTTAAAGATGTAAACTCGGCATTAGTGATACTTGCAAGTAAATTAGTTTACAATCTAATGAAATTGACGTGACATTGTTTTTGACATTTGACGTCTCATAAAGATAAACATTTATCAGTAAGATGTCATGTTAGCATTGGGTAGCGTACATTGAAAATATTATTTAACTTGTATGAAAAAAAAACAAATTAAAAAAAAAAGATATTCTTAAAATGTTGCAGAACAAAAGATGCTCAGTTTGTAGAGCATAATTAAACCCTGCATTTAAAGCCCCTTAGTCAGAGACACCCGTATTATAAATCGGTAAAGTTTGTTACTTTGTAAGTTTTTGAGGTTTGTTCTAGAGAGATCTCTGCTGGTCAATCACGTAACGCATTGTACGCGCGTCAAGTACCTAGATATAAACGTCAATTTTTATATGGAAAAATGACAGTTGGATCTACCTAACATACGGTCACAACGTAACGTGGTTACCTCTTTGAGGGGTAATCATGTTACGTTTTGAACGCGCGTCAGGACAATTTAACTGTGATTTTTCCATATAAAAAGTGACATATCCATCTGACGAGCGTACAATGTGTTACGTGATCGACCTACGGGACTCAAATTGTTAAACATACGATTTCAGTAAGTAATAATAAAAAAGTATTACTATTTACAGTGTTGTTATAAAAAAAAAACAATAATGGTGAAAGGAATGTCATTCTAACAGTGTCTGGGCCACAAATATTTACTACAACAGTTTTAGGTAAATCAATTCTTGCCAATTCAAAACTAGATACTTGAAAACAAGAAAACACGTACTATATGTCTCAAAATATGCCTGGAAGGTCAGTCAAAAATAGCATTTATTCGTAAAGGCCTGAATGAATGTATATGAACTGTTTATAAAGCGGGCTTATCTAATATGGCTGGTAGCAGACGGTAGGCGTCAGCTTGTAACCACGAGGTAAACATGGGCAGGGTTCCAAACTATCTTCATCTTGATCTTCGCTGTCTGAACCCGTGGTTTGATTCTGTCTCATTTTGGTAGTGAAATTTGATAAACCCGTTTAGAGGTAGTTCAACAGTTGTTTACTTCCTACGTAGCTGGCTACAAAGGCAACAAAAAAGGTTTAATTTCATGAACTCATAATGTAATATTACTATACCTAGATATTTTTCTAGCACGAACGACTTATTGTAAGTGATTGACAAAATAAAAACATCGACAGTCCTGTTATCGATAAGTACCACTTCAACGTCATAGAGGTAAATAAATACAAATATATATATATAGGGTAATAGGGTGCGTTAAAAAATTGATAATAATAACAAAACTATCAATTTATTTATATTTTAAATACTTCAGAAAACAATTTGCAATACTTTCGTAACTTTCTTTCTTCGTGTCACTGAATTAATTATCACCTACTTTACTCCATAACGCACACACACACACACACACCGAAATTGTCTTTAAAATCGACGCAGAATGTCACAACATGTAGTTTTTCCCAAACCCATTTTTGGTCCCAAAAAAAATCTGTGTCTCTGTATATGGTTACAGTGTAGGTGCACGCGGCGTCTAGGTAGATAGCCAATATATGTCTGTGGTTGTATGTTCGTATTGTCGTTGAAGTAGTATGTACTTATCGATAACAGGATTGTCGATATTTTTATTGTGGCAAGCACTAAACAAATGTTGTTTCTGCTAGAAAAATATCTAGGTATACATATTACCTTTGTATCATGCTTCATTTAATGACAATGCTTCATAGTGAATAATATTTTATAAATAGATTCTTTTTTACATTTACATGTTGTGGGTACAAATTATAAATACAAAAAGTTATAATATGAAAATACAACTTAGAACGTCTCTGGTAGCAGGTACTGACCTTTTGACTAGTCACACAATTCAAGGCATATTTTATTCGAAATCACTCACGACGGGTAAACCAAATAACCTGAAACAAAATCTGAAAGTCCCCATTTCGTGACCTAGGCAAATACGCACCCGTATTTTGCATACGCAAATATTTGACCTAGTGTGGAATTAAACGCAGCCTTTCGCTTGACAGGTATGTACATACAACGGTCGAGCGCCGATTGAAATGAGGGAATGATCGGAAAATTAATAGTCCAGGCAATGAACTGACAACTTGTATGGAAAAAATGACATATTTGGAAATAATTTATAATAGCAATTTTTTTTTATGTAACGGATATATTATCAATTAAATTGTTACCTAGAGGCAAAATCCACCAAAAAATCAGACATCAAAAAAATCAATATTCAATTAGCTCCTAAAAAGTCCGGATAAATATTAATTTTTTTTTTATCTTTATTTAGGTTCATTTACATTTGCTTTACAATATTCAATATAAATAAAATAAAAAAGACAATGAATGTTTTATTTATATCTATATAATTACTTCCGGGTGGAAAGTTTGGTGGATTCTTGAATAAAGCATCTCAGAATAATGTTTTAAAATGAAATAAACAAAAAAAACGCTATTATAAATTAATGTTTTTCGAAACCGTATTTTGCCTCGGCTATAAAGGTGTTTGGTCGATCACGAACCTGATTCGCTCATCAGACATCATCTAAACGATCACCAAGATTCCATTGGTAGCTCTCACCATGATGTGAATAGAGATCGATGAAGTAGGATGGTGATGGTTGAGGGTATTAGGGACCCCCAATGACCATGACCACTGTATCAAAATTAAGCAACCAAGAATAAGAGTATCTAAGTATTTTTATTAAGCACATATTTAATCAGCTGCTGACAGGAAACAACAGCTGAGGCTGACTTTTGGCGGTTACTAACTGAGCACTGGCGTATTTTTGAATACACGTTCAGCCATTGATCCCTGTTGTTCTATAACAATTGTTATTAGAGGCCTTGCGTAGACATCTTATTCGGCCTCTCACTTGACAAAGCTACCAATAAAGTCTATTTTCTCCTCAGGGTAGGTAGGACTGACAGCACCAACATTAGCACGACTAAAAATTATCAATTCTAATTCTTGGCAAAAGGAGCGGATCACAAGCTCCTTCAGAATACTAACAGGATTGCATTAAGATGAGGAAGTTTAGCAATGACAACGAACCTTCTTCGAGTTATCACAACACATTTCGGTTCCATACCAGCCTTAATTTCCCCCTCAAAGCACAATAACGCGAGAATAATGGCACATGAATCAACGGAATCACCCGAATATTGCTGTATTTTTCACGGCAAGTTCAGTTTGAAACATCCTGCGTATTACCGGCCTTAATAATGCGTAACAGGTATGCTACGTGCAAGATTTGAATATAAATTACAATGATATCGAGTTTTTACTCGTGTTGCAAGGAATTTAGGTACTCTAGGTTGGCATATAATGTATCCTACAAACGTTTTTATTATTATATTTTGTCATTTTCCCTTACGAAGAGTGACATTTAGATCTACCTGACAACAATAACACGCGTTACGTACAATGCGTTACATGATCGACCTGCTGGTAAAGGTCGCGGGAGTCCGCTGGGTTCGGGTGGCGCAGCACCGGTAATTGTGGCACTCTTTGGTCCCGGGAGGCCTATGTTGACATTTTCGTCTTTCGACTGATATGGTGATGATAAATGTTTACCTGGATACCTTGACATGACGTGTCTGTTATATCAACTGGTTCTTTAACCAGTTAATGTATCTCTCTCATAAAACCACCATACTGAATTCCGAGTGCTTCAGACCGTTTATGATGCAATGATCTATTTTCCAAAAAAGTTATCGTTCTGATAACTTTTAAAAACAAGCAAGAACGTTTGATGAAAGCGCTTTAGATAAATAATCTACGTGATACGAAGCGAGGCGAGACTCGAGCGGAGATATAAACTCTTTTAAATTTACCGATCGTCAATCGTTACCGGATTTAGAGCCGACATCTCGTTCCAGAGGTAGGAGCCAGACTTAATCTAAGTAGATCACGCAAACGCGTCCAACGATCATTTGTACCTACGATTACAATCATATGGGTATCGGAGTAAAGGAGGCGCTCATAAATTATAAGTGCTGCTAATACTACTGTAGTGTCACTAGTGTCAAGGCGTTAAAGTGCATGATCAGATATTTAATCCATAAATTTACTTGTGGTAAAATACAAAGTATTTTTTTCAATTTTGAATAAATAGTTGTTTTAAAACGCAGTTCAAATAACTTCTCTGTACCTATTCATTTTATTTCATTCGATAAAATAAAATAAAAACTGTAATAAAATCGAGGACGACCTATTCCATACCTACACAATATTCGGCAGAATGTGACAAATCTCCACTTTAATGTCTGTGTCATTATTATTTTTAAAGACAGACACATGAAAGTAGGTATATGCCCACCCATGCAAATTGCGGTATATACAATATCTACTCAATATACATCTGTGCTCGTTTCAGAGGTACTATTTGCTTCGGTAATCCATTTGAACCGGGGCGTTCCAGACGTTTTTCTGGTAAACTTTTTATTGGCAGTCACGTTTTATGATTTACCGCTCGCGAATATTGGAGTGTTTTGTTCGTATATTGGATAGCACAGATATTGATACCATAATGAAGTCTTAGGAATAATAACGGGATTTATCACAGCGACTTTAAAGTTTTCTGCAAGGATACTGGTATAAAAATTAAGTTGTATGTCCTAACGCGTGTTCTAAAAGTGACGCAAGTCGAGTGAGAATAGACCAAGGTTTTTATTAGGCAATTTTGAAAATTTGAAATGTTCATGCATAATTTGACATGATACGTGTAGGTAGACACAGATAACTAACAGAAGATTTAATCTACAGACATCGTTAAACGACAAACCGATCGCTCGATAATCTTGTTATAATTTGGCTAACTATTTTTTGTAATTATAAAAAATGATGCTTTAGATTTGCTAATATTTGCATTAATTATATATCATGATAGCGGATTAAGGTTTCGGTACATATTTAGCTTCTGCCCGCGACTCCGTTTATATCGTAGCTCCATACAAATTTTCACCGCCCATTTCATTCCCTTAGAAGTATGGAAACTCTGCCTGCTGGTTGGTAGATTATCCGTGGTCTGCTAGGAGCTGGTCACAAACCAGGGTAAAAGAAGAACACGTTCCTCTTATGCACTCGTGCATAGGTCGTGTTGTTATCCAGGTGTTCACTCCTTCATGGCAACACGCCCCAAGCCCCTGGGGGCCCCTGGGGCCCACGTCCTCCCATCTTGACCCTGGGGTCAAGATGGGAGGACGTGCCGAGGGCCTTCACAGCCGCTGTGGGCAGCGGGGGGTAGTGCAGATTGGGCTTGCAAGCGGACAAGGGGAGGGATGACAGGACCTGGTCTGTGGTGTGTTCGAAGGAAGGGGAAGGGCGGGGAGAAGGGAGCTCCGGGGTATTACATAGTAACGCCCTTGGAGTAAACGGATCTCTGCTCTGATCCGGACTTTACCAAGTCATCAGTCCACCTTGTGACTATTATACAGTCCCAAAGGATATCCTAATTTAATAGAATGCAATGACACCGAAATTTTGGTTGATTTTACGGGGAATCTGGAGGAAAATGAAATGTCAGCGGGAGATCCCCGTTGACAGACGAGGCTGTAGGCGGGTTAGGTGCGCCGTCTGGTGCGTAACTCACCGCTATAATAACACTGAATATATACCTACTCTACCCCTAGCTTAGTGTAAAAGTGTACACAGGCTAATGAGCGAATTTCAATATTTTGCTTACGGTATGAATGCATACAGTATACCTAATAAAAATAGTGAAATTCTATGCCTTTTCGTGAGCCAAATTGAGAAGACGAAGACTATAAACATAAAATTAGATAATTGGGTATGTATAATATAGTTTTCCGTTTGTTTTTCGTTTAGACTAGTTTATTATAAGGTAGCTCTTTGTCATTTATGTGTTTGCGTCATTGCTCAAATTGTAATTAAATCAAATTATAGTTTGGTTTTAAAATGTGAATTGCATATAAAATTCCATCCCTCTTGACGTTTGATATCTTCTATAAGAATTCCGTGCTGCTATCAATTCATTGAACTTTGAAACAACTGAATTCTTACTCGATAATAAATAATACTAAACTCTATTTCCCGTAAGTAGGCCGCACGGGAACTTCCACAACTCTGAGTTCACCGTCGACCCTACTAAGTAAGAAATTGCTCAAAGAAGTAATAACACATTTTGTGAGAGAGACTCAGTAAATGTACAGTTCTCTCTTTGTAATGAAATCTGTTGCGGTCCAAGTCGTGCTCAGTTTTCCTGGAAATACTCTCGCATTTGCAACGGTTACCAGTTTCTCAACTTGTAAGTTAGTTGATGCAAAGTGTAGGTACAGTCGTCATAGAATAGATCTGATGTAACATTTTAGCCTTAGCACAAAAGAATAAGGTGCAAACGTGTCAGATGTCAGCGGAATATTATAATAATTTATTGGGAAGAATAAAGGTCTTCGCTTATTATTATTTTCATACCTCGACGGTGCGGTGGCATACAAGCATACAACCTGCCTGATGATAACAAAACATCGTAACCTATGGACGCTCAGAATCTATGGAAGTCACATTTCTTTTTAAATTTTTATTTTCTGTTTTAAAACTTATGTTTTTTTACGGCCGATTTAGCATGTTTGTTAAGTGACCCTGCGTACAAAAGTTATAATCCTAATAAGGGCATTTATCATCATCATCATATCAGCCGAAAGACGTCCACTGTTGGACATAGGCCTCCCCCAGAGAGTGCCAAAGTGACCGGTCCTGAATCACCCGCATCCAGCGAACTCCCGCGATGATTCATAGTCATCACATTTATTACATTTGTTCCCGATTTCTATGTATTTATTTATCTGTAAAAGTATGTATATCGTTGTACAAGCTTTGCTTAGTTTAGGACTACGTCGATTTATCTGTAATTTTTTCATATTTTTAATTTTTTTTGAAGATTTTAGCAACAAAATATTTCATAATATCGACTTAAGTCTCAAGAAATATTACAGTAATTCTAGGCAATTGTTAGCAAAACTTATTTCATTACATTGGACTTATAAAGCTTGACTTTATGGGACATTTCAAACTTTTCCTCAACATGGGAAAAGTTGACGGGATTGATTTTTTATTCATCCTGATAGAATATAAGCTTTTAAAAGCTTTTAGTTTAGTATTGAGATTAGTGAATTTGTAATTTCAAATGGGACAGATAAAATACCTGTTTGGGGAGAGACTGGGCAGGTAGGCCCAATCTCTCCCCAAACAGGTAACCACACATTTTAAACTTGCTCTTGTCAATTATTTATGAAGCACCTTTTGTTAACAATTACCGTTCCTCTTTTACAAACACGATAAAGGATTCAGAGTTACAGTATTTTAATTAAAACGTACACTTTATAAACTTAGGCGCCTATACGTACGTATATATGCGAGCTGATCATCAGAAGTTTTCAACTCAATTACTCAAAGGTTAACAGGAAGAGATCCCTTGCAGGGATGAAGTATAGCCTGTTTTTTACCTTTTTCGTGTATACGATAAAGGATTTACCTACAGACGGACATAAAATTTAAATAATTATTAAATCTGCCTATGGATTTCTTCGCAAATGTATGCAGGTGGACATGTATACAATTACCTAGTAAATGAAATTAATGTCTAAAATATAAAATTAATAATCAATTTGATAATCAGTTTAGTACGATTCATGCTCATATTTATGTTAAAAAAAAAACGATTTTAATCATATACCGTGTCCATGCATCACTTGTTTCATATTTTGATAAATTGACATAAACGTATTGCACGTCCAAAGCATGCAAAAGCTTGTAAATCCGCGTCGCTCGTACCCCGTTCGCCCGAGACCGTAAATTACAAATTTTATAACCAGTAAAAACGATCTACGGTGGAGGTGCTACGGCAAAGATGGATCACTAGGGAAACGTATGAGAATAAATTTATTACATGCATATCAGGTACAAACTAGGTTACTAATACTTTAATAAACAAAAAACCGGCCAAGTGCGAGTCGGACTCGTGCACAAAGGGTTCCGTACCATTATCTATAAAAACGACAAAAAATCATGTCTGTTGTATGGGAGCCCCAGTCCGACTCGCACTTGGTCGGTTTTTTAGTATTTGTTGTTATAGCGGCAACAGAAATACATAATCTGTGAAAATTTCAACTCTCTAGCTATCACGGTTCTTGAGATACAGCCTGGTGACAGACAGACGGACGGACGGACGGACGGATGGACGGATGGACAGTGAAGTCTTAGTAATAGGGTCCCATTTTTACGTTAGGTACGGAACCCTAAAAAAGAAAAGTCTGTGAGATTGTAGCTTCGTAAGTTTACTAGCTTCTAGATGTGAAAGAATTGTTGAAATCGGTTTAGTGGTTCCGGAGATTACTCAAGACATACAAATTTACAAAGCTTTTCACTGACTTTTCCTCTTTATAATATAATTATTATCTATAGGCATATAAGTATTATAAAACTCTTGCGTTAGGTACTGGCCGATTGTTAGACAGCGCACAGCCTAAACCGCTGAAGATATATGCAAATTTGTAATGTATTTTTTTATCATGAAATAAAATAATCTAATCTAATCTAATCTATAAGCATGAAATTTGGAACACATATTTATTAACAGTACGTGGACGTGTACTAAGTAAGGATTTTTCAAAATTCAACCCTTAAGGGGGTGAAATAGGGGTTGAACCGTTGCATGGAAATCGTCCACTTGGAAAGTTATAGACTTGAATCTCTGTATGAAGGTTCCTTACTAAAAAGCAAAACAAATGAATTAGCATTATTATAAAAAAAATCATCCCTTAAGGGGGTTAAAAAAGAGTTTCCATTTCTATCTCTGTCTTTAAGAAAGGCTCCACTAAAGGGTATTTTAATTTACTAAAATTTTATTTTGATAAGGCTGGCAGTTTCTATATAAGTGGTCCAATTTTGGTCTTTAGGACAAAATACCAAGATTTGCTTTTGATACATATAAATAATGTATGGCAATAGTATTAATACACATACTGCGTCTTGTGTTACCTGAGGCCTTACCACGATAGGTTTTATCGTCACGGTTTACGGCGAAAATGTACTGAGACGTCACGTAAAACATAACGATAAAACGTATCGTTGCTAACTTGGGCTGATAATGTTATTAAGATTCAGTTTAAATTTGATTTCAATTGAATTAGAGTTTTAATTTCATTATAAAGTACATTTAGGGAATGAAGTATTTTAAGGTTGGCATCGTGCATGTGACACCCTTGAAGTTGCAAGTGTCCATAGACTACGGTGATCGCTTACTATCAGGCTGGCCATACGCTTGTTTGTTACCGATAGTGTTATAAAAAAACTGCATTTTGGCGGGACTGCCAGATGGTTAAACTATACATATTTTGTTAGCAGTAAACCATCTGGCATTTTCCGGATACGCATTTGCACGTTTTATATTTGATAAGGTGTAAAATTTATATGCGTCATAAAATTCAGACACCTATGCGAATATTCTGGAATCATTTTATTTGATAGGAGTTTGAATGACAACTATTGCAATAAAAACAACCCCTTTTCAATGATGTTGACGTTTGTAGGGTTCCTTACTAAAGGCTGCCAATAGAACCCTAATAATATTAAAATAAATTAATAACGCTCTATGTATCTATTATAGAACGAAGGAACTTGGGCCAAAAATCGTTCGTATGTCCAGCTGTCCGGCTGTTCTCGTCTACAGGTCGCTTTTCTCAACGAATTCTAGTGATATATTGTGAGGTATACCTATAAGAAGTTTGAGTATTCAAAGTAACGGGAAAATTCTCTATATTTTGGGTACCTATTATTGTTTGTCAAGTCACTTGTTCGAAACTATTATTTTTTTGTGAAAAATGAAAGGCATGCGAATTCTACAGCTTACAGAGCCACTAGTATAATACAAGAAACGTGTTTTTTTTATATTCTTGGTGAAAGAAAGAAAGAAGACATTTATTCACTACACGAAAGACACACGGATATAAAGGGAGTAGACATACAATACAATTGACACATTGTGTGTGTCTTCGCGGCAGTGAAACGGTCGCTGTCTCAGCATTGTGCCGAGGTGTCAGACAGACACCTACAGCGCTGGTTTTCAGACAAGCCTTTGTACTTACTTATACTTTTTTATACTAACAGCATTTAACTATGTATAGCATTCCTCTTACACACTACTGTAGCCGAGCGGACAGACTTTCAATCTGGGTTGGAGGTCGCGGGTTCAAACCCCTGCTCGTAACACTGGGTTTTTCAAAGAAACGTAATATGTGAAATATAAATTGACATTTAACAGTAGCTGTTCGCTGAAGAAAAACATCATAAGGTCTAGTTTTCCTTTTGGGTTGAAAGGAAATTAGTAAAATTTCTTACGCCAATATCTTGTGGTGCCAAGGTGGAACCCGAGCTCCTTTAGGATACAACCGGGAAAACGGTGGGAAGATAATGATTTATAATGATTATTTATATTGACTGCTGGCTTGGCTCAAAAGGAAAAAACGGAACTCTTACAGGATCACTTTGTTATCTGTCTGTCTGTCTGTCAAGAACCTTTATCTCGGGAATACAGTCCCTTTAAGCTGTAAAAAAATCAAACTTCTAAGTTAACTTATAAAAAGATACGGCCATTTATGCCGAAAAAAATGTTTATTGCACTCTCAAGGGAATCAAAATTTATAGGGTATTTTCCGTTGACCTAGAACTATGAAATTTCTATACATTTATATTCTTATGGACTTACAGTTACCCAAAACGTCCAGAAGATAGTTATTCTACAGGTTTGCTTGAAATTTGGCAAGTAATATCGTCTCATAATTAATGTAATTTGTATAAAATTCTACAGTAAAATTCCAAAACACATTACCGATCTTACTGACTCTAAATTCAAATCTGTCGTAAAACAGACACTTATTTCAAAAGCATATTATAAGATAAACGATTACATCATGGCTAGGGATATTTGGCAGTGATAAAATCCTGCACTAGAAATCTATCGCAAAATAAATAGGCTTTCTACTGTAGCAATGTAATTTTAAAATTTTATAATACTCTTGATACTGAAATGATATATTGTATACTGGTTTTGAAAATATGATACCTCACCGAGTTTTTTACGCCAGTTCTTCTCGAGGTAGAGGTTTTCTTTCCGAACCGGTGGTAGTTTATCGACGTTCATAGGTGCATAATATGCCTAAATTGAAGAATAAATCACTTTGACTTTGACTTTGATAATTCAAATACAGAGAAAAATCTAAAAAGTATATATTTGTAATTTTGTACGGAACCCTCGGTGGGCGATTCCGACTCGCGCTCGCACTTGTCCGGTTTTTATTATTATTATTTTGTTGTAATATCTGACTTCTTTTCTTTAATTTCATGTACAATTTATAAATGTGTTTTTTTATTATCTTCGGCTATAAATGTTTAAAATGTATTTGTATGCATAGTTATGTGTTTAAAGATTAACCCAAAATTAACATTAATTCAGTAACATACACATTTTTACACTTTAACCTTTTAATAATTATTAAGGGGCCTTTTATTGTTTAAGTATTCAATAAAACAGGAGACCTCGTTTCCAACAAACTGCAGCATAACAAAACAACAATCGAAGATCTCTAAATCGCAATAAAAACAGGAAAACGGTGATGTTTTCGCTATTGTCGTACCAGACTTGTAATAATGGAATGAAAAACATCACGAAACGTTTTTCGAGAACACTCAATAGATTGAAAAGATATTTCTATTGCTTTATGAAGAGGGTCTTCGAGAAATATATTATCGAACAACGAAGAAAATGTTTCTATTAATATTTATTATACTTAACATAAGTACTTGGGATTTTAATTGTGAATCGTAATGACGATTCGCGTTTTATGAAGTATTTCATTAATTAATTTCAGTTAACAGATTCATAATTAAAGAACTAGCGTTATAATGAAATTAAAATGCGGTTTGTTTTTAACAAAGATACGAGTATAATTTTTAGAACGAAAGTAGTTTTTTTGTTGTGTAAACATGTAAAGTCTATCATAAATTCGATCAGATCTACATCTTTAAATGATTACCTATTAGGTAATTCTGCAGGAAAACTCATGGAAGTAAATCTTATTGCTAACATCCTATTTAGGCTTATCACCTTGATTGTAACTTTTCGAGCTTGTACGCTTAACCAATTTGATTTCTGGGCCAATTCGTACCTTGTTACAGTTACAATGATATGAGATCTCTAGGGGCTTTCATATAGATTTTCACTGTGACAAGGTACGAAATGGCCTAGAAATCAAATTGGTTGACCGTACGTTAGGACAACTCAACTATCATTTTCCCATACAATACCAGTGGGTCGATCACGTAACTTTTCTTACGAACGTCTGCAAGATTTAAACGTCAATTTTATATAGAAAAATGATGATGATGAGATTTAACTGCCAGACGCGCGTTCGGAACGTTACGTGATTGACCCCCTGATGCACGTACAATGCGTTAGGCAATCGACCAGCTGTTTGCATTTTTAAAGACCGATTTTTTTTTGCTCCATACAGCAAGACTGAGATTTGAAGCGCACGTTATTTTTGTTTTTGGACAAGTTTAGGATTAAGGCGGCAACTTTGTTACATGCATTATAGTATATTTTGTTATCTTTATATATCCTTCTACGATTCCGGTCAGAACACCTGGAGGGTCGTGAAATATTAACGCAAAACTCCGCGAAAAATAAAATCCAGATAAATTGCCAAGAAAGACGTGAGGACCTATTGTAGTTAGATTTTGTCGTGGGACGTGTGTCTGCGTGAAATATTGTTCTTGCCTGTCTCACGCTTGCGTCCGACAGGGTGTTATGTTAGATAAATATGACAAATATTTAAAGTTTCCATTTGCCATGTTTTGGGTGAAATACGGAACATTTTAGTAGCTTTTTTTAACTTGCAATGTTTGTTCAGGTCGAATCTTGCACGTCTTTGACCAGCTTCCCAAAGTCCGATCGACTTGAAATGTTGTAGGTATACTTCTGTTATTTGGATGGCAATGCAATATTATTGTACCATAAAGCTTGTCTGATGGACGATGGAGACAAAAGGTGGTGACAGGAACTCCTTAATTACACAAGATAATCCATCTGGTTTCACCTCATTAGAAAATTTTAAAGTAAAACAGACTGCTGTTATGAAACAAGGACGAAACTATTTTTTCACCTCACTAGCTCGGAAAGACCTTTTTTATTTTATTCTTTAAAAACAGATAGCAAAACTGCATTTTATCCACATGTGTGCAAAGAATATTTGAAATCCGAACGTATTATTAGTTACTTTTGTTGTCCGTCTTTCACGGCAAAACGGGGCGACGAATTGACGTGATTTTTTAAGTGGAGATAGTTGAAGGGATGAAGAGTGACATAGGCTACTTTTTATCTCTTTCTAACCCCCCACTTCCCTAAAATGGCGGGTGGAAGTTTGTAAGGAGCATTCCGCAATTTTCAAGGTAGAAAGCTAAAAATTGGTATGTGGACTAATTTATGACTAACAAAAAAAATCGTGCATCATTTTTTTTTGGAAGACTGCACCTAAACCCCTTAAAAGAGGGGGTGAAGTTTTATATGGGGGTCCAGATAGGTAGAGTCAATATGTAGAATCGATATGTAGAGTCCATATGTAGAGTCCATATGTAGAGTCGATATGTAGAGTCGATATGTAGAGTCTATGTAGAGTCGATATGTAGAGTCTATGTAGAGTCGATATGTAGAGTTGATATGTAGAGTCGATATGTAGAGTCGATATGTAGAGTCGATATGTAGAGTCGATATGTAGAGTCCATTTGTAGAGTCAATATGTAGAGTCGATATGTATAGTCGATATGTAGAGTCGATATGTAGAGTCGATATGTAGAGTCCATATGTAGAGTCTATGTAGAGTCGATATGTAGAGTCTATGTAGAGTCGATGTGTAGAGTCGATACGTAGAGTCGATATGTAGAGTCCATTGGTAGAGTCGATATGTAGAGTCGATATGTAGAGTCAATATGTAGAGTCGATATGTATAGTCGATATGTAGAGTCGATATGTAGAGTCGATATGTAGAGTCTATGTAATATTTACTAGTTAAAATAAAGGCTGATTATACATATTTCAGTTGTTTTTCTTATGTAGTACTTTCCTTAGTTTAGTGAGGTGAAAAGATTTGTGTTACACACGGGTGCAAGTTATTTTGACGTCTCGTGTGTTGCAACACTCGCTTTGCTCAGGATTCTATTTTTGAACCACTCGCTACGCTCAGGATTCTATTTTCGAACCACTCGCTTCGCTCGTGGTTCAACCATAGAATCCATTCGCTAGCTCGTGGTTCAACCCTAGAATCCATTCGCTGGCTCGTGTTTCAATTCCACACTCGCGGTTAAAATATAACTTTGCACCCTTCTATAACAAATAACTATTTTTCCATTGGTAGCAAGCAATGTTTTACACTGCGGTTCGCTTTCCAAATAAATGTTAAATGTTTTCAGTACTGGTTAAAAAAAATCTGTTTATCTGTTGTTGTGTCCTGGATTTCGCCTGTATTCGGACGGGAATGCTCCAATACGGTATTTACTGATAGTCAATACAGCCAATTTTTACGAAACATCGAAACAACTGTGTTGGTATAAAGTTTGTAGGTGAATACAAACCAGTGACGTCACGGATTCAATATGTCAAACAGACTTTTATTATTAATTTTAATGTATATAAAAATGATTAACACAGCGCACTTTTAAATTCAATTCATTTATTGCGTTTTGCTAACAAATGAATACATGTTGAAACTAATTACAAAATACAAATTACAATGACATTTTAGTTACCAATGGATGAAACTGTTGGGAGAATGCAGCCCCGCACAGTCTCGCATAATAGCACAGTCAGGTTTGTTCGCTTTCATACTTAGAATAGTCCAGCAGGTCGATCACGTAACGTATTGTACGTACGTTAGGTAGATCTAAATGTCACATTTTATTTGCACAAATGACAGTTGAACTGTCTTAACGCATGTTGGAAACGTTACGTGACTACCCCCAGAAGCCGATCCAGAGGGGGGGATGAGGGTGCTCAAGCCCCCCCAAAAGCATCTGAGTCCTTCCTAGACAAATCTTACATTAGGCTAAAATCTAATCTTAGTAGGGTCAAGCGCTCCCCAAAAGGGTTGAAGCCCCCTCCAAGCCAAAATCCTAAATCCACCACTGATTACCCCTCAGGACTGCATTGATATCTATCCTCCCACCATCAAAAGTAGTGTGCCCGGAACACATGGCACACCACCCAACTCGAGGACCCTACTCCTTCAGACGACGAACGTCCCCGTGTTCATCACCCGGATGCGCTCTTTATGGCGGTAGCCGGTGGTTGTGCGCCAGCATTCTGCGACCAACTCTTCGGCGGTGCTGCTGGGGTGCCTCTGCGGCGTCCTCTCTTGGGGGCAGGGGGACAAGTAGGTGGCGAGGTGGCTCAGGGCCATCACCAGCCTTCTTTTAGCCTACGGTGGGTTGCAGGATTTATTAGCCTTCCAGTGGTTCGCCGCTTTGCCTGCCTTGTGACCGGTCTGACCACAGCGGTAGCATATATCGCTGCGGTCAACATCTGCGTCGCACAGTGCACTAAAGCGTGTCACACGCTACGCAGATACGATAATATACGAGACGATACATTCAGTCTTAATCCTTCAAACTGAGTAGACTTGTTTTTTGGTGCGGATTGTTTATACAGGATGCTTTCGTGTTTATCTCTTCGAGATTTACTACTAGGGTGCGGGCGGACGGCTCCGTCTCACATCAACCTGTATCTATCTGCAGATAAAATACTATACCATATTTATATCGGCAGATATTATACGCGGATCAATTTATATACGCAGATAATATCTTTGCCATCTTTCGATATATGTCGGTGCCCACGGATACTTCACGATAAAATATAAGTTATCTGCGCTGTGTGTGTTAGCTCATTGAATTGTATAGGGAGCGATATTGACAGATATGCGTTCAGATACAGATATCTTATCGTATCTGCTTATACGCTTAACAATGCCCTAATTCCGGGCAGCCAGGCTCCATTTTTTCTATGTTGCCATCATGTTGAATGGTTTTCCCATTCGAGAAAAATATTTACCAGTGGCAGGATATTCAGTTTTTGTAGGAGTAATAAGCGTTACTTTCATGACGTAACACATCCAAATTTGGACACGTTTTCAAAAAAAGACATCTTTATTGTTTATAATGGTACAAGTGAACATACATGTTAATGGTAACAATAAATAAATTAAAAAAATTAAAACTAAACTAGGCTATATTAAAATATTATAAATAAAAAATTTGCCCCAAATCGCCTTCAGAGGGCAGCGTGCCCAGGAGGCTGGCAGCATTCAAAAAAATATTTAAAACAATGAAAACTGTATTTCATGAAAGCTTTTCATAAACGTGTGGATGAAATATCACAGGACTTTATGTTAGGTACCTTAAAAACGGGATTCCATTTCATTAGTGATTATTTTTACAGTATTTGCTGCAAGAGTGGTAGTTGAACAAATAATTTTAGTATGGGAGTGAAAGTAAGTGTCAATGAGAAAATCAATAAAATGTATGAAAATGTAAGAAAAAAGCTCACAATTCATGAGATTACATAAAATAGCACATACATTCTATTTTATACAATATCCCAGAGATTTCATTATTGTCGAATAACGATATGGCTAATAAAACAAAAATAGGTCAAGCAAGAAATTTAATGTACAATTTTTCGCGAACATTACCCATATAAGCTAGCGTTATTCAGGTATTATAACATTGCTCATCAGGCCCCGTAGCATGGTTGGCCTTGTCACGCGATAGGTGTGCGTCACTGGCTGACACCGTTCGATAGAACGAGACGACGCACTTATCTTGTCACTTGTCGCGTGATAAGGCCAACCATGCTACGGCTCCTGTAAAGCGACAGATAAAGTTAGACGAATTTAAACATTACAGTTAGAAAACGGTTTGATAGAAGTTTATGATAAGGGCATTACGGCATTAGTGTGCGTGCCTAATCCGTAAATATACGACGAAATATTGTCACATTAATCCGCACGCCGCACTGGGGAAGTTTAAACTCCAATATTTAGTTTAAAACGTTCGCAAACTTTTTGGAGCGAATTTATCGCGGGACGCTTAGTTATTTTTCAATTTGGGAGATCTCCGGAACGCTTTAAAAGTAGTTTAAACGACGATTACGAGAGAAATGCACAAAGTTTGTTATTGAGGAAAAAAGTACTTGAGCTAAAAACGTTTTTTATTCGAAAGTCGCTTAAGTCTCACTGCTAAGGCTTCGGCCTTAGCTCTTGTTTATAGTTGTTTCGGATATGTTTTTTCGTTTAGAGAAGTTTTCTGAAGCCTTTGAATAAGTTACAGTTATGTTACTTACGTGTAACGTGTGTGGATTAACCAATTAATGAATAAGTTCCTGTTCACAGATTTGTAACGTGGTTGTTAGTATTTTAATAGTTGCGGTCGTTACGCATATTCAGTCTATCTTTAGTTTTGCCAAACTTTTAATAGAAAAAAAGATTAAAACTAGTGGCTTTGTGAGCTGTAGAAACTGCCGTTTTATTTATTTTTTTAATTTCTACAATTGCTCATAAAATTTCACGAGAATCGGTCGTAAAAGGCGAGATGTAGAGCAGAACAGCCGGGCGGATGCCGGATATATGAAATAATTTTTATCCAAGCTGAAACGAAAAACTGACCTTTTGAAAAAATACAACCTTACACCACTCTCAGACGCAGACGTGCTAACACTCGAGAAACATAACCACACATCTCCCACAGTCGCGTAATATACCTAGCTGTCAGTTATGTTATGACGTCCCAATAAATATTTTTAAAATACACAGAGTAGATAGCTATCGAATATTCGGACTAGTTCTATCACAAGCCTTCAATTTATTTAGGGAACGGCTATATGACAAAACGAGAAACGTAAAATTATTTCAGAGAAATATTTTTGGCACATTTGAACCAATAAAAATAATACGAGCCTTTATTTTATATTTCTCTGAATAAGATTAATTATAAAAAAATATGATTACACCATATACTCGTAACAGATTATGTAAGTAGGTATTTTCATCATTTATCTTTTCGGTTATCATTTAGAATAAAATGTTACTTTTGACTAATGAAATATCAAATTTAAATTAGTTTCGACGATTTATATTGATATCAAAATTCTTTGTAATTTATATTTAATGTTTTTAACTTTCAATAAAATAAAGAAGCAAAAGTCGTCTGCGATAAAGGCAATATTCACCGTTAAGGGTCAAGGCACACCTGGAGTAGATTGAATTCTATGAATAAATTTGCCCGCACAACACTTTTGTGTCAAAGGATGGGAGAAAGCGGAGTTTTACGCTCGTTATGACTTTTTGATGGTACTTTGAAGTTGTAAATCACAAGTTCACGTGAAAATATGCCCTATTTTATTTTTATTTTATTTAACAAGGCTCTTTCTTACTTGCTCCGTGGGAAAAACATGTGGTAAAGTTATTCATAACAACGTTTCAATTCCATGTAAGTTTTAAGTAAGGAGCTTTGTGAGCTGCACGAAGACGTACGAACAGCTCTCTTTTGTATTACAAGAGCTCTGTTACTATTGTATTGGTAACTGTTTCCCCACAGTTTGATGCTATATCTTAACTTAGATTCTATCAAAGCATAATAGACTGTCTTTAGCTGATCGATTCCCATGACCTCCCTAAGACACCGTAAGGCATAGCATGCTGATGCAATAGAGCTCTCGACAACTTCCAGCTCATGTTTCCAATTTAGATGGGAATCAATACGCACGCTAAGACCATTTACCTACATGGTCTACTACATCTATAACAGCTCCATTCATTAATACTTCAAGTTTGTCTGTCTTCTTAGAGTTATATTTAAACAATATTAATTTAGTCTTGTCAGTGTTAACACGTAGATTATTTTTTGAGAACCAAACACTAAAAGCTAAGACTGCATCATTCATAATTTTATTTAACTCATCAATACTATCAGCACAAACAGTAGCATTGGTATCATCTGCAAATACCGTCAAGTTGCAATTTTTAATTGTATAATTAATAAAATGTATAAGGTCGTTAGTAAATACGAGAAATAGTAAAGGACCCAGAATTGAACCCTGAGGGACACCTCGTTTAACATCAGAAACTTTAGAAGTAATTGTTGTTTCGTAGTAGTTTTAAACATCCAATATTTTCACAAATTGTTTTCGATTTTGAAAATAATTTGACAGGAGCCGGTATGCATTGCCTCTGATTCCATAGAAATCAAGTTTTTTCATAAGAATCGCATGATCAACTAAATCAAAAGCGGAGCTTAGGTCAATAAAAAGACTCGCCACTCTTTTTCCTCTTTCACAATATCATTTACAAGAGAGTCAATAGCGTCAGTGGTCCCGATGTTTTTTTGGAATCCAAATTGCCGAGGGCTGATGATATCATATGCTTTAAAATGATCTAAAAGGCGTGATTTGATAATAAGCAAACATTGGAAGTTTGACAACGATATTTCATTAATGAACATTTCATCCATATGATTTTTTTTCGAACACTTGTGTCTTAAGCGGCTTCTCCTGAATATTAGCTATTTTGCAGATATACGACTCTTCTAATCGGGACCATCGAAATGTCTCATCAAAGGCCATAGTCGGGTTTCCATAGTATTTAAGTAAGCCCTTATATCAAATAGGCTCGGGTTTTTTTTTGTGAGTAGGTACCTCTTATAGTGAAGAATATTTATGCTGAGTATGAACACCCTACTAAGTGACAGTTTTTGACTTATGATTTTTTTATTACTTAAAAAATATATTTTATATATATTATATTATTTTTTAATAAGTATGCTCTATCCTGAGAAAAAAATCTAGAGGTGTCGTCACTACTTCACAACCACATAAAAAAATGTTTTTTTTTAATTTGGTCTTTCTTTTCTTTTTTTATACGATAGCTAGTTTTAGTTTTTTGGGTGGCGATGCAAATCTATATAAAGAACATCATTTCTAAATTTGAAACAAATCGCCAAAATACAAATTTGAAATACATCCCGAAAAACAACACGTTAAAAAAATTACTTAAAAATCTTAAGTCAAAATCTTTCACAAATAGGATGTTCATACTCAGCATAATTATTTCTTCACTATAAGGGTATTCACAAAAAAAAACCCGAGCCCATATTTTGATATAAGGGCTGACTTACTATGGAAACCCGACTATGGCCTTTGATCAGACATTTCGATGGTCCCGATTAAAAGAGTCGTATATCTGTAAAATAGCTAATATTCAGGAGAAGCCGCTTAAGACAAGTGTTCGAAAAAAAATTGTATGGATGAAATTGTTCATTAATGGAATATCGAATTACTATGTAAACCCGACTATGGCCTTTTAGTGACTCGGTACCTTTTTTGACATTACTGACCGAGATAAGATCTAACGGATTTATAAAACTGAACTTTAGTAATGTCAAAATAATTACTATTTTGACGTTAGGTACCTACTAGTTTACCAGCGTAAGCTTTTAAGGATCTAGATATTCTAGGTATATGATAGCGCACACGTAAATGATTTCCGCTACTTGATACGCACTCCGCCTATCCCTTCGATCCACCGACCTGAAGTCGGACTCGTGCCACATTTCATCGAAAACAAGAACTTATTGCCATCCGCATCATAAATAACAGAACATTATTAGATTGCAAATCTAACCTGATTTTTCGTAGGTACCTTCCACTGGAGGTCTAATTACCGACAAAAGTTTTCGACGGGTCGTTGTAAATTATTTCCAAGTCGGGGGATTTCTGTCTTATTGAATTCTTGGTATTATTACAATTTCGAAGTTTTGTTCCAACTTTATTGTATCAACGTCGCCGTTGGCTTTGAATTTCTATTAACTGTTTGTTGGGCAATTATAGGGTAGATAATATATAATTAAGCATATTGTGATATGGTTCTCAAAGGGTAAAAATGGTACCCTATTACTAAGACTCCGTTGTCCGTCCGTCAGTCCATCCGTCCGGCTGTCACCAGGCTGTTCTCATGAACAGTGATTTTTAGACAGTTGAAATTTTCACAGATGATGTATTTCTGTTGCCGCTATAACAACAAATACTAAAAAACCGGCCAAGGGCGAGTCGGACTGGGGCTCTCATACAACAGACATATTTTTTTTGCCGTTTTTATAGGAACCCTTTGTGCGCGAGTCCGACTCGCACTTGGCCGGTTTTTTTGATAAGTTGTCAGGACCAGTATTATTGAAACAAAGATCACTATCAATGACAAAAATCGCGGCCAAACGGGACTACCTACCTACATAAATATCATCTCATTACCTTACTGGGGAAGATGGTTTTTACCACTGCCAGGAACCCGCGTTCCGCGTTCCGCGTTCCGCGTCGCTTTCCGCGTCGCTTTCCGCTTAATAGCGGAAAAACCACGGGATCGGCTACGAGCGTAGCACGTAGCGATTCTTGGCAATAAATGTGTGCTATTTTGTTCACGAAAAAAAGTAGCCATCGAAAACCAAGTCTCCGCTGTCACCTTACTAGGTACCTACTGGTATAGGTAGTTCAAACCGCAATTAGATAGCCAACTGAGTATTCTTTTTTTATGTGCAAGAATCTAAAATCCATCCATTTTTCGTTAAAAGTTGTGAAATCCTACATAATGCCAATTAAGGCAAAGCTAAAAATGATTGCATAGAAATGTGTCTACTAACTTCTGGCACGAGTTAAAACAATTTATTATTATTATTATTATTATTATTTATTTATTCAGATAACTTAGATCCACTGGTTAGTAAATACAAATTTATGACCTGCATCCGGTAATTAAGAGTCTGGAAAGATATTCGCGGAACATTATAGCATCGATAATCTATTTGAGTAAAGGAAAAAAAGGACCTCAATGACCAAAACGTGAAAATTACAAAATCTAAGACTACATACCTATCCAGAGATTTCGAAAGTTAGCCCAAAAATGGATAGCAGCTGATATAAATATCCATAACGCTACTCAAAACGATAAGTGAAGAGTCCTTCTTTTTAATTTAATTCTTATAAAAATATCATGAACAACTACTTTTTTTCGTGAACAAGCCTTAGGTCAGTTGCTTCATCGGCGATTTCTATCATGTGTTTATTATCGATGTTTGCATTTGGGCTAACCGGATTACCTTTTCCCATGTTGGTTTCTTTGCAGGTAACAATAGACAGAAACAGTAATATAATTTTCAAAACACTAGAATAAGTTTTTGCGTAATTTTTAGGGTTCCGTACCCCGAACGGAGAAAACGGAACCCTTATAGGATCACTTTGTTGTCCGTCCGTCCGTCCGTTCGTCTGTCAAGACTCTATTTCTCAGGAAAGCGCTTAGGCATCAAGCTAAAATTTATATCAAATACTTAATTAAGTCCACTGTCCCTTGGAGCTGTGAAAAATTCAAACTTCTAAGCCAACGCAATCAAAAGATACCGAAGCCGTTTATGCCACAAATTTCCGCAAATTTTCGAAACTCGCAAGGGAATCAAAACCTACAGGGTACCGTGAACTCAGAATCTTGAAATTTGGTACGAAGGAACGTCTTATAGCACAAATAAAGGAAAAATTGCGAAAACCGTAAATTTTTAGTTACATCATATAATAAAAATATTTTTAATTATTTACTTATATACCTACAGGTTTGTACAAAACCCTCGGTGCGCGAGTCCGACTCACTCTTGGCCGGTTTTTTTAAGCTACCTTCTGTTTGCACTCACACACTAGAATAATATGAAACTTTGTATACACAATGGAATCGGCCATGTCTAGGTCGTTTATGTTGTTAAACATTTAAATAATACATAAATAGCGCGAGAAGAACGTTTTTCTCTCTAACTCTTAATCGCTTTTTCATGATCATCAATCACAAAGTTTTACGTTACCTATTCTAGTATGTTGTTGTAAAATTAGAACCAAACTACGGTTGTATGGAAAGTTGAACGTCCTGGCGACTTAAGGAGAATAAGACAAGAAGATCCATTCCAACTTGATGACTAAGGCCACGTTTATGGACAGGCGAGACGAGCGTATACCCGCCTAATATAAATATTACTAACAGGGATTTTTATTTGGATTCGGGATGTACGAATGATTCAGAGCTACATCCTGGCGGTAAACTACCGCAGGATACACTTTGAACGTCAAAACCAGTCCAAACACAACGCATACTGAGGAGCTTTGCATCATATGAACAGTGAACCGCAAATCACCCAAAATAAGCCATTAAACAAATGATTACTTAAATCGGAACTCGGCTAAGTGGCCGTTCATTACAGTCAGTAACTACGTGCAAATTTAACACTAAACTGCCGAAGTTGTTTGCTAATGATAGGAAAAAGCCTGAACCCGACGGAGTGAATTTGAATTAAACGCATATCTGGCTACATTCAAATTCAGCCATTAACATGTTAATTAGCTTTTCAGCATGCCGTTTATTATGAATAGCTGATATTTTCGGGAATATGATTACTGGCTGTTCCACTGCGGCTCATAGTTAGAGCAAGCGGCCGAGGATTGATGTGTTTTGTAAAGCGTGGGAAATATTAAAATGCTACGACCTTTTTCTTCAAAATTCGAATTTCCTTGTTTTTTTAATAAAATAGTACCTATATTACTATTAATTACCAAAAAATAATAATTAAATAGAAGTATCCCTTTTTCCTATGCAATTTTCAGGTTATTCTTTTCTTTATTCCTCATCCTATCACTTTTGCAGAAATGCCGAAGTCATAAATTAATTATAATGTAACTAGTGGCTCTGTAAGCTGTATAGTAGCACTCGCGAGCGAGCCAGTCAATTATCTTTTTTATTTCAAATAATTTAATTGGCATAAAATTTATCTAAATTTTTGCAGACGGTTAAAATTACTTTTAGTACGCGGGCGAAGCCACGGGCAAAAGCTAGAATTACATATTTATTGAACCTGCTCACAAAATTTCACGAGAATCGGTTAAGAAATGCGACCTGTAGAGGAGAACAGCCGGACAGACGTTGGACATACGAAATAATTATTGGGCACGGTGAAACGGAGAACTTCGATCGCTTCGCTCGCTCGTTCAATAAATAGAAAAAACTGAAAACAAAACTTATATTAATACTAGGCAACAACATGCGTTCAACAATAATTACACACGTTACTTGGTAAATAAAATAAAAATACATTTCTAATAGTTTTGTCAAAATCCGCTAAAGGTGACATTTATAGTTACGCAATAGGCAGGTAAGTAATTTTATAATGAAATGAATTTGATTAGACTCTCAATATTCCTAATAACTTCAATAAATATGTACCTGATTTGTACTAAAATTTAGTCCACCCACTAAAATCCCGATGCTCCAAACAAGTGCAGCTTGCCCCAAATCAGCCGCATAAACCAACGGCAGAATTATACAGACGGAGCAGTTTGATGCAGGCTTTCTTTGTTTACCACAGCAACATTAGTAAAGATAGAGAGAGAAGATAAAATACAGGAAAATATGAGAAAAATTACATAGTATTATGAGAACCTGGATGAGAGCCTAGATGGCGGCCGCCCTGGATTTTTAGCGGATAGCTAGAAATCTCCTGATTGGATTATCGGTTCGAGGTCTTCTCCACAAAAAAATACCTCCCCTGCCTGTCGTACAAGGCGACTAAAAGGGGTCCTCGGGGTGGTACACGGTTGCAGTTGGGGGCTGCAATCGAAAAAAAGGTAGGCCCCACTGAGGCATGACGCTAGGGCGGCACTTGTGCGTTCCGTAGGAGATCCCAGAGCCGTCCGAAATTCGTTGGGGAGGATCATCGCGGAGTTTTTAGTCGGTGCGAGTCCGACATAACCTCCGCACTATCCCCGTGGCGCGGAGGTATCCATAACGGATTCATCCTATTAAAAAAAAAGGTATACCGACACACACACAGACACACACTACATCCACACACACATTCGTCGACTCGTCGGAAATCACCTACTTTCCGCACTTGTAGCATAAATAACTATTGTACAAAGATGTCATCAGAAATGATAGAACATGATGCAGAATTAAAGACAAAATGTGAAAAAGTTTTTCTGTCACTAGTTGCCATGATTAGGTACGTCCCTGGGTCACTTTTTAAAACTGTGATGTTGCGGGTTACCAAATGTGGGTTTTTGTTGTCATTTTCGAGAGCCATTCTTTTTCAAGAGCCATCTTCTAAGCTTATTAGATGTCCATGTTGTAACATTTTTTCTAAGAAACTCTGTCATATTGTCTCCTGGCTAACGTGACAGAATAACAACAAGAAATACCTAGATGATTGACCCAGTTACAAAACGATACAATAGTTATGCTACAAGTGCGGCAAGTACCTAGGTGATTTGCGACGAGTGTCATTTTTATACATGCATGAGCGAGTGAAGCGAGCGAATTTTTTAAAAATATTTTAATTTTATTTTAACTAAAAGGTCGTTAAAATTCACTTTGATATTTGTGTTTGCGAAATAGGGACCAAACATGTTCATAGTTAACATATAATTGTTAAGTTTTACGAAGGGCGTAGCCAAAGATAATTAACTACCTAACAAGCGGATTGATGGTTATTTTTTTAATCATAAAACTTAACAAACCTCTTATAACAAAAATGTTTTAGTCCCTTTTTCACAAACACAAAACTCAGAGTGACTAACGAATTTTAACGTAATTTTAGTTCCAAGTGTATGTCCTTAGTTCTCTTGTGTTGAAATGAAACCGGTCGCCCGTAGTGACATCTAATAGGTACGTGAGCTTAACCGTGTTAATATTAGTATTATTTTGAACATGACTCACGAAAATTTTATTTCGGTCATTTTAGTTAAAAAGGTTTGTGATAAACGTTTGTGGACAGGGACATAATTTTCTGAAAGGGTTGTACTTTTGATTAGTTAATGTTAGTCTTTCAATAAAGATCTCACCCTAATACAATCGATTTCCATGAAACCACGTTCTATGATTGCCCTGCACGATTATTCAAATGGGCTGTTGGCTGCAGACGGCAAGAAACCGAATGGACTGATTATTGCCAGCAAAAACAACCAGTGGAAACTTAGTAGACTTGGTTGTTTGTTATCGGATATAAATGTCGCATTTCCAATTATCATGATTTATAGTTTGTATTAGCCTAGCATACTAGTCGCTATGGATTTACTTCAAAAATTGTTTTTTTAAATATTCTAAGTAGAAATCCTACTGTGAAGATACATTTAATAGCACCGTAAGGATGCTGATAAGCGATAACGTGTCCACCTTGGTGAAATAACATGATCACCGATTGAGAAAATGGCACCTAAAGCTTTTTCGGATTCTTGATTGTTTGCTCTAAAAATTAGTTTTAAAATGAGAATAGTTATTAGGTACTTTTAAAATCAGTATATAATTTAAGTAACCCTTTTTTTTGATTAATTATATACATTTTTTAAAGTTCTTTTGGCATATTTTTGTTGCAGTTTTTTTTTGCTTTTAACTCACGATTTTTTAAATCTATCAAAAAAAAAAAAGATTAAGGACACGTACAAAATTGTGTTATTGAGGAGTTCCTATGGCCAACTTCCGTATTAAGACCAGCTTTATGGTCCCATAATATGGTATTATTATCCAAACTAAACGTGCAGGAACGAGATCTTGAAACCCGCTCAAGCCAGGTGTCCCGTGACTATGGATCCCGTGACACCTCCGAAACGTCGGGAGACCTCAGAGAGGTAAATATAAAACTTAATTATACGCGATTAAGTCCCGTTTAGTAAAAATAATAAACGTGCAGGCCCCGTAGCATGGTTGGCCTTGTCACGCGATAGGTGATAGGATAGAGCGTGCGTCACTGGCTGATACCGTTCGATAGAACGAGACGACGCTCTTATTTTGTCACTTGTCGCGTGATAAGGCCAACCATGCTACGGCTCCTGCAAAATATCAGCTAAGAAATTGGTTGATCATAACTGTTTTAAAATTCAGTTGCAAGATTAAAGCTATGAAAGGTACTAAAAAAAGGATATTAAAAGAAAGAATTTTAAACGAAGGTATTTTTTGTAATATCAAAATTAAATTGCAGAGACTATTAAATTTTAACATCAAAAGTCAGAAACAATGATTTCATTCCATTTTACCACCAAAACCAAAATACCGCTAAGGCAACACATTCGTCTTCCTCCAACTTCAGAACTCGCTCGGAGCAAAGTTACGAACAAACGTAGGTACCTACTCAAATTCATACGAATACAATTAAATCTTTCCACGTAATTATAAACTACGGTACAGTTCAAACACACGGCCACGTTACCGGGGAAGTTAATTAACAAATGGGGAGATAGTTTACACCATTACCATAGACATAGTGAGAGGATAGAAGTAATAAGGCGCCTTGATGCCCTCTAAAATAATCATTAAATGAAACTGACTTAAAAGAAAGGAACCAAAAAAAATTGCCGGTTTTTTCAATTCTTCGGATACCTTGCAGTGTATTGATGGCAAAAGCTTATAAATAGTCGATTATAATGGCGCAGTTTATACTACCAAGGCCTATGTTTAGCAACGGACGAACTACGGCTGATGATCGGAGCTGTCAGCGCCATATTTAACGAAAACCGCCGTCAATGCAGATGATGTAGCTTAGGTAGTCTGGCTGGGCAAAGGGCTTGAAGAGACGGGTTCATATTTGTCTGAAGTGACTTATCGTGACGCGACACAACGATTTCGGTTTCTATATAATGTATTACTTTAAAATTCACATTTAATCGATGCCCTGTGATGTGAGAGCTCCTCCTCTTGTGTCCGGCGTCAGAGCGCATAAGAGATCATCAAGTCAGATAAATATAAATCCGGCTAAAAAACTTACCTACACATATTTATCAAACGAAGTATAGTATCCTGTAACATATACAATAAATGATTTCCACAATACCTTTGTAAAAGAGCGTTTTTGAAAAAAAAAATGGCAAAAAATTGATTGTAAAATTTCGATCCTATATAATAGGACAAAAAAAACTCATTTTTTTTCCTGTTGTATGTAGTACCATTTCCCATATACTTTGTATGGCGGTAACACAAAAGGAAAGTTCAAAAATGTATGAAAATTTGGGACACTTTTTTTCCTATTGGAATGTGGAGAGGTCGTGATTTTGAATAATAAATAATACAGGGTGGAAAGTTAAAACGGGGCAGTAAGGGCAGCTACTAGATCCCTTGCCGCCACGCAAAAATGGCATTAGGATTTCATTCCTAACTTTTTAAGTGATGGCAATCTACATTCACAGATTTTTGAAAAAAAGTACAGTCGGCGAGAAAATCATCAATTTTGACGATATTTTTTTAATGCCATTTGATCCCATTCCTATTAAGGATCAAAATACTCTTTGAGACCGACTAAGGTTTGACTACTAGAACGCCCAGAAATCAAAGAAAACTTTTTCCATACAGTGAGTATGGGAATCCCAAAGTGCAAGTAGTCCTTTAGTTAGACGACCATCAAATTGTATGGAGACGGAGAATTTTATTTAGATTACAAATGAGAGAATTCATTCCATTGTTAAAAAAAAACAAACGCATTCCCGTATTCATAAACGTTACTATGTGTACAATACTCACGAGCGGACAGGTGCTGTAAAACCCTTACCTTAGTAAATTTTAAGTTTCGAACAGAATTTCTGAATACGGATGTTAGTATTCTTTTTACAAACTTTTTACAGAATAAAGCTGGCCGTCATTAAATAAAACCAGAATTGGCATAAAAAACTACATGAGCAAAATTAGCTTTGGGATTCCCATACTCACTATATGGAAAAAGTTTTCTTTGATTTCTGGGCGTTCTAGTAGTCAAACCTTAGTCGGTTCCAAAGAGTATTTTGATCCTTAATAGAAATGGGATCGAATGGCATTAAAAAAAATATCGTCAAAATTGATGATTTTCTCGCTGACTGTACTTTTTTTCAAAAATCTGTGAATGTAGATTGCCATCACTTAAAAAGTTAGGAATGAAATCCTAATGCCATTTTTGCGTGGCGGCAAGGGATCTAGTAGCTGCGCTGGGCTACTGTCCCGTTTTAACTTTCCACCCTGTATAAAAGTTGCAGAAAATCTCTTAAAAAATGTAGTGGATTTTTTAAAGAAATGCTCTAAATATATCGTTATAGAATAGAAAAAGTCATGGAAGTTCATACAGTAACAAACAGAGGCGAAGCATACAAGCCAATTCCCACCGGCTTGCTGCCTACAATATTATATACTCTAAACTCTTTCATTACTTTTTTGTTCCGGGTTGCCCATCGAAAATTTTCACGCGCTGCCACTGATGAACATTTGAAGTTACAGTTGTAAAAAGGCATAGAGTTTAAAATTGAAGCAACTCTTCGTGGCATGACATGATCATTATCGACATAGGTTCCAGTGGCGGAGCGCCCATACAACCCGATTCCCACCGGCTTGCCTAAAATTAATTTTTAGCTCTTAGCTTAATTTTAGCTTATAGGTAGGTACCTACTCTAAACTCTGTTTTAACTTTTCTTTCTTTTTTAGCTACCAGTTTTTCCTTTGGGTCCTCTAACCTAATGGTAACCTCGTATTCAAGTTCAGGCTTATTTAAGTAGGTATTTGATAGCGCGTGCCATGGTAACTGAAGTTAAGTTAGTGATCCAAAATGAGGCCGAAATTAAATTATTTAGAGACATGTGTGGCCTGTTGTTTTAGAATTTAGAAAAAAAAAGAAACTTACGAAAAATTCGATTCTAGTTGGGCGTCAAAACTGTCACGTTACGTGGACTTCCAAAGAATTGGAAGCCCACGTAACAGATATGTGAACTAAATAAAAAAAGGAGAAGATATGGGTCGGGGTTATTTAATAATCTTATTTTAGATATTATAAGTTACCAGGGCTCGCGGTAAGAAAATAAACTAAATAATACAAGTAAAAAGAGGAACTGGCTCGGATAAATGAGGGTATGGAGAAAAGTGAGGATGCATGGTAGGATGCGGGTGCGCTCAAGGCGGCGGATAACGGGCGCGCAGCTCAGGGCGCGTGGTCGGCAGGCGCGCAGCTCAGGGCGCGTGGTCAGCATGCGCGCGGCTCAGGGCGCGTGGTCGGCTGGCGCGCAGTTCAGGGCGCGTGGTCAGCATGCGCGCAGCTCAGGGCGCGTGGTCGGCAGGCGCGCAGCTAAGGCGCGCGGCAGGCAGTCGCGTAGGGCGCGCAGTTAGGGCGCGTGCAGGTAAGAAAGCGTGCGTCCAGAGGCGAGGAGGCACGTCGTTTTACAGCTGAGTAATAGGGGCGCACACGGTTGAGAAGTAGGAGTGCCGAAAAGACAGTTGTAGGGATCTAGCTTGAATTGCAGGGCCAGCTGTGACTCCGCAACGGATCAATTTAGAGGACTTATTATTTCAGAAGTCGTCGTACTTACTTAGAACTGACGGGTCTGTCCCCCGTAGTACGGCTTATATACCCCTGAGGATCCGCATTCCAGAATTTCTTATTCCAATTTTGCAATTTAAAATTTATGAGGTGCCAGGAGTTCATAATGACAAAAAATTACTACAACCTTAGCCTAAAAGTATACAACCTTAACTGTATGGTGCCACGGTTGACAAAGTTGACGTGTAATTGCTATGACAGTCTGTCAAATATAAACAAAACAATTTTTCTATTTTTATGCGAACATTGATAAATATGTACACAATGGTTAATTTAAGCCGAAATAGCAGAAAACAGGGAAAAAAAGGTGTCGTTCCTTCAGCCCACCACTAAGGCACAAAGACGGAAGACGGAGAGGTTTTTAGTGGGTAGACTCGGGGCCCCATTAGCCCATTACGAGGAGTCCCACTTGTCCACCCGGGTCCGTCCCCATACCCGGGGGAATGCGTAACGCATTTTTCCTCTACTAAAAAAAAGGTAAGAGAAGGTGTACCTCATCGTACATCCTGTGTGATGAGATGAAAAGGTAAAATTAGGTTTTAAGAACTTTTACGTTACAGGAAACAATGAAAGCTTGGAATAATATTTATTAAAGCTCCCGCCGACTAGACAAACGGGATGAGAGCACGAGAGAGGTGCTGTACGCGCACGTATTATCGATTTGAAGAAGAATTGTGCGTGGACGACTGCAAACCATCAATAGACAGGTAAACGCTCAATATAATAAAGTACGATATTATTTAAAGACAAAAATTTATACAAGGCTTAGAAGTCGAACCGATTGAGATGAAATTTGGTATAGTGATATAGGTACGCATCAAAAGTAACAACGCAATCGAAGACGTCAAAAGCTCTTAATAAAGACTATTGACGTCTTCGTTTGCGTAGCTACTTTTGATGCTGATTAGGTAGTTTTTATCCCAAGATTCATCACCTAAGGGGGTGAAAAGGGGGGAGAAAGTTTGTATGGAGAAAGTTTGTTTGTATCCGCGCGGACCAAGTTGCGGGCAAAAGCTAGTCTTATATAAGGCGATTATTTCAAGATGATTTGTTTGTACGAGTATGTTACATTCAAAGTAATGGAGGTCTTCCCAATAAAAATCTTGATTCAAGTAATTTATTTCTACGTAGGATGAAACGCTTACGAATTTTCCAGATTTGTGTATAACGTAGGGATAGTATCCTTACCTCTACCCTTCCAGCTTTGTTTTAGAAATAGTAGGCCTCGACACCTTGGAGCTTAGGCGTACGGAATCATAGATAACCCTGGCGTTCTTAGCCGAGTCGGGCTATCTAGACAGATTGAGCAAGTTTTTGCATACCACTTTATCCGCCTATAACTTCATTGCAACTAATAAATAATATACCCATAACTGTGTTTACCTATGGATTATATAATTTGAAAATATTTGAAGATTTTCCTCTTTAGATATGTGAATGAAAATCAAAGTTAGTTTATTCTTCAATTTAGGCATATTACATGCACCTATGTCGATAAATTACCACCGGTTCGGACAGAAAACCTCTGCCTCGAGAAGAACCGGCGTAAAAAAACTCGGCGAGGTATCACTTTTTTCAGAACACTACAATATATCATTTCAGTATCAAAGTATTAAGTATAAAATTACATTGCACTGCGATATACATTAGATCTGATAGAGTCCCCGTGAAGGGCTCTATCCCCCAAGGTAGCGTCTTAGGGTGTGTTCTGTTCCTCATTTGTATAAACGATCTTCCTAACATATTAGATGGACATAGTACGCTTTTCGCAGATGACATATCTGCATTGCTTCCTTGCTCTAGTACGTTAGAAATTCAAAATAAGTTAAATTCAACGTTAAATAAAATTACAAACTGGTTACAATCGCACAAAGTACAACTTAAAAAAAAAAAAACAATTTAAACCATACCAAAAAGCAGCATTGCCAATAGATTACGAGTATATATATACAAATTCAAAATTAGAGACTGCGAGTTCTGCCATTTTATTAGGTATAGAATTAGACTCAAATATGAGCTGGAAATAAATGCCATATCCAAAAATTAACAAAAAAATGTCGTCTTTTATCTAAAGCGTTTAAAGCGAGTAACTGACCTAAAGACAGCCCTTACGGCATATTATTCATATGCTTACTCGCGAATATCATATGGCCTAGTCCTTTGGGGAAATAGTAGTGACATTGATAAAATATTTGTTTTGCAAAAGAAGTGCATCAGAATTTTAGTTAATATAGACCAAATGGAGTCATGCAAACCCTACTTCATCAAACATCAAATACTAACCGTTACTTCCATGTATATATTTGAATGTTGTAAATTTGTTAGGAAATACTTCAATTTATATTCACCGATTGCAAACAACTCAAATTAAAAGACACGAACGTAACCTTAACCAACTTGAACTGCCGTTTTCGAAATTAAAAATCGTCACCAGTAGCCCTCATTATATGACTATTAAAATGTATAATCACCTTCCTAATGCTATAAAAAATCTAGAAAATCCAAAACAGTTAAACAAACAATTGAGATTGTTTTTAATAAGCAGATGTTTTTATAGTTTAGAGGAATATTTTAATGGTGGCAAGTAAAAAATGTTGCTTTGCATAAATTTACTTATAAATGGTTTAGTGAGCCCTCTGATATTGATGTGCCCTTGCAGGGTGTCACATGTATACCTACTTATTTGTAAATCCATCCATGTCTGTAATGTGATATGCAATAAACGATTCTATTCTTGATTTCAAGTGCAGGATTTTATCACTGCCAAACTGTTTGAATATTTCATATATATATGTTTTTGTATATTTTTACATAATATATTACCATGTCAGCGTTTTGGTGAAATACTGTGAGCTTATATGTAGGTACGTGTCTTTAAAAAAAATCTAAAAATAAAATAAAACCTAGCATAATTCTTCTTCTAAACTCACTATGACATGGCAGAGTTTCACACAATTTCTTCAAACTTGCCTCGGCGGTTATGGAAATCGTTTGATAATTTTCATAAATAAGACGAAGTTTCTACGGCATATTATTCAAATGTAAGCAGATTTGAGCACTTGGACGCAGACGGGCTTTGACCTAGGAGTCTAGACTGTTGTAGTATTAGTTGTGCTCGTGAAAATGGCATATACGAGGTGTAAATGAAATTAACATATCCCATAAGGAAGATGAACATCTATCGTAAGAAACATAAATTGCTGCATGCAGTGCACGGGGTCAATACTATATTATACATCGTCGTGCCTGTTTTAAGTTATTGAGCATCCTAATTACTATTTTATTTTGACAACCGACTTATCCTAGTGCATAAGGATATAAAATTACATTGAAATTATTCAAAAAAGATAACACCTATGGCAACTTTCTCACTAGTAGATCACATTTCAATGGTTTTTAAACGATCACATTACAATTATTGACATCCTGTTGTTCATCTACATATATATTGATGTGTGAAAAGACTATCTAATCGGTTGTTAACAACAGAGTTACCAGTAAACAAAAAAATATCAGTGTTATCTCAGTATTTCAACTAACATTCAAATAAAAGGCTAATTTACCCGCTTGTGGAAAAAAATATGATGGAACACTCCCAAAAAAATACGGTCTATCTCTAAAATCTAGCGCATTGCAAAAAAAACCTTATTACAAAGTTCAAATCAAGTTTTAAATGTCAAAATATTACACACGGGGCAAAAGTTTTATAATTCCTCGATTATTTTTGGTCTTCTTCTCGTGTCGATGGTTTCCTACTTCCTTGGTTTAGATTGTGCGGGACCAGAAACTGGCGATTCCCCTATCTGTCACGTCACGCAGGTCTTGTCCGGAGCATGTGTACGGGGACGCCGGACAAGACAGCATATGCGCCATAGTTTGAGGAGTCGCCCCGCACACACGCACCGGGCGTCACTCAGGAAACGCCATTTTATTAAGTTTTCCTTACTGCGGCTACTACTTTTTTTTGGTTTAAACGTCAAATAATGCAAGTTTAATATAGTCACATCTAAATACACAATTTTCATAAAGAATTCAACAAATGTTGTCATGTTTGCAGTAAGTAATAAAAACCTTCTTGTGGTACTTTGGAATATTGTTTAAGTAACTAGAATACAGTATGCATGTACGATCCGACAATCTTAAAAGCATCAAAGCATACGGTAAAAAAAGTTCATAGTTCACGTTCAAATGATAAAATCTGCCTTTCGAATAGCGAATTTTAATGTTCACTCATTAGGTATTACTTTTCAAAAAAGTTCTACAGTTAAACGATGGTGAATTCAACCTCTAAAGCCTTAAGTAGAATGCTCACGTGAATCCAATTTTCGTTGAAGTAAAGCTCCCATGTTTCGGTAATCCATTTTCCATTTCACTCTGGCATCGCTTCATTTCATGCAATTCTAATACATTTTGCAGAGTTATTCCGATTTAATAATTATTATTACTGCATAAATGAATACATTTGACCAGAATATTGAACGTGAAGATTTGGAAACAACACATTTGGGAAGAAGACACAAAGAAAATAATTAATTTTAGTATGACATAATTTACTTATTTAATGACAATGGTAGCTGCATCTAACGCTCGCTTTCAAAATATTGGGTTGGTCGTATTACGATTTAATATATTGAAATATATGGATCCGCAATTGGCTGCAGGAACTGATTGATTAATACTCGTACTAGGGGATCGAGTCTCGAGTGGTTAACGATTTGATTGATCTACCGTTCAAGAACCTTAAGGGTTATGAGATCTTACTTGCAAAGCGGAAAAGAACCGAGACCAAGCAGCCGTTACATTTTAGATTTTAAGTCATGCGTTTAGAATTTAATTTTAACTGAGTTTTAATTGGATATAGTGCTTGAGGCCTTTAGGAACTGGGGATTTTGGATGTACTTTAACATGGTTTTATTTCTCGAGTTCAATTCTGGAATGCCTTACTTATTGCGTTAGTGCATAATACACTGGTGGGTCGGTAGTGATGACGATTTGAAATAGGTTTGGTCTAAAATTATATGATATTTTGATTGCAAAATTAAGCCTTACTATATATTTACGTGACAAGACTGACCGAGACTAAGCTTGAACTTGTATAAGATAAAACCTAACATTATTAAAATAAGATGAACTCCTACGTTATTTTTAACACATACGGTACCCGAAAATACATAGGATGGAGTCGTTTATACTTAGAAAAATATGTCAACAACATAAACAAATAATGTTACATGTGACTTGCTTTGTAGTCTAATATTACGGTTTGGTTTGTGGTTTAGTATCACGCCTTTTTTAAACAACTTACCCATAAGATTTAATTTTGTAGGATATTAAAATATAATAGCTATAGGACAGACGAACAGAGAGAGCCGCGTCATAACTACGTGTCTACGGAATCCTCAAAACGATAATAAAAATTCTACGTCCATTACAAATTCAACATCACTGTAACCAAAAGGATTAGCACCAAGTTAGACAATCCATAGCATCCACAGAAGTTACCTAATTCCTATAATTTGGCAACTTGCGCCAGTCACACCGATTCGCAAGATGTCAAGAAGATTGATGCTCCTCACCTAATTAGAAAACTTTTCTTAGTGATATTTTAAAGGTCTTAAACCTGGCAACTAAAGATTAAAGTTAGTTGAGATTTTGGGCGATGTTACTTCTAAAGTTCATTCAGATCACCGGGATACGGATATTTTACACCTATTTTGTATACTGAGTATTTAAAAAGAATTCTACTAAATCTGTAGCCATGCTATATTAAGACTTGCGATGTTTAATCTGAAGGTCGTGGGATTAAAGGGTTTTGGAGCTCTTACCACTGCCTGGCTTTAACCCGGCGAGCATGATGTGAAAAAAAGTTACATCAAGCATGTGGCAGGGTATGACATACCCAAAATGTGATGCCCCATAATATAGTTGTTATTAATGTTATTTTATTTTCTTGATAATGTATAGTTAAATAATTAATTAGTTAATGGAATTAAATCGAAAAAAAATTTAATTATGAAATTATTTTTATTTATTCATGTTTTTCTTATACTATGTATGTAATTATAGGAACAAAAATTTAGGGGTTTAAAAAAATCAACAATAAAACAAAACAAAAAACTCTTTAAAATATAAATCAACTTTAAACTGAAAGATACTGAGATTTTCTTCTTAAAATAGAGTAATTAAAATTTTTAAGTCAAAAATATGACTAATTACTAGCATTGAGATCCGGATTTTTTTAAATTTTGCATGCTACAAACATTATGGGCTTGCCGCAAGCGTTGCAGGAATGTTTGGTTTTTATATCCTTATGTATGGACAGTCCTGGTATCCGACATACCGTTCAGATACATTTACATGTCTAGGTGAAGGCTCACCCAGTTATTTTTACACTTGCCGGCGGATATAGCTTGGAATATTTTTTTTTTGATTTTCTTAAATTTAAGTGTTCATAAATAATAAAACGATATTAACTAAAATACATAAATGCGTCTCAAACCTATACAATAAAATAATAAAAAAGAATTAAGAATAATAATAAAAACTTAATAAAATTATTAAATTTGTATACTTAAAATAAATACGTCAAAAATGAGGCAGGGTATGACATACCTACCCGAGACTGGTTTGTGCACGTATATTCCGGCCAGTGTGTCACGCCACACTGTGATCACGCCATTATCCCCTTTCGCACACCCCTGCCTCCAGCTACTGAGCGAGGTAGTGTCGTCAGTCGAAGATTTAGAAAATACCAATACTTTTTAATACTACCAGGGTATGAGATACCCTGCCTCATGCGCGCCGGGTTAAGAAAACACTCATGTACGAAATATCATTTGATATTTAACAGTAACTTTTCGATGAAGGATAACTTCGTGAGGAAACTAACACAACGTCTAGTTTTCTTTCTGGATCGGAAGATCAGGGGGCAGTTGCTTACGTAAAAACACTAGTTTTTACGTAAGCAACTGCCCCCTGATCTAGCCTACGTCAAATCTTGGGATATGTGCCCAGGCTTGGGTAGGTATTTCTGAAGCTTACTATAGTGTATTAAATGTGGTTTTTTTATATATATCAAGGACCTATCTACAGTGTCTGGCAGGCAGATACTGTAGATAGGTCCTTGATATATAAAAAAATTGTGTATGAGAATATTAATTCATTATCAATAAAATCCATTTACTGAAAACGCCTCCAGTTGGCATTAAACGTGACGCAGCAATTATGAAATTGGAAAGGACAAATAAAGCTTTAGATCTTTATTGTTATTACGAATTTTGATGTTCTTGCTAGCAATTATTTTTAATCAGAAACATTGAATATTGCAATTCCGAAACCTATATTTTATGACCTTAGGAAAAATAAATAAGTACACGGGACAATATAATATTATCAGAAGCCTGCGTTGTGAAAATGGTTTGTATCTCTTTTGTCATTAATAATGTTTCATTATAAATAAATTATTACTGCTTATCAGAACTAGCCTTCTAGTAAGTTTAATAATGTTTGTAGTATATCACTGTTTGTAGTAAGCATATATTCGTGAAAATATATATTATTCTTCCTAAAAATGTACCAAAAATAGAAAGTATTAAAAAAAATGATAAAAACATATAAAACATTCAAGACTCGTAATTCCCTCAACATGATCTGTCGTGATTTTTCCCTGACCCCCCTCCCTCCCTATCGAACCTCGCGTGATTTTTGCTCAAGCCTTTACCAGCACCGCCAGCTTCGTAGCTTCGTAAACCGATCGTCAAATGTTTTATGCAAATTGCCATTTTATACGTTGCCATGTAATTACAATTCTGAATCCTATATCTGACGATCTGGGATGTTTGGCACTGCCCACTTTTTAATACCTATCGCTATCACACTCGCACCTTACACCGTCGTCGAAAACCAAGATTGACGATGGACACTAATAAATACAAGCACGGTAACTGCCCCTCTAATGTCTCTGATCTCGTGCTAGGAACGTATAAACTGCATTCAATGACCGTTTCATGCTAAGTACACATAAAGGGAAGTTCGCGAGGAATGTAGCTGATTTACTTGAACCAACTTGTTACGTATATGTGCATGTGAGCTTGCTTACACTAATGGGTGAGGTGATCAGCGAAATTTTAGAACATGCTGGGTTAGCTTAGTTAGTTAATGTTGACAGCGATCGACACTATACCTTTTTTTTTTTTTTTTTTTTTGTTTAGGGGGGGAAAATGCGTTACGCATACCACCCGGGTGCAGGGGGTGACCCGAGTGGTTATGTGGGACTCCCGTATAAGCTGATGAGACTCAAGGTATACCCACTAAAAACCCCCCCACTTGCCGCCTCGCCGCCATGTGGCGAGGTCACGGGAACGCTTGCGCACACATCCGCGACCCCGCCGGCGGCAGCCACCCACAAGCGGCTCCCTCGCGGACGCCCGAAGGCCCTCCACGAGAGGCACGCCAGATGTTTTGGCGCGCCTGCCTCCTCCATCTCCACACGTTCAGTAGCGGACCCCCCTGAGTCCGCTACGAGGAGATCATGGGTGCGGGAAATTCCAGCACCCGGTGGCGGATCAGGTATGTGGTTCCGCCACCGACCACGCCTCGGCCGCAGAGGATAGGGAAAGCGGCGCACCGTAATACCGGCATTCCTCTTCCTCTGCGGCCCCACCAATGCCGCTTCCGCGGAACGGCCCCGCCAAGTTCGCAGGGGGTAGGGAGAGTGGCGCACCGTTATACCAACACGCCTCTCCCCCTGCGATCCCGCCTCGGCCGCAGAAGATAAGGAGGTACTCCTTTTCTGCTGCGGTCCCTGCCCAACGCATCCTAAGCGGGCAATGCACAGCCCGCTAGGAGCGCTCTCCTCGGGCCAGCCAGCAGGCCCCACACAAGCCGGCCCTGGGTGCCTCTTAGCTTCGCCGTGGGTTGCAGTCCACGGTTACTAAGCCCCCCCGCCCCGACAAGGCGGGCACCCTCGAGGGGGGATCGACACTATACCTCGTTCTAGTTAAATTTTGATTTTTATTGGACTAATCTTACATGGAAAAGGGTAAAGATCCTTATATGTATACCTAATTAAAGTAACGGTCGTGTTTTTGGTCGTCGTCACTCGTTGGGAATTACCTACCTACTTTCCGCACTTGTATCATAAATAACTATTACTCATTGAATATGTAGAAGTGTACCTATTCATGTATTGTATCTTGTACTTTTTTGATTTATGTATGTCTTTAAATGTTTTTTCTTCATTGCGTTCTTTATGCGGTAATAATAATAGACGTCGTCATCGGACAATCATGTATGAAAAATTTCCCTCTGGACGATTAATTTTCAATTGTAAGAGTTACACACAGCGATTTTTGCAGGAACACGAACGCGCCGCGACACTAGCCATAGTCAATGTCAAAATGTTACCGTGTGTAACTTTTACAGTTGAAAATGAATCGTCCAGAGGGTAATTTTTCATACATTGTCCGATGATGACGTCTCCAACAAAGAAACCCATCTATTTTCGAATAGCACGTAGCACAGTAATAACCGGCGATTTACAAACATTCTCATCTCGAGAAGGATTGTCTAAATGACCACCATTACCGCGAGGTGTGCGATGATGTATGTGGGAAACCTTTCCTCATATCGACTGATTACTTCGTCAACCTCGTATTTTAAACTATTGTGTAGCGAAATCAATCTTATTGTGAACGAAGCAAAGTTTACTTTTGGTAATTTGTACAAGAAATATAAGATAGGCCTGAAGTAAGATGAAGATATCCCTTTAGTATTTTTGTAGTATATGGCGATACGGGCGGGACACGTAGCGCGCGCGACTGATGCATGTGCATGTACCTGAAAGCTACATTTTTATTAACTCATACTTATTTACATTCATGATTTATTGTATAATTAAAATTGCTAGTTTTTAGATTAATAATAAATTGAATGCTATTAATAATTTATTGCAAATGTTATAATTTTATAAATTGAATGATGTATCTGTTTTATATTACTTGGAATAAATGGCGATACGGAAGCCAGGGCACCTGTCTAGCTAGCATGATTGCATGTATGTCGAACTTAAAGCACCCATCCTTCTCGCACTTATATACCTGCTAGGAAGGGACAAATTCTTTATATCGACGTAAAACATAATAGCTGGCTAGGGGCAGTTAAAATAAAGAATTTAACCCTTATAAGTACGGGGGGATGTTATTTCCCACTTCGTCTGTTCGTATTAAAATCGCATGTATTTTTAAACGGCAACACATTATGAAACATACAGTTTGACACTTCATGTAAGTATTAGACTTCAATCAATCAATCAATCTTTTTACCCGACTGCGCGACGCAAAGGAGGGTAATGTGTTTATCAGCCTATATTTTGCTATGGCCCCATCGGTGTTGTCGATGATTCGGCCAACGTCAAGGTTTGAAAAGGCAAATATTTTTTAATAATCTTATTTCGCTGGCAACAACCTTCACTCAAACTTCATCTGTCACCACACGTCAATGTCAAAGTCAAAGGTAGTGAAAAATTCGTAATAAACGGCGTTTCGGTATGATGCGTGTCCGGATTCATCAAAAAATTTCTGGTAAGAAGGTTTTAATGGCAGTTATGTAAAATAAAGTGTATATTGTTGTTTAGTAAAAAGAATGCTATCTGAAACCATTGTTTTGTCCAACTAAAAGTCATCTGAAGTTGTAGAGTCCAAATGGGAAAATAAATTCAGTTAGTCAGTTACAAACTTGAAAAAACGTCGCAAACTTCTCGTGAATGTATAATTGTAATATAAATACAATATAATAACGCGTTTTGAGGTCCGTTTAAGTAAAATAAATAGTAGTTATATATATATATATATATATATATATATATATATCGATACCTTTAGACTCAAAGGGCGTAAACGCCAAAATGCTACTTTTCAGGAGAGCCAAAAAACTATTTTTATTTTTATTTTTTAATCATAACTTTTTTGTTTTGAGACTGCGTGCGTTCATTTTTGGACCAAATACTTATATTTCGAAGTCAAACAGTATGGTTATAAGTCACTTAGAATATCTCAGTAAATAAAGAAAATAGGTGTGTTATACGCCCATAAAATTTTAAAAGAATGGTGTATACGATCTGAAATATTACATTGTGTGTAAAATGTGTGGGGTGTATAGGTCACAAACTCATCCATTTTTGCAAAAATGAGACGTATAAGATGACTGATAATGATGACTGGAGGCGTATATAGTTATTATTTACAAAAATTAGGGTTTACAGGGCAAAACCAATACTGTTTTTTTGTGAAACAAGGGCGTACTATGACAGTCACTAGAAAAGATAAAATTAGTATTCATAATCATGGTTTTATTCTACATTGAAATTAAGCCTTAGTCATGATGATTCATAGCAAAATAACCTTAATATTATGTTAATAACAACTTGCAATAAAGTAGTGGACCATCATAATATCAAACCTTATTTTAAAGTTGCGCAAAGCTCGATAAGATAAAATTGAGGATTTTTTTACTTGAAACTGAAACAGGAAGAATAACAAACAACAATTAATAATCTTAAACTCTTTATTAACATAATGAGTATTATGATATTTATGGCACTAATCAAAGCCTTATCTGTGCCTCAGCATAATATATAGCACTTATAAGTGCAATATGTTTGAAGTAGGTACCTAAGAGTTAGGCAATTGAGGCATTGCCAATTTTTCTATACTCGTAGTCACTCTTTTTCCTACCTTGTTTTAATTATAATCAATCTTTGGAATCATAAAACAATCCTTAATTTCAACAAAACTAAAACAAATCCTACTTAATTAAATTATCATATAAGTCTTTACAATGACATTATTAAAGACTGAATTTTAGGAACAAATTACTTAGTGATGCTCATTATGTTGGGAGCATAATAATATTTGAAAAGAAAGAAAAATAAGTACAATTCAACAATCATAGAAATACAGATTTAAAAGAATAGTATTTTTAAAAACAACAAAATTAATTTGATGCACTAATTTTCACTGACTTCTTTGTCTTCCTCGTCATCACTGTGAGGGAAAAAATCACAAACGGTTTCTTCATGAGGAATTTGACGATACTCGTTGTGATACGTTTTTGGGATTGTACCGTTATCACATAGTCTCACGAGGTCTTTGTATTTGGCCACAGATATAGGTAATTTCGTATAATAGGCACGTTTAACTAGAGATCTGGGAATTTCTTGCTGTGTGCCATCAACCAATTCAACATTATCTTGTGTGTTCTCTGTGCTTGCCTTTGCTTTTCCCTTTCCCTTCCCTTTTCCCTTGCCCTTGCCTTTGTTTTTCACTTTTTCTTGTCTATTTCCTTTAAGTTGTCTTGTGTTTGGACCGCCTTCATTCAATACTATTCTAATTTCCTCTGCTTCTTCAATCATAGAGTATTTAAGTCTAACTTGATCCGGATACTTTTTCTTAAAAGTGGCAGTTCTGATCTGTTGGATTCGCACTTGTTTCAAAAGTGAAGGGCTGAATGCTTCTTGAGCAAGATCTTCAAAATTCAGAAAGTCGGTGTGGTCAAGGACTTCTACTTTGTAGGGTCGTGGGTTCTTTCGGGCGGACTGGAAATATGTGGGCCATTGAGACGGACTCCAAACGATTAATCTTCTAACTTCTCTTTCTATTACAGCATGCACCGAATCAACTGGCATGTACGTATGCCCCGGCAACAAATAATTGATTTGAATAACTTTCAAATTATTTGACGTTTTTAAAAACATATTGAGTGCAGCTAATACGGTTTTGTTTTTGTTTTGGCCGCTACATGAATCGCAGTATAAGAGCAAAGTTTTTACACCTCTTCTATCCACGTCTGTTAGGTACTTCAGCAAACAAGTAGCAATTTCATTACTCCCACGATTGCCATCGCTTTCGCCCCAGGTATAACAAAAGACATCCTGGGTTCCGCTTTCGTAGAATGTAAGATTGTACACAGCATATTTACGGGAGTAATAGAGGAGCATGCTCTCTCCATATGGTGTATTTAAAACCTTTTGTAAGTCGAAAGATGTTGTAATGGTATCATTCGATAACTTTATATTTTGATGAGATTTAAACCTTCGATATGTTGCATTTTTTTCTTCTAGATGTGCTTGAAGTTTTTTAGTTTTAGCGGCTTGTTCTTTACTTTCTTCCTTGCTTTCGTCGTTATTATCTTTGTCGCTGTTTTTTTTGTTATTTTCAAAATCTGTACAAACTTTACATTTATCTTTCTTTGGGATATGAATGCTAATGTTGTATTCATTGAACATTTGTCTAAAAATGGGTTCACTAACGGGTAAGTTGCCTTTGTTTTTACAATCTGCTAAGTACTTACGATAAATGTTCATCGTGCTCTTATACTCCTGAGGTAGATACATACGGTCAGTTTTTGGTCGATTGTAATGAGAAGGTAAAACAGGCAATTTCTCTATAAATTCGGTCACATGCTGTTTAATTACTTCAGAGTACTTTTGCGGCACATTTGGCTTTCGCATGTCTTGTTTGGCCATATCTTCTTCTGAGTTCTGAATCGTATATGTAATATATTTCTGAGTTATGTCCAGGGTATTTATGATAAATTTTTGACACACTTTTCTGTGGTCTTCTCCGTCATTGATAAAGTATTCGTATGTTGCAGTTCTTCGACTTTCCGGTGTATTTGTTCTTTTCCTTTTTATGGGGACTCTTTGGACGCATCGAAGAATCCAGTCACGCCTACGTTGACTGTCTAGTCCCCAGAAGTGGTTAAACAAAGAGTTTCTTCTGTCTTCCGCTATTTGAAAGCAATTTTTCATGCATTTACCTTCGACGCACGGGTTTGCTCTTATTTTTTTCTCTTCTACAGTAACACCTGTCTTTGTTTCGTAAGCTTTTCCTTCAGTCTTGTTTTTCTTTCGTAATTTATTTACATTGCAGCGTTTTTTTTTCTTTTTAATTAAAGTGGCAGCTTCCTTGTCAATAACTTGTTCATCGGTAATCTTTACTGTCTTTGTTTTTTTCTTTCTTTTTTTCTTTTTGCTATCTTCGCTGGATACATCAGATTCACGATTTGACCATTCATCAGAACTGCCAGGTGAAAAGTCCTCCTGCTCATCTTCTGACATGTAGTCAATGTGGGCTTTATTTACTGATTTTCTGAAGAACCTTTTTCTTCCTTTAGGTGTATCGAAAGAGGTTCCGGGTTCCTCAGAACAAGCTCCTAGCATACTTTCTTTTATTTCGGGTGAAACATATGATGCAACATTTGTTGCGACACCGTGAAGATTGGTGATTTGTGATGTTGTTTCGCTCGTTTCAGTTTGCAGGCGCTGAGAATCGGAGAGTATCTCGATTTCCGACTTGGTTAACAAATTAATCGTTTCTGGTGATCGAAAGATTGAAGTATTTTGTTGTTTTTCATTTACCGTTTCATTTAAACTTGTTGACGATGCGACAGTGATGGGTGGAGGTATAATTACCTCAGAAATTATTTGAATATTTGGTTTTGATGGGTTCTGTAGTACGCCAAAACTGTTATCAACTTTATGGGGACTTCCGAAAAATGGATGTGCCAGCGGTAAATTAAACGTTGATGTACTGCAACTATCATTACTGTTATCGCTAGATTCAACTACTCGGTTTTGAACCCAATCATTATGATGGTAGTCATTTTCTATTTCGCTGTCTTCTACTACATCACTGCTGTAACTATGTAAAGAAGATTCTTGCTTGGCACGCGTATTGGCCGTATTTGGGGCTTGTCCTTTTTGGTCATTTTTTGTCGTAGATGAGCTAAAAATAAAAATAAATAATAAAGAACTAATAATAAATACACAAGTTGACAGAAGATCTGTTTGTTATTTTTTAAAACTGAATTGGAAGGGAAAGTTTTTTACTTCTTTGGAGTCATATACGTTAATGTATAACAAAAAAAGTGTAATAAGTTGAAAATTTATAATAACCAGAATGAAAATATTCGGTCAATTTATTAGTACGTTCGTAATGTTTACTTGAAAACTTTGTCAACAAAATATTTTTACGCGGGGCGTATAATCCGAAATAGTTTGGTATCATGGGGCGTATAAGCCAAAACAAGTTCGTATCGCGGGGCATATAAGACAATATGTTATAATACTTATAATAATATAGGGGTATAAGGTATTTTTTTTATAAAGCGCATTGCATACGTCAAATTTATAGTAATAAATTAAAATACTAAGGAAATACGCCCCAATAACCTAACCTAAGTAACTGTAAAAAACATTAACCCGTTTGAATTCTAAACACGAGTTATAATTATATTATAATTATTTATGTTATTTAAGAATGTCCCCGTACTTATCTACAATACTAGTACTTATTACATGATCTATGAAATTATTAGCTGAATTATTTAAAATAATATTCTACATACGGCAAATTAAATAACTTTCTTTTGATATCGCAATTATAATCTATCAATTGCTCGAATTTACCTATCTTTTCATGATATAATTTACTACTGAGGATAATACTGACTATTCAAAACAAAAATTATCTTTCGTATAAACAATATTTAACAACGCAAGTGCTCATAATTTCCTATAAGTACGAGTAGGTAATAGGGAAGCGTTTTGGCTTTAAAACATAAACATATGAAATAGTTACAGGAAAGATGCAAACCTAATTGCTCTGTATTATTCCTGTAATTAAATGATACCATAATAAAAGAAGACTCAAAGTAATGTTTATAGAGACTATACCACGATACAATAATTGTTAACAACGCATAGTAATTCTTTTTATCCAGAAATATTATTCTTAAATATCAATGTTATTATTAATTGTTTTTAATTAGTTATATAGCTTCAAACTACTTATTATATAAACGCAACAGCCCACGTTGCATTGTTAAATTAGATACTAAAACCTACATTATTAATTACACGGAGCAAAAATTATGTAATGTATTTATAACTAAACATACTTACCTCAAAATGTTTGAACGACGATGGGCAGCCAGCGAAGCTAATTGTTCCCGTCGACGTTTTAAGGCATCCAGTTTATTAGTATGTTGGAGATTTTCCATTTTCACATACTTAAATTGCAATTTCCGAAATAAATTACACACACTTTAAACAGAAAAAAATGGCACGTGGTGTTTCTTCACTTGTTTACTAACAATTAAAAGCCGGCCGGCGGCCAGCGCCTGTCATCAAAGGCTGTACCTGTTACTATTGCTCTATCTTACTCGCACACATAGCGTTATAGCGGAGGTGCAAGAGACAACTATCGAACACTCAAGTTCTAACGAGCTGGCGGCGTGGCGGCGAGTGACGTAGGAGTCATATTTCGATCCCTAAACATAACTTTTGCTCATAAGACTATTGCTAGTATATTTTAATATACTAATTTCTTGGTCTTAAAACACTCCGATAAAACAGCTAACGTATTATAGGCCATGGCCTGATATTAAAAGATAACGCCAGTTGGGGCGTATAGGTCATCTTATATTTCATTACTAAATATTAGGGTCGTATGCGCCAAATTTGGTTTAATAGGTTAAATATGACCTAAATTATTCAGCACAAATGCTTCGTCGTATGAGTCAAATTTACTTTTATACGAAAACATTAAGGGCTTATGACCAATTTTATAATAACGTCTTAGTTATACGACCTCTTAGTTTTTTGATCATTACACATATTACCCAAATAGTCACTAATTAAATTTAAAACATGTAATACGCCCCAGGCTTTAAAAAAAAACGAAAAATCTGTCTAAAACACGTGGGTCGTATTTGCCATAAATTTGCGAATTTCGCAGTTTTAACTACACAGATCGATAGAGAAAAAAAAACTGAATACAACTGCATCAAAAAGTCATTTTGGCCAAAATGGCGTTTACGCCCTTTGAGTCTAAAGGTGTCGATATATATATCGTGATATTATGCTGTTGTAAAATATTATAAAATATGTTTCAGCTTTATATATTTTTTTAATAATGGAGTACAAAAAAAAGAGCTTTTATTATTACTTTTCCATTGAATAGAATTATCCTACGATATTTAACGGTTGTTCTGTTTTAATAGTATTATAATTTTTTTGTTAGTTACGAATTTACCTGTTTTATTTTAATCGTCGTTTTAAAAAATAAGGAAAAACAAAAAGAAACAATAAAAAAAAATAAAAAAATTAAATAATATAGACTACCTAACTTCAATTGTCGACCGATTTTTTAGACGTGATTTTCTAATAAAGGGAACTAATTTCCCACCAGAAATCATCCCCTTCCAGTTACCCCCTTCCATTTTTCTATATATCCTTCAATCTTACATTTAAATCGACCTCAGTTTCTAATTTCCATAAAATTAATGTTCTGTCCTAATAAGGGTTATCAGAATAGCTTAAAAAAGAATTCGTTTAAGTCGAAAAATATTTTGTGCCATGATATTGACAAATGTTCTTCGGCTTTTCACACTTCTGTACATTTCGCGATTGCTAGATTGCCGAGCAATAAAGATTGACAGTCCAGTTACGGCAAAATAAAAGACAACGTAAAGTGTCATTTAAACGGCTCTCAAAAGCGAGTCACGACATATTGTTTGACTCCAACCAAATGCGAACTCACAAAAATATTCAAAAACGTCACACTTATTATTTTGTTTATTTTAAAAACTTGCCGGGTTGGGCGTCATATTCCTGCAATCTGATATATTCTTTGAAGTACCGCTTTAGGTGATTAATGTAGGTACAATTAAATACCTATAGATAAATAATTTACTTTAAAAATAAAGTTCAAACCGACTTCAATTCCGTACTCCGCCAAGTAACATGAACTGCTCTCCGAGTGCAAAAAACAGAAAAAAGTAATTTGAAGAGTTTTCTCTATTTCTCCAAGATTCAACTATCAGATCCTGGCTTGATGTTCATGGGAAAGTAATTTGAAGAGTTTTCTCTATTTCTCCAAGATCCAACTATCAGATCCTGGCTTGATGTTCATGGGAAAGTAATTTGAAGAGTTTTCTCTATTTCTCCAAGATCCAACTATCAGATCCTGGCTTGATGTTCATGGGACCGCCTGGGATGGTTTCAAACAAAAAAAAAAGCAAATTGGTCCAGGCGTCTTCGTGTAATCGGGGAACATACATAAAAAAGATTACGATGAATTCAGAACCTCCTATCTTTTTGAAGTCGGTTTGTCCATAAAAAGTGACGTCACATGCATTTTAACAGAGCGTTTTTGAAAAAACTGTTTTGACTGTCAATCAACATCTCTATTCAGTATGTACATATTATGGTATAATGCCTATAATGTAAACATAACACACTGCCAGCAAAATGTACGCGCAGCAATAAAACATTAAACGATGTAAAAAATCTGATTTGGAAGCCGGTGCCGAGACGAGTTTGTAATCCGGCCGCGCGGATGAGCTGGGCTTAAATTTAAAACTGCTCCGGATCCGCGTCGACTGCGGGATACATTCACATTTATTCCGATTTTACGTATTTATAAGTCTAGTAAGTTAGTAGGAATGTAGCTACTTACCCGTAACTATCAAAATGAAGTTTAACACGATAGCGAAAAAGGCGAAAAATCTGAAGTGGACTGTATCAAAATTGAGGCCCGCGCAATCGCTGTAATTTTACAGGATAAACGTTAGAGTCTGAATGGATTGCGTCTCGGCTTACCTGTAGATCTTTAAAGCGAGGCTCAGCATCCCAGTGATGGCACTTCCTAAGGCTAAGCCCAGCGCTGGATCCAAATAAGCAGTAGGTACCCTCGGTCCTGCCACATTCAGATGCACACACACAGGTAAGCTTGCCGAACCGCAATCTTGATCGAAATGTTGTTGATAGAAGGTAAATGAGTGATTGCCTTGACCCGAGAATAAGCTCGTAATAATAGAAACCAAACAACTAGAGAATCCAATGAAAATTCTCCTTCTTCGTCGTTTTCGCTCTTGACTCTCGATCGTGGTCATCACTTCAGGTGTTGGTAGCAAGCTTCATAACACGCTGCCTTCCTCTCAGGCAGTCGTCTTTCTAATGCTTGCGTGTAGTGGTGCATCTACTGCAGCTTTAATCTGGTCTGTCCATCTCATCGGTGACCTGGCTTGCGGTCTGGTGCGCTATCCCTTTCCCTGGATCACAAATCGTTCGATAGCTATGTCTCCTCGATGACATATGTGCGCGAATAACATCAGGATGCGAGACTGCACAATGGGCGAGACGCTGCTTGATTTCGAGTTCCTGGAGTATGGACTGATAAAAATCTCCCTTCAATCGTACAATCTTGACAGAGTGGTTTCATGATGATGCACTGTGAATAAAGCAGCCCTCGCGATGCGCCTCCATTTGTTACAGTCTTCAGCGTCACGGGAACGTTGGACTATGATGGTTTATGACGTAGTTTTTATCAAATCTGTCCAGCGCGTAGGAGAACGATCGCGTGATCGCTTTTCAAAGAAAATTAGGTATTTTTAGGGTTCCGTACCTCAAACGGAAAAAGACGGAACCCTTATAGGATCACTCGTGCGTCTGTCTGTCCGTCTGTCACAGCCGATTTGCTCCGAAACTACTGGACCGATTGAGTTGAAATTTAGTCAACATATGTAAATTGGTGACCCAAAGATGGACGCGTAAAGTAAATTAATTAATTCTGTACAAGGGGTCCACTTTGGTGGTTAAACTGTAAAATTTAAAAAAAAAGTTTCGCAAACTGTATTGTGTGACATATGAAATGAAAGGAGTTGTAAGCATCTCACATATATATCCTTTATAATTTTAGCAAAAACAGATTTGAAGTAATTGACCACCCCCCCCCCCCCCATCAACTCCGAAACTACTAGGCTAAAAATTCTGATAAAAATATGGATAATAGTTCCTTGCGTAAAGATTGCAGGAAAACCTATATAAGAAGTTTGGGTATTCAAAGTAACGGGAAAATTCTCAATATTTTTGTGTATTATTTACGGAACCCGCAACACGGACTTGTCCGGTTTTTTTTTTACTTTTAACTCCCGACGCCAACTACGAGGGTTATAACCGCTCGCTTGATCTCGAAATTTAAACGGTAGCCTAAATTGCTATTAAAAACCGCCTATATTCCGCTACTACACTTGCCACAGTCGATGGCAGCTCTGGTTGATGTCAGAAGCAAGTGAGTGGCTATGTTTAACATGTGTACCTGTGTGTGTATTTGTGTATCCGTCTGTAATATCGTAGCTCCCAAGCGCAAGAACCGATTTAAGCGTGGTTTTTTACGGTTTACGGAAAATTGTAAAAACCCTTATAGTTTCGTCATGTCTGTTTGTCCATAAGTCACAAGCATTTTACTCAAAAACGAGAAGAAATAATTATGTTTAAAATTTGGAATATTTGTATTAAGATAAAAATAGTATACAATAAATAACAAACAAATTAACTACTAAAATTACTAAAACTAACTTAACCTATGGGGCCTACACTATATTTACATATATCCCCTAAATCAATGCCACTTGCTGGTAGGGTGCTCATAAGGCTGGCTGCATTTCCTCGCTGAATGGCAATGCCAATGCGTTGAGCGAGGAACGAGCCAGCCTTATGGTCACCAGTGGCGCGTATGAGCATTTTTGAGATCGTATTGAATTTTTCGTTGTATTTAGTAAGCCGCTACAGTTTTGAGCATTCAAATGACAAAAAAATACAATTTAGGTGAGCTCCATACATATGTAAGAAGAAAAACGAGAAAAAAATGTTAACATGGCTTATGAATAATAAAAACCGGACAAGTGCGAGTTCAACTCGCGTAGTGAGGGTTCCGTACCTATATAATCTAAATTCCATAAGTGTTTTTGAATACTCAAACTTCTTATAGGTTTTCCTGTAATCTTTAGGCAAGGAACTATTTTCCATATCTCGTTCAGAATTTTAATCCTAGTAGTTTCGGAGATAAGGGGGAATGGTCAATTTTCGTCTTTTTGCCTAAATTACTTCAAATCTATTTGTGCTAAAATTATAAAAAAAAGATCAGACATGCTTACAGCAACCCCTTTCATTTGATATGTCATACAATACAGTTTGCTAAACTTTTTTTTTTATTTTCCAGTTTTCCCTTCTAAAAGTGGCCCCTTTGTTCAGAATTCATTAATTTACTTTACGTGTCCATCTTTGGGTCACCAATTTACGTATGTGTACCAAATTTCAACTCAATCGGTCCAGTAGTTTCGGAGCAAATCGGCTGTGACAGACGGACAGACAGACAACCGAGTGATCCTATAAGGGTTCCGTTTTTTCCTTTTGAGGTACTGGAACCCTAAAAATGACAGTTGTATCTACCTAACGCGCGTTCAAAACGTTACGTGATTACCAGGTCATAAAAAATATTTGAATTTCGAGAAACGGAATTAAAATAAAATATTTATATCATTATTGATTCTGCTCCTAAAATTTAACAAGATTCGATTGAGAAAAGTGACCTGTAGACGAAAACAACTGGACAGCGGGACATCCGGACATACGAACGAATTTCGGCCCAAGCTGAAACAGAGATCTTCGTTCGCTTCGTTCCCTCGTTTATTTAAGTACCTACCCCACAGTCTATTTATTTAAATTCGATGATTGAAAAAAGTCTTAATGTGAATCAGCTCCAGCATTAAGTCTTAATTGGACCAATAAAAATGCCAACGCAGCAGCTCGGAATCTTGCTACGGACTTGCCTGATTGAGCCGCAAACCACAATCACTCGGACCGCAGCCATCGACGAACGTCTGACCATTTAATTGGTGGTTTATCGATTTGAAAGCTGCCCAAAATTACTCGAGCCCGGTTTATTGCAGCCATGTGATTGGATAACGAGAATTGTAAAAGTTTATTTATAATTGATAATGATGCTTGTATTGCATTTGATTGGATGGTTTTGGTAGAACTGTTGATGGGTGGTTCTCTAAAATTTGGCAAAATTTTTGACTAATTTTGACCGAATTGGTTTTAAATGTTGCAACCTACGACAGTAAGTAAGACTCAAATGGGCCAATATCACTTTGGCGGGTATTTAAAGAGACATTTATGAATTTTTGAATTTGTGTCGTGTTCCCTAGACTGACGCTGCCTATATTTTCTTCAAAATAATCATGTGTGTCAAATCACATTTATATGGACAAACAAAAAAAAAGGTCCCTTATCCAAAAGGGCCATCATATTTAGGGAGAAATCTGCTCTTTCAAATTCATTGTGCTAGGGACTGACGCCAAACATAGTGTCCTCAATAAAATCGTGTAACTAGTTTTTGTAAAAGAACATTGACAAAATTTAAAAAAGTAATGAAAAATGTAAACTCCACTGGCACTACTGGAAAGAAACTACCGGTGGCTTTGGTTTACCAATAATTATAGTATTACTCATTTACCAAATTGTTCTTACGTTTTTTATGATGACCTTTGTGTCAATGATTCAATAACAAAAATATGATGTTTCGCAAGAGGTAACAAAACATGATGTTTCATAAAGATATAGATTTTTGAAGTAGGGCTCACCGGAACGTTACCTCGCTCGTATTCGGAGGACAACTGGGGATTTACCTCTACCTTACAAAATACCGCAGACATCATTTACAATGCTATACTTGCTCAGTAGGTATGTGATGTTATAATAGTGTAGTGAGTTAGGTATAGTGCACTGTGTTTAGAGTGAGACACCTGCATTTTGTCCATAGCCGTGAACACAACGAGTCCCCATATCAATAAAGGATAGTGTCAGACCGAAACATGTGTTTTGTCGAAACCGAAACCGATGGCTTTGGCTCTAGTTTCGGCCGAAACCGAAATATATTTATTTATTATTGTTTATTTTATTTGAAGACATAATTTTACCCCGAGTACCAGGTTACTCGAAGTACCAGGTTTTTTTGGCCGATACCTAAACTACGGCCGAAACATGATTTTTAGGCCGAAACTGGCCGAAACCGAAACCGAATCTTCGGTCGGACACTAAAAAGGGTCGACGCGCGTGTGACTAATCAGGAGTCCCCAGCGTCCATAGGCTACGATGTCTTCTTACCATCAAGCAGGGAGTATGTTTTGCTGTACGTCGTACGTAGGTAGTCATAGCGTTAGTCTCGAATAGTTTTAGCAACTTTTTTAAATACCAACTGGGTCATTGACAGTCAAAAAAAAAGAAAACATCGGCTTTTCTGTAGTCAGTGGCTTATGTTTAGTTAAAATTCTAATGTTTTTATCGCATATAACTTATAGAAGATGTTTCGTTTATGCGGATTCAGAGTTCAACCAAAAGTTTGGCTTCAAAGCCCGTAACTTTGGCAATGTCCACGGAAGTGACGTAAACCTAAATCTGACAATGACCCAACTAAGAGTACCTATGTACAGTCACCATCAGATATATCGGAGCGGCCAAAGAGCTCACAAATATCTGAACACGTCTCTAATGCCAAGGCATTATCACAACATGTCTTTATTGTCAAGACAATAGAGACATGTTCAGATATTTGTGAGCTCTTTGGCCGCTCCAATATATCTGATGGCGACTGTACCTACTAGTAGGCTCTGTGATTAAATATATTTTTTTAATATCTAAAACTGAATAGACAAAGAATCTATACTAATATTATAAATGCGAATGTGTGTCTGTCTATCTGTCTGTCTGTTACCTCTTCACGCTTAAACCGCTGAACCTATTTGGATGAAATGTATAGAGATAGTTTGAATCCCGGGGAAGGACATAGGATAGTTTTTATCCCGGAAATATTCCTCTAAGGGGGTGAGATGGGGGGGTAAACGTTTATATGGAGCTACGATATAAACTACTTCCACGCGGACAGAGTCGCGGGCAGAAGCTAGTCCTATATAATTATTGAACCTGCTCACAAAATCCCACGAGAATCGGTTGATAAATACGACCTGAAGAGGTGAACAGCCGGACAGACGCCGGACATACGAAATAATTTTTGCCCAAGCTGAAACGAAGAGCTTCGTTCGCTTCGCTCGCTCGTTCAATTAACACATTTAGGTATATGAATAATGTGTGAAGTATTTTTAGTTTTATACTTATTTATCTGTTTTTAAAACGTAGATCTTACGATTCGCTTAAAAAAATCTTATTTCATCGATGGATATTATTCACATTCGTTAACATTTCACTTAATCTAATCTTTATATTCGTTCTCTTTGTATAACAAGAAGTAGTTTTAGAGCCAATAAGCAAGTGAAATTGAAATATTTTTCGAAAAACCCTACCACGATTAAGAGGTATCCAACAACCACCTCATTAATGTCGAAATCCGTCAAACGGTTTAGGCTGCAGGGCGTGCCAAAAAATAAGACATACACACATAAGAATAAGAATAATTTATTAGACAATCAAGCACATGATTACAAATTATACATACATTATCCGTTGGGCTCCAAGCTAGGCTGAGCCTGTATCTTGGGACCCACTGAGTCGTTAACAAAACACTTAGCATCGCGTTCCAAGGAACACGACATGAACGTAACTAAAGGAAAATTAAATTATTAAATAACTATAACATGATGGAACTATTAAATTATGAATTAAATGAATTATGAATTATGAATTACAGGGAACACATGGACACATACATACATAAATACGCTCGAAAAACATAATCCTCCTCTCCTTCGGCAGTCGGGTAATAAACAGAGTTTACAAGGTACCAAGCATGAAACTAGATACACTTAAGTAGGTGCACTATACAGCCAGTCACGGTCTTATTACGTGATATACGTACTTCAACACACATCTAACAAACCCACTAACAAAAACAAATATAAACTATTACGGAGCAACGTCTACCGCATATCCGAGCTCTTTCAGCGGGGAAAGAAAATAAACAGTCGCGGTGCTTACAGACATTAAGTTTCAAGTGCACAGAGAAGCCACTACTAAGGTCAGCGGCATAGGAATTAATCCTTTCGTTTGTTATAAGATATTCTGGGTATTGTGTTCATTATTTTTATCAACACCACACCGAAACAACATCTGCTGTAACACGTATAAGCAAATAAATATATTTCAGCAAATGGAACTTCAATCAATCGTCTTCAATTAGGCATGTTTAGTTATGTGAGATGTATTTTGTTTTGGAATAAATTCTCATATATGAATACTAAATATTACTATACACACCCTTTTCAATCAAGAAAATTGAAGAACCTCAGTGCTTAATGACAATAAGGAACAGAAAATTAAATATTTAATTTTCCTTCACGGTACATGGATTACAAATTGTGTGTTTTTATCTAGGATACCGCAGCAAGTAAACAACCAAAGTACTCAATCATCTGTACGGACTCGTTTATAAACCTATTAAGTCGAAGTTAACTTTCTAATACTTCGTAAGTCAAGAAAGCAAATCCACTGCCAATAGTAGTGGCTGAGTTTCTTTCTATGTCGTCTCGTAAGAAATTTGTGCCGGCAACGCCAGACCGCACCTGGTGCTTTTTACCTGCGCCTCAAACGTGACCCTGGTCCTCGGATGCCATTTAAAATCCTTTTAGTATAAAGATTTTCTTAACTACCAGTGCCAGTGTTAGATAGTTGGAGAGAAAGGTTAGCGATATTGATCAATTTTTTTTTCCTTTTCATCAATATCAGTTTTTAAATCACTTTTCAGTTAGGTAATAAAAGTATTTTTGATGAAGAGTAAGTAATCGAAAATGATTAAGCTTCCGTGCGTGATAGATTTATGTGTGAAATCCCTGTAAGTATGTATTAAATATAATTCTTATAAATATTTAAGTTTCATTATAAATCAGCACTTCTGTTGCTACAACAAGTATACAATGAACTTAAAGAGAAGGAAATAACATGTTTTCGATCTTTAGCACGCTATTCTATATAAGGACATCGCTTTCGTTCCAGGTCTTTCTTATAGACAGACAGATAGTCTTGAAAGACAGACACATGAGAGTGGATATTTATTTAATAATTTTATTTATTTATTTGCTTCAGGCAACAAGGCCCATATTTACAAATACCTTACAGTGTAACATGGGTCGTTCTTCTTTTTTACCTACAATATATCGTCATTTTTCTGTTTTTTGCGTTCTTCAACTATTGATAATCATGGTTTTAATGTTTGATTTTAATAAACGTTGCATGTATCTTTTATACTAATTAATGATTCTTTCCGTGGCGATAATGTTTTTTTCTTTATGGTAGTTTTTCAGGTAATATTGTGACAGAGTGGCCGTTTTCAGCAGATACCACATTTTGGATTACCACTCTGTCACGCGATTCTATGAAAAACAAACTTATAAAAAAATAACTGGATAGAGAAAGTGAAAGACTATTTAGTACTAATAGATTAATAAAATGTATGGACGTACATTCAAACACTAAAACATTAATAACCAATACTCTAACTAATGACGTATGGTAAAATGAGGACAAGCAATTGTAGGTAAAAAAGAAGAGTGACCCACATACATATGAATATACGAACTTAATATAACTAACATATCACAATAACACGTTAAGAAGGCGGCGTGCGGCGAAAGTTCTGAGTGTCAAATAGCCCTAGCCCTATGACATGCCAGGGATATGCCAATATTAAATTACAAATTCGGTCAGGTTATTTCTCCCTTAGTGATAATTTTAATTAGCTATGGACATCGCATGAAAGGATCCCATGATGTATATAATGACTATTAATTGCAACAAAGCAGACATAGACCATTTATAATCGCTTTGTATCCAGTATACTGTCAAGCATATATTAATAACATTTCCGACGCTGTTCCGCGAACACTAGAGAATTAAATATTTAACTTATTTTCCCTTCCGCGAAAAAACCTTTTCAGGATATTAACGCACAATTTCTATACAAACAAAACACAAAGTCTGATCTTGGACTATTATCTCGCAGAAACTCTTGTTGGTTGTTCCGAGCAAGGAATAGACGCAGTGTCTGAAAAAGCAATTTAAACTGTTCCCCAGTTCAACAGTGGCGCAAGTTTAGAGTTCTTAACGGTTGAAAAAAAAACACTCGTTTGTCTGAATGTTGTAAGGCCGGCCAGCTTTGATGAATTTTGAAGCGAATTGTAACATCTCAATGTTTAAGTAACTTATTACGTGATATACGTACTAGTACGAATTGATGTCACTTTATCATTTGATATGATGATAATGCAAGGCCAAAAGGTATGCATTTCTTTCATAAAATACCTAGTAGAACATCATAATTCGTTTGCATTTACGTTTACATTACATCGATAGCCCTCCGAATTGCTAAACTGATTGGCAGTGGGCGGGGCACATTGCACGCAGAACCGATAACCGCTGGGGCAGAAAGCTCTCGAGTGGCGACCACGTACCGAAAGCGTGGGTAGACAAGGAGGACTGATGACCTGGTAAAGGTCACGGGAGTCCGCTGGATGCGGGTGGCGCAGGGCCGATCACTTTGGCACTCTTTGGGGGAGGCGTATGTCCAGCAGTGAACGTCTTTCAGCTGATATAATGATGATGATAACTTGTTCGTTTGGTGTTTGATACTATTAATATTAGTAGACAATGGCTATAAAAAGTAGCGGAGAGCACTTGTGACTTCCACCACCCATTATGCTAGTAGGTACCTACAGTGTGACACAAAGAAAGTGAACCTAACTTCAGTTTACCGAATAAATCTCGCAGCTCTCCCGAGTAAACTGTAAACTTAAAATAACTTTCTTTGCTATTTCAAATTCAATTCTGGTGTTTTGAAATTCAAGAATTTCAATTTGGAATTCACTCTTTGCCATTACGTAAGTCGCAGCAGGAGCGCTGCATTTGAGTGAGATTAGGGTTGGATTATCCTTAAAGCTATTTGGTTTATATTCATAAGCTGTGAAATACTCGTATCTAATACTATACATTCTCATTCTACATATGTCATACCTGTAGGTCAATCACGTAACGCATTGTACGCAGGTAGATCTAAATGTCAATTTTTATATGGAAAAATGACAGTTCGTCCGCGCATTCGAAACATTACTTGTATTATTATTTACTACATATAATCACTAACATTGGATTAAGGAAACTGAATAAAGAAATGATAAATAATAATATAAAAATAATAAATTAAATACTGTTTATTTCTAGTTTATTGACGACCCGAAAGGTGATCTTAGACCATAACTCATTTTGTGATTTGTTGACATAATGCTTGTATCGTTTATTATTATGATAATTATGACATTGTTTTATATCTGACGATCACAATATAAATTCCTAAAAATTAACTATGTGTAATTTTAAGTGCAATTGTATGTTGTGAAATAAATAAATCTAAATCTATATTAATTATTACGATCGTTCTTCGACGTAATTAATAATGTGTTAGGTATACATTCTAGGAAGGTCACAGTTTGCCGATGCCGACTCCCTAATAATATTATCCAGGCTGTCTTCTGGGAAATTATTGAACTGGCTTCCGGCACTTTAATTACGATTTGAAACTTACCCTTAGGTATTTTGGTTTCTACTCGCCAAACACAGGTTATGACAAGTTTTTTCAGGGACAAGTTTTTATACATCATCTATAGAGAAAACGCCCTTACATCCAATATTTGCTATCAACTGTCATCCCAGTACAACTTTTGTCATCATATGTCATCATTGACGGTACGTTAATAAAAAAAAATGTATTTCCGTCGAAAACGTAACGGAAATGGACAATTTTTTTCGTATGTGTGTATACATGTTTGTTCGATGATATTCGGGTGTAATAAATTTGTTGGCGAATGAATAAGACAAAAATATTTTATTAGTCAAGACGTTCACAGTTTGGAGAGAACCACTAGTCTTAATGTAGTAGTGTACATAGTAGGCACGGAACCCTTCGTTTTGCGTGGTCTGACACGCACTTAGCCGCTTTTTACTGTGTAACAAAAAACTTTATGAAAAGTATTATTATGTTTTATATTTTGCTTTTTAATTAACATATCACAATACTCGCAATTATGAAATATGTATTTATTTCTTATCAAACATTTCTTCAAACATTTGCTAAATCCATAATTACGTACCGGGTTCGCAGCATACGAAGGTTCCAACTTATCTGGACCATAAACAGGGCCCTCTCATTGTCGCGACACTTGTACTTATCAAATGGACCGTTTTCTTTCCTTATCTGCCCTTTACTTTTTATTATTTGTTTTTATTCCGCTTCCAGTCGGGATACATTGTGATTCCGAATGAGATTTTGTTTATTTTTAAATTGTGCTGCCTGTGGTTTGTTTTATCAGTATAAGTTAGTAATTAGTATATAGCTGATGTGATAAGTTCTTCCTTTGTTTCATTTTTTAGGGTTCCGTAGCCAAAATGGCAAAAACGGAACCCTTATAGTTTCGTCATGTCCGTCTGTCCGTCTGTCCGTCTGTCACAGGCATTTTACTCGAAAACTATAAGGTTTATTTGAATAAAATTTTGAGGATAGATGTATTTTGTTAGCCGCTACATAGTTTTGTAATTAAATTACTAAAATAATTTTTTTTAGGGGTGCACTCCATATATAAAACTGAAAAAAAAAAAATTGTAAGCCCATGTGTGGCACATCAATCGATAGGCCTTTCAAAATAAATATAAAGTTTCTCAGCAATTTTTTTGATTAAGTGAATAGAGTCGGAGATAATCGGGTCGTTCTTCTTTTTTACCGACAATGATCCGAGGTTTTTCTGTTTTTTTGGTTTTTGAACTATCGAAAATTGTGGTTTTGAAGTGCGATTAAAAAAAAAATGCATAGGTTTCTTCATTAGAACTAATTAAAGTTTCCTTTCTGGCCAATATAAATATTTATTTACGGTTGGTTTCTAAAAAAAAACATGTGACAAAGTGGACTCTTTCAGTGGGGACAACATTATTGGTTTACCACTCTGTCACGGCATTCTACGAAAAAAAAAACATTAAAAAAAATGCTAGTTAGAGAAAGTGAAATATTAAATATCACCAATTAATAAAATAATATGGAAGTTCATTCGAACATTATAAAACCGTAAACATCATTACTCAAATGAGATGCCGTAATAAGACGAAGGACAGGCTATTGTCGGTCGAAAAGAAGAACGACCCAATCGTCCCGAAAGTCACTAAAATTCTGTCCCCCCCCCCCTCTAATTTTTGAACCGTGCATTGTAAAAATATGAAAAAAATCATGGACGTAGGGCTTATTCAATTCTTTCAGCGAAAATTGTTTTGAACAAGATCGGTTCAAAGGTTTTCGAGATATTGCTGAAAAACTGGCTTCCTTAAAGAAAAGGACGTAAGCGCCGTAAGATTTCTGTGACGATACGACCTTTTTAATAGGCACGGAACCCTTCGTTTTGCGTGGTCCGAGACGCACTTGGCCGGTTTTTTTGTAAATGTATTACTTACTGTGTTCCTGTATACTTCTACTGAAATAAATTATCTTCTATTCTATTCTATCTATATATTCACACAATACCGAAACCTTTTCGTGATAGGTAAACTATAAAATACACCAAATATCTTCTTGTGCGATTTCTATCGCTTGTATAATGGGATGTGCTCCGAAGAAATGTTCGACATGACCACGGTTGCTGTTTACCTCTGCACCGCTCGCCGTCGGCAGGGCATCCTCACACCCTACAACCTAAATAGGTAGGAACAGTAATAATACTCTTTCTTTTGATTTCTGCAAGCGGGCATCCTTGCCTTTCCCCAATTTTCCTAGTGCCAAAAACGTTACCCGACTGATTCTATCAGTTTCTTAACTAAGAGTAGGTAGGTACAGTAAGCAAAATGTATATTCACGTACCACCGTAGAACTCTATCGCAATAAAGTGACATATCACTCGAGTTTGAGTGACGGCGGCCTGTCAATTGCGACAGGGTTCTACGGTGGTACGTGAATATATTTCCCTTACTGTACTTACCTTTGTTTGTCACCGATAATGAAATGGAACCACTATATGTATATTATACTGAACGAGTACATTTTAGTCTTCAAAGTTTGTAACAAATTATTTTCAACCTGCCTTGAATCAGTTATTTCCTCCCGTATACACCCACCTTTATCTTATTATGTACCTAACGTAGAAAAAGCAAAGCAGATTTTATTTATCTCAAAGGTGTACACGGTGTATATAGATGAGATAACCATCGAAATCCGGGCGCGCGTCAAAGCAAACTATTCCATGGACAGAATTAGTGTTTTGAGAACCGGACCTCTCAAGAATTTCTTTCATGTGAATACCAAAGCTTAGTTTTTATCAGAAATACCAGTCTTTATTTTACCTGCCCTGTCACACGACCAACTGAATACGACTAAATTACATTAATATTTTTTTAATAATAACGTACCTATGCGTGACGACAAATACGCGTTATTTCAATTCATTAACATCCTAGACTATTAAACGAGCAATATCGTATACTGTTAAACGAGCAATATTTGTATATATAATTTTATATACAATGCAACATGCATTATATATATTCAATGACATTTTCGGAAACGGCTCAAACGATTTCGATGGAATTTGGAATATATATGGTTTACGGGGGAAAATTATCGATCTAGGTCTCATGTCTAAGAAAATTTGTTTTCTCCGTATTTTTTCCATTTTCACAAGAGCAGAGCTCAATCGCCCTGGGACTGATTATAAACGAAATAATAATAAAGAATTGTGAAAAGTAAAGAACTATGTCTCTACTAAGCAGCACTATGTGGTGGTACGTGCGAAATCGAGGCTTGCAAAATTTGCACATTATGAGCAAAATGTCTTAACCTCTCCTTTTAGAGAAGTATTGTATGACGCAATTCGTTGACTAACGTATTATTAATATAGATACGAACTTCGGTTAGCAAATTATGACATTGGGATGAAAGTCGCTACTATAATCGCTATAGGCAAGACTCCCGGATAACTTTTTACAATAATGGACAGAAACACATGCCAAGTGTTCAAGCAATGTCGGCACGCTAATAAGGTGATAATTGCTCAAATATTTTACCGTATCAATGAACTTATAGGTACGATTAAATCAACCTCGCTGATATAAGCTGTACATGATGGCGGCCTTCTATTTAACTCGCTAACACTACTTACAAGTTTTTAAAAGTTTCTACCGTTTTCACGAGTTTCCGAGTTCACTTGGACGAGTTTTGCTGCGGAATGTGGAGTGTGGATGTCAGTTACACCGTTTGTTACTTTTATCATTATCTGCTTTGCTTTCGATTGAAGGTACATTTATCTTCACCATTTCGGACGGTTTGGTCATTATGTCGGATAAGTACTTGATTACTTATCCTAGAAGTTTTGAGCAACCATTAAGATTATTACCATATAGTCGGTTCAGTTACAAGTATTTTTGTTATGTCAATTGCTCCATCATCACTCTGCTGGTTGATTTCTGATATACATTACGAGTTCCAATTTTATATCAATTTGATTTCAATGCTTTTTTACACGGATCAAAGTCAAGAACAAACACTAGGCGTTTACCCAACGGTTTATGCATGTTCGAAAGTGATGAATGTCTTATCCACAACGATACATGATAAAATAGCAACAATGTTACGTCCACTGATCATACGTCCACAGCCACCAGCTTGGGTCTTGGGTCGCGACACGTGCGAATCGTAGACAATCCCAAACTCCCAAGCGGTATTGAACCGTTGAGTCTAAGGAGAGACTTCGCCTCCTTGTGCGTGTTCTATCGCTTGTATAATAGACAGCTGCTTTTCACCACCACATTGCTCTCCGTTGGCAGGGCATTTATCCTCACACCCTAGAACCTAATGGTCGCGTACGGCACGATATCAGAAAAATTTCGTCTCTTGAACGCTCCGGTTGTAGAATGAGCTCCCTGTCCAGGTTTTCCCCAGCGACTACAGTATAGGGCTCTTCAAGAAAGGAATGTAGAAATTCTTGAAGGATCGCCAACGCACATGTGACACCCCTGGAGTCGCAAGCGTCCAGAGGCTACGATGACCGCTTACCATCAGCCGGGGCCGTAAGCTTGTTTGCCACAAGCGTGATATAAAAAAAGTCTTAGTTCGCAAAGACACTTTGCATACCCGCGATGTGATACAATGCGTCGACAGGAAAAATGCTGACAGCAAAAATAAGTGTTTTTTGACGAAGCTATAAATCATAAATTAACAATTGAAAAATATACACAATAGATCTAGTAGCTAATTCGTTGACAAGCAAATCTGTCATCTCGTGCGATCAGTGGCCAACATCTACGAAGGCATATCGCTGTCGCCAGATGTAAAAGGAATTACGAAACCGTTCTACGCTACGGTGTAACAAAAATACCTAAAGATAAGCCGTCCGTACCGCGTCCCTTTACACGCAGTTCCATTAGTTATTTTCCTTCTTTTGGTACTTTAATAGAGTTTCGCTTGTCCATGATTTCAATAAGAAAATTGTTTTTCGTCCCTTTTAAAGAATAATAAACTTGCTAGGAAATACGGCAGACGTCTGAACCTTTTTGGGAACAGTAGGATTTTGTTTATTTTCGCGTATTTTAAAAGCTTCGCTATATTTAACTCAAATGCGAATGTTAATATAAAAACATTAATTAGTAGGTATACGTACCTAAACAAATAATTGATTGAATCAGGCGTTACTTGATGATTGACAGTGATGTCCTTTGCTATTCCGCTAAAAAAAGGTGCTGGTCTATCAGTGTTGATGAGATATTTGCGTATTTTTGCATGCGGTTATGCGCCCACCCTGCCTCCGCACGTGCAAACATGCAAATAATTACAGCAAACCACCACCAATATTGACAAAATCTCGACACGTGTTTCGTCTGTCTACGAGGCATCATCAGGAGATGCTGGCAGGAGATATTGCTTGCGCCTTTAGAGCATACATAACTGGAGTAACCTTTCAGTAAATTACCCCTCTGTAGAAAACCTTGCACAATTTGCAAAAAATCATACACAGACAACTTCAGAATCGATTAATGGGCATTCACAAAATCGCCTCGCAAGAGAACACTGATCATAAAAATGCCAGCATGTTGCATTATAAACATTCAACCACTTCAAGCTTTCAATATACAATTGAGTTTCAATATCCTATTAAGATGCTCCCTCCGCCCCCGCAAAATTCGGCAGACATTTTTGTACGCAAATACGACATAAAGGCTACTCCAGTTATGTACGTATGCTGTTAGCTTTCGCCCCCGTCCACTGAGCAAACCCCGGACGGACGGCTCATTTGCTCAATGGACCTAAACAGAGACGAAACTATACAAAAATAAAGGACATATTCATCATCATCATCATCATCATCATATCAGCCAAAAGACGTCCACTGCTGGACATAGGCCTCCCCTAGAGAGTGCCAGACCGGTCCTGTGCCACCCGCATCCAGCGGACTCCCGCGACCTTTACCAGGTCATCAGTCCACCTTGTGGGGGGCCTACCCACGCCGCGCCTTCCGGTACGAGAGTCTTTGACCAGTGTGTGTTGCCAGTGATGACATATGGCACTGAAACTTGGTCGCTTACTATGGGCCTCATAAGAAGGCTCAAAGTCACCCAAAGGGCAATGGAGAGGGCTATGTTAGGAGTTTCTCTGCGTGATCGCATCAGAAGGACATATTGGTAAGAATTAATTGAAAATTGTCGTCTGAACTGAATTGAACACCTTGAAATAATGAACCATCTACAAATGAAATAAAAGATTCGAGAGAGGTCCAAAGTGATGAAAAGTTGAAGATGTAATTTTGTTAGCAACTTTGCGATAAGGTGTTTCCATGTAGATAAACAATACGCGAAGGTGATTATATATATTTCTAACATTGTTGCTGCTCAGGTTCACGCCGCACTTTGGTGCAACAATATGATACTGATTTCCTTAGTTCCCGGAGTTATCTGAATTCAATCATACCATTGAGACAACGACGCAATGGTAGGGTGATACAACTTGCTATAAAGTCGCGCGCGTTACACGCGATTCAGCAGCTTTTGTCTCACTCCACTATGATAATTAGAACAAGGACGAAACATAAAAGCCACGATTACTGACTAGACTTAGTATTTGTTAGTTACAATAAACTAATTGTTATCTGGTATTTTTTTCTGTGTTAATTGTTGCATGCTGTGTCCTTCTGTATTTAATAAGGTAGGTATTTAGTTTTAATTTGGGCAATAGTATGTAATGGTATGCTTATTGTTTATACACATAAGGAAAACTCCCGTGAGTCTCAGACATATGAAAATAGAATGAAACGGGTCAGTCATGTCTTCAAGGTCGAATATCGCTCGACATATTCCAATACGTGGTTCTTATTCGTGAGCACTCGCGATGGCGGCGCGCTTAACATGTCGAGAGATATTCAACTTTAAAAGACGTGAGTGACCCGTTACATTATATTTTTCACTTCTCATGCTCGAAAAGTGTGTCATATTAGGCTTAACAAGCGGGGCTAAAGTAGTACATGTAGCCCCTAGGGAAAATATGTATAAATATTTATGATTTGTAAAACATTTAATTTGACCAATCAAAACACTTCGCTGTATTAAATCCACCAATCATCACTCTTTGAAAAACATTTGTATTTGCTATCAACTAACCAGATTACAGCTAATATTAAAAACAACCAATCAGAAACCAGCATTAATTTCAAATATCAGGTGTTTTTTAGTCCCTAACTCACAATAATTATTAAAACAAAAAACGCCTCTGGCCGTCAACGACGCGTCTGTAGACGGTCAGGCGGGCCAATACACGGTGATTAAATACTGATGATCCACCATAGTTGTCTCTTTCTATAAATGCAATGAGAAAGAGACAGCGCGTGGATCGACTGATAACCGTGTATTGGACGCCTCAGAGGCGTTTATTTGTGGTATCAATATTTTGTATCTGTGTCAAAACAGTCTATTAAAAAAGTATGCCCAAAGAGAATATAACCACTACGTTTAAGTATGCCGCCAAATCGAATAATCTTTGCGCCGTGGAATTTATTATTGATTGCGGATGGATAATCTTTATTTTACTATTTTCTCGCAGTCGAAGTGAAAAGTAGAGTGTATAACTCGGGTCTAAAAGCCATATTACCCCTCGAAATATTTTCCCTCGCTTCACTCGGGAAAATATCCATCTCGTGGTAATATGGCTTATTTTAGCCCCTTGTCATACAATCTACTATTAAAATGGTATGTAGTGGCTGAAAACAATCAGGATCTTTAGGCTGTGTTTATAGATCAGTTAGGCGTTAGGTGACGCTAGATGCGATTGGGAGTATGAAACACTCCTAAGCAACTTGTGTTTTTTTTTATGCGAGTTCCAACCCGGATCCCGCGCCGCCTTTTGCTCCGCTTGTCCAGAAATAATCCTCAAATCAATAAAGTGGGCAGCGTGCTTGCGATTATTGCAGTGTTGCAAGTGTCCATATGTGACGGTGTCTGGTTGTTGGCAGGCCGTATGGTTGTTTGCCACCGTCGTATTAAAAAAAAGTTCTTACTGATAAAACTTATCCGGCCACGAAACTTTGAACGGTTCTTCAGTTTTCCAAGCTTCTCTCACATTTTTCTTTAACCAAGGTTCGCACGTTCTAAGTCTGAGTAAATTGGAATTTTGTAAAATCTCAGACGCAGACTGTTTGAATTTAGCAAGCACTTTAGTTCGCCCGTCATTTTCACCCGATACAGTTTAGAACAAAGGGGCTATCTGAACATTTATTGGAAAACGTTCACTATAGTTCAGTCCAAGGGTCATTCTGATATTTTTTAATCAATTTTTACTCTACTTTAGTACACATTAGACTATTACAGGCCTAAGATATTTGCATTATTGATATTTTATACATTTGTGAATCGTTTTGATTCAGAAGCCTACTTTTTGCGTAGTGTTTGAGAGACACGACATCGGAATAAAATTATTGGTCGCAAATTGAGTGGTTCTATCAGTCAAAAATGTTTTATACATACGTTGCATTAGAATATTCGTGCTAAAATCTATTAACATGCTAAAGTGAAACCAATTTATTTTTGATAAAAAAAATATGATTATTCCGAAGAACACATTCACTGCCAAGAATCGCTACGCTCGTAGCCGATCCAAAATAGCATTAGGAGTTCCTGAGATATTGACTTTGTGACAGACAGACAGACAGATGGACAGACGGACGGAGTCGCACCATAAGCAGAAGACCATCGCATGTGCTGACTTCTGGCCGAAGGGTGTCGTGTTTCGACAGTTCAGGGGCAATCTGCCGAATCCTACACCTGAGATGACGACGCAACGGGGCCACGCCGTTTCGTCGCCTAAATAGCATTATTTGTTGTTCTTATATGTGTTTTGTCTTGTTTAGTTTCGTTCCATGACGCATTGGTTTTACTGTAATGTCGTGTTAACATGTTTTTAATAAATAAATAAATAAATAAATAAATAAGGGTTCTGTTTTTACCTTGGTAACCTAAAAACACTTTTAATGATTTTTATGATATTTTTACTTTATTCTTTATTACAATAATTTACTGGTTCACTATCCATTAAGAAACACTACGTTATAAATTTTAACATTTCCCCCTATTCTCAGACCTTAAAACAACACCGGTCAGTTTACAAAGCAATTTTAATATAAAAACCAAGGCACTGCATGATCTCATTTCCATAGTCGTTTTCCACTTCGCCTCTCGCGCTTTTTTACAACTACGAGTATTCTAGCCTGTCCGATGCTTGGCAGAAGATTGCATATGGCGGAACATTTACAAAGCTCGACGTGGCAAAAGTGCTTTTAGCTACGAAAAATGCATGCCATTCGGTAACTCGCGTGGTTTTTAAAAATTAGATGTGGCTTTAGAGGAGAGTTATGTTGGGTTTTAGTGTGTTGGTGAATAAATCCTTGGTTTTGCAAATGAAACAGAAAAAAGGTTTTACAAATATATAAAATATGCGCTGAATCTAAATCAAAACATGCTTCGTGGCGCCAGTTGTTCACACGTACTACTATCGTATTTAGGTCAGACAACGTTAAAAAAAAATATTAACCAGTTTCTGCGTGTAAAGGACAAGTTTTGGTCATTTGGTATCGTATTTATTTGGATTAGAGTTCCTGTATCATCATCATCATGTCAGCCAAAAGACGTCCACTGCTGGACATAGGCCTCCCCCAAAGAGTGCCAAAATATGTATATAATATAGTTATATGCATCCGCGGCACACGGCACTCCTTTAAGAGCCTGTTGCCAGATGGCTTGGACTCGGCGACAGATATATTATGCTTTTAATTATGACACTGTATACCTACTTTAATAAATACATTCTAATGTATGTTATTTTTATTACCAGTTTATAGCTTTACCTATAATTTCTCTTATATTTAAGGAATAATCACCCAGGCACAATTTAACGATTCCACCATGCATGTTTAACACGTGGACGATTTCTTTTAGACAAAGCCTCTTGGCACGAAACTTCGTACGAAACTCAATGTGGCTATAATGTGGCTTTTGTTACATTTTATGGGTTACAAAACATTTGCTCATTTACCTGTAACTCGTATAAACGGATTATCAAGAATTAATTAATTTCACGTGAATTTTATTACCTTTTTATTTTCAGTTCACGCTGTTTTAATGGTACTGGTGTTATCATAGTACTTACATTTTATATAACTGCAAACAAACAGTTGAAACCCATAAAACTGTTAAGGCACAGTTGCTGCGAATTATGTTTTAATTAAAAATGCTTATCTCCGTGGTGGCAGGAATATAAAAATAATAACGCACTTGAAACTGTATTTCACTAAGAAGGCAGAGCGCTACGGCGTAAAGCAGGATTATGTGTGTGTTTTATCGCTTTGCCTTATTTTGAGAACTAGATATTATGTTTTAAAGTAAAACCGCATGATAGTCGCATTTCCATTTGCGTACATTTATGTGCATTTAGTTAAGGCACACTCATTTGGCGGACTGGTTGTAAGAAGTTCTGAGTCAGAAGTCATTAGTTTCTACGCGTCAGCAATAAATGCTTAATCGATTTTTTGTTTATGATACGAACTTATTTTTATATAAAATATGATTTATGAAAAGATTTCGAAAAGAGCATATTATTATCTTATAAGCCGATTATTTATATTCTTCAACAACGCGATTCCTAATTGCAAGGTTTAAAAACTGGTTCGATTGATTATGAAACAAGCCTTTTGTGATGAATCCAGGTCGAGTAAAAAATTAGGACTGAGGAAAAACTAATGCGCTGAATGATAGTGAGAACTTAGGTTTTGTGATGCAGAATTGCAAAAAAGAAAAAAAAATTGTGCCTTGACTAAAATAATCCCACTTCCACTCCTTCTTATTGCATACGTATTGAAACAGGGGTTGTAATGTTAAAATTGATAACGTTTAGTGTTGCTAAATGGATAGTCAACCATCAAATTATTGTAATAAAATATAAATAAAGAAATATAATTAAAATCATAAAAAGATATGGACCTTGAAAGTTTAGAAAAAATATATATTTTTTTATTTTTGAAGAGTAAATTTAAAGCAACCAATAGAATGCTTACTCTTTTATAAAAACAAAATTGTATTCCAACTATGGACCTAAACGCAGTATTTCACGACCGAAACAGCAATTTACTTGATTTTTCATACAACTATTAGTACAAATAGCAGATGTGATGTTATAACCGACAATCAACTGTACCAATGTAATTATATATGTTTTGTCTTGTTTAGTTTCGTTCCATGACGCGTTGGTTTTTTTACTGTAATATCGTGTTAACATGTTTTTAATAAATAAATAACTTTACGTCAATTAGTATGAAGAGATTTGGGGTGCCGCCAGCGAAGTCAATCTGTGTCTCAAATTTTTGGGTATTAATAATCTTTAATTCTAGTTGCTCCCATACAAACATTTGTTCCTCTCCAAAAACTGGTTCGAATGGCATCATAAAAAAATCTTAGTACCCCTATTGTCTTTTGTCCATGGCATAGTCGCTGCGACATGGTATTAAAATAGAAAGTCGACATAAAAATTATGTACACAGTTTTTGCCTTATTGCACTGGAATAAGGTGTATACACAAAACTAACAAACCAAGTTAAACAGTTACCTAGTACCTTTTGGGTTTCCGTGAATAGTAAATAGGTTTATAATCTAATAAGCCTCCTGGTTGTGAACGGAACTCGGCAAGAAACCTTCTAACTGGAAAAGATTGAGTTTAAAAGTTGCATCAACGACATCATGCTGGGAACCTGGCTAATTCAGTTTGTTGCTCTTATTTGTTTCCTAACGTTCTGGCAAGAAAATCGAATTGAGACGGGAGACTGAACATTAAAATAAAACCGGACAAGTGCGAGTTTAACTCGCGTGGTGAGGGTTCCGTAAAATTGCTATGCTCTAAGCAGCAGGCGCTCCATACAAAATACACAAAAATATTGGGAATTTTTCCCGTTACTTTGAATACTCAAATTTCTTATAGGTTTTCCTGTAATCTTTAGGCAAGGAACTATTTTCCATATTTTTTCCAGAATTTTAAGCCTAGTAGTTTCGGAGATAAAGTTGGAAATGGTCAATTTTCGTATTTTGTCCTAAATTACTTAAAATCTGTTTTTGCTTAAATCAAAATCTGAGATGCTTACAACAACCCCTTTCATTTGATATGTCACACAATACAGTTTGCGAAACTTTTTTTTTAAATTTTCCAATTTACCCCCCAAAAGTGGCCCTCTTGTTCAGAATTTATTAATTTACTTTCACCAATTTACATATGTTTATCAAATTTAAACTCAATCGGTGTAGTAGTTTCGAAGCAAATTCGGCTGTGACGGACAGACGCTCGAGTGATCCTATAAGGTAATAAATAATATATACGTTCCGTTTTTTACCTTTTGAGGTACGGAACCCTAAAAATAAGTAACTACCTATATTCAAATATGTATGTTAAAATAATAGAATTATTTCTACATCCTGAAGATAATTTTGAGTGTCCAATACTATAATCGAAAAAAAACGGAAGCCTATTTATTTGTGTCTGTGACGGCTAGCAATGTACAAGTTGATAAACGTTTAAAAAAATATGGGATAAGCCACAGAGCATTCTGGAAATTTTCACGAGAACTCATGGCAAGTTCCTAGGGAAATTTTAATTTTGGGAACGCAACTTTTTAAATGTTTCATTTATGCAGCTTCAGATCACCGTTTATGTTGCTAACATTACATCGCAATGGAATTTCAATTTGGTGTGCTTGCTTTTTCGGGAGCCGAGCAATGTATTTAAAATTAATTGTTTAAAACGTCATTATCATCATCATATCAGGCGAAAGACGCCCACTGCTGGACATAGGCCTCCCCCAAAGAATGCCACAATGACCGGTCCTGCGCCACCCGCAGAGCGGTATAAAACGTAGGTATATGGTTAAAATTATTGTCAATTACGATGCAATGCTTTTGAGACAGGAATGTGATCAAAATTGGGACACAGTGTCATCTAATCTAATTCTATATCAAAGTCTGTATGTCAAAGTTCCTTCGTGACGTCATTCATTGACAAGTTGAAGTGCTCTGTCTTTCTCAAAGCCGCGCAAATATCTTATTTCCGGATATTTTCTTCAATCCTCTCAGAACTTAAACTGACGTTATAATAAACATCAAAATCAAACACCTACTCTAAATGGGAGTTAACTTCAGCGGACGTGACGCAATTTATTCTGAAAGCGGGGCCTCGGCGCTGGCAGTCTAGAATATTTGGCTTGACTGTATCTAACGTAGATTAGAATGTCTGGGCTGGTTATTTATTACTACTTTAGATTTAGTGTTTTTGATTAAGATGTAGTGTAAGTATATAATATGAATGTATATATCTTGCCAGGCAGACTGATGGCAGGTGGACCAATGGTTACTGCAGTTGAATTCCAAGACCGATCCTGCGGCGGCAGCCGGAGCCAGTAGGTCAATCACGTAACGCATTCAATTTTATATGGAAAAATGACTGTTGGACTGTCCTAACGCGCGTTCGAAACATTACGTGATACCCCTCAGATCTCGTTGGTGGTTTTAGATCCACAGTTTTATAGCTTCGGTTAGTCCGTCATACCCGTCTTGCCTTCCCGGACAGGACGGGATGCGTAAATGTGCATTTCCCCAACGTTAAAAAAATGTAGTCCAAAATGATGTCGAACTGATGAAAAACGAGCGTCGGTCGTATGAGTACACCAGCTCGATGGGTTGACGATTTAGGAATATTGCGGTTCACTCCTGGATAAGACTAGCTCAGGATCGGGACGAGTGGCGTACTTTAAGACAGACCTATGCTCAGCAGTGGGCGATTAAGGGTTAAACATGATGATGAGATTACATTGAATGAACACAAAAATAGCAACGAAGTGAGTGACGAGGTCACGGGTGATAGAGTGGTATGGAAGAAAAAGATATGCTGCGCCGACCTGATGTAAATGGGATAAGGACAAGAGAATGATAATATTTAGATGAAAGTAGACTTAATATAAATGTCTATTGTACCTTCCTACTGTGTACAAATCAGTAATAGTTATTACTTAAAGGTTGTCTGGAAGTGATATCTCCGTTGTATAGCGTAAGGTTTTGCTTTGGTGAACAATAAAGAATATTGGCATTATATTGTACGTTAATGATTCCTGGGCACGGCTTATCTCACAGGAAACAAAGTTCAAACGACGGGGTAGTCCCATAACTTTTCAATCGCCCCTTAGGACGTATCAACTGGCCTTATGTTTTAACGCTCGAACGAAAAATCACGCAATTATCCTGCTTCTTTAGCCACTGACGACCACTTTAGCCTAGTTGGTAGTGACGATGCCTACGAAGCTGGGCTCGAATCCGAGAGTTAAGGGCATTTATTTGTGCGATAAGCAGGAATGTTTCATCTTAGGTTATGGATGTTTTCTATTTATTAGTATTTATTTATCGATATTAAGTATGCATATCGTCCCCGAGTACCATAGTACAAGCTTTGATTAGTTCGATATCGATATGAGTAAGTTTGTGCCCAAATATTTACTGACTGCGCGGTTTTTGGTAAAGCCACCATTTAATACAACTGAGCAAACTAAGAGTTCACAAATATCCACAAATAGAACCAATACAATTGATTACGAGAATGTGAAAATGTTGACTCTCAATAATTGTGTTACATCTTGTATTAGGTACTGTTTCGAAGAAACGACCAAGCTGCACTGCTATTACATTTACGCGAACCTCTTCAAACTCTATTACATCCCATTACTTTTCCCCGTATGAGGGTGTGTATCCACAGAGCTGTGCGAAGAAAAGAAACCACCATTGCTGGGCGCGCTAGTAGATCGCTTCCAGTTGGTGCATTTTTTCCTCGCTCACTATCTCGCAACCTCGCACAGGGTGGTGGATACGCACCCTTACTAGGATGCTAATTTTACTGAATACGAGCATCAGGCTGTGCGTGTTTGCGGTCAATTGTGCGATCGACGACGCAGTGGGTATCAATACAACTCCAGCGCAAGACTGCCACCGTCCCCCCGCCCTGTCGGCGCGTGCGTCACGGGCCGTGTGGCGGTCAGAGCGGGCGCGGACAGTGATTCAAGCGATATTGCCGCGAAAACACTCATACTGAAGAAGAACTCCCGAAGAGTTTGAAACAAAGCAAAAAAAACAGTCTCATGGCATACAAGCTACACGGCCATACAAGTCCAAACATGAGGATGTGCGCCGGCGGTGACCCTATACAGCACGTGAACGACGCCTTCTCGGGTTTCATCTGGACAGCGCGCTAACATGGGAGGAGCACATCGATGAACTGTGCAAGAGAGTATGGAGTGCGTGCTTCGCGCTGCGGAGACTGACGATGACCGCCGGGAGGTGTGCTGTGCGAGAGAGCGGCGTGGAGTTTTAGGGTCGCACCTCTGACTGGAGGCGTGTGTTCTCGCAGAAAAAGCGTGCCATCCGCGCGATCGCCGGTAGGCCTGGCGATACCCCAGCGCGTGACCTTTTTCGTGATCTCAAGATTTTGCACGAGAACTTGGATATGTTCAAGCGCAGAGGCATTAACACCAACTACAACCTGCGCAGTAATAAACACCACAACAGGCTGATCGCTGAATCACACAGACTTGCCAAATCAGAACGATCCGTGTACTATGTTAGGCCCCTCTATTTACAATCGCCTGCCAGACTCTGTAAGGCTGGTTTTAGTGTCACTCGGACCGTCCGCGCGGACAGCTCCGCACGACCAATATGTATGGCGCGTCCGCGCGGACCCGTCCGCATTACTCTAAAACGCTCCCTTAAGCTTAATACATCGTACGTGATCCGCGCGGGCGGTCCGCGTGACACTAAAACCAGCATAAGAGATGCGACTTCCACCCCACCGCAGCATTCAAGGCTAGGCTGAAAAAGTGGTTGATGCAGGAGTCATTCTATTCATATGACGAGTTTAGTCTACCAAAAATTCTTTAAAGGTATAAAATATAGTGTGACATATAAAAATATTCGAATATAATTGGCATATAATATTAAAAACTGTAATAAATTAATAATAATCAAACACTATAAGCTCAATATTGTATCTTGACTTATAACAATTGCTTTTTTTTATAAATTTCATTTAATACGCGTTTAACCGTGGATTTATTAGTAGGTAGTATCATCATCCTCCTAGAGTTATCCCGGTTGTGCCCTAAAGGAGCCCGGGGTCCGCTTGCCCATTCAAACTATCTGTGATTAAATTCATCTTCGTATGTACAAACCAGTTATATCGTAGATACCTAATTTACCTATACGAGTACGATAACAGAAACTCTGATACTTGGAAACAACCGCACAAGTACCTAAAGTCGGCAGTGTACACGTAAAAGGTTTATTAAAGCCCTCGTGTTTATTTGCAAGGAAACGATATGATAATGCACGACAGTAATGCACGGAGTTCCCGTGCGTCCCGTGAAAAACCGGCACTGTTACCGGGGCAGATACAAATGACGCTCGCACGTACACAGCCTATACGGTCAGCTAAACAACAATAAAATGAGAGTTCTTACAATATATTATTATAAGGCCTATGTCCAGCAGTGCACCTCTTTCTATAATGATGATGATGACAACAGAGGGGTAATTACGTAACTTTTCGAACGTACGTACGTTAGGACAACTTAACTGTCATTTCTCGGTAGACGCGGGGCATTTAGGCGTGAACTTCACGACCTTTTTCACCCGACTGCCGAAGGAGAGGAGGGTTATGTTTTTGTTAGATCTAGTATGCTTGCTAGGAAGTGACACTGAAATTTTCAATTGGCTACTTGACAATTTTTTAACGGTGCCATTGAAACCAGTTTTCTGAGGGGATAAAATGTAATGTATGGAACTAGCTACAATTAGAGCACGTAAGAAGAACACCAGCCAAGTGCGTGTCAGACCACGCAAAACGAAGGGTTCCGTGCCTATCAAAAAGGTCGTATCGTCATAGAAATCTTACGTCCTTTTCTTTGAGGAAGGCAGTTTTTCAGCAATATCTCGGAAACCTTTCATCCGATCTTGTTCAGAACAATTTTCGGTGAATGAACTAATAAGTCCTGTGTCCATTAATGTTTTCATATTTTTAAAATACACCGTTCAAAAATTAGAGGGGGGGGGGACAGAATTTTAGTGACTTTCGGGGCGAATTATCTCTGACTGTATTCACTTAATCAAAAAAATTGCCGAGAAACCTTATATTTATTTTGAAAGGCCTATCGATTCATGTGCCACACGTGGGCTCACGATGTAAAAAAAAAAATGACTTTTAGTTTTATGTATGGAGTGCACTCCTAAAAAAATTTTTTTTTTTTGATATTTTAATTACAAAACTATGTAGCGGCTAACAAAATATACCTATCCTCAAAATTTTATTCAAATACACCTTATAGTTTTCGAGTAAAATGCCTATGACATACGGACAGACGGACAGACGGACAGACGGACAGACGGACAGACGGACAGACGGAAAGACGGACATACGGACAGACGGACATGACGAAACTATAAGGGTTCCGTTTTTGCCATTTTGGCTACGGAACCCTAAAACCCGGCCGAGTGCGTGTCAGGCCACGCGCAGTGCAGGTTTCCGTAGTTGCCTGTCTGTCTTTGTTACATCGACACGCGCGCGCCAACTAAACGTTGCAGTTGCGTCGCCTGAATTTGTACGAAAGTTGGACATGCCTGTTAAATCGACTAGTCGCATCAGTTGGTTTTGACCAGCCGGTGTGACAATCGTGTTATGATACGGTTTAATCACTAATAGTCTCGCATAGTCTCCCAGACCAACAGCTTATCATAAATTTACCAGAATGTGCGTTTTGTTCATGTGATAAAAAAAACCGGCCAAGTGCGAGTCGGACTCGCGCACGAAGGGTTCCGTACCATTATCTATAAAAACAGCAAAAAAATCATGTCTGTTGTATGGGAGCCCCAGTTCGACTCGCACTTAGCCGGTTTTTTAGTATTGTTTGTTATAGCGGCAACAGAAATACATCATATGTGACAACTGTCTATCACGGTCCATGAGATACAGCCTGGTGACAGACGGACGGACAGCGAAGTCTTAGTAATAGGGTCCCGTTTTTACCCTTTGGGTACGGAACCCTAAAAAGGAATGAATTGGTTTATTTTCATATCGAGCTCGTTCCTAGAGTCAGTGATCCTTGATGTTGGTGCAGAGTCAAGTAAGACCATTTTATTCTTGTCCGATAATATATTATTCACTTGAATGATTGGGCTGTTTTTTACTGGCTGTGGCACTACAGTCGTATTACGGGTTAACTAAGTTGTTAAAATATGTATGTATTTAAATGTGCAATGTATGCATGAGTTCTTTGGTCTGCATTAATAAATACAACTTCATTTTTTGATTCATTGGCAGGAATTTGTGAATGAATGTTGTTCGTAAGTCGTAACCTAACCACATGTATGTGTATATATTTTTTTAAAAGCTTCCTCTATGAAATTATCTTCAACGTTGGTAATACGTGGATTTAACGGATACGTACAGACAAATCAAACTTATATTCACTCGCGACAGTAGGTATCTGTGCGTGCGCTTGTAGCTATGAAGGTTTGATTTGTGTGGCAGTGACGTGACAGCCTTCGTCAGGCGCACGCACGCACCCACACAGCATCATCGGCAGTTATAAGCGCATGCACACATATACAGCCACACGCAAAGATGAGTTGAACTCTCGGTAACTATTTTTACTACTAATTAGTTGTTAATGCATCTAGATTTTGCAACACAGGAGCCGTAGCATGGTTGGCCTTATCACGCGACAATTGACAAGATAAGAGCGTCGTCTCGTTCTATCGAACGGTGTCAGCCAGTGACGCACGCTCTATTCTATCACCTATCGCGTGACAAGACCAACCATGCTACGGCTCCAGGACGATTCCCTTCAGCACAATGATCGGATGATCACTAAGTATACGCGTTGTGAATACGATTCATTATTTTATGATCGTAATCGTGTTTCAAACAAATAATGGGATTTATGTATCTGTTATACCTGAAATATATTTATGTTGTAGCTTAATAGAGCCGAGCGTTGGTGAAAAAATTGGAGGTGTCGCTGACATGAAAATTGCTTTAAAAAACCTGATAAAACAAAGCCCAAACTCGCTGGGGGCAGACTCACATAGCTTATCCTGGCATGGCCTTTCATTTAATTAAATTTCACCAACATAAAAACAGCTCCAATTATTTTTAATTGATCAAATAGTTACATCAAACGCTTCGAAGGGTCTTAATTATTTGATAATAATCAATTATATCAGTTGGTTTCATTATTACGACGCCTGTTTAATATTATATTAATATTTATACCTTATTAGCTACTCTAACTTTAATAATTATTGCACGTTTAGAAAACAAGTGAGACAAATTTGATGCATATTACGGACACTAATAAACACTTACGCACGATAAAATCTTTCAATTAATGAGAAAATAAAATAGGTATTTTAACAAACTAGCGACCCACCCCAACAGCAAGGCAATAATTATAGTCCTGATAATATAGATTGACTGATACTGATACTGATACTGGTAGTAGACAGTAGACCCTAGGGGTGATCACGTAACTTTGTACGTTACGACAACTCGACTGTAATTTTCCCATACACAAAGTAACATTTAGATCTACCTGACGCGCGTACAATGCGTTACGTCATCGACCAGCCGACATTATCAATTACAAAACTTCAAAACACTGTTTTTTTTGACAAATACTTCGATTCCCAGCAAAGTGTGCTTTCTTCCGAACTGCACGTCCTTTGGGAAAATCATATTTGGTCCTGTTCATGATGCAGTGATCAATGACACACACATGAGCACATGACTAAAATTCATCGGCGTAGTAATTGGACCGGACCTCGTAAGTTAATAAAGATGATACGTGGGTTCAAGTCCGGGCCGCGAATTATTTCATTGTACATGTCTATATATTAATTAACTGCTGCATTGTAATTTTGTGTATGTCTATTATCAAGTCAAATAAAGAAAACTGCAAGAATGTAGCAAAAATCTAAATTATGATAATTGTGCCAGAACACTAAATGTAGCTAATCACCATATTCCATTACATAGCCAGATGTTAATTTGAATCAAGATAGTTGTTGTAAATACTGCATCTAGAGCGACTCGAACTCTCTGTGTGCTTTAGGGAGTAATATCCTGTCTGGTGCACAAACTTCAACAGTTAAATTACATTGGAAGCGTATAAAAGAAAGCGTCTAATTAAAATAGGGTGTTTTTACTGCTTCTGTAAAAGCAATTCCATTGAAGAAATGAGATAAAAAAACATTATTTTAGAATTAAATGCTACACAGCAGCTGTAGGTGGCCACTTTTAAATTAGTTACCGTAAAACCACACAACTATAGTCCACTACCCCAACTATGGTCCAATAATAAACTCATTCGTTTCTATCAATGCCGATTTTGTATTTGTGATTTTATAAGTTTTTATTTAAATTTGTGTTATATTGCCTGTCTTTAAGTTCACCCATGAAAGCAGTCCCACCTGACCAAGTAATATGTCAATTAATTTGGATCATAGTTGGGTGACCTGGACTGTCTTTGTGTGGTTTTACGGTATCTTACTGAATTATATGTTAAATAGCCAATGAAGCTTTAAGTCACGAAATTAACTTGAACTCTAGTGACAACATTAAAGCTATAATAATATAATAATAAATCAGCCTATGTTCGTCCCACTGCTGGGCCTAGGCTTCCTCCCATGCATGAGAGGGAACGGGCTGTACCTGTACCGTAACTGTAAGGAAAATTCGTAGCTGGTTCGTTCAACTTTGGTACATCTGTGTCTGTCTACACATGTTAAATCCCCTGTGCCGAGAACCAACATTTGTCCTTCCTTATTTAATATTTGTCATCATTATTTGGTTATTTAATCAAGCCCATCCAAGGAATTAAAAATCTTAATAAATATCACAATTTCAAATACAAGTTATTGCTATGCTATACAGGAATTATTCGTGTCACAAGAAGGCAAAGTTGACGGTTTTAAATATACACTCAAGAGCAAAAGTTTTGAGTACAGTTTGTACTGAAATTCTATACAAAGTGTACCCGAAACTTTTGCTCTTGAGTGTATAACAAATAATGCAGCACCAAAAAGGTACCAAGAAATTTTGATCGCAAGGTTCCCCGAAATCTCGTACTACGTCTTAATATATTGAGGCTGAGAGCGATAGGGCAATATACTCGACTCAACCGATGAGCTTGTGATGTAATGACGTCACCCTATCCGCTCTCGGTCGAAAGGTTGATTGGGTTGAGGGCCTAAGCTGGAATATTGAGCGTTACAGGTATTAACTTTCCGGATACTATGCTTATGTTTTAAATATACTAGATAACGTATACATAGTATGTTACATTTAGACAGAAGAACGTTAAAAAAGTAATAGTAGTATGAGCTGATAATTATTTATATGCGTCGAAATTACAAATAAGAATGAGTGTGTAAATATATGGCACGCTCAGTAAAATCTATAAATAAATGTAATTGCAAAAAACCGACTAGGATTTAAATAGGATCGAGGATTAGGATCCGGATAATTATTACTTAACGTTTTTTTTGTGTCATACTGAAAAAACGCCATTTATAAAATCACGTGACCGCTAAAGGAAAAATGGCGAAATCTTGGCCGTTTATCATGCCCCTAGCAAAAATCTTTACAAGTGTCATTTCGTATCACCAAAGCAAAAAGGGAAAGCTTAAAATCCTCTTTTTCTTTTCGTTTGACAAAAGTCGCGTTAGGTCGTTATCACGCGAAACTTGCTCTCCGTAATTGTTTCCAATTCGTAGCTTTATTTTTTCTTTGCTATCCAGTTCTTTGTTTGGTTAAGAAACTGAGTCATTCGTTTCATAGGAAATATCTGCATTTTGTTTTTTGTCAATTTTAAAACGTATCTACCTATCTTTTACATCCCGGACTTAGTTTGAAGTTACTTATCACGCACATGATTATAGTTGGTAAATGATATAATTTGTGCCCTACTCTGTTACGTGTACGGGTAAATCTCATTTAAACATACACAATTAAATAAATTAAAAGCAAAAAATTTTTTTTTAAAAACAAACTTTTATTTAAATGCGCTAAAAATAATAAAATAAACTTTTCCTTTAAAACTTTTAATATAAACTTATAACGTCATAACACATTTTCGATGATATAAAAGCTTGTCGCGAAATTTACCTGAGTATATACGAGTAGGTAATTCTCCAACCAACCATCTTCCACATAAAAAATCGACATACAAAGGAATTTGAAACAAAGATATATTTCGAAGGGTTAACTTTTTTTATTTATTTAGTGTAGCAAAACTAAAAACTTTGCTTTTAATAAATCAAAAATTGGGTGATTTTAAAAATTGTTAATAGTAGGTTTTCATACGTTTCGAACGCAAAAAATATATTTATTTAAATAGTTTTTGTTTTTAAAGAGTCATTGTTATTAAATACCAACTACCAAATTTTACAATAGTTTGTTCACTATTAATTCTATCCGACTGTGGAACTCTCTCCCTCTTGACATCAGACAAGCAAAATCTATCGGCAACCACAAATCCCTTCTTAAAGAACATTATTTGTCTCTCCTAACCCTGATTGTATTTTTGGCTGACTGTTTATGTATCATTATATTTGTGTTTGTGTTATTTGTATATATGTATGATTGTGTGTGTATGTTTATATATAGAGGTATTTATGTACGTTTATTTTTATAATTTCTTGAAGTTTGATTGATAATAATCTCTGCACCACCTACTGCATAATCTAGTTTTATCTCTTTCTCCGATACCCAAAGGTTGTCTGGAAGAGATCGCTCTTCAGCGATAAGACCGCCTGTTGTCTACCTCTACCTACATGTTATTGTATTGTTTCTCTATGTAACTGCTTTGTTTGTGTGAGGTGTGCAATAAAGAGTATTTGTATTGTATTGTATTGTAAGTATATTTCGACTCATAAAAACATGTCTTTGCTTTTGCAAATTACAAAAGCTTATTGCTTAATACGTATAACTACTTTATAAAAAATCTCATAATCTACAAAAAATATTTTTTGCCAACCGTAATTAGCAATTTTGTTCTTACCAAACTAAAAACGCCACGAGTATTATTAGCCTTATCCCCAGAGCCGCAAAGTAATAATTCTCCCTTTGAGGGAAAACCTCATAAAGTTAACCCCAACACCAGCAAAGACAAAGTTAACAATTTAATAAAAAAACACAAAGAAAATCGGAAATGAAACGCATAAATTCGCAAAACCTGACAGTTGTATGTTCGTAATAAATTTAATTATACCCGTCGTAAACAGGGGTGGAAATAAAATCATTACGAAATACATAACTTGGCTCGGATTTGGAGATATAATCGTATGTTCTCTCCCAGACATATGAATGTGAAGAAATTTTTATTACTTTGTCTGCAGCTTAACGCGACGCGAAGCGTTGGTTAGAGTATGACTAACGAAAGTTAAACTCGCGTAAGTACTTATTACGCGGTTACCATTATGATATTTGACGTAAGTATTCCACTTTAACATATCTGTCATTTTGATTTAAAGGATCATAGTTATATTAAAGCAAAGTGGATCATACCCCCTAAGCTTCTGACCAATATCGGCTCTGGTCAAAATGTATGCAAAGTCGCGTAACTGAATGTAGTGGATTCTATTTAATACCATTGAAAGGATCCATCGTCTGACTTCATTATTAATTGGGTTACCCTCTTTGTACCAAATAATAATATTGTCCTTTACCTATATTAACAAATAGTAGTCATATTTATAATATTATAAGATTATATGTAGTTCACATAGCATGCATAACATAGTTTTAACGTAGGTACTTAACACTAGTTAAAATGAGCGCGGTCTCGCCAACAAACTGTTATCGCAGTTTGGCGAGTAATATAACATTGGTAATTGTTTTGTACTTTAGATAAATAAATTAAAAAAAAAAAAAAAAAAATGACAATCTTTGAGATTTGTGTACAATAACTGATACAAGCAATAAGAATTCTTTATTTAGTACATATTATATATACAATTGTTATATTATAAATATTTCAAATCGATCTGACCAATGAAAATTAGCGAAAATCGACAGATTAAAGATTTTAGATTTAAGATTTGATTATATCGTCACACATACCTATGAATTTAGATAATGACATCTAAGTTAATAAGGCTTGTAAAACAAAGAAAATTGCTTCTTGTTTGTTCGAACACGGAATGCAAATATATAATTCTTTATTAGACTACATTGCGTTCAATTTGTTTCCTACGCACCTATCCAAGTACAGGAAGCTCAGGAAACAAACTCTGTTATTCTTAATAGACCGTATTCGAAGGTAGTCACAACCTATTTGGGCGTCGTTACCACCTCGAAGGCTTTCAGGGGAATTAAATGATGTCATCCGATAAACGCCCCTTACCTGTGAGCAGCTTCATTAAGGGAAACAACTCGGGTACCAACAGCATTATGGAGGTATTTAAAAGGTTTCCGTAAAGATATTATCCTTGTTAAGTGTAAAGACGTGGCGAAAAAATAATGCTAAGATATATGTACATGAGCATTTTGTTGTAGCATGATATTGATACAAATACAGACGTTATTTTTTTCTCGGACTGAATTTTGTACCATCGAGTCCATACTCCAGGAACTCGGCATAAAGCAGCGTCTACCATCCATAGTACAGTCTGGTATCTTTACGTTTTTTGGGCACATATTTTGTCGCGGAACCGTAGTTCTATGGAGTGCCTTGTGGTCCAGGGAAAGTTATAGGGCACCAGACCGTGAGGCAGGTCACCAAAGAGATGGATAAACCAGATTAAAGCTGCAGTAGATGTTCTACATGCAAACATAAGGAAGGCGACTGTCAGAGAGGAATGACGGACGGCGTATTGTGAAGCTTGCTACGACCACTTGAAATGATGACCACAGTCAAGAGTGAAAACGACGAAGAAGGACGTTTTTTTTTAATACTACTGCGGTGGCAAACAAGCATACGGTCTGCCTGATGGTAAGCAGACACCGTTGGAACGTTTCTCATGGACAAACTACGGCAGTTTCTTTTTTTTTATCTTGATGACACCTTACACTGCTGTGTCAATATAAGTTTTTCCATAGTTTTCTGTTAATATTTAGGGGTAATTATTTGTAACACAAAAAAAAGCGTCACAAAAGCTAAAACTCCGACAACAAATTTAAAGATCTATGAAATACGCAAAACAAAGTATCTAAACACCGTTCCTGTACTTAACAGTAAGTAATTGTGTCTAATCTTTCAAACGTATTTAAACGTTTTTTGTAATTGTTTATATTATTATATTAAAATAGCTTAAAAGTACTCGTAAAAAAGACACGGCATTTTCGACCAAAATTAGGGGCGTTTGGTGTACGCAAGAATTTTATAGAAATAACAACTTTTATTCAGTTTGCGAAATGGGGAAACAAGCTTAATTGCTATACAAATACGTACGAATGCGGCTCCCTCACTCTCAACACAACACATCTCCGGGAGCTCTGACGACCTTACTCACCACCAAGAACACAGCACCACATACTACAGAGCATGTATGTGCGTATGAGCCAGAAGACATTCCGCTGTGCCCTAATACTACCTCTCTTAGAGAGGATAGTTGAAGAGCGGGACCCTCTTAGAAGGGCTAGTAGAAGATAGTCCAATATAATAGGCAACAAGTGAAATCAAAAGGTTTTTGAAAAACCCAACTGTTTTTTTTACAAATGTTATAGGCTGTCACCACTTCCACGATTAAAAGGAATCCAACGACACCTCATATGTCGAAATCCGTCAAACGGTTTTTAGGCTGCAGGGCGTGTCAAAGAATAAGACATACACACATACATACATATATACATACATGCATACATACGCTCGAAAAACATACCTCTCCTTTCCTTCGGCAGTTGGGTAAAAAATAAGACTAATGATACGATAAAGAGCCAGGCTGTTTCACGTTATAAAGGCGCATTTAGATAATTCCGAAGAGTAAACTGACTTGAAGCTAATTAGTTCCGAATTTAATTTTTTTCTTTTTTTTTATTGCGATCAAAAAATGCAAAAAAAAATACCTTAAACTAAAGATTCGCCAAACTGCGAAGCGGTTTGTTGGCGATTCGCTCACTTACTTAACAAATAATTTATAAGTAACTCCGGCTCATAATTCCGACGGTTAGGAATAAATTCAAGGAATTTTTGATTGTTCATGAAAGAATACTAACCAGACATAACCTATTGAAATATTTCTGTCAAGCTTAAAATGGGCCTCGGAATTTATACATTTTGAATTAATTTATCGAATGTTTATTCGCGCTTTTACTCGCGTCAAGATCAAATATTGTTTAACTATGTAGGTAGTTAGTTAGTTTTAGGGTCTTTATAAATCTATTAGCTATTCTATTGTAACTTAAACAGCATTTAACATAATATAAAACAATCCTTTGATGAGCAAAACCTTCAAAGATAATACCGAATTCAATTAACAAAATAAATCAATTAATTACCACCGGTCCTCGGGTTCGAATCAATCGTGATTAAACAACCCAATTAAGGTTTGCTTTCATCCACTATTGTACTGAAGGAATTATTTATAAACAAAACAAGTATACCACTAGTTGAGAATAGTCAACCTACAAATTAAAGAACGATTTTTTTCTCCAATCATAAATTATTACGAGTGAAAATAGGTATTTCTTGCTACGTTGTTATTACTACTATGTTTCCGGAATAAATATTTTGCATTTTCATTTCATTTAATTCGTCTCAGGCATCGCAATTTCTACCATGCAAAGGTAAACGTCCTAGTCCCGGACGTTGCAGTAGTGTATGACATGGGCAATTTATGTCAAAGCAATATGGGTTAAATTCGAACTTTGACATAAAGTGCCCTAGGACTAGGAGTTTACCTTAGTTGTGTTGTGATTCATCAGCGTGTCATAAACATCGGTGCGGTCGAGCCGTCGTCGGTATATGAACATCGCATCACACCATTCCGTTATCTACCTGGATCTTAACCACAGAAGCCTCTGGAACAGGCTTTATCAGTCAAAGTGACATTTGTATATTCTGTTATAGTAAAATGATATGAAGACGAAGGAAATGAGTGACGAATTGACGGGTGTCAGAGAAGGTATGGAACAAAAAACACGCCGCGCCAAGTAAAAGGGTAAAGGGCGAGTAGGTACAATATTGGCACCGCAAACGTCTGTACTACACTAACTTCAATTATTTTCACACACTATAGCATGGACAAAAAATGAAAAACTTCAAAGACGTCCCTTCATTTCGATAATACGCGTAACCAAGCGAACGCACGAACGGCTCGTTAGATAAACGACTTTTTGCCAACATAACAAAAGGTAAAAGGTGATAAGGATCCTCGGTCCAGCCATTGTTCGTTACGTTACCTTTAAATCTCCTGTTACTGTGTAAAAGATTTACCTTCAGTCTTGCCTGTGACGCTGTTTTTCTTGAACTGAAAAATTGGCGCGATTTGGGAGACCGAAGGTAATGTAGGTGCGTTGGGATAGCCCAGAGGGTAGGTGATTTGTACAAGCCAAAAGTCAGAAGGTTTTATCTGGGTCAATCAATGGTAGTAAGTGGCAACTCAACGTTTTGCTTGCTTGTATAAACCTTAGATAGTAACTGCAATCATGTCGCTAAAATTAATCATACGAGTAGATCTTTAAGCCCTGGGGCATCCTCCGGTCATAGACAAGTGACTAAATCATTTATGTCGTATATTCATTCAATTTTCCTGTAATGAGGGACGCATCATAGTTACAGCGAACAATTAATTTTCTATGGGTACCTTTTTAAATATTATATTAAATATATTGTGATAATTAAACCATAACTTAGAATTGTCCAACTTGAATTAAGATTAGGTACTCGTCTCGTGGAAATGTATAATATCCTGCCTCTCTTAACCTACGGTGCCCAAAAATCGACCGATCGAGATCGAACAACAGCAGTGGGACACTATGGACACAACTACGAACGGACATCGATTAATGTTATTTAATCGATGAACAAATTATGACTTATATTTATTCCTATTCCTAACTACACGTCAAACTACTACTCTCTGATTTCGAAATTAACCATACAGGTACTCAATTATTTTGTACACATGATCCACTAAACCGGCCAAATTTGGAACCCTACGTACGATCTAAATCTGAAAAAAATACAATTAGAAAAACATTTACCGTAAAACGTTTAATTCGATTTATCTCGCTTAAAACCTAGTCACTTTTGGAAGCTCACATAGCAAGCCACAAAAATCCTGTTTGCGTTTCAAATTTAAACAGAAATAAAAGTATCAAAAAGCTTCCATAAATTTCATTCAGAACAGTGAAATGCTGAATTACTTTTCGTTTTGGTCTTGCCTTATCGTTTTAACTGGCTGGAATAGCCGGAGTGAACGTTTTATGTTCATTTTTAATTGTTTTTAGGGATCCTTGCAGTGGACAGAGAGATGCGTATACTTATTTAAATAAGACTATAGGAACTTGGTCCTTACATGTTTTTCAACGTTAATGAAGTGACCCAGTTGTTTTGTATAAAAAGGTATAGGGTACTTGCGAACTTTAAACACACAAAAAAAAATTAAAATTTGAACGGTTTATTTCATTAAAAAAATACATAATAATTACAATTTTAACTTCTAATCTTAAATGTAAAAGATTTTCCGAGTTAAGACCAGATTTCCTTAACATTAAAGGTGTTTAGTAAACCCGAAACCGAGACATTCGAGATGTAGTAGCTAAGTGCTCAATTTGCACCATCAATTTTGTAATTAAGAAATTAAGACCTAAAACCTGTAAATAGTCATATGGTGTACCTTAACTTGCTACGTCCAAAAAACTGGGTCTCAAATTACAAAAGTTTGATGCCATATATCTCGAAGACTGTGAGTTTTGAAGTAAATATGGAATACTATTTCGGTAAACCTCGTTGTTGTTAATACGATAAACCATACGTTCTACAATAAAGCGGCAATCCGCCGTAGGTATTACATAACAGCTAGCTGTTTTACAATATAGCGGCAATCCACCGTATTATATTACAGCTAGCTGTTTTGTAGCACGGCGGGTGGACGATTAGCGGGATTATCAAGGGTATATTACGTACGACGCCGAGCAAAGCGAGGAGGAGTGTTGGGCAGAACTGCGACCCTTAAACATGTTCGGTTCGGGCGCTTCGCCGGGCGCTGCCGCCGCACGCTCGCTCCGCTTGCTCGGTTCGCGCGTTGTTGGGTTGTAGTTTTACATCTCAAAGTCATAATTTGAATGGAAAATAGACATGCACGAGGGGTTAAGTAGTTATTTATACTTACCTACATTTTCGAAATTATTACGCAACCACGGAACCCGAAGATACAAGTCAATTCACGTTTAAAAGTGTAAAGTCGTGATTAATTTGACATTATAATTTTTTTTTACTGGTAAATGCGTTTACTTTTGCTGACTGTGTTAATAAATTTTCAGTACCTTACCGCTAATTTCATTCAATATTATATTTTATGAAGAACATGCTGGATCTAACCCGTATTAATTATGCTGAGAACTTAATTTCGAATAAAGTGTCATTGAATGTCATATTAAAAAAAAACTGGCCAAGTGCGTGTACGACCACGCGCAGTGTTCCGTAGTTGCCTGTCTGTCTTTGTTACATCGACACGCGCGCCAACTAAACGTTGCGGTTGTGTAGCCCGAATTTAGCCTTTTCAAGCATTACCTTTATTAAGTTCGTCGACTATTACTCGTTAACTATAGTTATGCATACTAACTAACCCGTGATAGTTTTTCTATTAAATTCATTAGATATATTTGCTACTGCCGTGAGTTTTGTGCATGTAATCAAATTTAAATTAGGTAAAACCCCTGTTCCGGCACTACAATAATCACAGCCATACAAAAAGTATCAGCACATACCTTTGCCAGGCTCCGTCCGTCTGAAGACCGCCGTCGCCTGGGCTTGGCCTGCAGCCCAGGATTGTATTGGTTCACTTATTATTACTCTTTGTCACTAGTAATACAAAAGCACATGAAATATCCGTTTTTCCGACACTTTATACGGGAGCGTGCTTATACCCGTGTGTGGCCATCTTAACGAAAGTATAGTTTTTTTTTGACACCATGTTCTTGAGCGCTGTAGTCGCGCGCGGGTTTTGCGTGAGTAATATGGCATTTCAATTTGAATGGTCAATGATTAATGTTTTTATGCCTGAACAGTATACCTAGTAGTAACCATTTAGCCAGCAGAGGGCCGGGCACATGACTCTAATAAAAATTAGCGTTTAAAAGCCCTTTATCACGCAAAAGCAACCCTGAATTGAAAAATGTTACCCCCGTTCCAAGGTTCACTGTGAAAAAAAATTATATTCCCACTTTATGTGTATGTGTGAAAAAAACTACTATTTTGTTGGCGTGATGGATTTATATTTATATACCCATGCCAAATTACATTTTTTTTCTAGTAGTAAGGTTCACTGTTATAAGGGTCCCTTGCTGACTACGGAACCCTAAAAAGCGCTGTTAATATAGCGAAAACATTCGACTAAGAAACTACATTATTAGTTTCCCCGAATAAGGCTAAACAAACCGAACCTAAACATTCAAAACTTTTCGGTTGTTACTACCCAAATAGTTATTCACAAGAATCGAAGGAAATATGAAGAATATATTGAAGAAACAAGCCGGGTCAGAGTAACTCGCGTTTGTACAAAGTTTATTTTTATCTGTGCCCGGACCCTTGCAAAACAAATTTCATGAATAAATTTAGCCTTTGTAAACAAATCGAGCGCGCTATATTAAATTAAGGCTAGGCGCAGGAATGCAATAAAAGGGAATTCTTAGAAATACATGATAATATATTACCGGTATGTTATAGTTTGGAGATTCAGAGGTTTAGGGTAAGGGACGTTGTCAATAAATTATATAGGCCCAAGGCTATATTGTAGTTAAAGAGTTATTATTTTTACTGCGAGACTGCGCTCAATTTATGTTTATGTAATGTTTTCTACTTTAAGCCAAAAAGTTAACTTTTCTGTTAAACATGCGTATATATGATTATAGAAGTGAAGACACATATATGCTACTTAAAGATAGTTTGCAATTCAGCTTGTTTGTGGTGCGCGTGCCGCGGCAGCTGTAGTAGACCATCGCGAGTGCTGACTTCTGGCCGAAGGGTATTGTGTTTCGGCGGTTCCGGGGCAACCTACCGAACCTTACATCGGAGCTGACGCCGCAGCGGAGCCACACCGTTATGTCGCTTAAATTATATTTCTTAAATTAGTTTATATAAAGCTTCTGCCCGCGACTCCATCCGCGTGGAACTCGTTTATATCGTAGCTCCATACAAACTTTCATCTCGCATTTCGCCCCCTTAGAACATGATTCCCGGGATAAAAAGTATTATACATGTTAATCCAGGCTATACAATATATGTATACCAAAATTCATCTTAATCCGTTTAGCGGTTTTTGCGTGATAGAGTAACAAACATCCAAACATCTAAACATCTAAACATGTAAACATCCAAACATTCAAACTTTCGCATTTATAATATTAGTAGGATGTATGTTGAGGTATTTATGATATAGGCCTTAGTTACCTGAATTAATAGAATTATTATTATTATTAAAATCGAAATTTAAAAGCGACATCTATTAGAATGTTAAGCCTACAAAAGTGATATAAAGGAACGAAGACGAAGTCATCTTGAGTCTCCAACATTATCGGTATCCAGTATACACCCGCGCAACCCTTGTCCAATAACGTTTGCGCTACTTTATCTCCATGCTAAAACCACGGAGACTTTTACTCTCACTAAAACGGGTGACTTTTTATGAGACTCTTAAGTAACTCTACGATGCACTTAAAAATTATCGCATACGATAAAATACTTGTAGCGTCCAGTTTAATGTTTTCGTGTGGCAAGTATATCGTCTTACACTACAAATACAGGGAAAAATCTGAAAACTATACATTTATAATTCTATACGGAACCTTCGATGGGCGAGTCCGACTCGCACTTGTCCGGTTTTTTTTTCTTTTAAGCCAATCAATTTTGAAAATTGCATGTTCTAACCCAAAACCGTAACGTATTGACGTATGAATTGTCGCCCCTGGCAGAAATTGCTTGCTCTGTGTAGGATGAAATAATACAGGTTTTGTAGTCAAATTATATAATCACGGCGTATAATTTTTCAAACTAGAACATCATCAATTTATTTTTAAAAGTAATGATTTTTTTTTTATGGATAAAATAAAAATTACCTCGACCTTTGAGTTATGATTAAATAAAAGCCTACTATCTAAGCAATTCATTTTATAGATGTTGCAAACTATGTTAATAAGTGCATACCTAACTTACATTTAGAATGTAAAGACAAGACATTATAGTGGGGCAGCTTTATGTAATAATGTGGACACGCTGGTCAAAAGCACCATATTTTTTTCAGGTACTAGTTAGGTACATAGCTTTAAGTTTTTGATAGCCATCCGTCGGCCGTCTTTTTTATGGCGGTCATTTTGAATTATAGGTATATTATTAACTAGCTTCCGCCCGCGACTTCATTTGCGTGGACTCGGAATAAAAACTATTATATATTTTAATCCGGGCTAAAAAGTATCTTCTTGCTAAATTTCATGTAAATCGGTCGAGCAGTTTAAGCGTGATTGAGTAACAAACATCCAAAATCACTTAGGATCACAATCTTGGTGTCTAAAATATATATATATTTGGGATCAGGGAATTCATCTCGATATTTTTTGGGAATTCAAATTCCCAAAAGATACCAAACAGAACCCCGTTACTAAGCCTCAGCTGTGAGTGCATCTGTCTGCGTGCCAGTAATAGCTAGAATGTTAAAAAATTTGGTGCTTTTGTCCAGCGTGTCCACATTTAAGTACCTACGACAATTTGTTCCAGTAATCTGCCCCACTATTTTACACAATTGACTTATCAGCAGTAGCCTACATGCAGGGCATAGGTCTCACAATCGACGTAATATCTAAACTGAAATTAGTAAATAAGTACCATGAAAACTAATAAACACGAAACATATTAATGCAATTTTCGGTATCATTATAGAACCTGATGAGTTGTGATTGTTTTTTTGCGTCCTTGTTTCCTCTGTTAGGCCTGCAAAAGATAAAGAACCAATGAACATTAAGGGTAGTTCAATTATTAACTGTTAAGTTAAACTAACTAATAATGGTCAAAATGCAAGAATATTGAACTTGATACACAGTACTCAGTTTCTTCACAGTTTAAGAAAAGTGTTATAATGGTTGTGTATTCAGTACTCTAAAATAAATATATATATATATGTACGTAGAACTGGTGGCCATTAGGGCAGAAAGGTTCTCGAGTGGCGACCACGTATCGAAAGGCGCGGCGTGGGTAGGCCCCACAAGGTGGACTGATGACCTGGTAAAGATCGCGGGAGTCCGCTGGATGCGGGTGACTAAGGACTGGTCACTTTGGCACTCTTTGGGGGAGGCCTATGTCCAGCAGTTTACGTCTTTCGGCTGATATGATGATGATGATGATGATAAGGTACACTCTTATCCAATACAGTTGTTTTTTGATATTAGGATGTTCGTAATTGTAGTTACTTTGTAATCTTAAGTGACAAATACAATAAGTACTTATTCTTAGCTGTACCATTTATTGATGTCAGGAGCCGTAGGATGGTTGGCCTTATCACGCGACAAGTGACAAGATAAGAGCGTCGTCTCGTTCTATCGAACGGTGTCAGCCAGTGACGCACGCTCTATCCTATCACCTATAGCGTGACAAGGCCAACCATGCTACGGCTCCAGGTAATTGAAGCCGGATGACATAACATCACTAAAAGAAAAAGTTACAAATCATGTAGAAGTCGGATAATCTCGTTGTATATCTCCCGGTTGACAAAGGTTTGTACATTTTGGTATAATTTAACGTATTTATGATTAATAGTATTAATTAGTAACGTATTAATGTTATTTTTTTTATATTGTTATTAATTAATGAGCTAGACTTTAATTTTTGATGAATGATTGACTTGATAAATTATAATTAATTGAAGTGTACTTACTAACAATAGTTTTATGTTTTGTAACAAATACTAACACTTCTATGGGCAAAGCCTGAAATAAACATTTGAATTTGAAATTAACGAGTCATTATGACGACATGATTATCATGTTAAGGCTGACACAACTAGCGTCATAACTTATAGTTACCTGCTTATTACCTATACATTGAGCATGTAGTCCGTATGGGCGACGGTCGTTCTTAAGTACCTACACCTAGTCGTTACGCGTAGTCTCTTCAGGACACATACTTCAATATCGCTCAATACTAAAGTACTTTGCCAGCTGCGGCTTTGATATTTTTAAAGTTGTAAATAACTTTCTGATTGCTTACCGCCGATGCTAACTTCAGGAGCTTGAGAACCAGGATACAGTTTGATTTCTGAAATAGAAAATACATTTATTGTGCGTTGGTTTTGCTCACTTTCAATCAAGCTTAATAAAAGCTTATAATATATAGAAATGGAATAAAGAGGAAAACTCTGTAAAATTGTAGCTTTCTACGTTTGTATAGAGGGGGTAATCTGCGGAACCCCTGATCCGATAAAAAAAAATATTTTACCTGTGTATAGAATAGATTTTTTGATAGATAAAGGATATATATTATCTAGCTGGGTTGCCTACGTTATATGCAATACGTAGACGAAGCCGCGTGGGTAGCTGCACTTAAAGAGAAATTATTTAATGACTGAATCAGACTTTTTCGATTTACCTTTCAAGAAAATTTACCAATTTGTTATTTTATTTGCTCTACTGTAATTTGGTTGCTCTAGGTAGGTTAAATATCTTGCTAACTTTAAAAATTCTTCATATTAAAATAGTAATTATAGTGAACCCAGTGGGGTTGGCTCGAGAACGTTCAGGAGAATTTAAATAACTACAAACAAGAGAAGAAGAAAAAACAGCTACTTGTTTTGAATTTTTATATAAAGCATTTTAACCGATTTTTCGACGGAACTCCTTAAATATTATCGACCCACATACAGTGATATGGTTTTCGTCTGTAATAATCATCGTATTGCTACACCCTAGTAGGGTCCATGTTCGTACTGGTTAGATTTTAAGAACACCTTTGCAAATACCATGGTTGCAACGAATAAATATGAAATATGAATATTTACCCTCGGAAAGCAGTCCATGTGGTAAAGTGGAAAGGAAATGTGGAAATGTTCATTTGGCTTGGCGGAGTACTAAATTAAAGTCAGTTAAAACTTTGTTTTTAAAGTAAATTATAGCAGCTCTGCTATGATCACTCTATATCTATCAATAGTTATATATATATTAATGGATTTCAATTTTGCTAATTTTTAATGATATTGACTATTATCTATTAAAATAATTGTGTATGTTGTGTAATTCTGATTTTTTGTAATTGATTATTTATGTATGCAATGAAACACTTGATATTTGCATGCCTGTATGTGGGCTGATGGTAAATAAATGATATTAATGGTTTTGATTGATTGAAAAAAAAGGCGGCGCAGGAATACGACGAAAGACTTCGTACAGAACTTTACTTTATTTGCAATTCCAATGCACTTCAAACCACATTCGCCATTAACGGCCAGTACCAAGAACAACCACCAAAAAGTATCAATAAGATTTTTTTTACAAATGTTCAAAAGCTTTTTTTTTCCGTCCTAGAATACATACACCCTGTCTTCTAGGACGGAAAAATTAAAAACTGACTTTTTTGGAACCAACATATCCTATTAATAGAAAAGGCTTGTGAACTCTTGTTAAAATTGATAACTGATAACGAAGTGTTGCTAAATGGACAGTGCTTAAGTATAAATTACAAAATATAATTAAAATCATAAAAAATATGGACCTTGAAAGTTGAGAAAAAATATGCATTTTTTTATTGTCCAAGGGGAAATTTAAAGCTATCAATAGAATCCTTACACTTTTATAGAAACAAAATTGTATGATAACTCTATGGACCTAAACGCAGTATTTCGCGACCGAAACAGCAATTTACTTGATTTTCCATACAATGATTAGTTCAATCGCCTACGTGGTTCGTCTTTGACTCAACGGTTTTGGGTATTTATGTTCTTTAATTGTAGTTGCTCCCATACAAACATTTGTTCCTCTCGAAAAACTGGTTCGAATGGCATCGTAAAAAAATCTTAAGTCACAAGCCTATTCTAGGCGCTTACCAGTATAATCGGTTGTAACTTGTATAATTTGTATTAACCACTAGTTTGTAAGTATTTTTATTGTAATTGAGGACTAACCTTTATAAGACCCAGAGTCAGTTTTTTCTCAGTAAATAATTTGATTGTTTTATTAAGATAATAATATTATACAAGAAAATAACAAATAGATTCTGAATTAAATAAATAAATAAATAACCTCTTTGTCAAGCAACTATCCACTCACCGTAAAGCCGAAGCGTGCCCTCACTCTTGCCCAGCGAGTTGGTGCTCACGCAGTTGTAGGTGCCGATATCGCTTCGTGTAAACTCACGAATGGTGAGTCTCATAATTGACGTGTACGTCGATTTCTCCTCGCTTATGATGAACTTCGGTCTATGAAACAGTAAGTAAGTTTCTGACAAAAACTACATTTTTGATACCTACAAGCTTTCATTGCAGACTGGTCTACTATTTGTGTACATTCATCAACTCGTTGAGATGTTACATAGAAAACTCCCGTGAGTTTCAGACCATTAAAGTATAATGAAACGAGTCACTCACGTCTTTAAGGTCAAATATCGCTCAACATGTTTCGAACCGATACGTGGTTCTTATTCACGATGTCGCCGCAGTTAACCCTGCGGGCGTTGTCCCTAGTGGATGCGGATGCCTTTGCTTTGAGCGGTATTACATTATATTTTAATACTCGTTGAAAGTGTATCTTGCGTCGTTTAGGACTTGCTATAGCCACCTTCTGTTTCCATCATCAGATCAGTTCGGTGGGTCCATAATAATGCGTTGTCATTGAATTTATATATGTTTAATTACGCCAAATTGGCATGTGGCTGAAAAATGGTTCACTATTTTTAAAACAACTTACATAGTTAAATACATACTAACTTACACATAAATAAAAGCCTTTAAAATATAAGGCAAACATCCGAATGTTTGACACCTTAATTGGGATAGGTACTTAAAACCCTTTTGTTTACTATTATTACGATTTAATATAAAATTGCCAAATATTGAACCAGTGTCGAGCACTGAGATGTTTACCTTATCGAAATCAAGTAGTTTTTATTCCTCACCAGAAATATATTTGTTACAACAAATTTCCTACCTCAGCCATTTTCAAACGTTCAAAAATGTTGCTTTGTAATAGCGACAAGATTAGGTATATTAATGGGGGGGGGTATCGATATTTTATTATGTAAAACGGGTAGGTACAAATGAAAAGGTATATTAATTGCAGGGGTGAATACAGAAATGCAGAATATCCTCCAACTGCTTTGTTGTGCTTCGCCTAGATAGAGTAATTCGTAGAAACTTAACGATTATCTGTAGAACTTGCAATAGGGGGCTTCCAATCCTTTGTGCCTTTGTTCTCCTATTGCCCCATAGATAGTATACGCTATGCATCGATTGAGATTGATTCGCAAGCGGTCAATGGATTCGTGTTTGCGGTGAATCTCACAGTTCAACTAAGTAAAATACTAAACAATACCATACAAACGGTCTTTATATTGCTTGATGAAACACATGGAATTTTAACCGAACACTATACGACGAGCAGTATCAGCAAATGTCTACAATACTATACAATACAAAAAAAATCTTTATTGCTCACCAGTACATAATAGAAATATTCATTATAGGAATTCAAAGAGGTACGTGAAGTCCTCAATCCGCACTGGGCTAGCGTGGAGACTACTGCCCGTTCCCTCTCATTCATGAGAGGAGGCCTGTGCCCAACAGTGGGACGTATATAGGCTGATGATGATGATGATGATGACATAATAGAAAAACAGACATATATTTGACGTCCACTTTAAACCTAGTTGGTAGTTAAGTACGACCTACACCTGTTCACGAAGGCGGCGGTCTTGGGTGCGAATCCCGGTAAAGGCCAATATTAGTGTTATAAGTGCGAGCCTTGAATACACAGTTTTAAGAAGGTTTTGTATTACAAATAGCCACAGAGATGCTTTTAACAAAAAAAAAATGCTTCTACATTAAAAAAAAGGGATCTTTTCAGCTGTAGTTGTTGAATTTGAAATGGTTATAAACTAAAACAAGCTTGAGTGTAAACGCGTCCTTATGGTTTCTTCTTTTTGTGTCATTTTATAACAAACAGATCGAGGGTGAACGGCGACACAAATGGTGAGTCATGGACGCTTACAATCTTGGAGAGACTTTTAAAGTATTGTTCAATTTTACTATATATTTTTTAATGTTGCTAGACGTAATTATGCTTACCCGTCCAGCAGCATTTCTCCTCTGTTCTTAAGCCAGTAGTTGATAGAACTAGGGTAAGCTTCCACCGTACACTCCAACACCACATTGGTCTCAAGCGGCGCACCCAGCAGCTGGTTGGGAACGATAACTGTCGGGGAAACTGTTGAGGAAAATAAAGTAAATAATTCACAACAAACGCTTGAAGTCTTGAAATAAAATTTAACTATCTATTCAGCCCGTATCTACCCACTGTTGAGTATAAGCCTCTTTCTTTACTACGCCAACAAAATACTTAGCACAACATTTTCGAAGTACGAGTACTACCATATACTCAACTTTATAAAAACATTAAGGGATGGGTAAGGTTTTTATAAAAATGTTAGAATCTACCTAAGCCAAGTAGAATATTATATAATAATATGTATCTTGTCCAGTAAAAAAAAATTACTAGGTAGGTATTGAAGATAAATAATATGTCACCAAATTTCAGAAGTAGTATCACAAATAGGATACCACCACGCTTCGTCTACACAGTCTACCTAAATCATGACAAGAAGAGAATGAAACATATAAACGTGGATACCTTCGACATCCATAATTTCATTTGACCGTTTAAGTAACGTACTAGTGTTTGCCATAACCATTTGCCTTAAAAGTAAATTTCTCTGAAACCATAACATTTTCAGGTCCAATTATTTAAAATTTAAAGAGAACCTACAGAGGTTAGGTTAGCTTAGGTTTGTTTTATAAAAAATCGGAAAAGTTGACAGTTTCTAAGAAAAACTAATTAGGGCAGATGATTATTGGGAAAAGTTACATTTATGGTAAATTAAATTATGGATTTCATTTATAACCCAAATGCGGTGGGATGTAAGAATCGAGATTGACCAAGGTAAGGATGGATGGACTGTGTAGAAAATTATACCAATAGTGAGTAAGTAAGTTCATACACAAGATGATGAGTGAGACTGACAGAGGTATGGAAGAAAAGGACATGGTGCACCAACTCCAAATAAATGGAGTTGGGTTAAGTGTGTACATGCTCATAATAATGTTGAACAATCAGAGCTTCTCTTTGGTTCAGACCAGATTTGAAATTTTATAATATATGACAAGGTACTAAAATTCTCAAGATGTTGTTTGGTCGTAAGTAGTAGGTACATCACGACATCTGGAATAAAGTATTTTTGTACGCAGATGTAAAATATATATTATTATGTTTAGACGTTTTCACACAGTTCCATTATATTCATCGTGTGGACCTCGAGACGCCGAACGGCAAGGACTTGTGGGGCACATTTGTGGCCGGTCAAGTAGTTTTCTGTATGAGTCGTGTACGTACATTCCTCCCAGGGCCTCAGAGGAAACTTATATGCGGTGGTTTGGGAAAGTGTAGTCGGTGATTGACACTCTTCCAGGTGTGATGGTTGTGATCGGCGACTAGAACTTAAACCCGGTGTATACGTACCAGAGTGTCCTTAGCTATTATTGTTATATTTTATCTGTTTGTGGTTTAAACGAGATGAACGAAGTGACGAATGTACATGGGAGTAAACTAGATGTCGTGTTGGTGTCAGAACGCATTACAGGTGCTATGGTCTCAGAGATGGCGGGCGAGGGACTAGTCTCTAGAGCTGATGCGTACCATCCTCCGCATTTTACAATAGTTTATATGGTATTTTTGACCCGTGCGGACCTAAACGGAAACGGCCAACCAGTTCGAGGAGACGATATCCTGTGTGGTTTGCGGCTGATCTGATCGGTGACATCAAGCGGAAAAGTTGATTGATAGTTGGTTGATATCCTCTATTTCACTTTCACGATGGCTTTCGATCGCGTGGATAATGACGTGCTGCTTAGGAAACTTGACAAGACTGGTTTCTCTTCCAAGTTGTTAACCTTTTTTGCCAACAATCTGCGCGATCGGCAGCAGTTCATCCGACATGAATGCTTTGTTTCGACTCCTTACCTAGACTCAGTCAAGGCTCCATCTTAGGGCCCTTGTTTTTCGGGATTATGTTCAACGATCTCAAATTGATTCTTGGGGCGGCTCAGTGTCTCTTGTATGCTGATGATCTGAAGTTGGTATACAGGGTAGAGCAAAGAATTGATTGTGTAATGTTACAAGAGGACATCAACTTGGATTTTCGGTGGAGTGCGGAGAATAAAAAAAATCATTTCAACCCTTTAACGGGCAAAGTTGAAATTAATTCACAATTCAAGTCTTTTGCTAATATAATAATAATTTATTATTTGTAGACCTAAAAACTCTGAACCGTAAAAAATACAAAAAGATGACCTTAATAGGTGGTCATTTTTACTATGAAATTTAGAAGTTGCCCTATAAAGGCCCATCCAAGTGTTGTGTGTGTACATTTAGCCGCTCTCGTACAGCTATATATGCTCAAGACATGCTAGGATCAGAGCCGATAAGTCGTGTCTACTCCGTCAAAGCCTTCATGGGAAAGGCTCCGTAGGCACGAAGCCTTCCACGAACTGGACGTGAATTGATCAATATCCGGCCAATATTAAATGGCAAAGCCAATTATACGGTGGCGTCCGGTTAAATGAAATGTGACGTGATGTAATTTCACGCGTGCGCTAAAAGGAATTAAGTTAGAAACGAGGAAGAATCGAATTGTTAGATTTTTACCGGTATGCTGGTTATTCTTTACGTGCTCATGCGCCTCTTCTCACCCGTCACGCCAAACGAAATTAGACCTCTGATTAGGTACTAGGTACAAATTGCGGCGTTAAGATATATTTGTGGGTGAATGGTAAAGTGGGGTCAAATAAGTTACAGAATAGCGGGCCTGCAGTAGGAGAGTCGTGACACAACATAACGATATCCGTTTCATTCATTTGTTACGGTTAGATTCACATCCGTTTAATTAATTACTTGTATGTGCTGGTAAGCTACGGTGACCTAGTTCAAACATGCGGCAGTCAAACGGCGGTCGTGGGATCGAATCTCGACTGGAACTAATGAGTTTTTCAGAACTTATGTACGGAATAACAGATATTTACCGTTAAGGAAAACATCGTGAGGAAGCCTGCATACATCTGAGAAGAAATTCAAGGATTGTGAAGTCCCCAATCCGAACTGGGCCAGCGTGGGTGCTATACTGCCCGTTCCTTCTCATTCATGAGAGGAGGCATGTGCCCAGCAGTGGGACGTATATAGGCTGATGATGATGCCGATGAGATACTACTATGTAATAATATTCAACACAATATATATATGTATATTATGTACATAATTACGTACTCAGGTATCTGATGCGATCTGACGTGACGGCTCCTTTTATGTCAGTCGTATGAGTGGATCAGAGAGCATCACGTCAGATGAGTATGAATTGAAAGTGCATGTAAGTATTATGTTTAAAGGTAGTTAGGACATTTCTTTGTCAGCCTTGCAGCCCAAATTGCAGGTCTCTGTGTGCAGGAATAGAAGTGTTTTTTTTTATGGCTACTTCCCTAAAAAGTTATTGCCAATACGACGAACGCATTCCATATTCATGCAGGTATGGTAGGTTCTGCTTTGTTTGTGTGAGGTGTGCAATATACAGTATTTGTATTGTATTGTATTGTATCCATTGGAAATGGATACAATAGATTTATTTGATTTTAATTTAACTTAGTGTTGTTTTAGTATATCTGGTAGTAAGGGCATAAAAAGGGTGGCCAGAAGTCCCAAAAATAAACTGTTACAGATCTGCACTTGTTTTTTTACAGCCAACAAAGCGAATACCCAAATCGATAAAAGGTCCGTCACACGCATTTCGCACACAGTTGAAAGAGGCTTTAATGTCAGATTGAATATGGGAGGCCATATGCTAACTGGCCAGTGTCACAGATAAAAAAATAAACGGTTTATAAAACAAAAGCATATCTACGCCAACTCACACAGCCCACGCTCACAGCCTAAAAAGACTCGAATAACGTAAACTGTAAATCAAAACAGTGCTCCTTCCTCACTGTTGACGTGCCCCGTTCAATTTCCTCAGGGGGCCGTGCTATGAATATTAATCGTGCGAGAAACAACCAGTTAAGTAAAATTTCGCGAACTGAGCATTGACGGAGCCGATGAGAACATGGTGAAATATTCGCTTCAATTATTGTTTGAAATAGTTTTTTTTTAAACAAAGGATTGATTCATTATCCTCCTCTCGTTCATCCCGGTTGTGTCATAAAGGAGCCTGGGGTCCGCTATGTGCCACCTATTCCCAAGATTTGGCATAGGCACTAATTTTACAAAAGTGACTGCCGTCTGACCTTCCTACCCAGAAGGAAAACTAGACCTTATTGGGATTAGGCCGGTTTCCTCGCAACGTTTTCCTTTACCGAAAAGACACAGTTATAAAATATCAAATGATATTTCGTACATAAGTTTTTGAAAAAAACCCAGTGGTATGTGCCGGGATTTGAACCAACGTCGTGCGCCGTACCGTTCGGCTACAGTGGCTATTTTTTTAAATAATTTATAATGATTATAATTTTCAATTACCTTGTTCAAACTAGGTAGCTTAATGGTGATAGAATCATATGCATCCCCACCGGCTTTTTTATGCTTTAAACATTCAAATGTAACATTATCCAGAAAACATCACATTTCAAGTTAATAATTATAAATTACTAGCATTTGCGCGCGGCTTCGCCCGGGTATTAAGTGTAATTTTTGCAATAATTTTTAAATTGTTACGAACTTTCAAATTTCTAAATTTTTAAATGAACGTCTTCTCGGTGCAACTACTACTTCCCCCCTTTAGGAGGCAAGTTTAAAAAATATATTTCTGGATAGATCTACATATTATAAAAGAAACCTGCTGTCCTGCTTTTATGTTTCTATATAGCCACAGTTTATCATTAAAAATCACACATTACTTATGTGAACTTTCAACCCTTCAAGGGATGAATTAGAAAAAATGCCCTTATCAATGTTTTTGACTATACATTAGGAGCTTATGACCGAAGTTTTAAATATCTAACTTTAAAAATGACATATTTCCCACACAAACTTAGTTTAGGCTGTGCGCTGTCTGTCAATCGACCAGTAACACAAGAGTTTTATATATATAGACTAGCTGCCCGCCCCGGCTTCGCTCGGGTGGTGCAAGATGTAATTAATATTTAATTTACTTAGTTTTATATATATAGATAAGGATAAATCGTAAAATCTTTAATGAAATATCTAGTAAAACAATTAAGTAAATTAAACTTGTAGATTGCAGTTAAGAGATACTTAAAACTAACTCTGTTTCAAATGTTTTCAAGCGTAATTTTTTGTTCGCTAATGTGCCAAAAGCAAATGTACCTTAAACATTCACTCACTTCCAATTTCCAAACTCAAATCTTTCGATTGGTTCTCGAGCAATGAATTATACACACCAATGAGCTTGAAGCCTTTGCATTGGCGAAATCAAACCCGAGTTATCAAACGCTCAGGTAACCTCCAGACAAATCCTCTTTCAATGGAATTAACTTCTTTTTGAACTTGGTATACTTATAATATATTTTATGACTGCATATTTGTCAGATGGTAAATATGAAATAATATGTCTAATTTATTGACAAATTTAATGATTCACACCAATGAGTTGTTTTCTGCATTTGTTGCGACTGCAGGTAAACATTAACTAAATATCATTCCCTTAAATATAAATAATAACGATTGGCTTTTTATGTTTAATACAAACGCAAAGATAGTTAACTATGTCATGACCTTAATGCATTCCGTCATCTGTTATTCCTAGTATTCTGTAGCTTAAATAAACAAAATGTTATGAAACATATCTATAATAATAAAAATACCTTTCGGCCGCGGTCTATACTCTAGCGGACAGAGGGGCGACGAGAAGCAGTTCGCACATTTCATAGAGTTCAATATCTAAAAACTCGCTCGTCGACCCACGACCTTAGAACTGGTTGACATCTCCTTTAAATTGCATGTCAACATCATTACAGTGAACAATAATCCTAAAACTATAACTCCACCCTAACACCTCATCTTTAAGTAAAAAAAAAAACAATGGGGATGATAGACCTACCTTTCCCTGTATCAAAAATGTCTTCTATCTGCAGGGGACAATAACTTACTTTACTCGAGCAGGACTGGTAGATAAATTAAATAATCTACAAAATGCTGATATAATTGTAATTAACGGAAAGAAAAAAGCATATACACATACATACATCTCCATGTAATAAACAACGTGAACAGTACAATGTTGATAGCGATTAAACCTGCCAAAGTCAAAGTTCAATCTTAACCCGCCTGTAAACCGACAGCTAAATATTCCATATGTACGTGGTTCTATCTGGTAGGATTCGGAAGCCAATGAAAGGGAAGAGTCAATTATACGCAAGAATGGCCTACAAGAGGCAGATCAATTCAGGTTTATCACGACTGTGGTGTGATCCAAGGCGTGAGAAGCTGCGGTTTCTAATGATAAATGAAATTATTTTTAGACATCGTAGGGTGAGTAAACGTGTATGTAAAACTGATGATCGTTGGGGCGGAAAGGTTATCGAGTGGCGACCACGTACCAAAAGGTGCAATGTGGGTAAGAAGGCCAACAAGGTGGACTGATGACCTGGTAAAGGTCGCTGGAGTCCGCTGGATGCGGTTGGCGCAGGACCAGTCATTGTAGCACTCTTTGAGGAAGGCCTATCAGTGGACGTCTTTCGGCTGATATAATGATAATGGTGATGACGAGGGTATATACCAGAGCTGAGCGAGGAAATAATCGACCAATGGGAAGCGATGTTCGAGCGAGGCAACCAATGGTATTGGAGGAGTTTTCCTCGCTCGCCGCTCCGCTACCTAACACATATCTGGTGGATACTTAACCTTATAAAGTCTGTTCATGATCGGACTAGCTTTTACCCGCAACTCCGTCTGTGTGCACCTGTATATCAACGTGTACCCCACCTTTATTTCTTTGGGGATATTCAGGATAAGAAGTGTTCTCTGTTTTCATGTGGATTTTAAACTATTGTGCCAAATTTAACTTAAAACACTTGAAGCAATACTCAAAGTTATGTATTCACTATGAGTTTAAGACAATTGTTAATAAGTATGGTTTCATATTATTGATGAGTATTCATGTTATTTTTTGCATATACTCCCATCACGTGTATTTATTGATTTTATATGTCTATGTAAATTTTGTTTACGTACATAAATAAATGCTATAAATTATATTCCGTCATTTACAGTTTACATGATTGGAAGCTTTTTAACCAATTTTATTCGGTTTTAAGATACCAATTGTGGAAAAAGTTGTACTGGTGAATATTGCGCGATTACAAAAAAAAAATGTTCTATGATTTATTCACATTTAAACGCGCATTTCTTAAGAATTGCACCACCACTTTCATTATACCGACGTCATCGATGGCGTACACTCGGCAACATGACCTGTAATCTCTCCTTCTTATGACTTCACTGATAAGACCCCTTGATCTCTTGCGCCGAATGTACACACACGACGGAGGTTAAATCGTAAGTCAAAATTAGTGTGGCTTGAAATGTTTACCGTACGAGATGCCGGATTCTCAATGATGGGGTGATTAGATTGGAGGATGATTTCGGTTTTGAATAGGTCTTTAATTGTAATTAAAACTTACATATAGATAATTTTAGCGTGGTGTATTTGAGGCATCTATCAGTTCTGTTGCAACACATAATTATGACTTACAATCTGAAAAATCTTTATCTTTAGTGCTTTAGTTACTTAAACCCGTTCTACACAATCAATGAATTTACAGAAAAAAAAGAACAAGAGAAACGAGAGACTTTTATAAATTGTTACTAGCTTTTGCCCGCGACTTCGTTTGCGTGGAACTCGTTTATATCGTACCTCCATACAAACTTTCGCCCCCCATATATGTATACCAAAATTCATTTCAATCCGTTCAGCCGTTTTTGCGTGATTGAGTAACAAACATCCAAACTTTCGCATTTATAATATTAGTAGGATTAGTAGGATATAGTATGTTAACGTACTTGAAGTAAATTCGAATTGTGAACTTTTCATTATTGTAAGTAATCGTATTCCATAAGTGCATGATTAAAATAAGAGAAAAGTATTATGCATCGTGACTTGCTAGACGAAACGTTATTTTGTTACTTGGCCAAATAAATAAACTTGAACTTGAACTAAACATTTATTTTTATAAGATTTATATAAACTTGAAAAATAAATACACTACTTTGCACGTCGTGGAGTAAAGATTTCTTGGTGATCTTAAATTGAAAACCATTATTTACGTAACTACGACTATAAAAAAATCTAATACTGACCCCGTAGGTTTCTGTTTCATGATAATCTGTCATTTGTACTAACGAAATGAGTTATACAAAATCATAAAATAACAATGAGTTTACTTAAAATTCTTTACGCTATCAATAGAACTTAGTAAAAGAATCCTTTATTTGTAAACTTTGTCTAGTACCCATAGTACAGGCTTTGCCTAGTTTGGGAATAGATCAATTGGTGTCAATTGTCCCACGATATTTATTTTATTTTATTTATTTATTTAAAAATAGTAGATTGTACAACAAGTGCATAAAACGAGCCATTTCACCCGAGCCACCGTCGAGGGTGTATAGTTAAGTCGAGGGATAAGCGCGATCGGGCGTATCGAGAGTCGAGAGGAACATGCCTTGTTTAACATCGTAATCCGAATAATTGACACCTTGTTGTTCGCCTCTATTGCTATGAGTAAGTTGGAAAACGTTTACCATGGGTCTATATCGGGTTGCATAGTATTTACAGCCATAGTTTTGATTTGTATAACTACTTGTGTCATAACCATTATTACGCATAACCGACAAAAGTCATAAATTAGTTCGCATATATTTTTAACCTTAATATTTATTACGCATAAAAACTTTAAGCATAAATATTAAACGTCATTATAGGTTTGCGCATAACGTTTTTAAGTAATATAAGACAAACATTTTTAATTCTGTACATTTTGTTAAAAGTAAATTGTCTCCTTGTAACCTTTTTTTTCGTGGGGCATGCATTTATGCATCCCGCCTGGCTGAGGAACCAGGACGGGTATGACGGGCACCCGAGAACCACCCGGATTACCGTCTAAAACCCACGGTGCTCTGCGCGCTGCTTTATGGCGGAGCCAAGGGAACGCTCGCGCACACTTCCTCCCCGTCTTCTTGTAACCTAAACACCCAACTTTTTTATGCAATCGTACGTAATTATTTTTATTTAACCTAACCGCCAGCGGGTCGACGTCATCCCGCGAATGCCTATTTCCGCTCTAAGGGACACAAATTAACAAAATTTTTTCCTAGGGGAAAACCCAGGCTCGGGAGAATGTGTCCGACAAACCCCTGCGGTGTTCTACCGTTCGATTTCGGACAGAGCTCCGGGAACGCTATTGCACCATAACCTAACCTACCAAAAACACAATTGTTACGTCTGTTTGGTCTTTAGGGTTCCGTACCTCAAAAGGAAAAAGCGGAACCCTTACAGGATCACTTTGTTGTCTGTCTGTCTGTCAAGACCTTTTATCTCGGGAACACGTGGAGGTGTGGTTGAAATTAAAACCATATACAGTTTACAAGTGATGACATATGGCACTGAAACTTGGTCGCTTACTATGGGCCTCATAAGAAGGCTCAAAGTCACCCAAAGGGCAATGGAGAGGGCTATGTTAGGAGTTTCTCTGCGTGATCGCATCAGAAATGAGGCTATCCGCAGCAGAACCAAGGTAACCGATATAGCCCTTCGAATTGCTAAACTTAAGTGGCAGTGGGCGGGGCACATTGCACGTAGAACCGATGGCCGCTGGGGCGGAAAGGTTCTCAAGTGGCGACCACGTACCGGAAGGCGCGGCGTGGGTAGGCCCCCCACAAGGTGGACTGATGACCTGGTAAAGGTCGCGGGAGTCCGCTGGATGCGGGTGGCGCAGGACCGGTCAATTTGGAACTCTCTGGGGGAGGCCTATGTCCAGCAGTGGACGTCTTTAGGCTGATATGATATGATGATGATGACAGTTTACAATCCCTTGAAGCTGTGAAAAAATCAAATTCCTAAGTTAACGTAAAAAAAGATACGGTAGTTTATGCCTCAAAAAAACTTATATTTTGACACTCTCAAGGGAATCTAAATTTATAGGGTAGGTAGGTACTCTCCGTTGATCTAGGACTATGAAATTTGGCAAGTAATATCCTCTTATACTACAAGTACAGGTAAAAATCAAGTAATTTTTTTTACTGAAGGGGCTTTGCCCCTCTCCCCTTTTTTTTAGCTTAATTTATAGCTTGTTTTTTTGCGAAGCAATCATAATAACAGTCTATTGTCATAATTTATGCATTGCAATTAATATGCCTAAAAATAAATATGATTTCAATATAATAACTTAAAATTGTATTATACTCAATATTTTGGTTTAAAAAAATATGACACAGTGCAATAAATTATGACATCATTAATGACAAAAAGACTTTTAAGAGCAACAACTTTATGTGAAAAATTGTATGACAATCGAAATTATGATAATAGTCATTATGCGACTAGATACCCGTTTACCATATCTACGTATAGACGTTAAACCACACTTCCTTGGGCAGTTAACTGCCGTATTTACTGGAACAGTCTGGTCCATGGCACCCACTGATACTACAATAGTAGATCATCTAAGCATGACGCGTTGCACAACGCAAATCATTTTCCCATACAACGCTGCAACGGTCTGAGGCATTGTTAGGAGCTAGACTTAATAACAATTTTGTGCAAAAGAATTTGAGACTTAACTTGACACCATAGGGTTGATTTTTCTTGAAAGTGTGTTTTCCAGTTGTGATTTGTATGCGTTTAAACACAGAACGCACAGGCTTGGGTGCCCAATTGATTTTGATTGAGTGCAATAAGTTGCTCCATTTGAGCATTTGAAATGATGACGGCAACTTATAACTTAGTAACTTATAGTAGGCTTATTTCGATTAGTTTTAACCGATATGAGTAGCTACCTAAGTTTTATTCTGAAACCACCTCGCTCGACTGACACATGTCATACCTACAGCCTTTGATTTCAAGCGTTGATTAACTTCGATAATTTCGTTGAAATGCGAACGAAATTTACAGAACCATGGCTTTGGTAGGCAGGTGGGGCTACCTTATTATTAGGATCCAAATTAAAATACGAGTAAAAAGATTTAAAAAAAACATGCGTAAAACGATTTATACTAATTAAGTACGTTAATTAAGGCATACTTTTAATTCTTCTATTTTTTAACAATGTTTTCATTAATTTTATTTGAAATTTATTCTAGTTTTGATATTTTATACAGAAAACTGCCGTGAGAATCAGACATATTAAAATATAATGAAAACGGGTCACTCACGTTTTCATTATATTTTTGATAATTATGGTTCTGTCATACTTTCTCTGCTCTAAAAACAAAACATTGTATTCGAAATTAAAAATTGACTGGTATTGATAGGAAAAAGCAATTAATTAGTTGACGATCAAACTTTTTCAGACATGCTCATATATATCATCATTATCATCATCACGTCAGCCGTTAGACGTCCACTGCTGCGTATATAATGATCTAACGGATTTACGCAAAGACAGATTAAGCCAAAATGCGTGTTCGTTTACTTACTCAGTAAATACTCCCATAACCCCCATTACAAGCCAGCCATGCCATGCCATTCAAAATGAAACACAGATGAAACCTAAGTGTGGCCACAATTAGGTACATTGCAGTCTCAGTGTTATTTAAGTGACGTAAATTAACTTACAGTTGACTCTAAGTGTAATCCTCTTGCTGACCGCGGGAGGCACATCATTGGAGGCAATGCAGAGAAACGCTCCCATCTGCTTGCGATCCACTCGCCACAAAGGTAACGAGCTGCCCACGTAACTTTCAACTGTATGGAAAAGAAAATAAGGTTGGTATTTGAGGACATGTTAAAGTAGCGTTGCGACTTTGTCACAATGGTCATAAGTAAACCTCTGTTTGATAATGTTGTTAAAGTCGGTATTAGATTAACAGCTTGCTTGCACCGTGTGTTTCTTTACAGTGGATTTGTGTTCACGATCGGCTACGTAATTTTAACTCTGTAATTCGTACCTACCACATATCTTTGATGAAACACTTAAGTATTACACAATTAATTTAAGTCTACTTGATACATGATAAGTAAAATAATGCGAACATCACAATCACAATAGTAAAACCGTCGGAAGGGATATTATCCAATGTATAATCCTCAGAGGTCAATTTAACTAACAAAATTGTATTAAAATTATTTTTTATTTATTCAATGCGCTTTCTTCCACTTGCGATCGTCGTGTCAAAACATTGCGCCTAATATACAAACATCAAAGATACAACTTAATTAAGGTTTGCTATAGTAATGATCAAATCTAAACGTTAATGTCAATTTAGAACAAAAGCATAGTAAAGTCTAAACCAGTGCATTTGACGTACAGATTATCATGTTAATTTCCATCAGAATACGTTCGTAATGTACGATGCTTCTCATAGCCATAGTAGAAGTTAATAACTGCAGTAGGATATGATTGGTAAGTGTCTGAACCAGATATTTATGATTTCACATACTCTAAAATTGTCTGCTTAAAACCACTGCTGCATTTGGCGGTGCGGTATCAGTAACCTCTCACTAGCTGTCAACTGTCACCTACATTTAAATGCGTGCTGCCTGATTGGCGCGGGATGCGCAGAAGCTGGGTGAAGCGAATGCAGTACAGATTCGAGTCCGCGCTATAGAATACTCTATTCCCAAATGTAATAAAATGACAGTATACCGAAGAGTAAGAAATGTGAGAGGCATTAGTAAGTTCTCAGTAAGGTACAAAATACCGCAAGAACGCCCCCCCAAGATACGGAAGTAGTCTTAGAAGGTAAAGGTAAATTAATATCGTGTTAGACCCGTGCAAACTAATCATTAAAATATACAAAGCACAAGAGTTTAAATTGTTATAAGGTGTAAACGGTTATTATCAAACCTTGTGTCTTTTAGTCGTTTCACCATCTTATTTACTCAAACTATGTATTCGTGTTAGAGCAAATTTGAAGCGTTTAAAGGACGGTATCTATTTAATTGTATTACACTCTGACGACCCCCAACTTCATTCGTGCGAATTACAGTGCACATAATACAATATTGAGCGTATCTTAAAAATCATCTAAATTGTAATCGTGTAAAATTGACCGCCCAAGTACCCAAAAATCTGAATCCCTAAAAAGGCAGCCCTCTTTACAAACAAAATTAATTCCCAAACCTGCCCGACAGTTTTGACAAATGATTCCTTTTGTTTTCTATCTCTGGTGTTGTCAAGATCCCTCAAGGATTCACTGTTCCGGACCATTGAGGAGTCACTCCTCTGTTTTATATTTATACTTTTTACAAATAAGCCTTTGTAATGGTTTGTACGATTCGTGAGGCAAACGAATCGAGATGCTCTGTGCTCCCTTTTTTGATGGACATTTCTTTTGGAATAAATATGGCAAAATAAACTTTGTTTTACGTATTTAATTTTGGGGCAGGCCTATGTCCAGCAGTGGATGTCTTTCGGATAATATAACAATGATGATGATGACGTATTCAGCAGCTAGTTTATGGTTCAGTATTATGGATTTAGTGCTCAGATATTTATAAGTACGAGTAGTGAGAAAATACCTTGTTACTATACCCTATTCCAGATAAGATTAGTAAAATCGTGCGTTCTGATGAACATGCGATTTCAAAGAAAACCATTTTGAAACGCAAAAACACTGGTATAATTTTGTTTGGAAAGCACTTAAGAGGGCGTTAACGTGCTCAATGGTAAATGATCGTGATTTATTTAAATTTAACGATAGATATTTAAAAAAAAAGGCCACTGCACACTGTATTTTGTATTTAAGTACCTTGTGAATACATCAAACTAGTTTTTATTCGTCAATCTATGCGTCCAAAGTTAAAACGGCCGTTTTTTTTGTTCATAGATAGACGAATAACATAAAATCTACTTTGATGTATTCACAAGGTACTTAAATACAAAATACAGTTTGTAGTGGCCTTCTTTTTTAAATATCTATCGTTAAATTTAAATAATCACAATTATTTGGCAGTGGTGCTATGAGCACGTTACCGCCCTCTTAATGATTGAAAAAAGTAAAACTGTACATTTTCCTTTGGTATCCTACATAGATAAACGAAGAGATGTCGTCGATTTTATCGACGATGTTATATGCAATGAGATACCTACATATAGTGACGTGCGTGAATGAGGTATTGAGATTAAGACCAACTCAAAATTGATGTTATATAATCATTTTCAGTAGTCAGTTGTGCCAACCTAGTTGTTCATCATTATCATAATAATATCAGCCGAAAGACATCCAATGCTGGACAAAGGCCTCCTCAAAGAGTGCCATAACCTAGTTGTTAGTTGTATGTACTTATTTAATGTGTGCAACTTTAACAAATAACAACTGCTGAAAACATCCCTTCCTTTTGGCTTTACCGTAGTCGGGCAAAAGTATCGTTCAAATCGGCAAAATCCCCATTTGTGTGGAAGTCAATTAAATCATTATTTCACTGCAACTCGTATCACTTTCTATGCCAAATCCGCCGATAACTGAATTGCTACCTTTGAAAAAATCCTTTCCTCCTACTTTCTTGAGTAGCAGAGGTTCGTGGTCTTCTCTTCTCCATGTGATCTTGGGTGGGGGATGACCAGAGGCTCGACACGTCAGAGTGACATTCCCCATCTCTCCTAATGACACGTCTGCTGATGTCTCTTCGTTGATGATGTCTGGAGGAACTGCAATGGAAACGATGTTTTTATCCTGAGTTTTGAATCGATAAAACGGCGGGAGGATGGTTTGATTCCGACTTTAAAATGGCAGAGGCTTTACAAGTGTATATACATTTTGAGTTAAAATTTATTAGAAATAAAAAAATGATAATTCGAGACAAAAAAATTACATAGGAAGACTAAAGAGTGTCAGACACATTGAATTGTCATGAAACGGTTCAATCTCAGCATAATGCTGGCATTGCTGCCAGCGCTGATCTTCCAATGGAACCAACCGGTTTTGCACTAGAGAAGAAAGATAGAATTGGTCAAACAGGAACTTAGGTTATTTCAATATATCTCATTCAGGAGACACGAATTGCTAATTTTAGACGAATATTCCTTCAAATTTTACAGCTAAGTGAAAAGGAAAAAGCCTCTTAAAATGTTATCGCCCAGATGTAAAATTACTCTTGTATTTCAAAGCCAAGATGCTTAAAAGTCCCCAGCAGGGTCGGTTCGACTCTCCATACAAACGCATTTATATCATTTCAAAACGGTAGAAACATGTAGGTATCATAGAAAAAAAAGTAGGTAATTAAAGACTTTTTATGAAAAACGTTCTACTCGCACTAATATATTTTCAATAGAAACTAGTTTCCGCCCTAGATATGGCGGATCCCATTGTGTATAACAAACTTTCATGTTATTCAAGCATGTCGTTAAAAAATTAAAACCAAACTACGTTTATATCTAGTCAAGTATCCCGGTGACCCTTAAATCCTCAACACGTATGTATATTAATACACGCGTTTTTTAAATATGCTCTTGTGTGTGAAGGTAGAAACATGCAGCAATATTATTATCATACGCTGGATATTAGTAGCTCAAAAAGAATTATTATGCACAATATTAACAGCTGGATTATTCAATATTTATTTTTTTATTTTATTTTTCTTTATTGGGAAAAAAGCAGACACATGACAGAAATATTTAAAATAAATCTTAAAGTAGTTATAGCCTGAATCCTAACACTATTCCCACTGACACATTAAGCATTTAGTTCGAAGTGGCGATGTCGTAGATACAGTACGTACAATAATTATACTTATAATATAACATAGCATGCAAGTTTGTTGTTGAACCCTAGGAACAATAGGTATATAATATTTAGGCAGCATTCAAATCTTCCATTCCAATTCGTATCGCTATTGAAATGTTCCATTTCACATATCAAATTCTCCAACTTCATAAAGTCCTGAGACGTAGTAAAAATGCAATATCGTCTCCGCAACTTCAAACGTGGGGGTAAAAAGTAACTTGTAACTAATTTGAGCTGTGATAGATAAAAGTTGTCGTCCAATGGAGCCAAGGAATATGCCTGAGTTTGAGATGATTTATTTTGTAGAAGAGTACCTACTTCCCCTGTTTGGGGGACGTTTTGATATTGAGCTTTGTTCTTAACTTGAACGTAAGTACTTGGAAATGTTTTGAAGCCGCCTCATCTTTAATAAGCTTTAAGCTTCTTCGCTTTCAGGGTTCCGCATTTGCTTTGGAAAATGTAAAGTGGCACACTCAAAGCTTGTATTTGGAACGCGAACGCCAAAAGACATATCCGCCAGGATTTCTACGTTTAAGTGGTACTATTTAATGCACTTATGAAGAGTAGTAGCCGTAGAAATAGTTTCTTCTAAGCAAAGACCGAAGATTGCACCTGTATTCCCGATAGAGATAGGTAGAGTAGGTACAATTTTATCACAAGCAAGTACTAACTTATTTTCCAAGGCAAATGAATCCGCTACCAAGCGAGAAAATTCTGCTACGCGCTACGGCGTAGCACACGCAGCGTTGCTTGGCATCGAATGGATTAAATATACCAAACAAGCTTATTTCGTTGCTCAAACTTGACTGTTAATTTTTATTCAAGCCTATTTCACGTTTGCCGGGAATCTGAAGTTTCTTTTGTAAATATTCACGGATGAATTTCTTAAGAAGTTTCTAATTTGGTTGGTTGGTCTCTAATTTACTTAAGTTTACGCCCACCTTGATAGCGTTATCGGAGTTTCTTTGTTACAGTAGGTTGATTTTCAATACAGCATTAAAAAATAAATGTCTTTACGGAGTTAAATATTATGTATTTTTTATATAAAGACTTATTTAAATAATTGTTGGAGCTGAAGGCATATTTTTGTAACCGTTGAAGCAGACGAGCTTTGGAATGGAGACCGCGTTTGGTCAAGCATAGTAAAGGGCTCCCTGCAACTGGCTGGTCTGATGAACTTGAGAGGACTGCTGGAAGTAGTTGGATGAGGGATGACCAGGATCGAGAATTATGGCGCAATATGAAAGAGACCTTCTTCTGCCACTGTAGGCGCTCGCCTGCCTACCGCTCGGTAAGGCCCGCGCTTTTCAATCCGGAGGTCGTGGGTTCCCTTCCGGTTCATTAGAACCTAAACTCAAATTACTCTATAACATAATGTCAAATTAGTAGTTTATGTGACTGTACATAATGAGAGGCCTTAAATCACGAGTGTGAGATCCTATTATGAAAGTTGCTAACGTTCGTTTCATAATAGGATCTCACACGAATGTTTTAAGGCTTAAGTATGTACAGTTGCATACACAATTTTATCTACACACATATCGTAAATCCTCAATGATGTGTTTGGGAACCATTAGAATTACCGCCATTGCATCGCCATGGCCGACTAGATTTCAAATCATGACCAACTAGATTTCCATCGAACAGTACGGAAGGCTCTGACCTCTGGGGCCACGCTTCGAAATTTAAGAGTCATTACTTTATCAATATCGATATATTAATGAAAATACGTTCAAAATAACCTACGGCCAGAGATAAGTTAATTATTTTTATAAATCTTATTGATAATAATTACTGCCAGTTTCTGAACGCATTTTAGCGGGTTTATAGTATGTGTGTAGATAAACACTAATTTCATATCAGCTGAAGCTCAAAAACACCCATTCCCAAAATATTAAATTAATCCTAAAATACATTGTTCCCTAAACATAGGCACTAGTCTCAAAATACGCTAGTCCCATTATTATTATCAAACCTTGTATATTTTGGGAACAATGTAAAATTTTTATTTAAAAAAAAGTAAATTTTATTTATTTCAGAGTATGATTCACATTATGCATTTACAAAAAACAGTGGCTCACACTAGGCTAGGCCTGTCCTGTGACACCACTTTATTAAAGATAATTTAACATTAGCATTTCCATAGTTAATTATTTACATATCCGATAAAACATAATTGCATTTAGGAAGATTCTCATATATATAGGTAAAGCATTAAATAATATTTGGAGTATGAAGTTGAGAAAGTTCAGAATTTGTGTGATGTGAGTATGTGTGAGTGTGTGTAAGTATGAGTATGTGTGCGTGTGTGTGTGAGTGTTGTCTGAGAGTGACTGTGTATGCGTATGCAGGGCTGTTCAGTTGATTACTCGTAGTATGTTTTCAGTTTCTCTGTATTCCAAGCCGTTCAACCATTCTCTGATTTTAGATTTCGTCTTGTAAGACTAGTGTATTTTGGGAATTTCATAGCAGCTGAAGCTCAAATAGCTTCAGCTGCTATGAAATTAGGTGATCTTGGTAATAGTGCATAATCGAGATGAGATCGTTTTGGTTTTAGGGTATTGTGGGACTGGGGTATTTTAAATTTAGGTTTATATGAAAATAAGTATTTTACCCATTAGATTGTATTGTGTAATAGAGTCATTTAGGTTATGGTTCTAATGAATCGGAAGGGTGGGTTCGAACCCCGACTCATAAGCACCACTGGGGTTTTCAAATAATGTTATATATATACGAAATATCAGTTATATTTAACAGTAACTTGTTAGTGGAGGAGAACATCGTGTGGAAACCGGTCTAATCCTAGGATTGGAAGGTCAGATGGCAATCGCTTTCTTAAAATCAGTGCTTCGCCAAGTCTTAGGCCAAAGCGAATCCCGGGCACATTGAGCTTAACTGGGAAAATGCTAGGAGAATGATGTAATGAAAGAGGTATACCTTCAGCAGTCGATGGACTATCGGCTGATAATTAGTGCAATTTTAAGTTTTTTAGCTTAAAATTGCCGTTTTTGTTTGTCTCTGATATTTGTGTTTGTGAGAAGGGGACATAACCTTTTATTATTATTTTTTAAAGAGGCATACAGATTTACACTCTGAAAATTTATGCAAATAGTATCCGTGTGCTAGCGAAAATTACAGAATATCCAGCTAACTTTAATGAGTGAGCGAGTCAAAATATTGGAAGGTACATTCGCCTTAAGTGGTCGGCGTATACATACATACAAATACAAACATAGCTAACACACTTTGGTATTTTATGTGAGATGTCACTTTAATATCCACTTTGAATTGCAAATAGAATAAATAATGAGTACCGGTACAAAGTAAACAACCTCATTATACTGCATCTAAAATCATACACATTGTCACAGATATAGAGCCAGAAAATACGGTAAGTATATAGAAAAGAGAAAAGAAAAGAAGACATTTATTCACTACACAAAAGACACACAGAGACAAAGGAAATATAAATATTTGCTATCTTTAATTCACATCACATTATGAGTTTACGAGTAATTCTTAGAGTTTAGGGTTCCTTACCTCAAAAGGCAAACTGGAACCCTTATAGGATCACTTTGTTGTCCGTCTGTCTGTCTGTCAAGACGCTTTATCTCGGGAACGCTTGGAGGTATCGAATTGAAATGAAAACCATATACTCAGGTCTACAGTCCCTTGAAGCTGTGAAAAAATCAAACTTCCAAGTTAACGTAAGTATATATTTCGACACTCTCGAGGGAGTCAAAATTTATAGGGTACTTTCCGTTGACCTACAACTATGAAATTTGGCAAGTAATATCGTCTTATACAGGGAAAAATCTGAAAACTTGGATTTTTTTACGGAACCCTCGTCGGGCGAGTCTGACTCGCACTTGTCCGGTTTTTTAATATTACTGCGGTGGCAAACAAGCATACGGTCTGCCTGGAGACGTAGCATGGCACCTTATAACGCGACAAGTGACAAGATAAGAGCGTCGTCTCGTTCTATCGAACGGTGTCAGCCAGTGACGCACGCTCTATCCTATCACCTATCGCGTGACAAGGCCAACCATGCTACAACTCCAGGAGCCGTAGCATGGTTGGCCTTATCACGCGACAAGAGACAAGATAAGTGCGTCATCTCGTTCTATCGAACGGTGTCAGCCAGTGACGCACGCTCTATCCTATCACCTATAGGAGCCTTAGCATGGTTGGCCTATCACGCGACAAGAGACCAGATAAGTGCGTCATCTCGTTCTATCGAACGGTGTCAGCCAGTGACGCACGCTCTATCCTATCACCTATCGCGTGACAAGGCCAACCATGCTACGGCTCCTGATGGTAAGGTAGACACCACCGTAGCGTAGATGGTAGGTAGTCGCCGTAGTCCTTAGGGACGTTTGCGTTTCCTGAAGATTCACTACAAAGCTAGAAAAACTTCCAGCTATATCATAATGTTCTCGTTCATTGTCATGTCATGTGCGGCGCGAAGCGTGTATGTAAAGTGCACGTGTTTACGTGTTTTCCGAAGCGTAACGGCACCCCCAGGCGCTTTAAACAGAGCCTAATGCAATTCATAAAACGTTCATCCCTAACCTCAGTTAATCAGTTAAGATGCCGTTTAAATTCGTTTGTGTTTCTTGACCCTAACATTCGGTTGCCCAATGCCACTTTGACTTTAGTGTTTGTAGAAATGGACAAAACACATTTTTACTTATCACGCTTTTGTTACGGTTCACTAATAAGGAGGTAAGTAGTTACATTTTCCATATACGAATCGTGATTAGGTGGAGTCTGCAGGATGCGGGTGGCGCAGAACCGGTGATAGTGGCACTTTGGAGGAGGCCTATATCTAGTAGTGGAAGTCTTTCGGCTGATATGATGATGATGATGATGATGAATCGTGATCTGCTCATGCTCGTATCCGACTTATACGTAATTTTGCAGGGCTGTTTCCTGAAAAAAACATAGATCTTTTATTAAAACCACGCAAAATGTCAATTGGAACGAATACGAATAAAATCAATGAATCCGTTATTTAATGAGCGCTCGCAAACTCAATTACCTACGTATTTTAAATACAAAACTCCCTTGAGTCAAAAAAAGAAAACACATACAATCAAATAAATCGCGAATCGATTCGAATAATGTCGAGCGATATTCGACCTTTTCAACGTGAGTGATTTGTTTCTTTTATTATCAAGGTATCCAGAGTAGCTAGCATATCGGTCACTGCGACGCGGTGTGAGACGACAAATCTGCCCTCTTTCTAACTTGCTCAGTGCGAGTGAGACAAGACGCTTGGTCACGCGCGCGCACGCGAAGCCACTTGGTACTTGACAGGTAGCAAGTTGTGCTAGAATTCCTGTCCCTGGCCTCTCATCATCACTGATCCGGCATTTCATTGGCAGCCTGCAACCCTGACGGCCGCCCGCTGAGACGTACGGGGTAGAATGTCAAAATCCATCCTGCGCCGCCATCTTTACAAGGCAGAGCCGGATTTTATTGGTGGTTTTGGCTGGCAGTCCACAGCTGCAGCTGGCTGCAGTTTTTAGGTTCAGTTAGTCCATCATACCCGTCCTGCCTCCCCGTAGAAGACGGGATGCGTAAATGGATTTCCCCAACGTTAAAAAAGGCGTACGTCGATACGGGTGCGCTCAAGAAATACCTTTTGATCTAATAACCCACTATCTGCATTATCTTGCGACTTTAATTCCGTGATCATAACACTATTGCAATCACTAAGTTACGTTATCAAGCGTCGGTTTCCTTCGATATAGTTAATTCATGTTACATCGTAAATTCACAAACACCTGCACGCTCGCTTATTAGCTCAGGTGGCTAGAGACTGCGAGGAGAAATTAACCTTGGGAAGAGTAAATTGGGTTACGTGTTTGGGTGAAAGTGTTTAGTTCGACCGGAGTGGGTTAAAAGCTTAACCAGGATACAAATTCGACCCGGATTGATTCGAGACACACAACGATATCGAATTTAAAGATTTGATGTCAATGTGTCAGCTCGTTCTGAAACGTTCACGTTGCGGGAAGCAAGTGCATAAAACAAATCAAAACTGCATTGCGAAGCGTATATCTTGAATCGACTTCATTTTACAACTAACAATTATATTCCAATCTCATCTGATTATTGTTGTGTTGCGTCCCACGCTGTTGCTTATACTTTATTACGAACTCACCCTACACATTACTTGTATTCGCAATGCTCTCATTGCTACTGCATTCAATTGACTCTTGACTTCTGCCATACTCAACTTTCATAACCGTGCATCAGTCTAAGGAGTTCATACAGATATTTATATTCGCGTCATTCCTGTGGACATGGCCAAAGTTAAGAGCTATAAATGGGGCCATTTCGTCAGAGACAGTGGTGGAGATGGGAGTACCTCAAGGATCTATTTTAGGTCCATTCCTGTTCCTTGTTTATGTAAATGATCTACCATATATGGTAAGCCGAAGATCAGGCATTGTCATGTTCGCCGATGACACCTCGTTACTGTTCAAGGTTAATAGGAAAGATACTGAACTCATTGAACCAAATAACACCCTGTCCATGATATCTGACTGGTTTGCTGCCAATAACTTAGTGTTGAATCCGAAAAAAACGAAATGTATAAAATTCACACTAGCGAACTCAAATGTAAACTTAGCCTCAAATATTAAACTTAATGGTGAAACCATAGAATTTGTAAAGTCAACTGTATTCTTAGGTATTACGTTAGACTCTAAACTGCAGTGGGGTTCCCACATAACTGCGATAGGAAGTAGGTTGAGCTCCGCTGCTTTTGCAGTCAGGAGAATAAGGCAGCTTACCAATGTAGCAACGGCACGGTTAGTTTACTTCGCTTACTTTAACAGTATAATTACTTATGGTCTTATTTTATGGGGATCAGCGGCAGATATTGAGACTGTATTTATTTTACAAAAAAGGGCTGTTAGAGCAATTTATAACCTCGGGTCGCGTGAGTCATTAAGAGAATTTTTCAAGGAAACAGATATTCTAACACTGCCGTCGCTATACGTATTTGAAATAATAATGTATGTTAGGAAGAATTTATACAACTACCCAACAAACACTGATAGGCCCAAGGTTACCAGAAGCGCAGGGAAGCTCAAAACAACTTTTTACAGGCTAGTAAAAGCGAAAAAGTCGTTCTTGGGAAATTGTATAAAATTCTACAATAAAATTCCAAAACACATTACCGAACTTACTGACTCTAAATTCAAATCTGTCGTAAAACGGACACTCATTTCAAAAGCATATTATAAGATAAACGACTACATCATGGATAGGGATATTTGGCAGCGATAAAATCCTGCACTAGAAACCTGTCGTAAAATAAATAGGCTTTCTACTGTAGCAATGTAATTTAAAAATTTTATAATACTCTGATACTGATATGATATATTGTATACTGTTTTGAAAAAATGACACCTCGCCGAGTTTATTACGCCGGTTCTTCTCGAGGCAGAGGTTTACTTTCCGAACCGGTGGTAGTTTATCGACATTCATAGGTGCATGTAATATGCCTAAATTGAAGAATAAATCACTTTGACTTTGACTTTGACTTTGCTATAAAGCCAAACTTTTGGTTGATCTCTTAATCTGCACAAACTTCGTCTCCTTTTTACCCGACTGCTGAAGTAGGAGGGTTATGTTTTTCGAGCGTATGTATGTATGTTTGTATGTCTTATTCTTTGGCACGCTCTGCAGCCTAAACCGTTTGACGGATTTCGACATACGAGGTGTTGTTGGATTCCTCCTAATCGTGGGAGTGACAAAGGCTATAATATATTTTTCATAGCAAAACATTATAATACAAGTGAAATCAAAAGATTTTTCGAAAAAACTAACTGCTTTTTTACATATTATGTAAAAAAGCAGTTAGTTTTTTCGAAAAATCTTTTGATTTCACTTGTATTATAATGTTTTGCTATGAAAATCTATCAATTTCAAATCGTCAAATTATGAACTGAGATCAAGTTGACATGCTAGGAATGCACCCTGCGCGCTAATTGGTTGATCGCATTATTCCACTTACGTCAGCTCCCACTTACATCAGAATAAGATTTCTTTTTTAACTGAACATATTATTAAATTTATTTTGTCACTTGCCAGTGTCAACGGAGCCCCGCTGGGCGGCGCTCCTATTTCTGGGCGGTTTGCCCTTCAAGCAACCTACCGAACTAATCTAACTTACCTAGTCTTTGATATGCGTCCCGTAGTATGCTAATTTGATCTCAGTTCACAATTTGACGATTTGACATTGATAGATTATATATTAACGAAAAATAATGCGGTAAATTGTAAACAGTTTTGGATGTTCATAATTTTTCGACAGTTTATAACATGGCGAGTGAGACTATTAACTGATGGTGTTCACAATCTTACAGTGTATACATTTAAAAATCTGCGGCAGCAATTATGTGTCATTTCTAGAATTGTTAGCCTCAATAAGCTATGGTGACCGCTTACAATGGAGCGGACCAAGGACGTGGTATTAAAAAAAACCGTTATATATCTATGCACGATTCAGAGGTCTTCTGTCAGACTGTGTAGAACGCCTTTTATTGATTTCATCAGACTCAAATATCTTATTTACCTTAAATGTAACCTCTGGACGGAAATAGCTTACGGTCTAAGTTCGATTGAGACGGGTCAAGAGTTCAAACTATCCTCTATTTTGCTATTTATAGTAAACTTAGACTAAGCAGACTCGCCACGCAAAGAATAACACCACTTGACTCTCTGTAGTGGTCGTGAGATGGTCTTATAGTTAAGTCTTAATAGCGTTTGATGCCTTTTCCACAGTTTAACTTTTTATGTTTGCGACAATATATTTCATAATGACTAAGTTAGCAAACAAACGATTACCCTGTGGTTGTTTATATGGTTAGCCGTCGGTCATTCTAAAACAAGGTCTCAACTTATCTGCATAGGAGCTTTTTCTTATAAACTGCCTTATAAACTATTTAGAGACGGTGACTCACCAAACACGTCAATGGATATGATCTGCCACTTCATACTGGGCTTAGTATTGACACATGTCAGCGGTCAAAACTTCACCAGTCGGATCCGACGCGAGTCTGGAACATTCAAATAAGATGACTCACCAAAGACGTCTATGCATCCGATCTGCCACTTCATACTGGGCTGGGTGTTGATCTGGCACATGTAGCAGCCACGGTCCTCTGCCCTGACCGGTCGGATTCGCAGCTGCCATGTCCGAGGGGAGTCCAAGGTCACGGAGTAACGGGCGCCGAGAACTGCGCGATCATGCATGGTCAGGATTGTCTGGTCTTCTGCTCGAAGCCAGCCGACCTGACGAGGGGAAATGTTTTGGTGAATAATGAGAATAGATTTTCTAGTTATTATCAAACCGAGATTAGAATAGAATTGGAGATGACAGCTTTGCTATATAAATAGGTACGTCAATTCATTATACGAATTGACGTACCTATTTATATAGCAACAGCTATTCCATTCCCTAACTCACCGCGGTTTAATAATAACTATATGTATATGCTATTATTAAAAAAAAAAACATAATCAATATGGGTATTGAATGAACCAGTCTTCAGCTATACATGATTCATTGTGTTAGGACAAACCGTTCACATAGTACAAAGCTTACTGTAGCTAATAAAAGAACAAAGTCGTCTATCTTCAAAAGTTTGTTTATTTTATTTCGCGTAATTAATTAGATTAGCGCCCAACTTTGCAGAGCAAACGTGATCTCCATAGTGCCGAGATTCGGTTTACAATGTTGACGTCAATAGGTAGGTACTGTTTAAAATTCAAGGTGTTAAAGTGCAGGCAGACAAAATAAGGATCGTCACCAAAAACGGAATTTCAAATATGTATAGTATTTAGTAGGTACTCGTATTTAGGTACCTAACTTCATTTATTCAAGAACGAATATTTAATTATTATTTTAGAAATATCATTTTTAATCCGTGCCCATGCGCTGATAAAAGACTAAATCCAGATTAAACGCAAATACCGACGTGGAGATGAAATGAAAACTTTTCCCTAGTTCCGCATAATCCGCGCTCACGCGTTCACTGGGCACAGAAAAACGGAAAATATGAACAAAATGTGATCCTCTCCGCAGTACTACTATATACTACAGTACACCTACCTTAATTAAATATGTGAAATTAAAATATAAAGCACGAGTGCTAAAAAAAAACTAAATGGCTTAGCCTAGCCCTTTACAGTGCCAAGCAGGGCGTCCAATTTTCTCAACTTGGCTCTGCCAGTAGCCACTCCACTCCACCCAGTACTTACAGTCGAGTCGCTCGACTAACGCCCTCAGAAGGCTATGGTGCTGCCTGCCTAAACAGTCACCCTACTCTTTTTCGCCTAATGGCAAAAAAGTCATCCGTTCGCGCCTCAGCAAACCTTCCGGATGCACTGCAGGGCCTCGGCAGTCTCAACAGCATTCTAAGGATGTTGTTGTATTGAACGCGCAGTGCGATATATTCCTTCTGTGTAAATTTCACCCACAGACTGCACATTTAAATAGAACATCTAGCCGTAGGCTTTGAAAAGCCAAATTACACAAATAGATAATTGATATTCCCTTATTCTTTTAAAATATTGGTATCTTAAAATGTAGAGCTTATAAATTAGGTACCTACTTCATTTTTATTTATATCTGTAATTATTTGCATTGCAGTTACCTCGCAGTAGGCGTGAAAAGCACTGTGTTAAGCCTCGGCTGAAAGGGCAATAGCTGGACACGTACTTTTGGACTTGAACTAACTCGTCCATCTATTGCTTACTTTATAGCCTCTACGAAAGTAACTACCCGTACTGTTTGAAAATGCTTCACTATGTGCTAGAAGCATGCAGAAATAGCAAGCGGTTTTTTCCAAAGAATCAATTGATTTCGTATTTGAACAGCTGAGTCCCGTAATGGGTGGTTTCCTTTTCTTCCCAGGATTATATCTCGCAACTAGAACGCTCCTGTTACCACTTTAAAGGAAAATAAATCAATTGCAATGTTATTTAAGTCGATTTTCCGGTGTATATTAAAATAAACAGTGTGAATAGTATTTAATTATGCTTAGCTAAAGTCGGAAAGATGCTATTTTGGTTTAGTGAACTTTTTAATCTGAATCATTTCTTATACTACCGAACAATAATGTACGGATTTATTAAGTAAATTAGATCTATTATTATTGTTTATGCCAGCTTCAAACTTTATATTTTAATTTTTTTTTTATATCTTAATAAAGTGAGGGTGGATGGAAGTCTGAGAAGTATGTGCCGCTTATGACGCACGAGGGGCAGGGGCCCGGGAGGGTGGTCAATCGCGGATACTATTGGCTGTGAGGCAGTCAGTCGCTCTCAAACATTACGCGCTAAGACACACGCTTCTCGCTGTTCAACCGCCCTTACGTTTTCTATGTAGGTATCTGTGCATTACTGTATTTCACCCTGTCACCTTCTTATTATATTTCATGCAGATGGGGCGCTTTGCTCATATATTATTTTATGAGCTATCCTCGACAAACGGTTTTTCGCAATATGTTGTCCTACTTGGCCCAAACATTTATGCTATACTGCCACAACTACAAAATGCCCGAGTAACAGTGGCGAGCGGCCGTATTGCATGGAAGAGATAGTCGATTTTTGGAGAATTGTATTAGGGCACAAGTTCATTCGGAAGCTTTAAAGGATACTTTTCCATACTTGTTTGAATTAAGGTCATAAATTAAAAGAGTCTGAACACGAATCTGCAATTATCTCAAAAATCAAAAGCAGGCACGGCGACATGATGGACCCGTTGCTATTTATAAAGTGACGTTAGGAAGAGTGGAATGATTTAATAAAAATCTTTTATTTAAGCTCACATGACTAGGTATATTATATCTTGCATATCGTCGGCTAAAATTGCAAACCTCTTAACTCAACCTGTTCCTATTTTTCCGAAGGCCCATAAAACCTTATCACCAAAATGGCGGTTCTAGTTTGCTATTTAAATATTTAAACGGTTTGTTCGGAGCATTTAAGAGCTTCTTTATTACTTAGATGCGTTAAGAATCTTTGTACATCAAAGTGTCAAAACATGACTAAGGGGTTTGCGATTTTAACCGACGTTATACAGGATGTGGCTTGTAACACCGGAGCAATAAATAAAACGGTGGATTATTACACATTCAGTGCCCTTCAATGGGTTAAGCCAATCAGCAATCAGTTCTAAATAGTTTAACATAAAAAAGGAAAAAAAAATTTTTTTGATGTAACATCCTGACTGGATTCTTTTACTTAACTGGAAAACTATCAATATTCCTTTTATCTTGGAAAATGTAAAAAAAAAACTCCAAAAATTGTTTTAAAACAAAGACACTATGATATAAGTGCCCAGTGTTATACCACGATATGTAATGAGTTAAATCGTAAATGCTTGCTACGAGATATTTATATCCCATAAAAAACATTCCATGTAAAAAATAGGCCAAGTCTCGAAACTAAGGTTTGCTAAATAAAATTCTGCAACTCGGGAATCACACAACTTTACTGCATTACTTTTTGCATACCTAATACCATGTAGTATTGTGTGATTGCCATGTCACAAAATTTTATTTACTTAGAAAGCAAATGAAGATTAATAAAAATGCCTCACTTGGCTCTGCGAAATATCTCGCAACTTTTTACGGTGGAAGAGTTTCAAGACTGACCAATTTTTTTCATGGAATGTTTTTATGGAATCTGACTTTTTTTTATAGGTAATTGTGTTATCAATATAAATACTATACACATTTATGAATGCAGCTGAGAATAATACTTTTGCATGGATTTTGTATGGAAATGTTATTTTACCAACCACAAATAACGTTTGTATACTTTTCTAGTGCGTAGTAAAACGTCTGCTAGACGGTCGCCAACAAGCGGCACCGACCGTGTATAGATAAATTAACGAGAGCATGGAATTGCATATGTAGTAGTATTGTATGTTTACAGGCATTCTATAATTGAATTTTCGATTTGCTCGTACAACCACTACAAATGCAATTCCATGTTCTCGATAATTCATCTATAGACTGTTGTTTACAGCAAAATTTCATACTACAACGGCCGGTGCCGACTAAGGTGACTCGATCAGAGGGGCGACCGTCTAGCAGACGCTTTACACTAACCGCATGCAAATACATATTATCAGGAACTACCTACTATTTACAGGAACTACAAAAGTCAATCAATCAATCATTTATTTGCTCCATAACACATCACAATGCATGCAAATATATTTTAATTATTTATATTTAGACATAAAAAACACATATTTATAAATTATACTTACATGAATTATAAAAAAGACAAGTCATATATGTCAACAAAATAATAATAAAACAAAAAAAGCCAATGGCAGCAGAACAAACAGTCAAAGTAAATAATAATAATCAATTCTCAAATAACGTAATTAAAATAAAAGTCAATAAATAGGATTATCAGGATCATTAGTCAAACTTTTTCATGTAATATTCCTTTATAGAGTAAAACGGACGGGCTACAAAATATTGTTTTACTTTCATGTCAAATGTTTTTATATCATCACAATTTTTTATGTCATCTGTAAGAAGATTATAGACCCTTATGGCAGTGTTATTTAAGCTCTTGTCAAAATGAGTATAATGTATATCATTAAGGATTAACCTATTTCTCTGACGGAGATTGTGGATGTTAGTCTCGCCTTGATGTACATATAGATGTTTATTTGAGAAGACATAAACACAGATTCGGTATAGATAGCAACTAGTAAAGTAACTTTGTAATCGCATGTATTTGTATGATTACTTATGCAGTTTGTATATCTCTGAAACGTGGCTGAAATTGCAATATATTAGGTGTTTTATGAACTGATAGGCTAAAAACTAATTATGTATAACATTTTAGCAACTGTGACGGGCAGTTCTTGAACTAAAAGTTCAAATTATATGCTATTGAGAATATATCTAATCCTTATTATGCCCTATATGTTTCTGAAAATTCAGGATTCTAGCTTTACCCAGCACAAAATAACAGGATGTTGAAAATGGCCTGAATGAATGGCTTCGAGAAAAGGATGGTACGGCCGTGCCTCTTTGTTTTGCTCGACTTGGCGAGGGCAAGCCGTGCCCCAAAATGATAACAATAAAAGTATGAAATTACTTATATTAACTACTGATGCGTTGTTTATTTCCAATTTCAACTGAAACGCGCAATCAGGATCGTGATTTTATTTCTTTGTGGCTGAAGGGTTTTTCATCATGCCTCTGACATTTTTTTAAAGACAGAAACTTTAATGTGGAGATATCCTGTGATATAACAGATACCTACATCGAGTCGGGCTCGAGATCGTATCATAAACAAGAAGAAGTAAGTAGACGGTATTGTAAACAAGAAAAATTATAAGTAAGCCGAGGAAAAGTCACACACAGGAAATTACATTGCTTCAATTTGCAGCTAATATTATATGTTAAATTACAAAAAAATCCTCAAAATCACAACAGGGTTCCAAAATCGTCTAAATTACGTTCACGTCTCATCACTGCCGTTTCCTAGCGAATGCTGTCTTTTACATTCCAAACCCTTTATCTCTTAAGTATATTTTCAGGACATATTTGACAGGCACCATTAATTTGGCCCATAACCGTGATGACGTACATTCATCTGATAAAACGTGGGGTAAAATGAACCGCCTGTTAATATATCGTCCATGTTACATGTACGGGTGCGTTTACGGCTCTCTATTACCACGGAAATTGGTTGAGTGAGTTAAGTAGTTATATTGTTTGGTAATGCAGGCAACTGATTTTTAAATTATATCAGCTAATGGTTGGATATTATAAATTAATTACATAGGACGATAAAATATTAAATGTCTCTAGTAGGAAGGTATTTGAATCAACCCGAAAGCAATCACGATAGAAATGTTATCTTTAGCCTTTACACAAAAAAATAAAATATCAGAAGTGCCTGATTATTTTCTTGGTATAACCTTCCTTAGCACCAGTAAAAAGTATCTGATTTTTCAGCTGCGTCAATTATTTTTGAAAAATATAAACAGTTTCCTCACTTACGTTTTGGGTCTATTGACCGTCGTCAATAGACACTTTCCTTGATCCATCTCATGTTACAAAAAATATTTTAAATAAAAAAAAAATCTTTAATTATCTGTGATAAACTGTATTTGTCATTACCAGTGTCAGTTTATCACAGATAATTAAAGATTTTTTTTTGTAATATGAGATGGATCGAGTGCTCAAATAGTGTGTATGTATGTACTAGTATATGAAAGGTAAATAAATAACCATTGCACAGATAGTACTTTAAAGTCTCTCTCTCAGTGTGGACTGCTATTTAAACCTCTCTGCCCTCATCAACATCTTAATATTGCCATGCAAATGATCACTTTCTCAACCACCAACCATTGCCTGGCAAACAATTTTAGACATTTGCTTCTTGAAGAAAACTTGCAAGGCAAATACTAGTTAGGTTCCAGGAAAAGTGAGGGTTATTTGGTATTTCTACCCACTAAAAACTCCACATTGGCGTCATCTGCGCTCGCGACTATGAGCTTGGTTTGAACACACTAGAGTGCTCTTCGCGCCTTGCTCCTGCGCGCCCGTTCACGCCATCAGTGCCACGAGGTACCTGATTAGCCAAGTGCTGCGGCCCCTGCTACTAACAACACTGGCGATCCCGATGACCCCCGTTAGTCACCTTTTACAACAGCCGGGGAATCTGCATTGCTTTTTCCCAACGCCAGGAATCGGAGTTAAAGTAATTATAAATATGTATGATTTGGTAATATTGGATGGTCAGTCAGTCAGTATGTTTAGGTCAACGTTGTACTGGATGTGTCGTACTCAATTCTGAACTGCAGGCCTATACAAGTTTGTATACAGCAGTAAAAGCCTCAAATAACAGCAGGATGCTGAAATATTATGACAAAATAGAAGGATTCTGGCCAGCAACTGTTTTAAACGAAACGCTAAAAAGCAATCCTATTTTTATAGGTCACTAGCGATAATTTTAGTACAGCTGAGGTTGATCATGTAACATTTCGAACGCGCGTTAGGACAACTTAACTGTCATTTTCCAATACAAAAATTGACAGTTAGATCTACCTGACTCGCATACAATCCGTTACGTGATCGACCAACTGGTCTGTGACTGTTGATTATATTTTAAGCTAGAAATTTCACCTATTCTAAGCATTACTGTGAAACCAATTTAAAAACCCTACAGCATTTCATATCAATATCATTATCTGAATATGATCCTTCGTCGTTGGTTATATCGGAAATCCGAACAAATGACGGATGTATCATAACATACCGCACTATCTCGTATACCGCTGCCGAGATCGTCCCCTTTATTTCTTGTACATTTTATTGGCCCATTGTTGGTACAAGTGAATGATGGTCGTTTTACGGAGGGCTGCTTTTGTGTACCTCGTCTCTAGAAGCTCCAGTGAGTACTGACAGGTATCATTAATTTTATACGCAATTGTGCTGAAGGGCTTTTATGTTTGAAGCAATGCTGAGCAAACACGATGGATTATCTGTACAGATAAAATTAATCCCAGCTTTTCTTCAATATGAATGATTACATCCCCGTTTATTACACGTTTTTATTACATTTATCTTCTTCAATTGTTTGGTATAACAATTTCCTTGATAAGGCCTGCAATACGCCTGGTACAAATCAGACTCCCTGATACGGTTTACGAAAACATGGTGCGCCCTGCGCGTATCGTTTACTGTCATTTTCGTTTGCTTATTGTCAAATTAACTGAGAATGCTCAAATATGCTAGGAAGCGTTTTACGCGCTAAGCTCCCACACTGAGTCAAAAGACCTGAAGCGGTCATTTTCCGTAAATTATTTCTCTTAATTAACACGCTTGACATTTTATCATTTAAAATATATCAGCTTTTAATAAAGGTCCTATGCAAACACATAAAATCGCCCTAAAAGGGACGAGGTTCATAACGAAGTGTTTGTGTGAGATGATAATCATATTTCCGGCATTAAGGTTTATATGAGGTCGTAAAGAAATATTAGGCTAGGGGCTACATACTTTATTAGATGATATTTACGTTTCATTAAAAGATTTTATGCACCTGTTATGGCATGATATGGGAGAAATTAATTACCTACTTACCTACATCACCGGTACGAGGTACGTCGGTGCATGTTCGTAGTTACCTTCCCTCTTACCTATCTGGTGTTCCTTTCAGCTTTCATTAGATTAATTGGAAATTCAGTATGTGATACTTCTTAATTAAAATTGAAGTTAATTTAAAACCAGTTATTAATGACTCTAATATTTGTAAATTAGGGTTCAAACGTGGAAGACCGCTTTTGGCTAACTACATGCCATCATGGTTAATTTAAAATGTATTTATGATGATGTTGATAATTATTAGCAAATTTTAATACTTCTATGCATAGGAATATTTATATTTGGTAATAATTATCAACATCATCATATTTAAATATATTTATCTTGAATGGGACAAGATCAAGTTATGTATGATTGTCCACTAATATTTATCTATTTATTATTATTGATACAGAAAAACTAAAATTTATCTTGATGGAGAACAAACGTCTTATGTAAATATATTTGCTGGATGTATTTTTAAACGAAGTAGAGTAGGGGCAAACAAAACAAAAAGAAAAATGTAAACAGAACGGCCGAGACGCACGGCTGATTTCGAATTTCTCACAATCCAAGAAAGGTCGTTTTCCTTGACAATTTTGTACGAATTACGTAACATTACCCAGCAAAACGATTACTATTCGGGTGCGACTGTAACTTCTGCCTCACAATAAACCCCGACGTGACCGAGCGTTTAAACTTCGTTATTTGCGACTACCAAATCAATTTGGCCCGGCAAATAGCGTGATTCTCATTCCTGTACTCCTTTTTAAAATGGCCTCCTAGCTATTAAGGTGATTTGTTTGATAGAAAACACAAACTTCATTTGCGATTCTTACCCGTTTCCGCCGTTATGACTTCGGCCGAATGCCCTTTGGTCTGAAAATGGTTAGCTAATTTAGATATTGAGCGTAATCTAAAATTTCTGTAATCTGCCCGGTTTTAATAGCTCGGAAGGCGATAATCAGCTTCCTGAACGCCTCATTTGATGTTGCCGTTTTTTTTCTTGGGGATTTTTCAGGTCGCTGCTTCGCAGTTGCTGTTGTTGAGTTATCAATTACCTGTCTACCCTTATTCCTTAAGTGTTCGAATATTGTAAGACAGTTTGACGTTAAAATAATTTTAAACACATAAGTAGACATTTTTAATAGGAACATTATTTGTAGTATGTTTTCAGGGAAATTTATCGGTATTATTATATTATAATTTCAGAAGTACATCACTCACCTTCGGTTTGCTGACGATATAGTAGTCTTGGCAGAGACCATGGAGGACTTAAGTACGATGTTAAGAATGAACATGGATAAGACGAAGGTCATGTCAAATGCCCGTGTAGCACCAACTCCCATTACAATCGGACACTTTACGCTCGAAGTTGTAGACGATTATGTATACCTTAGGACAGACTGTCCAGTTAGGTTAGGTTAGGTTAGGATCCAACTTCGAGAAAGAGGTCAATCGTCGAATCTGACTCGGCTGGGCAGCGTTCGGGAAGTTCCGGCACATCTTTTCGTCCAATATCCCGCAGTGTCTCAAGCTCAAGACGAGAGTCTTTAACCAGTGTGTGTTGCCAGTGATGACATATGGCACTGAAACTTGGTCGCTTACTATGGGCCTCATAAGAAGGCTCAAAGTCACCCAAAGGGCAATGGAGAGGGCTATGTTAGGAGTTTCTCTGCGTGATCGTATCAGAAATGAGGCTATCCGCAGCAGAACCAAGGTAACCGATATAGCCCTCCGAATTGCTAAACTTAAGTGGCAGTGGGCGGAGCACATTGCACGTAGAACCGATGCCACCTATGGCCATTGGGGCGGAAAGGTTCTCGAGTGGTGACCACGTACCGGAAGGCGCGGCATGGGTACTGCCGTCCTATGTCTATAACCAAACTAACCCACAAATTATAGTTTTGAGATATGAACAAAAAACGTTAAAATCAATATTTCTATGAAATGTGAATATTTATTCCAGATTTATTTTATATAAAAATTAAAACTAAATTTATGCTTTCATTATTATTGCACTACTCCGTAAAAGAATGAATCGTTTTTTTGACAAAATGGTTTTTGTATTTTAGTGTTGCAAATAATTACTGAACTACCAACGATATTACGCCTAAAACACCGTTAAGTATACCTTAGCCGTTCTTTAGCATTGCATAATAAACAAAACATAGTTAAATAATGCCTAAGTCACTTAACGAGTTTATAGTATTTTTAGTTGTGAAAAGATCACACTAAAAATCTTTAAATAAGCACGTTATTGGACTGTAACCGTTTTGTAGCTATGCAATAACTGCAAACATTCAAGCAAGCTGTATGCGTTCCTAATTTAAAAACACGTTAGATGACGAACCATCGCCTCTAACTGGGTTTTAGTCGTGTAATTCTGTGGAAAAAAGTTAAATTGCTTTGGCAAAATGTCTTGAAGCTGCACTATATACAACTAAGTTTTAAAAGCAATTCAATAGTTTAAATAAATAAAACAAAACACGTGACGTTAAAATTACACATTTTACGCAAATAAAGATTGTTTAATTCAAAACAAAACTGTATTGATGTATTTATATATTTGTTTAAAAAAATCCACTTTGGGAAAAATACTGTTAAATCGGTCTTCATCGACCGTAGGATATTTATATTATACTTATCTATAGTATTTTTAGTATATATAAAGCCAAAAAAATTTAAAACGTTATTTAATATAAGAGTTCATATGGCACATAAGGTAGCATTATTTATTACAAAGTAAAGAAAATCTTCTACAAAACTAAAAACAATCATTTTTCTTATTAGTTAACAAATGACATCAATTAATACACATGCATACTAAATATGATTGGATTTAGACAGTCATTCTGGTCAGGCATATTATTCCAAGATAACATTTTATGAGGAGGCGTTATATCTGTTAAGACAGTTATTATAATTGCCTGTTTCCTATTCTGTTCGATTCCTTTGGGTTCCGTTTTAAACGCACACATGAATGATGATTTTTCAGGTACACTCAGCGTCAAATATTCTGTAGCAGTCAAAGTTGCCATAGAGTTCGGTACACCATACTAAATATATGGTGTACCGAACTATTTGACTACTTTGGTTTCTACAAAGTATTTGACGCTGATTGTACTTATCAGTCATTATACGCAGAGTTTCAAAATCGACATCAAAATCTCTTTTGTCTCATCAAAAATTTCTTGTTCGAAACGAACTTGTACCAAATCTTTGAGATGTAACTCTCGGAGTTGTATACGTCTCGCAGATATTAAATCAGGACAATTAAATAAGTCTTCGTAGGTCATCGTTTTAGTTTTTATGCGTGATCTATTGATTACAGCAACTGCTTTTTCAAATTCTTTAAAGTCGTCTCTAGTTTATCCTTCGCTTTCATAGATTTTTTGACCTGGCGGTGAAATTGGTCACCACTCATAAAAGTGTGCCCGGTTCAAAGTAAAAATTTTCGTCTTGGGTTTCGTTTGAGTGAATCTGAAGATCCAGCATAGTTTCTTTTAGGAATTGCAGTAGCAGCACTTGTTTTAATGTTTAATCTCCTTTATGTCCAAGTTAAATTCCAGTAAGTATTATTAATTGCATCACGTTTCTCTTTTATAAAGTTTTCGAACATTCTTTATAACATTTTTTGTCACAGCCTGGTTTAACATAATAATTCTCTCTTTTTCTGCCTGTTTTTCTTGCTTTCGTTCTTCTAAAGATTTTGCGTGTTTTTTGTTTTCCTTGGTATTTCACTCTCGCCAGCAGAGTCGGAGCCTTGAGAAGAAGTTGGAGTATTCTCATGAGCCGAGGTAATTTCGGGTTCTGCGTTGACGTCGTCTGGTGCATAATTGCTTGAAGTATTATTAGGTGATAATACTTGTGTACATTTATTGTCTGTTTCTGGGTGTAAATCTTTTGTTTGCATGCGTCAGCCTCACAGATTTTATAGCATCCATATTTTTTCTTGAAGGCTCTTTGCGTTTTTTAACTATTTAAACTTTACTATACTATAACTATACGTTTTTTAAACTATAAAGTTTTCCTTTTCGGAATCATCACTTGTTGTACTAGGGCTATATAATACGAATCTTTGACAGAATCGTCCGATGATAAGAAACGACGAGAAATAATGCAGCCATCAGTAACTACACCACTAGACACAACCTACTGCGCACGCGCCGCTCGGCTCACTGGCCGTATGCCGTAAAATTAGAGGAGATATGTTTTGCGCATAGCTAGGTTTTAGCGTAGCATTGCTGGTTAGCCAGGTTTAAGAGTTGTTGTTCTTATGTTGTGTAATTAAGGTATGCTTGGCTTAATTACAGTTACTAGGTTTTAGTGTTGTATTTGCAATAGGAATCACAAGCAAACTCTTACAAATATAGGGCTAAGGGTGTTTAGCCGTGTATAAGCGTAGTAACTGTTTTTTTGTGTAGTATTTGATATTAAGGTTATATATATAAAAAAAAGGTTAGAAAAAGGTAAATGGACTTTAACGGCGATTTATGAAGTTTTTGTCGAATAACGGTCTTTTAACCCGGCGCGCATGAGGCAGGGTATCTCATACCCTGGTAGTATTAAAAAGTGTTGGTATTTTCTAAATCTTCGACTGACGACACTAGCTCGCTCAGTAGCTGGAGGCAGGGGTGTGCGAAAGGGGATAATGGCGTGATCACAGTGTGGCGTGACACACTGGCCGGAATATTCGTGCACAAACCTGTCTCGGGTATGTCATACCCTGCCTCATTTTTGACGTATTTATTTTAAGTATACATTTTTAATAATTTTATTAAGGTTTTTTTATTATTCTTAATTCTTTTTTATGATTTTATTGTATAGGTTTGAGACGCGTTTATTTATTTTAGTTAATATTGTTTTATTATTTATGAACACTTAAATTCAAGAAAATCAACAAAAAATTATTCTAAGCTATATCCGCCGGCAAATGGAAAAATAACTGGGTGAACCTCTACCTAGACATGTAAATGCATCTGGACGGTATGTCGGATACCAGGACTGTCCATACATAAGGATATAAAAACCAAACACTCCTGCAACGCTTGCGGCAAGCCCATAATGTTTGTAGCATGCAAAATTGAAAAATTTCCGGATCTCAATGGTAGTAATTAGTCATATTTTTTACTTAAAAATTTTAATTACTCTATTTTAAGAAGAAAATCTCAGTATCTTTCAGTTTAAAGTTGATTTATATTTTAAAGAGTTATTTTTTTGTTTTATTGTTGATTTTTTTAAACCCCTAAATTTTTGTTCCTATAATTACATAGTATAAGAAAAACATGAATAAATAAAAATAATTTCATAATTAAAACTTTTTTTCGATTTAATTCCATTAACTAATTAATTATTTAACTATACATTATCAAGAAAATAAAATAGCATTAATAACAACTATATTATGGGGCATTAAATTTTGGGTATGTCATACCCTGCCACATGCTTGATGTAACTTTTTTTCACATCATGCTCGCCGGGTTAACTAAGAATCATGCTAGTGATTTATTAAATTAAACAACAGCTATAGGCTTTTTAATTGCTTATAGTGTAGTAATGTTGGTTTGCGAGTTTATAGTATTGTAAAGTCTCAAAGTATCATGCACTTAGCGTGTTAGGTTGACTCCGTATCTTCGCAACTACAAATCATAAAAATATGATCCCAAGACCATTCGCTAGAGCTTTTCTTTCTCGTTTAGCCCATGTAAACTATCGAAAACTGTTAAAAAGCAGCTTAGTTCGGTTTTAGACATAGGACGGCAGGGTAGGCCCCCCACAAGGTGGGCTGATGACCTGGTAAAGGTCGCGGGAGTCCGCTGGATGCGGGTGGCGCAGGACCGGTCAATTTGGCACTCTCTGGGGGAGGCCTATGTCCAGCAGTGAACGTCTTTCGGCTGATATGATGATGATGAATTTCAGAAGGCTGCAATGTGATCCGATCCATACTTCAATTTGACTATAATTGTAGTTTACTGTACAGTTGCCAGTACAAATCTTAAACGGAATAAAAATAAACATTTATTGCAGACTCAAACAATACATATTTGTTGGTATGTTCAATAATTTAAAAAAAACCGGCCAAGTGCGTGTCGGACCATGCAAAACGAAAAGTTCCGTGCCTATTAAAAAGGTCGTATTGTCACAGAAATCTTACGGCACTTACGTCCTTTTTTTTGAGGAAGGCAGTTTACAGCAATATCTCGAAAACCTTTGAACCGATCTTGTTCAAAACAATTTTCAGTGAATGAACTTATTTAATAAGCCCTATGTCCATGATTTTTTTCATATTCTTAAAATACACCGTTCAAAAATTATAGGGGGGGGACAGAATTTTAATGACTTTCGGGGCGATTATCTCCGACTCTACAATACAAAAAAAAAACCGGCCAAGTGCGTGTCGGACCACGCAAAACGAAGGGTTCCGTGCCTATTAAAAATGTCGTATCGTCACAGAAATTTTACGGCACTTAGGTCCTTTTCTTTGAGGAAGGCAGTTTTTCAGCAATATCTCGAAAACCTCTGAACCGATCTTGTTCAAAACAATTTTCGGTGAATGAAATAAATAAGCCCTATGTCTATGAATTTTTTCCATATTTTTAAAACACACCGTTCAAAAATTAGAGGGGGGGGGGACAGAATTTTAGTGACTTTCGGGGCGATTATCTCCGACCCTATTCACTTAATCAAAAAAAATGCTAAGAAACCTTATTTTGAAAGGCCTATCGATTGATGTGCCACACGGGAGGTCACAATGAAAAAAAATTTTTTGACTTTTAGTTTTATGTATGGAGTGGCACCCCTAAAAAATTTTTTTTTGTCATTTTAATTACAAAACTATGTAGCGGCTAACAAAATACACCTATCCTCAAAATTTTATTCAAATACACCTTATAGTTTTCAGTAGACATACGGACAGACGGACAGACGGACAGACGGTAAGACGGACAGACGGACATGACGATACTATAAGGGTTCCGTTTTTGCCATTTTGGCTACGGAACCCTAATAAAATACAAATACTCTTTATTGCACACCTCACACAAACAAAGCAGTTACAGAGACTCTATTCACTTAATCAAAAAAATTGCTACGAAACCTTATTTATTTTGAAAGGCCTATCGATTGATGTGCCACTCGTGGGCAAACAATAAAAAAAAGACTTTTAATTACATTTTCTTTGTCATTTAATTACAAAACTATCTAGCGGCTAACAAAATACACCTCTATCATCAAAATTTTATTCAAATACACCTTATAGTTTTCGAGTAAAATGCCTGTGACATACGGACAGACGGACATGATGAAACTTTAATGGTTCCGTTTTTGCCATTTTGGCTACGGAACCCTAAAAACTAAGTATTTGTAGAAAAAATCGATTATAATCATTGACAAAAAAGAAACAATAATTAAATAATTGCCGATAGGCACTGTAACGTGCAGGGAAAAATTCAAAATATAATAACCTATATCAGAGTATATTATAGAATATCCCACCAAAAACATAAATATGAGAATGGGAGCCAAGTTCAATACTAAGAATATGAGTGATTGTCAATTTCGCCGACAAAAGAATTGAGATCTAAATGGGTGCCAAGTTCAGTAGATAATCCTAAAATAAAATATATTCTTAAGAACATACAATTTATTATTTTTTCTACTACAATAATCCTTGCTATACAGGGTGGCTCATTCAAATCGGTCAGTATGGGAATGTCTGAAACTATAAGACATACGAAGATTTGTTCTTAGGAACCATGTCACCGATTTTGATAAAAAGAAAAACTGCATTCATACATTTGAAAAAAAAACTGTACCCAGCTCGGGAATCGAACCCAGTTGTTTTGAAAAAATAAACTAACACTTTTTCTATTTAAGTATCGATTTAATGCAATGCTAATGCCACATGATAAGGTGTATGTAACAAGTAGAGAGGTACATACAAACAGCCATAGAGACAATTTTACATGCCTGAACTTGTTGAATATTGTAACGGTGGTCACTTCGATCGAACACCTACTATGATAAATTAAAGTATGTCAAAACAATGCATTTTATTCATTTTAGACATCATGTTTCTTAGAGACATTTACAGCTTAAGACCTACACAATCGATATTTAAATAGAAAAAGTGTAAGTTTATTTTTTCAAAACAACCGGGTTCGATTCCCGAGCTGGGTACAGTTTTTTTTCAAATGTATGAATGCAGTTTTTCTTTTTATCAAAATCGGTGACATGGTTCCTAAGAACAAATCTTCGTATGTCTTATAGTTTCAGACATTCCCATACTGACCGATTTGAATGAGCCACCCTGTATATTCGTATAACTTCTTAAATTTGAACACTCGAATTATTTACACACAGCAGATAACTTAATAGGATAAATTGATGCTCAAGACTTGATTTGGCTAGTTTTTACTAGCAAGCCAAATTTATCGTTTTTTTTTACAATATAAACAGTTACTCACGTGTAACATAAAGATGATAATTTGATAAGCTAAATATCAGATATGTTGTATGTAACAACTGAACACGTTGATATTATACATATTATAATTATGTAAAAGCAAAATCCAAAGCCCGAGTCGTTTAATTTTGACGAGAGTTTGATTATGATGATGATGGTCAATTGTTTTACACGATCGTGATGAGGTCACTTTAATAATTTTCAACGTGAAGCATTTACGTTGATATGTATACATTAATATCTTATTAACACGTTAAATTACTATGCGCCCGCCGGCAAACGAAAACATCGTTAGGGAACCTAATTAACGCGAGGGCTGAACAAGAACAAAATGTACTTAGTGAGAATTGGGTTAAATGGGTACATCGTAAATGTACCCTTATATGAACAACGAATCTCTCTCTCTCACTGATCGGTCCTTCATGTCTGAAGATCGTGGGAAGCAAGTCTGGAAAGGATGAACTGTCTCCATCGGGTCCTGTCAGTTGCAATGTTGGCGACAGTGTAAAATGTTGGTGTGTCTAGATTCTTTAGTTGGTCCAACCATCTAGTTGGTGAGTGGCCTGTGGGTCTTTTCCCCTTTATTTTCCCAACAATGACTAGTTTTTTGAGGTTATCGTCTCCGTGACTCATTATGTGTCCAAAGTAGCTGAGCACACGCTGATAACATGTTGAAAGACGCTTTTTTTATTTTCATCTGTGAGAGGATTGACACATTTGTGGGTTTGGCTGTCCAAGGAGATCATTCACATCCGCCTCCAGCACCACATTTGGAATGCTCTGCCTCTCTCTTGCTTTGATGGTCCATGTTTGTGTCATGAACTACGAATTTTACTAGTTTTTTACCGCATTTTTTTATATATAACACTTTATAGAATATTTTAAAATATTGCATATTAATATTTATGAACACTCCATTTACAGTATTTATTCGGTGAGATGGAACCGTTTCGTGACAAAAAATGCTTTGAGTGACACTTTTTATTCAACTGGTTTTTTTTTATTTCTTTTTATTATTGTCTAGATAAATGTTTCTTTCTTCCTTTCTATTTACAGTTCCCTCGTGATGTCTGTTTAGAATAGCACCATCTCCTTTCTTCCTAAGGGTGTCGAAACGGTTTTAGGAATAGGGATATAGTATGTAATAATAATGTGGGCTAATGGGGCAAGAAACCTATCACTGCAGTATTAACATTCACACACTGCTTACCCATTTTCAAATCAAAGCGTGACATACAGTCTTAAATAATGTCAACTTTATAACCCTCTTTTGTGTCGGTAGGTAGAAATAAACCATTCAGAAAGGTCGTGTCACCTCCAGGTTAATCGTAAACACCATTTTATTCCTGTCTGTTAATTTCCAAGCAATTTCTCCCTGAATTAACTTTATCCCTCTAATTGCGGCACGAGAGCCTAAATACGTCAAAAGGCCCTAATTAATTTTGCGACCACGTATTTATATGATGTCTTTAATTGTGAGTACTTATGTGTGGTAATAAATTGTTTTTACATTATCCCGGTTGTTTTCTATGATTGGGGTATTTAGATGGGTTGAGTATTTTAACGGTCAATCCCATTTATTTGACTCGAATAACAATATTTAAACCCACCTCGCAGAAAACGTCGCCGTCTTAACGTATTATTGTTTCATTATAAGTTTTGTATAATGATATTTATGTTAGTCTATAAGGTATTTTTGTAAATATGGGCATAATCCCACTAATTTGACTCGAATATAGTATTTATTTATTCTAATCTAGTCTAGTCATAGTTGGTTTGTTGTAAATAATAGTCATTTCTGCAACAACAAGTGCTTTCGCCAATTATTAGGATTTGGCATAAGCACTACTATAAGCTGCGACCCGGGTTTCTTCAAGATGCAACCGGGTAAAAGCCGTTACTGAGATGAGGATGGCAAGCATATTCAATAATATTGAAATGTATATTTTGTGTCCTTCTAATTCATGAAATGTTGGCAAGTCAATAAAAACCCCGCTTGTAATAATACTCGCGCGCGAGTATTATTACAAGCAATAAAAATGATGATCGGAAAAGTCGCGACTTTTTCGTTTTTTTTTTTTTTTTACAATAGCAACCATTTACGGATGGCAAACTGTTCAACATCGCCACCAATTATACCAGCCTCTGTAACTGCACAACCTATTTTTGCCTGTGTATTAATTTACCTGTGTCCGAATATAATAAATTATTTACATAAATACAATTAAGTATATCGTTAGTATTTTCGAGTCTCACAATAATGCAGATATAATTTGTAGAGAAATCACATTTCATTTATTTGGCCGCAAACACAAATATTCACATATTATATATTTTTTTAATTCTCCGCGCTCTGTAACCAGTTTATGAGATTTCATTCCTACGTCATAGTCATGTACGTTGACGTTTTTTCTGTCTGGTACCTGGCTCACAGAGAATATTCCAAACGCAAGTTTTGTGCTATAAATGAAATATTTATGATCGAATTACCAAAAATCGTACGAATACTCAGGTTTATCTTATTTACATGTACACCGTATATCTATTATGTAATTAGCCTAAATGTCTGTGTCCGTAACTTTTCCAATTAAAGGCAAGGTATTTGTCTCAATTGCCGTACTTTCCGCTTTTGAGCTAAAAGTTTATATTATAGGTATCATCATGCAATTTCTTGTATGCAATGCTTGTGTTGTAGGTAAGGATATTTTTTTTGGGTAGGTACAGTAAGGGAAATGTATTCACGTACCACCGTAGAACCCTATCGCAATAAGGTGACATATCACTCGAGTTTGAGTGACGGCGGCCTGTCAATTGCGACAGGGTTCTACGGTGGTACGTGAATGCATTTCCCTTACTGTACCTAATAGCGACATTATTTCAGAGGTGTTCTATATGTGGGTTTGGATAACTATTTGAATACAAACACAATGGTAGTTTATCGATTCAAAGATTCTTTTTTAATATTAACATACATCAAAATCTCGCGTGTATTCTCAAAAGGGGTAGGCAGACCCAAAAGAAATTAAAATGTCAAAGCCACTTAATAGCTGTTGTAGGCATAAACATGAAGAAAATCTAATATTTCAGTGATATGTTGCTAGTTCATCGCCCACAACACACTTCAACCCTTTTCCCATACAATACAATACAATACAAATATTCTTTATCTACACGAATACTATAAACCCGCTAAAATGCGTTCAGAAACTGGCAGTAATGACGAGCGTTATAATATCAATAAGATTTATAAAAATAATTAACTTATATCTGGCCGTATGTCATTTTGTACGTATTTTCATTAAGATATCGATATTGATAAAGTAATGACTTTCAAATGTCGAAGCGTGGCCCAGAGGTTAGAGCAAATCATGACCAACTAGATTTTGTTATGGACATCTAGTTGGGCATGGTTTGAAATCTAGTCGGCCATGGCGGTGCAATGGTGGTTTAAATTGTAATGGTTCCCGAACACATCACTGATGATTTATTATATGTGTGTAGATAAACTAGTGTATAGCAACTATACATAATTAGGCCTTAAACACTCGTGTGCTATTATGAAACTCGTTAACGCTCGTTTCATAAAACAACACTCATGTTTTAAGGCCTCTCACACCTGACACAAGCAAAAAAATACAATAACTTCCCACAGTTTACTATTACGGGAAGAAAGAGGGTATTTTAACCCTAGAACACTCTATCTTACAGCACGGTAAGCCAAGTTGTAATAACAAGCCGTTGCGCGAGCGGTATGTGTGTGTGTTTTTCTAAGTGTTCTAATTAAATTGTTAAATTGCATACCTACCAACTACGCAAAGCGTAATTGTGATATGCACCTACCTAATATGCACATGGTCGTTTTTTTTAGTTCCAAAGGACAAAGAGCGTAGCCGTGTTTTCATATAGAATCGGCCCTTTCACGAAATGGTTTCTGTATTTTTTTCAATAAGAGCTCTTATGACAAATATTGTTTTCTGTAAGTTTCAGCTTCCTATCTTTGTTACTGTCGAAGATATGATTTTTTGAAAATTTCTAAAAAAATGCGATCCACGTGAATTTTTGGAACAGTGATAAACATATAATGACTCACATATTCCTAAAACAATATTGAATACTGCCAAAAAAAATCTAGCATAAATGTAAGAAATAAAACTTCAGACTTTTTTTTTCTTGCTGTTTAGAAGAGCGACACCTACAGTTCTTCATTAGGTAATTGCTTATATAAAGGTGTACCATATATATTTTTTTCAAAATAATCCGGTCAGTACTTCATACTAGAAAATACAAATATAAAGGATGAGGTATACCCATACCAGATCATTTAGTTGCAAAAGAGATTATGTACATTGCAACCTCTTTATCATTACAAGTACCAGCAGATTCATAGACCAAAACCGGCCTCTTGACGTATGTGTCAGATTGCATTCTTAAAGGTATTAAATATGACAATTCAGTTTTAATAATAAACCCCTATTACGTACGTCATTAAGAATTCTATCAGCCAGTACCTATAATTTTAATGATAAAGAAGCAATGTGCATAATCTCTTTTGCAATTAAATGATCTGGTATGGGTATACCTCTTTCTTTATATTTGTATTTTCTAGTATGAAGTACTGACTGGATTATTTTGAAAAAAATATATGGTACACCTTTATATAAGCAATTACCTAATGAAGAACTGTAGGTGTCGCTCTTCTAGAAAGCAAGAAAAAAAAAGTCTGAAGTTTTATTTCTTACATTTATGCAAGTTTTTTTTGGCACTATTCAATATTGTTTTAGGAATACGTGAGTCATTATATGTTTATCACTGTTCCAAAAATTCACGCGAATCGCATTAGCCTATGAGACAAAATTCGGATTTTTTTAGAAATTTTCAAAAAATCATATCTTTGACAATAACAAAGATAGGAAGCTGAAACTTACAGAAAACAATATTTGTCATAAGAGCTCTTATTGAAAAAAATACAGAAACCATTTCGTGAAAGGGCCGATTCTATATGAAAACACGGCTACGCTCTTTGATTGTGTATATAGGATATACTTGTGTCATTATGTTTATGTGGTACTGCATTATCCAACTTATGTATATGACTTCCGGTACCTACACTTTTCACATAAAGTCAACCGAATGGTTAAATCGATCAGTTTTACCTTCAAACAAAGAGATTCAAACTTCAACAAACTAACAAAAACCTCAACAACCGTACAAAAATACTCCTGGTTCACTCCATTATATTCTCAACACGACAAAAAAAGTTTGACTCGCGGAATTGCCGATGTACTAACAGCACGCTACGCTGACCTAATATAGACTTTATCTCGTTTTGATAAAGTTCATCTATGATCAGTTAACTGTGTCGTGGATGGACCTTTTTAAACTGAACATGAATGCAGTTCCCAATTCAACCGTTCCTACATCTATAGAGGACATTAAAAATGAATTGGTAAGCTCGGCTGACTCCCGTAAAGCGGAGCGAATTATTAATTTGTGTTTTAACGATTTGATATTCAAAGTTGAACGATTATCAGTAGTATAATGTTATAAGCTAGGTATGTTAACAATGAATGGCATGCATTCATGTAGGTTTAACAATGAAATAATACAACGTATATTTTATATTCTGCTTATTCATTCTGTTTTACCTTTGTTGTAGCAATAGCAACTGATTGATTTGGAGACCATGTTCCACACTCACCATTTGAGCTCTTTGCAGAAGGATGGCAAGTTCTGATTCATTGGCGCCTATAATGGTGGTGTCATCTGCAAAACGTAGATTATTGATGAGGTCGTGTCTTCCGATTCGTATGCCACAACGAACGGGAGAACTAGCCGACTTAGACACGATGCAAAACTTTGTCTACCTTTGAACCACGGATGGCGACTGTGAAAATGAGGTTGTAAGAAGAGCTCACATAGCAAAATCGGCGGTGAAGCGGTTAGAAAAGATCTGGAGAAGCAGGGGAGTCAGCAAAAGGACCAAAGTCAATCTGACGAGAACTCATCTCAATATTCCTGTATGCTTCCGAAAAATTGACCCTGAAATTATATGTTGGGTATATCTTGGACTACGCGCAATACCAATGCGCCAATTCTCTCCAAATTGACGCAGCAGTGGACGTCTTTCGGCTGATATGATGATGACGCAATGGTGCGGCGAAATAGGCACACTGAATGTCGATTTACGGAAAATGCTCAGTATAACTAACTCGGAATTGAAAGTTAAGTCCCGCCTATTCCCTATATTCATGCAATGACTGCTCCAGTACTTCGGACACGTGGCCAGGCGAGCAACCCAATAACCTGGAAAACTCATGTTGACACGTGGAAGGAAAAAGGAGCCGTGGAGGATCACCAACCCGATGGAAATATGTAAAGGGAACTTGCAGACATCTCGCGCAGTCACGACCCTCACTCATGAGGATGCGACAAAGAAGAGAAAATGTACCATATAGAAGTGCAGTGTAAGTAGTCGGATATTAGTTTATACAATACTATCTTATGCCCGCGGCCTCGCCCGCGTACTAAAAGTAATTTTTGACCGTCTACACAAAATGAAGATCTCAGTTTGACCCGTATGTTCCAATTGAATTGCAATTTGGCACAAATACTTTCAAGAATTTTCATGTCCACAATATTAAATTTCAAAATCGATGCCATCTTCGTAATTAACGTCCCAAAAAATATTTAGACATTTCAACCATATCGCATCCCAACAGGGGAGATGGTATTTCACGTCCGCCACGTTGGTTTTTAAAATCGTTTTCGTAATCAGCGACCCGATAAACCATAGAAACGATACCCGTGTCGATTTTCAAACTTTGTCACCACATTCCTCCCTTTTAGGGGTTGAATTCTCAAAAAACCTGAAACACGTGTTTACAAATTTATCGTTAGGAATACTGCTGTGAAGTTTCAAATGACCCCCGGAGGAATTTGGACCCCTATTTCATCCCCTTAGAGGGAGAATTTTGAAAAATCCTTTCTTAGTGCACCTCTAGACCTTATAAGGAACCTAGGTGCCAAATTTGGAAACTCTAGACCAGCGGTTTGGGCTGTGCGTTGATATGTCAGTCAGTCAGTCAGTAGTTTCTTCTTTTATATATTTAGATGATATTTAAACCCAGATTAAGTCCTTTTCCCAGTTTGGTCGAATCCGGCCTTAGTTTCTTAATAAAAGAAGAATTTTTTTAAAGAAGCAATCGGTTGGGTAATCACATGACATATAGGTATACGCTTCTTCTAAAAGTTGCGCAGTTACCCCCACCGTATTAAAATTGTAAATGATTCTACTGTCGATTTTGACTCCCTGTTTCAGGTTTCCAGTATTTATATGTAACCTTATAACCTTATATAATTATATCCCGTTAGTTAATGTAGGTGGAACACACCGGGTCTTGTTACACTAACGACGCCATAAACAAAGACTTACGACAGCGATTAAACTCACCTGGATGCCAATTAGGTTATTTTGCTTGTGGCTGATACCTAGATTTATATAAATATGTGCCGATATTTGTGTAAATTAGCTTACATTCATCTATTATGCAAATTTTCGAAAATGTAGCGAAAACGCTGGCCAGGGGGCTTGCAGTGGGCGGAGCGCGTCGCGTTAGACACCTATCGTTCGCGTAACCTTTTTTAGGCTACCAGTCAGTTATTAAGGGCCGGCGCCGCGCGAGCGAGCATGTGCGTCACGCCGTGATCCGCCGCCACCGCCGATTTGAAAGCGACGAACTGCACGCGGGTATCTAATTTCTCTTATTATTACGAGATTTGTAAACCCACGATGAAAACGACAAACGGACACAGCTGCTCTGTTTATGGTTGTTTGAGTACCCAAAGGAATGTTGGTTTGGTTAGGTTGATAATGATACTGACATACATGTGAAGTAACATGTACTTAATTAATATCGGTTCACTTTACTCAAGCGACAGCTGGTGAACTAGAACATTGTTTGCCCTACGTGATGTATTCTTGGCGTGACAGCCCTAGCGCTACACGTGCCGTGTGTGAATGAATACAAGTCATACGATAGACAGAGATAGAGTAGGCACGTTTCTTATGCTTAAACGCCGTTTTTGCTAGTAAGTGCAATTTATGTACTTGTACTATTACTTATTCTGTGCGCTAGCTAAGTAAACATTCTTATCACCTTCGCGTGCATTTATTAAAATTTATAATAATATGTTCCATTAGCAATTCTTTGCATGTATTAGCAAATCATAATTATGTTAATTAACTGAGCCATTAAATTCCCAAAATCCGAACCTTCAATGTACTAGGTGTATGACGTCCTAATAAACAAAGTATAAAGAGCTGTCATTTACACTTACATGTCAATTTACTTCGCTGTACATTCCTACTGGCAATTTAAATTTTGTTGTTAATATCATGTTGCTAATCGTTGATACCAAATCCAGAACACATAGTCGCTGTGGCCGAAATCGGTCAGAACAATATCATATCTTATTATTTAACAAGTTTCTGTCAAAAATTTCATTTTTGGTACAAGCTTTTATTGCCGACTGTACTTTTCTGTATACCGTCATCAACTACTCATTGAAACGATTCTAACGAGCCCAAACTCGATGAGGTTGTGTCGTTTCATTGCGAAGTTCCTATGGCCACCTTCCAGCTCCATCATCAGATCAGCACCATGTCATCATAATATTGCATTGTCACGCGTTTTACACATGTATGCAAAATTTCAGCTCTATCGGAAACCGGGAAGTGGATCAAATTTAACTTCCAAGATTTGATTACAAACAACGGTCAGGTGAAAGTAAATAAAAGCTTGTAAATTAAAGAACCTGCTCACAAAATTTCACGAGAATCGGTCAGGGATCGGATACCGGTATTTTCACTATACAAAAATACCGGTTTTATTTCGTTCAATTTTGTTCTTTGGTTTATAATATATTTGATCAGGCCCGTATTTCACCAAATAAACAATTGTCGCCTGACAATGACAATTCGACTTACATGGCTGCGTCGACAGATTAAAGTGGTTTCTGGACAGTTTATTGACCCAGCAATGTACGTGGAGTTGTCATTGTCAGATGGCAATTGTCAAGATGGTGAAATAGGGCCCAGGCTGTCTAATAATACGAAAATGTTACCTAAATACATGATAGTGTCCTACATTAAGAGCCTTAAATAATTCAAAATATTAGACTACTTCGGGGACTTTTGAAAAAACCAGTTAAGATCCCTGGAATCGGTTGAGAAATGCGAACTGTAGAGGAGAACAGCTAGACATCCGGACATACGAAAGAATTTTGGCCCAAGCTGAAGCTTCGGGTCGTTCGCTTCGCTCTCTCGTTCAACTACGCAGTTACATCTATAAAAAAAAACATTAATATGCATAGAGAGTTCACCTTCAGGACAATTTCACTAATATTTATTTCGATTTTTATCTTCAGGGTATTTATATCCTGTTAAAATAAAATAATTGTTCTGGTGGCCAAAAAGTGTTCATTCTCAAGAGCATTGCCAATGAAATAGATTCACTGGTGGTAATCTCTACAATCGAGTTGGCAGGGACCCAATTCGACATGGTGCGACATGGCCAGGATATCCCCACTTTTATGTGCTTTTCTGCAGACATGGTAAATTTTGTAGTATTTTCGGTGCAGCATAGTGTTGTTATCGACCCTAGTGACGAACCGTAGCCATGGACCGAAGAATTTCGGGAAATTTGGCGTTTTTATAGATAAAAAACGATTTTTATTGACATAAATTTATGTCAAAATGGTTATGCCAATCAAATATTGACAAGCCTTCCTTTCATGTTGGCGAGTATTATATTTCACTGCCAATGTTGTTAAAATAAACTATGATTACCAACATTTTAACACAATATTATTTTGCAAAACATGGAAAATGCTATGTTAAAATGAACATAATTTTGCGTGGATCGGTGTCAATGCCAAATTTATAACATTGTTATTATGAAACGAATTAAAAACGCAAACAGTAGTTTTCAAAATTATACACCTCAAGTTGTTACTAGACACATTTATAATAAACCTAGGTAAGTATAATAAAAGATCTATCAAATATTTACAGCGCCATATCCTAAGTACCTAACTTCATAAAATCAGATTTTACTGACTTTTCTAAACAGAAATAAAACTTTTTATTGAGGAAGTCAACGTTATATATTATAAAAACTAACAGGATTATACTTGACTATTTTTATTTAAGACACAAACTTATGGCCCTGAAGCCATAAAAACTCTTATAGTCGGCCATTTTGCTGAATGAGATGGGTTTTGGTTAGTATTTGTTCGTAACAATATGTACATGTTTATGTTTCTCAAAGTTCAAGAGTTGTTTTCTGCGTATTTTGTGGTAGTTTTTATAGTTCTGCTGTTAATGAAAGTGTTTCAGCTTTATATGACCTCCAAACATCAATACCCTATACTAATAAAAAGATAGGTACGTTATTGAAATGTGAGTTGGTGCAATGTAAGTGTGTAGCTAATCTAATCTCCGGAACTACCGATCCGATTTCAACAAAAATATTCTCGATGTATGGAATGGATCATCACCTTTACAGCGTTGCATGATACGTGGGCGGAGTCGCATAGGCAGCTACTAATATATAGAGTGCATAGCAGACCGTGTGGCAAACGACTACTATTGAGAATCACACGCTGTGAACCATTCGGCTACCGCGCATGAAAACGTATTTAATATTTATGAGGCCATTCGAGATATTGTGACATTCCTAGCATGTCATAATCACAAGATTAAGAGTCACACGCTTGAACCACTCTGCTAATGCGTATCAAAACTTCTTGAATAAGTATGTCTAGGGTCCAATTCGAGATGACGGATTGTCATCCCTAGCATGTCATGAATTTATCTATTGTAACCAACCTTATGGCTTCCTAGATTTACTATGGAACATCCTAGGACCGCTTCCCTTCCAATGTGGAAGGAGAGGTTGCCTATCGGTTTTTCAAATTGTGGCTCTTCAAGAATCCTTCGTGTCACGTACGAATCTGAAAGAGAAAATAAGAAATTAAGACCGATATTTTGATTCAATATTTTCATTGGAGTGGTCATTGCACTAGCAAAGCATTATAATAACATCTGCCTTCAACTTTACTTATATCATTGCATTTGACCTTCACTAGCAAGTATGGAAGTGCGAGAGAAACGAATGCGTCGGACGTAAACGCGATCATGCTACCTGTGCGGTTTCTAATATAATACAGATGGTAATAAAAATGTGACTTTAGTCATACCAGATTAACTGAAAGTAAAAATTCTGGAATTAGCTGTGGGAAAATACGTTTACAAAATTACTGACGCATTTTGCCCAATTTTACCAATTTCTATCTCAGCTCATTTTTTAACGTTTTTTGTCTTTTCCAATGAAAGTATATCATATACTAGAAGATATTGCAAATACGAGCCACACTATTTTAAAGAAAAAGTTTTAAAAGTTGAGAAATTATTCGAAAAAGACTCATTTTGCACATATGGGGAAAATGCGTGTATTTTATTTATTTTATTTCCTCTTAAATATGATGTAGCGAAGAAGTTAACTCGAGAAATTGATAAATGAAGAGTTGCGTAAAACAAACGACGTAAAACATTTCAATACAAATATTTTTTGTATAATTTGAGGTTGAAATAACTGTCCAAAATCAGCGGCGCTTTTTTTAGAGAAGCAATTTGCAGGTTACTTTCATATAATATGATAACATACATCCATCGCAGTTACTACACCATATTAAAATTGTAATTGATAAAATTGATTCATTATAAATCCAAACCAAAATCCTATAGGGAAATCTATACCTAACGTCGAAAGCTCCATCAAAATATCCCAGAGACCGCACAACCAGGAGCCGTGGCATGGTTGGCCTTATCACGCGACAAGTGACAAGATAAGAGCGTCGTCTCGTTCTATCGAACGGTGTCAGCCAGTGACGCACGCTCTATCCTATCACCTATCGCGTGACAAGGCCAACCATGCTACGGGGCCAGGGCTGATGATGTCACATAAGTTTAACTACAAATATAACTTTAAAAGGAATTATGTCCTCACTTAACATACTAGCCTACAACACAAGTCATTTATAAATAACAGCTCGCGCGGGTCCGAACGCATATTAAAAGAAATGTAGCCTGTGTCCCTAAAATATCATCATTATCATCATCCTCCTAGCATTATTCCCGGTTGTGCCCTAAAGGAGCCCGAGGTCCACTTTGGCACCTAATCCCAAGATTTGGCATAGGCACTAGTTTTACAAAAGCGACTGCCATCTGACCTTCTAACTCGGAGGGAAAACTATACCTTATTGAGATTAGACCGGTTTCCTCACGATGTTTTCCTTCAACGACAAGCTAACGGTAAATATTCCGTACATACGTTCTGAGAAACTCATTGGTAGGTACGAGCCGGGATTCGAACCCACGACTGCCGCTTGACAGCCACATGCCTGAACCACTAGGCTACCGTAGCTTTCATAGGATATGACTGTCCCGAAAATATATATTATTATATACTACTGAAATATACTTTATAAATCGGATGAGAAGTTCCGGAGATTACTCTCTACACACAAACTTACAAAGCTACGAGCTCACTTTATTGGTAATTCATCTCATTTGTTTTTTTATTTCATTTATAATCTTCTTTTGAGAACATTATCAGTAAAAACAATATAAAAGGGGATCAAATATGGTACCTACTCGTACTTTAAAAATATATCAAATTGAAAACATAATCTACTAGGTAAATACGTTTTTTCTGCATTTTTTTATCTTATTCTTAATATCCTAATCCTAGTTAATATAAAGCATATTATAAGATAAACGACTACATCATGGATAGGGATATTTGGCAGCGATAAAATCCTGCACTAGAAATCTGTCGTAAAATAAATAGGCTTTCTACTGTAGCAATGTAATTTTAAATTTTATAATACTCTGATACTGAAATGATATATTGTATACTGTTTTGAAAAAATGACACCTCGCCGAGTTTTTTACGCCGGTTCTTCTCGAGGCAGAGGTTTACTTTCCGAACCGGTGGTAGTTTATCGACATTCATAGGTGCATGTAATATGCCTAAATTGAAGAATAAATCACTTTGACTTTGACTTTGAGTTGCTAATAAAATATTATAAGTAAATGCGATTTTTTAATTTTTTTCATCCCGGGTCCACGCAGACGAAGTCACGGACGGAAGCTAGTGTCTGTAAATAATTTCAGTTTAATCTCGTTCTTTGATGTTGTTCCAGTTAAAATATAAGAATTTGTTTTAAATAAAACTCAAATAGAGAGTGAAATCCAAATGTAGCGTTGTTTTATGAAATAACACTATAGTTTTCATTTGCATCTCAAAATATTTCTACAGTAAAGTTGAATGATTTACTCTGAAGTTATTTCATCTTTTCACAATCGTAATAGTTATCTAGTTAATCTTGAATAAGATTGAAAGGATCTAGGGTTGAAAACAGAGTGAAACGAATGTTTGATCTCGTCACTCCCTTTTTTATGCTGGCACTATCTAGATAGATGGACAGTTGTATTTTATAAAACGATAAGAGACTTTGTACTTGATAGCCTTGCCCATTTATTAGACCAGGAGATAGTGACACAATTTTTCCGGTCTTTTGTACCAGGTGTGGCGACCCCTCAGGGGTCTAATTGTGTAATGACAAAAAGGAAAATCACGTGGGCATTAATTGAACGTGTCGGATAAATTACGAAAGTCAACCGATTTGTTACACAAAACATCTTGTATTTTCCGATAGTCGATGAAAATAGTTATTTACGATACAAGTGCAGAAAATAGGAAATTCGCAACGAGTGGTGATAAATTAAAACACGACCGAAGGGAGTGTTTTAAATCAACACGAGTTGCGAATTACCTATTCGCACGTGTATCGTACAACGTTTTACAGTACATATGGCTCTTTTAAGTTTTAACATATGCACGGAAAGTGCTCATTTGCGCACTCGTGCGGAAAAGTAACACCATGTGTACTGTAAAAGAAGTTACTTATATTGCACGACTATTTACAATATATTGATATTGCATCCAATTCGCTTAAATCACTTTAAAGCACGTGTACGTAACATGGGTCTAACCGCTATCTAAACCGCCTAACATTGTCTTGTCTGTAACTATCAAATTCACAAAGTTGTAACAATCACACGCGCCAATGGATGTTAGGACTTTGTCACTTTAACAGTAACGTGTCATTTCATCACAAATGTTTGAGGTTGGCAAACGAACGCTTACTTTGCCATAGTTTTAGTAACTATGTTTGAAATTGTATCAACTTTGATTTTGATGCCTATCTTTGGCCTTTAATATGCCAGTTATTTCAGTAAGCACGTAACCCCTGCACGGTTTATGTTGTTCTTGTTTATATAATATTTGAAAGACACGATACAACAATTGTGGTGTATTTGCTTTATTTTTAACTACGTTAAGATACGAAAAACCACCATAGGAAACGTTAACTCACTTAAGCTTCTGCGAACTTTGCTAAACAAAACGTATTAGCCGTATAATCCACTAACTACGCATTTAAAATTAATGGCTGGAGGCCGAAGCCACCTGGGACTAACTATACATTTTTAACAAGACTCCCTGCTTAATATTTACGGTATCGATAACATTAAAATCGATTCAGAGGTTAAATTACGACAACTGTACTCGTAAGTAGATAATAGTTGTATAGACAAATTTTACAAGTCTAATATTTATTGACAAAAAAATGGTTTGTCTGCAACTTTGTCCGCGTTAACCCCTAAGTCCAATACCAACATCTATACCCAATCGTGGATTATTTTATCCTGCGGCGGCGTGCAGAGCCGCATACAATATTGCCGGATGAAGCTGCGGTGCAGTGTGAAGTATCGTGCGGAATTTATATACAAACTGAGGTACTGGCATACAAACGCTGCAAACCGGAGCTCCCCAGCGGGATGCAGCGGCAGTGACCGCCTATCTAGTCATTTTATGCATTAAGTCTAAACCTCGTTGTCCCAGTCAAGAATAGGTTAGGAAGACCCTAGTTCCCCTGTTTTATAGTAATATTTTAGGTATTTTGAAGTACTGTTCATTCGCGGTAGTCATACCAAAGACAACAAACCGTTCGTTTGTATAACTCCTATAAACACAATACGACCCCAAGAAGACGACGAACCAGGATGAACAAGAAGTTGCGAGGAGCGAAGAGAATTTCAGTGCCATCTCAAAGCGTTCATGTTGAGATTCTGGAGTCCTCCGTGTGGAACCAAAGATGGCGGCCACCGTGGACTTCATAGTGGGTATAAATACCATAAAACCGGCCTCCCCGATGACTGGGCGAGCAGATTATCTCCATTAAAAAAACGTATTCAGGCCATGGATATTATATGGTGCTTGAAGCTCTTTTAAAGTGCGTTTATTAAGTTGACCGTTGTTAAGTGTCAGTAATAAATACCAAAACAAAGACGATAATTACTATATTTTATATAGACAAGTTAAAATAAGTAATATAGAAAATATATAAGCACTATAAATATACTAATTTGCACGCGTTGTAGCAGTAAATAGTACTAATGCGAAAAGGCTGCAAGTCGGTTAATTGCCCAGATCGCACTCACTGTTATTGCCCTCGTTGCTTTAATTGTGCTCCTTAGCTCCTTATTGCAGGCTTATATTGAGCCAATATATATACCATTGAGTGGCAATAGACTTTAGTGGCCTTGTAGCTTTATGTCATTATTTTTATATTTAAATTGTGGTAGTATAAAATAAAACATTGGCGTGGAATACTTTAACATAAGTACCTACTTATTTTTTGTGTACGGTTTCATATATGTCGGTTAGACCCAATGACACGTATAAATTCAGTAAGTAAACTTTATTAGTTTTTGACATTATTTACCAATTTATAAAAATATAATTATATAGTAATATAATTACTGGATTATTATAAAACGCATGACGACACGGGTTATTCCTGCGGGTTACCAGTGGTAACAGCTGGGATTTTTTCTCATCTGTTACCACTAAAGTACTTGGTGGTAACTACTGGGAATATTTTCCCATCTTTTACCACGAAAGTACCTATATTGGTGGTAACTACTGGGAAAAAACCCAGTAGTTACCATCAATTACTATTCTCATTAGTTCCTACTGGTAAAAGGTGGGAAAACAATTCCCAGCTGTTACCACTGGTAACAAATTGGTGGTAATAACAGGTTGAAATAACCTAACGACAAGAACATAGGCAATATTTTATTCCGCGGGTTCTTTCTAATGCGCGGGCGAAGCCGCGCGGACAGCTAGTTCTTGAATAAAGAAATTAAAGCCAAGTCAATTTCTAGCACCAAATCTGGCGTGGTATATCCATACACAGCCTAGAATATAGAAATATTAAGGTAAAAGTACTAGTGCCCGACATGTCAAAGGAAAATACTTGTTTGAATCACGATATTATGCTCATTTAAGATGTATTAAACAGTTTCATTCGGTTTGGGAGACGAGGTATTTACTCAAGTTACTGATATGGAATTCGTTTCATCCTCGTTCCATCCATCAAAAATCCTGATAATATAAGAATTAGGTAATCAATCCGAATGTACGAGTAAATGGCAGACGGTTATGCTGGCAGTCCCAATAGATGTCATTTCAGTACAAATGTCATGAATGACAGACTGACATTTATTGGGACTTGAAGGTTTAACTCATTGTCCCAATTGATGGCAGCTGGTTTTAACAAATATGTTCATAACTTATAAATAAGTTATTTGTCTTGAAATTGTGATAAGAAATGTTGAAGTCACTAACATTTAGTAACTTAAAAATGATGTCGTGATCAATCTTAGTTTATTATTGGCTAGGTAAATTATATTCGTCCAGTACAAGTACCGCGTCGGGCACTAATACTTCTACCTTATAGACGTCAGCATAGAAGAATTTGCTAACCGCTTTTCATGTTACAATAACTTGTACATTCATTAAATTAACAACCTCAACTGCTAAAGCCGTTTTGAACCTCCTAAAGGCAAGAGCAATAAATTAGTAGCTTGTAATGATGCGTAACGTTTCAACAACTAATAAATAAATTAAATATTAATCCTATTAAAACTTTCCCATGTTACATCGGTTTTGGCGAGATTACTTTGAACGACTTGCCCGATTTGGACTTCTTCTCCCCTCTCGCTGCTCATAAACTGGACGACGGAGGGGAACATGAATGCGTGTTAACGGTCCGAATCGTAGTGAGTAGGAAGTTGCTTCCCAAGCAAACAATTAGAGAAAGTTAAACATTAGACCCTCCAACTATAGGCAATTTCTCATTTAGGCGAAAATGTGTTGTATCTACTAAGTCTTGGTTGTTGAAAATTGGTTGTGTAGGTACAAAGTTTCGGTTGTCTAGTTTGCGGTATTCTGTTTGACAATGTAGCCTCTCTAATATGTTGGGTTTGTTGTTCTTTTGTTTTGAAACACCTAATTAATTTGGTTGTGTCACGGTTAGACTACGCAAGTGAATCTTTCCGTTTATTATTAAAAGGTCAACTATATTATCTATAACCCGTCACGCGACCGCTCCCTCAGCAGTGAAATGGTATGTAGTGCCCCCATACAATCAAGAAAAACCCGGTTTGTGACAGAAAATCAGAATTGTACCTACCTAAAGCATAAGTATATGCCATGAGTTATATAAAATTATAAAGGTAGATTAATTTTACGTTTGATTTTGTATAACAAAATAATTTTACTTTCATATCAAAAAAGTTATATACTTATGTTTCCAAAATTTTAGTTTTTTCACTTTTATCTGTTCGCTACTTACATTTCACACACAAATTGCACTAAATATAACACCTACAACTTTTAACATTAAAATCAATTGTAGCTAACAGTGCGTTTTTGCATTGATTTTACATATTTTTACATCACAAAACCCATAATTACTTTGTAAATAATTATTTTTTTCACGGCCTCGAAATTTAAATATTTTTGTGCCCTGGATTCGAGTAAAATGAGAATATCTATGTGTTTATGTTGGTAGAACTGTTATACAACCATTTTTAATTCAGTTTACCTATGGTAACACAACCGAATCGGAGAAATCGTGCGACATATAGTAGCACTTGTCTTATGGACACGGTGTGACCTTAGGGCGCTACCTGCCAATAAAAGTTATTGGCACACGGTGGAAATAGGGCGCGTGACGGGATAATAGTCTATGCTAGCATTACGACGAGGTCGTCTGTGAGATTGTAGAGCTGTGGTGACTTACTCACAACCAGGAAGACAACACCACATACTTGTATAGCAAGTAGCGATGTTACCGTGGCTGCGATATACTCATGGTGGGGCCAAAAGTATTTAACAAACTACCCGTGAATATAAAATGCGCTGGTGACTAGTAACTCAATGTTTTTAATAAAGTTAAAATTGTGGCTTCTCACCCTTTCTTCTTTATAACATTAAAGATTGTTATAAGTATATCAATTTAATTTAATTTAAGAATATTAATTTATAATATTACACATGCAGGGCCGGGAATCCGACTAGCGGGCATCTACGCCGTAGTCGCTGTCCGCTTCATACGAGGGAAACCACGGGATAAGCTACGAGCGAAGCGCGTAGCGATTCTAGGCAGTGAACGTGTTAATAAATGACTTAATCTGTAAGACTCTTCCCGAATCCGAATATGAACGAGATGACATTAAAAATGTTATCTACCTCTCTACAATCTTCAGTCAATCTTAGTTAAGTTTACATTATTTTAACTGTTTATATTTGTAACATTTTCCTAGAACCCCAAAAGTAGCGTGGTTATGGTCATAGTAAAAAATAATCACCTTACGAGTACAAAGACCTATGAAATGGATGTCTAGTTTGTGTTGGTTGGTGGGGACGTTTTGCCCATTGTCCTTTAATAGTTCGACGTGTATACTTATACTTGAGATTATTTGAGCTGGCCGAATTGCATCAAAGCAGTCCATTCAAAAAGCAACCCTACCGTCCAAGGAAGAATATTCAAATTCCAATGCCAGTTTTATACAAAGTTGGCCACATTAAATAATCCCAACCATGGGTAATATGTTCAGCGACATTGCGACACCGTGGCTGATGTCGCTGGTGACACGTGTCGTGGGACACATGTCCCCAGGTGAATCCCTGACTGACTACTACCGTACTACCCTGCAAACGGAACCTTGCATGTGAACCTAACATCGTGTTTTATCACTAGTCTGTCACCAGAATTTGATGCTCTAAACTCAATTTTTTTGATAATCGATAAATAAAATTTGCTGATAGCAACCTTAAGTGAAAATTACATTAAGCTCCGAGTCAAAGCAACTAGGTGCGTATAGTCTAATTCACGATCTTAAAGATACAGAGGAGCTGAGAGGATACTGTTGCCACCATAATGGACAGAAAGGCTCTTATGCAGCAAAATTAAGAACTGGTCTTAAAATAGCTGACAACTTGCCATGAACTACCGCGGGTAATGATTTATTTGCCGCAACTTCACTCCCGCTAACTCAGTTGCGGCAAATAAAAAAGTGGAACTATGACAAGGACAACGAATGATATATCGCCTTTGTAGGTACTTCCTTTTTTAGGGTTCCGTAACTCAAAAGGAAAAAACGGAACCCTTATAGGATCACTTTGATGTCCGTCCGTCTGTCTGTCCGTCAAGAACATTTATCTCGGGAACGAGTGGAAAGTCGAAAATCGTCGAATATCGAGTTGAAATTAAAACCATATGCTCAGATTTACAGTATCTTGAAGCTATGAAAAAACTAAACTTCTAAGCTAACCTTAAAACAAGACACGGCCCTTTAAGCCGCAAAAAACGTATATTCGTATTTCGATACTCTCAAGGGAATCAAAATTTATAGGTAGGGTACTTTCCGCTGACCTAGAACTATGAAATTTGGCAAGTAATATCGTCTTATACTACAAGTACAGAGAAAGAAAACTATAGGTACATTTGTCATTTTGTATGGAACCCTCGGCGGGCGAATCCGACTCGCAAATGTCCGGGTTTTTTTTGTTTCTCTTTTCACTTTACAATGTTTTATGTACAGAAAAGGAAATGTATTCACGTACCACAGTAGAACCCTGTCGCAATAAGGTGACATATCACTTGAGTTTGAGTGACGGCCGCCTGTCAATTGTGACAGGGTTCTACTGTGGTACGTGAATACATTTCCCTTACTGTACAATAATGTAACACATACATACATATATCTCTTTCTGTTACACATATTAAGATTGGTATACTACCATCTCGCTCGGTTGTGGTATTATTATTACCATAGCTCCTATGTAGAAATCTATGGTCTAAGTTCACGATCAACCTATAATAACGGCTAGCTAACTTAATTATAGCCAAAACCCCTGCATCATAAAGTACTGCGACGCACTTCTCTTCCCAGATTACCAGTCTAACATTACCGTTCATCATTAGCATTGTGGACCTTAAGTTTTGACTTTTAAAGACTATATTTGCCTGAAATTAATTTTGGCATCGGCAACGTGACTTTGTCGATTTTGGGTGCATTCTGGAATTTAACCTAGAGTTGCCACAAGTATGAAGTTGGGTTTATTGAAAGCTTCAATGTGTAAAGGTAAGGAATATTGCATGTTGGAAGTTTGGAGTTTGGTTAGGAACTAGCCTGGCTTGGTGTACTGAGTTAATAGTTTGAACACTAATTAAATTCTGACTAGTATTGATTATTAACAAGCAAAACCTTAATATTTTTACCTAATTGCTTTGTTAAATTGAAACTAAATTGACTCGTGTTTACAATTATGCAATCTATTAAAGATAATATTTTTACAACTACCAAAATTATTCTTTCAAATCGCTCGTGATATTACACAACAAATAATTTTATCAAAACTGTTCCAGTATGAGTCGCCCAAATTAAACTAAACTAATCCATAAACTTGCATGTTTAACGCAACGTTCTAGGAACCGTAATTACGCTGAATAAAGTGATTAAAGCATCGTAAAACTTAATTAATCCAACTCCAAAAAATTGTTTACCTACAGACCCTGCAAATTTAAACAATTGCTTTGCACAACGTGGTCCCGGCGACCTTTTATTGTTTAAGTTGTGTAATTACTTTCTGGGTTTGCGTAGATTTTATATAATACGAGTATAGTCAGTATATAGTCAGTCTAAGTCAACTTGTGAAGCATGGCATCTAGGGGAATTTGGACCACATGGAAACAACATTGAGTAAGAATAAAGAGTTTAATTCGAACTCAAACAGTAAGTCAACTTATCTTATTCTTAGAACTGGAACTGGATCACAGTAATGTTACACTTTGCGCCTAACAAGAGACACCGAATGATCTTGTACATTGTGATACAAGTGAGCTAATGTTGATCATCACTTCCAAGGCGGAATTGATCACGCGATCCGCAGGCGAGCATGATAAGAGAGCTGAGGATGTAATTATTAAAGCTCACGCGTTTCATACGACGTTTTTCAACACATTTGCAAGCAAATAAACCTTTTCATAAGGATGAAAAATGTATAGGCTCCTAAGTTATTACGTTACGTTAAATACATCAACAATGCTTACAAATATTTGTGAATATAAATAACCTATAATGGCGCGCAACATTTCTTTTTGTTAACTTTGATTGCGCGCGCACGTGTTAAAGTCAATGTAAAATTTTACCTATCAAAAAAAGTCCCTTATTTTACTAAATGAAACGTTTCTATATCATGTCCAAGAAGATATAATCAATTAATTCACAAAAAGGTTTTAATTTGTATACCTAGTCGAGTAAGAATCCATTTTCCGATAATTTAAAAAAAAATCTGTACAACCCGGTTAATTTGAGATTGCACCGTGTTCACATACACCTTGATGCAGGGTGCCAACGTATCTTAATCGGGGTATAACTATAAACCACGAGTGCCGTAATGTTATAAGACACGCGTGTTTAATACCCAGGATTATGAGCCTAAAAGCGACGTAATAAGAGGAACGTTACAAGCAAATGTTAAACCCACTAAAATGCGTTCAGAAACTGGCAGTAATAACCAGCATTAGATCAATAAGATTTATAAAAATAATTAACGTGTCTCTCACCGTAGGTTTTGTACGTATTTTCATTAGGATTGCGATATTAATAAAGTAATGACAGAGGTCAGAGCCTTCAGTACTGTTCGATGGAAATCTAGTTGGTCATGATTTGAAATCTCGTCGGCCATGGTAGTGCAATGGCGGTTATTCTGATGGTTCCCGAACACGTCATTGAGGATTTATGATTATGTGTGTAGATAAAGTACAAAATTACTTAATTAAAAAAAAAACAAATTCAAACATTTATTCGTAACAACACAGAAAATAAAAGAAGAAATAAAATTAAAAAATAAGACAGGTTGTCACGAAATGGACCCAGCTCAGCATAATTAGGCTTTAAAACACTCGTTTGATCCTAAAATAAAACGCGCCGACGCTCGTTTCATTAAACCACACTCGAATTATTTACACAAAGTAGATAACTTAGGATAAATTGATGCTCAAGACTTGACTTGGCTAGTTTTTACTATAAAGCCAAATTTTTCGAAAAATAAAACTGTATTTTTGTTTTGTTTTATTAACACGTTGGCTGCGTCACTGATTTACATGTTTATTATTCTGGTGCGTTATAGGACCATAGTACGGCATTAGGTTAGGTCCATCCATAGTGCCTCACCCCGAGAGAAAAAAAGTTAAATATATTTCCGTCGAGGTTTACCGTACCGCATTATAGATTTATACATAAGCAATCTATAATTGTTACTCAATACGGTTTTAGAATAAAAAAAAATGGGGTCTTTTAGATCTTTTGCCGCACTGAATTGATCGACTGAGGCTATATTAGGGATGGGAAACGATTACTATATTGTCGAGTGAGAATACGTTTGTCCAAAGAAGGTTGTATGGACATTGCACAAACTTATTCTCACCCGACAAAATCAGAAAAATAAAAAACCATAGTAAACGGTATTTATTTATTTTACTTTTAATTAAAACATGGTACGTATAATGCAGGTATGGAATATTTACTTTAAGTTATTATCATTAATGTAACCTCTAACCCTGTTTACAAGTGTTTTCTAACAAACATATATGATCCCAGTTGATTTATGAATAAAATTATTTTTTTATAATTGTTGATTTCTTCATCAGAGTCGCATAAAACATTCATCTTATTTTTGACCCTATTTGATGGTGAACTCATTTTTCCTCAGAAATTATTCGAAACAAACACAAACAATACAAACTAGGTAATTAAAACAATCGTCTATCACTGTTAGAGAATTCGGACGTGTGTGGCACATCACTATCTGTTGATATTGGTACACACTCAGTGCGGATTGGGTCGAAGGTCTATTGGACGCCATCCCGTACTGAAATTAAATAAAAGTCATTCAGAGGTCCAATGTGCCTCTCACGTAAACTAAGTATGCTATATTATCAAAATTTAAGAGCTATACAGAAAACAATATTTGTCTCTGTCCTTCCCCAACGATTGGCCAAGATACGGTCCCCGCACCGTATGAAAGGGCACTATTTTCGCTGCCACACAGGGTTTCCGCCACGCATGGGGCTTTTTGTGCCTTTTCCCGCAGTGAACGTGTTAACCCGGCGCGCATGAGGCAGGGTATCTCATACCCTGGTAGTATTAAAAAGTATTGGTATTTTCTAAATCTTTATTAAAAAGTATTGGTATTTTCTAAATTCATGGAGGCAGGGGTGTGCGAAAGGGGATAATGGCGTGATCACAGTGTGGCGTGACACTGGCCGGAATATTCGTGCACAAACCAGTCTCGGGTATTCCCCGTCATTTTTGACGTATTTATTTTAAGTATACATTTTTAATAATTTTATTAAGTTTTTTTTATTATTCTTAATTCTTTTTTATGATTTTATTGTATAGGTTTGATACGCGTTTATTTATTTTAGTTAATCAAGAAAATCAACAAAAACATAATTCTAAGCTATATCCGCCGGCAAATTGAAAAATAACTGGGTGAGCCTTCACCTAGACATGTAAATGTATCTGGACGGTATGTCGGATACCAGGACTGTCCATACATAAGGAAAGGATATAAAAACCAAACATTCCTGCAACGCTTGCGGCGAGCCCATAATGTTTTAAATTGAAAAATTTCCGGATCTCAATGGTAGTAATTAGTCATACTTTTTACTTAAAAATGTTAATTACTCTATTTTAAGAAGAAAATCTCATTATCTTTCAGTTTAAAGTTGATTTATATTTTAAGGAGTTATTTTTTTGTTTTATTGTTGATTTTTTAAACCCCTAAATTTTTGTTCCTATAATTACATAGTATAAGAAAAACATGAATAAATAAAAATAATTTCATAATTAAAACTTTTTTTCGATTTAATTCTATTAACTAATTAGTTATTTAACTATACATTATCAAGAAAATAAAATAACATTAATAACAACTATATTATTGCTATAATAACTATATTAGGCATTAAATTTTGGGTATGTCATACCCTGCCACATGCTTGATGTAACTTTTTTTCACATCATGCTCGCCGGGTTAATGGAGTCAACAAAACTACTGGAAATAAACAGCACAAACTTTAATATTCTGTAGTACTTATGTAGTCTTAGGTATACTGTGGATCATTAGGAGCACATTGTATGTACCTACTACTTTGAAGTAAGTAGGTAGGCGTTTCTCTTTCATTAATGTCTTCAGGTTTCACCAAAACAAAATTCTGCGTTTGTCATTAAAGAGGTATAAATTAGCTTTAACAAACGTTGATTTAAGCTTCATTTTACCCTCAATTAGAGTATAATAAAAACTGTATTTCATGCAATATTAGACAAAAGTAACCGTGCGTTACTAATAGAAATCCTAACATGTATGTCTTCTTTTTAGGGTTCCGTACCTTGAAAGGAAAAACGGAACCCTTATAGGATCACTTTGATGTCCGTCCGTCCGTCTGTCAAGACCCTTTTTCTCAGTAACGCGTGGAGGTATAAAGTTTAAATTTATATCAAATATTCAAGTCTACTGTTCCTTAGAACTGTGAAAAAATCAAACTTCTAAGCCAACGCAATCAAAAGATACAGCCGTTTATGCCGCAAAACGCAAATTTTCGAAACTCGCAAGGGAATCAAAACCTACAGGGTACTTTCCGTGAACTCAGAATCTTGAAATTTGGTACGAAGCAACGTCAGCACAGATAAAGGAAAAATTGCGAAAACCGTACATTTTTAGTTACATCATATAATAAAAATATTTTTAATAATTTACTTATATACCTACAGGTTTGTACGGAACCCTCGGTGCGCGAGTCCGACTCGCACTTGACCGGTTTTACCTACATAAGTTGGTCGATCACGTAACGCATTGTACGCGCGTCGGGTAGATCTAAATGTCAATTTTATATGGAAAAATGACAGACCGCCTAGACTATCCTCGCCCACGTCCATACAAGCAGACAGACTGATTGTCATCAACAGAACAATTACTCGGCACAGAAATTACCCAAGAAGCCTACATTGCCTTGTTATTAATTGCTGATAGTTCAAATGAAACTTCTGACAAGCACCTAACTTCCTAAAATCGTAATAACTCAGGCAACTTAATCACCGATAATGGAAACACCCGTGACAGTCGGGTCCTGTCACCGTCAGCACCTTCTCACAACAAAGTGAAAAGGCATATGTACATTCACAAACGAATGAAAACAAGACTATTTATGTTCCGGGCATCCAGTTGCTTTACATTCTAGAATGGAAAAGCCTTATCTTTTTCAGCTAACGATAAACGTAGGACGTTTTATCCAAAGAAATCAAGGTAACTGCGTGCCAATAATTGCCAAAAGGTAAATTTTATCGTTCTTCGTTAAATGAATTTAGGAATACAAGTGGAGATATTGTTCTTTTGGTAGTCGGTGAATTATTAACGTTTTGGCCTTGACTCGTAAATCAAGTTTCTTTTAACAGTTTAGTATTCGAATGGAATTCCTGCTTTATGTGGATAAAGTACATATATTTGGAAAACCCTTACATTAATCGCATAATAACATTTCAACATTTCAACAAAAGAAATAGGTACCTACCTACCTACTTAAACTGTTTATTCCAACGAAGCAATAAAATTGATGTATAATTTTTTTTCATTAATTCGGAATTTTTTTCAAACTCTCTGTTATTAACTATCATAGATTTTGATCATTATTTGAGACTTCGCTTCCACCCGCGACTTCGTCCGCATTAATTTTAATCCAGGCTATAAACTATCTTCGTGCAAAATTTCATCCAAATCGGTTGAGCCATTTAAGCGTGATTGAGTAACAAACATCTAAACAACCAAACATTCAAACTTTCGCATTTGTACAACGTGTTGTCACTCGTATGAAACCTAGCTAGTTTTACTTTTCTATTCATAATTCAGTTTAAAAATGTCAAATAGAACCATGAAAATTATACCTATGTCACTTTACCATGTCAGAGAATTAAACTAATATATTTACAACAACGGATTTTATTGAAATAATAAGGGAAATTCAAGCTAGGCTAGGGAAACGTAGACGAGCCAAACATTGGTCCTTACGAAGCCGGGAAAAACCAAAATAATTTGTAAACACGAAGAATTCAAATATTAGTAGGATTCAATTATCAAACAAACATCGCGACATAAGTACCAAATAAATACCGAGGCAGTTTGTACTCTAGACCTAATTGTTTAATCTCGTCAATACCACCCTTTTTTATAAAAGATCGTAACTGAAAGGATTTTTCTATTAACATAAATCCTTCGGTTCAAGGGGAGCCGACCGCTCTTACCCGCGCACGTACCCTTTCGTCTGCGGAAATGAAAGGCTAGTCGGAACGTGAGACGTTCGCAAATGATAGCACTTACCTACCTTTAGAGGCTTTAGGAGGTAATCTAATTGAAAAAGTGATATTTGAATATGGGATTTCTTTAACCCTTTGAGAGCTAAAGACGGCTGTGGACGCGGACGAAAACTCGTGCCACTGAAGCCACGGACGGCCACATGATAATATTGATAAACATTTTGACATGACAATATTTATCAGAAGTTTCATGTTATTCATATTTTGTCTGGCTATTGTTTTGTTTCGGCCACAGTTGGGCACCGTTTTGTTTTGCACCCTCGCTGTCAAAATGTTAAGGCGTAAATTGGCTAATTGAAAAGTACGTAATAATTGTCGAAAGGAAGTAAATTATTTTCGTACTAGTTTCCGCCCGCGACTTCGTCTGCGTGGATCCGGGATAAAAACTATCCTATATTTTAATCAAGGCCATAAACTATCTTCGTGCAAAATTTCATCCACATCGGTTCAGCAGTTTAAGCGTGATTGAGTAACAAACATGCAAACATCTAAACATCAAAACATCCAAACTTTCGCATATAATATTAGTAGGATAAACGTTTACTAAGCAGTTTTTTTACTACCTACCTAAATATAGGTTTTTTTTAAATAAAAAATATCAAACCATATCTTCTAGACTGAGCTGTTTATCCAATAAAATATGTTGTAAGTAGGTATTGGTCTTATAATGAAATCATAATTAAAGTGACTCTTGATGTGACAGTAGATATCCTCAATCGACATCTCGATTATATAAAAAAAGATTAGCCAATTGGAAACGACAAAAGAGGTGTTCATTTGGTTAAAAAGACGCACGAAAGCCTCACATTCTCTTTGTGGCCGAGATGTTAATTTAACTGAACTTTTTATCGCATTAAAACTCCTCCGGAACATTTCGCTGTAAAAACACAAGACCTAGTTATCCCGTGTCGCACTGAGAGATCGAGACGTGGCGCGTATAGCGGACAAAGTATCAGTGGGTTTAAAACATAAATTTAAAACAGCTACGCGGCTCATTATTGAACGAGCGAACAAAGCGAACGAAGTTCTCCATTTCAGCTTGGGCCAAAATTCTTTCGTATGTCCGCCTGTTCTTCTCTACTGGTCGCATTTCTCGTAAAATTTTGTGAGCAGGTTCAATAATTATAGTTACCTACTTATCGTTTTTTCTGTCGATTCAGTTTTACGAAATTAAATATAAAACAAGTGGAATTAAAAGATTATTCAAAAAACCATAAGAATAAGCTATACGCACATACATACATACATACATATATACATACATATATACATACATAAATATATACGCTCGAATAACATCCTCCTTTCCTTCGTCCGGTCGTCCAGTTGGGTAAAAAGTCTTTTTTTTTTCTAGACACCCAATACCAAGTAACAACTGTAAGAAGAACAAGCTAGGTCAACTGTATGACAAAGTCGGCTAAGCCCATTATACGTCATCAATATACCTAGATATTTTTCTAGCACGAACGACTTATTGTAAGTGATTGACAAAATAAAAACATCGACAGTCCTGTTATCGATAAGTACCACTTCAACGTCATAGAGGTAAATAAATACAAATATATATAGGGTAATAGGATGCGTTAAAAAATTGATAATAATAACAAAACTATCAATTTATTTATATTTTACATACTTCAAAAAACAATTTGCAATACTTTCGTAACTTTCATTCTTCGTGTCACTGAATTAGTTATCCCCTAAGTTATTCCATAACACACACACACACACCGAAATTGTCTTTCAAATCGACGCAGAATGTCACAAGTTGTGACATTCTGTGATTCACAACACATGTAGTTTTTCCCAAACCCATTTTTGGACCCAAAACAAATCTGTGTCTCTGTATATGGTTAACGTGTAGGTGCACGCGGCGTCTAGGTAGGTAGCCAATATAAATATGTCTTTGGTTGTATGTACGTATTGTCGTTGAAGTAGTATGTACTTATCGATAACAGGATTGTCGATATTTTTATTGTGGCAAGCACTAAACAAATGTTGTTCCTGCTAGAAAAATATCTAGGTATAGTCATCAATTTGATAAGCAGAGGTTACTCATTCATTCTCAGTGTGACAAGCCAAGCTACTTAACTTTCAAAACGCACTTGCTTTCTTGAATCTTGCTGGCCTACTATATTTTCTCCGTTATTGCGGCAAGAGTGACGTACTAAAGTACTCATATAAGAGGATTAAACACGGTAATAAGGTTTGCACTCCGGCACACTTGGTCGGGTCAAGCTGGGCTTACTGAAGTTTTGTGCACTGAGAATTGCGCGACAAAATTATAATGTTACTCACAGTTTGTTGTGTATTATTGGTCTTCATAATCATCATCATCATCAGCTTATATACGTCCCACTGCTTGGCACAGGCCTCATCTCATGAATGTGAGGAGATATTATGTGACACACTCGTATCATATAAAAGGAGTTGTTGTAAGCATCTCAGATAATTTTAGCAAAAACAGATGGGAACAATTTAGGAAAAAAGGCGAAAATTGACCATCTACCCCCCCCCCCCCCCCTTATCTTCGAAACTACTAGGCTTAAAATTCTGAGAAAAATATGGAAAATATTTCCTTGTTTGTTTGTTTGAGTATATCGGAAAATTCTCAATATTTTTGTGTATTATATACGGAACCCTCACCACGAGAGTTGAACTCGCACTTGTCCGGTTTTTTTTATAGAGATTTTTAAGAACGTGGAAAGTTTGTAGTGAAACTTAGAGTGAATACATATTGGTGCCCTGTACTGTCGTATCAGTATTTCTGGGTAGTCAATGGGCGATATACCACGGGCTGAAGTCGATATGTTTGTTGAACAAGAATTCTCACAGTGATTAAATATAATTGATTATGAATTGGTTGTTAATGCAATGACACTCGTTTGATGCAGATTAAGCGCAGTACTTAGGTATAATTTCAAATTCCTATTCATTCTGTTAGGTCAATTATTAAAAAAAAACCGGACAAGTGCGAGTTCAACTCGCGTGGTGAGGGTTCCGTAAAATATTGAGAATTTTCCCGTTAATTTGAATACTCAAACTTCTTATGTTTTCCTGTAATCTTTAGGCAAGGAACTATTTTCCATATTTTTTTCAAAATTATAAGCCTAGTAGTTTCGGATATGAGGGGGGGGGAATGGTCAAAATTCGTCTTTTTCCTAAATTACTTCAAATCAATTTTTGCTAAAATTAAAAAAAAATACATCTGAGATGCTTACAACAACCCCTTTCATTTGATATGTCACACAATACAGTTTGCGAAACTTTTTTTTTAATTGTCCAGTTTACCCCCCAAAAGTGGCCCCCTTGTTCAGAATTCATTAATTTACTTTACGCGTCCGTCTTTGGGTCACCAATTTACATATGTTCATCAAATTTCAACTCAATCGGCCCAGTACTTTCGGAGCAAATCGGCTGTGACAGACGGACAGACAGACGCACGAGTGATCCTATAAGGGTTCCGTTTTTTTTCCTTTTGAGGTACGGAACCCTAAAAAGGTGTAGTGTGTAGTTAATTCTTACATTTAAACTTTGTCTTCTTCCTTTTGTTCTTTCTTTTTTCTTCAAACCGAAGTAGGTACGCTTTTATAGATACATTTACAATAATCGTAAAAAGATTGTGTGCGTAATATTAAGTCAGTCTATAGATAATTATCATTCATACACAACAAAGGCTCCTCTATATCCCGAAAAAGCAGATCTCGAGTTATTTACGACCGGATAGCCTAATGGGTAGTGACGCTGCCTACGAAGCTGAAGGTCCTGGGTTCGAATCCCGGTAAGGGCAAATATTTGTGTGATGAGCATGTATTTTTTGTATGTATTTAAGTATTTATATCTATTATATATATCGTCGTCTAGTACCTATAACACAAGCCTTATTGAGCTTACTATAGGCCTAGTTCGATTTGTGTAAGAATGTCCCCTAATATTTATTTATTATTATTATTTATGTATTATTATTATTTACGCCTGCATCGCACTGGCGCGGCCTGGCCGCGGCGGTCAATAGTCACTTGTCATTATCATTATATGTCAAATTTAATATTGACCACCACCGCAGGCCACACCAGTGTGAATCAGGTCTCAAAGTGTACACGCGGTCAAAACCATAGGTAAAAGAAAATCATTCAAACACAAATAGATCGCATAGAAAGACCATGCATAAAATCCTTCCAGAAATTTCTGCAACGAACAACAATGCGGGCAACAAGCGCATGACGCCGCTGGAGTTTAGCATTAACATTTAATAAAACCAGCTCCGGTGCAAAGCCAAACAAATACCTACCGTAATCCATATTAGCCTTTGAAAATACGAAATGCAACGGCAAATTTGGTGGTTGAAATTAAGTGGTTCAAATGTGGGTGAGATTATGTAGAAGTGCACGAAGTGCGGCCGTGGTTAATGCTTTATTTTGTACACTTACCGGCTGTGAGCTGTAGAAATCGCAAGACAGTGCTTTAAAAAATAAAAATAAAACTGGACCAACTAAAAAATCCATACTTCCAATACTAATGTAGATATTAGCATACTACTATACCAATACTTATAAAAGTGCGCAAGTGTGTCTGTCCGTCTATCTGTCTGTCTATCTGTCTGTCTGTCTGTTACCTCTTCACGCTTAAATCGATGAACCGATTTAGATGAAATTTGGTATAGAGATAGTTTGAGTTCCGGGGATACATAGGGTAGTTTTTTTCCCGGAAATTCTCCCCTAGGGGATGACATGAGGGTGAAAGTTTGTATGGAGCTACGATATAAACGAGTTTCACGCGGACGAAGTCGCGGGCAGAAGCTACTCGTAGTTATATAGAATAGAATTATTGAACCTGCTCACAAAACTTCACGAGAATCGGTTGAGAAATGCGACCTACCCCCACATTCTGTAACTTGTTTTAAGCTCACCTCAACGCTCAGCCAGACATATAATATATTGACGCCGCGATACGTAGTAACTAAGCGTAGGTAGAGGTCTAGTTTCGTTAGGCGTGACGCGTGGGAAGAATGACAGCCCTGCAGAGGAGAATGTTTTATTTTGTACACTTGTACAGTCACCGGCATACACAAACCACAACAAAGCGCGCATATATATATCTGACACGAATTTATTTCCATGGCCGTTTGGATGTTACATTTTTAGGGTCCGGTATCAAAAGGAAAAAACGGAACCCTTTTAAGATCACTTTATTGTCCGTCTGTCTGTCTGTCAAGACCCCTTCATCTCAGAAACGCGCGGAGGTATCGAATCCTACTAATATTTAGATGTTTGGATGTTTGTTACTCAATCACGGTTAAACGGCTCAACCGATTTGGGTGAAATTTTGCACGAAGATAGTTTAAAGCCAGGCTTAAAATATAGAATAGATTTTATCCCAGGTCCACGCAGACGAAGTCGCGGGCAGAAGCTAATTATATATAATTTTTAGTTGATCCAGTTATTGTTTTTTTTTACAGGACTGTCTCGCGATTTCTACAGAACCACTAGTTTTAAGTCGCCAAATTCACTTTGCGGAGTCAATGCGTTAGTTTGGCCAAACTAAAATTAACTTCATTTCAAAATTCTGACGTTTAAACTCAGACTAAGGTTGAATATGCAACAGAGATCTGCGCAGATGTGTTTTCATATGTTTCACACCTCTCATACTTAACAGCTAAGTGTCAAACATATGCACACTCAGCTTCGCCTATCTCTGCTTAGTCCTTATTCCAATTTGGTCCAGCCTTAGTCGTATATTTTAACCGTCATGGTGCACTTATTGCAGCATCGCTTGGTCCAAACCGAAATCCATTATTAAATTAACTGTGGATTTACTGAGGATAAGCAAGCTCAAGAAACGGCTTTCGGCGATTTCATTTTGTTGCGTCTCGAGATATTTTTGTTTGTCAGTGAAAACTAAGAATGACGGCTCTTACTAGATGTGATGTGTATCTTTAAAAGTACATGTGAATTCTGCAATTTCTTATTTGTGACGCAGTAGTAACAACTTGAATTTCAAGTTTAACACATAAACAAGTATGATTTAAAAATGTAATTTGTTTAAATGTCACATGTATTCATTATGAATAAACCATTAATTCATTCATTCATTCATTCAATCAATCATTCATTCATTCATTAATTCATTCAAGATGTTTGACTAATTTTACTTTAAAGATTTAGATAATAAAAATTACTTATAGATACTAAAATAACGATTAAACTCACATTATTAATCATCACTACGGATGACATGTTTCTAACCCTTCCGGAGTTCTTTATATATTTTTTTATTTTTTATAGTGAGCTATAGTTTTACCAAACAAATGCCGTAAATTCAAGACATTCCAATGTCCCCATGATTGCTTCCATTACCCCAATAAACTACTTTAAAGAACAACTACATTAAAGAAAACGTACAAAACAAATCAGTCACTTCCAGTAGGTAACACTTAAGTGTCCAAGCAGCTCTCAATTATTCACTAGAAAATTAGGAGTAATTGGCCAGTCCAGGCCTAAAGCAATCAAGATAAAAGCTCGGCCACCACATACTGTATATAGCCTGGCTGGTTATATTTTGGGTTATGCTTGTGGCTTGCTTGGAATAGTGATGCGTTTTATATGGGGGTTTTAGGACATATTTGGCCTTTTTACGTCCGTAGAGTGGTGTACTCAGAGGAAACAATTATATGTAGTGTTTCTTGTTAGGGTAAGGTCAGATTGAACTCGAGTTTATTACGATTTATATTTGGAAAAACAATTATGAAATAATAATAATTATGTATTTATTTCGTGATGAAAAAAATGCATAGAAAATTTTGGGACATTTTATTCTTCGATGAGGATCCTTAGTACTTAATATCAACGATTCAGAGTAGGTATAAGAATCAATAATTTGAATTCAGAGAATAAAATGATGTTGGCTATTTTCTCAATATTCTCCTGCTGTGTTTTCTTCAATAAATGTCCCTAAAAGGACGTCCATTAACACCCTTATTTATAAAACAACTCAAGCACAGTCTCAAAATATAACCTCATATTATCTTATCTTATCTTATCTAGTTGAGGGCCCTTTGAGAGATCTTTTGTGCATTTGCCCTCCCCTTTATAGCTACTCCCAAGCTCGCTCCATCATTTCCACAAAGCGGATGATGCAGCTCAGTGGGAGCAGCACTCTGAATTCCTTTGGTTGCGGGTAGCCGTTACCAAAGAGATTCATTCTTTGTCTGGCAAGGGCATGACCTTATATTAAATGCGCAGTGTAAAAAGTAATAAGGATATGCAAAAGCATGTTCAACTATATGAAAGTAGCAACGGAAATTTCATAATATTTATACTTTTTCATAACTCGGTTGTCGGGTAAAATATAGCTTATATACCTACGCGGGTGAGCGCAAATATTATAATCCTCACGAAAACCGCACAATATCAGACGCAGACGATAAGAACAATATTTTATGAAACAATATTTTAAAGGGATGTTCTCTTCGTTTTTTGAAGACATACGTTTGCCGTCTGCGAGCGACAAATCACAGTTAAGAGCGTAGCTTGGCTGATTTAGGGGAATACATTACAATATGACGTTAGCCAGCTTCGGAATTGGAGTTGACTCTTAGTTAGATGCATAGGTAAACTCACGTCTGTATTCCCAGGATTGTAGAGTACATGACATTAACAGTGCACCTAATAGAGCAAAAAGAAATACAATATGTTCCCGTCAAAAAAATGTTTTTGGTACAATCTTATATTGCGAACGACTGTACTTTTTTGGCAGAGTTAACGACGCATTCCATGTACGATGACGCTATGTGCACTAAAAACGATATGTACTGTCCACTAATGTCTAGCCCTAATTACCACTAGAATGCATAAGAAACAATAAGACTCCCTTATTTAAGCACCCCTTAAATATATTACATAGCTGCCAAAGTACCTAGACCTAAATATTAATGGAATCTCATAAAAGACATGTTACGTAAAATATTATTTCTCAGTACTAATTATTGACAGTATCGAGGACCATGACCCGTTTCTCAGAGATAGCACGAGTTCTGATTGGCTAAAAAGATTCAGTAGGTACGAATTTATATCATAAAGTTATTTATATTACTTAAATATTGCTTATCAGAGTAAGCTGAAAATGTAATCATGTTACAACCAGACATGATACAAATAATGTTAGTATATTATTAAAAGGATTAGAAAACGCCTTAACTGTAATAATAATTGGATCACAAATGAATGTAATTAATGGCCCGCTAAAGTACAATGTTCCAGCATAAAGCTTCCTTCTTGAGAAACCTATTGTATTATGTAACGCATAGCGTGCCAACACTGCCAACAAGAGACGTTCACCCGAGTCACGGGAATGTAGGTAAATAAGAATTCAGTCTAATAAGATTTATCTGGTTGTGCTTGATCGAAAGTTAGGATTTTGTTTAAGGAAAGTAGGCGTAGTTTTTTAATCAATCAATCAAGAGCCAGAAAATCCCGATTACACTGGGCAGAGATAGAGATCCCACTAGTCAATATTTAGAAAAATAAGAGCCCAGAATTCATCCAAATTGTGTTAGCTGGATCCTCTAGCTAGAGAGAAAGCAATAACTTGTAAACAAAGCTAGGAAACGTAAACAGGTATCTTATTGTAAAGTGTCATAATTGTTAAATAAAAGTGTAAATTCGTGTCACTACATTTATTCGTCGTTTTCTTATCCAGTAAAGTCATAACCCTGGTAAAGGGTAGTCGGTAAAGGTGGGTCCAGTGAAAGCCTGGGATTTACAACCCCGGGTCGCATCTGGGCTATTGCAGCGACCATAGGCTTCCTCGAAGCACGATAGGGCGAGTGCTGCTAACGCGATCGCAGTCGTGTCTGTCAAATAGCCATTGTAAGGTGACTGTAGAGTCGCGATACGCTCCCGCTCTGGGCTAGTCGCATGTGACTTCGTCGGCGCAGTACAACCGAGCGTGGTTCAGCGCTGTGCGTCGAGCGAAACTACCAGCGCGCAGGTCCCGCGCGTCTTGCACAGGCAGTCCAGGGTAACGACTTGTGTTGCGAGGGTTCCGGCTCCAACTAGCCCAAACACGATGAGTTTGCCTGTAGTAGTTTAGGAGTCTAGAAGATAAGCATTTAAAAGATCTATTTTAGCTATAATGACGTTCATTTATGTTTATCAGAAAAGGACAACACAAATTTGATTTATCAGATATCTGTTAAATTTTATGAATCAGGGGTTATAAAATAACAGTGCAAGGTAAATAAAAGCTTTAAAAACCGGCCAAGTGCATGTCGGACCACGCAAAACGAAGGGTTCCGTGCCTATTAAAAAGGTCGTACCGTCACAGAAATTTTACGGCATTTACGTCCTTTTCATTGAGGAAGGCAGTTTTTCAGCAATATCTCGAAAACCTCTGAACCGATTTTGTTCAAAACAATTTTCGGTGAATGAAATTAATAAGCCCTATGTCTATCAATTTTTCCATATTTTTAAAATACACCGTTCAAAAATTAGAGGGGGGGGGACAGAATTTTAGTGACTTTCGGGGCGATTATCTCCGACTCTATTCACTTAATCAAAAAAAATGCTAAGAAACCTTATATTAATTATAAAAGGCCTATCGATTGATGTGCCACACGGGGGATCAATGAAAAAAAAAATTTTGACTTTTAGTTTTATGTATGGAGTGCACCCCTAAAAAATTTTTTTTTTGTCGTTTTAATTACAAAAATATGTAGCGGCTAACAAAATACACCTATCCTCAAATTTTTATTCAAATACACCTTATAGTTTTTTAGTAAAATGCCTGTGACATACGGACAGACGGACAGACGGACAGACGGACAGACGGACAGACGGACATGACGAAACGATTAGGGTTCCGTTTTTGCCATTTTGGCTACGGAACCCTAAAAACAAATAAAACCCACCGAAAACGACTCAGCCAAGTAACCAAACAGTGTTTTTATTTAATCCAGTATTACAAACAAAATACTTAGCAAGCTAGACTAACTAAATATATTGTTTAATTTCGCAAAACTACTCTTCTACTACGCAAATATTAGCTTTAGTGTAATAACATTTGTTATTGGAATAGAAAATAAAACGTAACAAATTGATATCCTTTGTTTGATTTTGGTAAAGGTTGATTTTGTTTATAGCAAATATACTACCATTGTGGCAAACTAAAACTAGTGGATAACCCACCCCACCTGATGGACACCGCATAAAATCCACGAACTCATGATGATTAGCTGTGTCGACAGTCTAAAGGGTATTTCTTCAATAATATTGGGGCACAATCTTCAATCGACGATCACAATGCAAACCGATCTAGTCACAGCCCAAGCAAAGGTTGTAGTGTTGGGTACTAAATAGACGCCGACACGAGTATACGTCGTAGATAAATAAATACTAAAGTATACATTAATTTTAAAAAAAAACCAAACTGACTTCAAAAATTAATTAAATTTATATGCACAATCTTAAACAAAAAAGTAGAAATTAATGATTTTAACACCTATATGTTATGCATGTAGATATAATTTCAAATATAATGTTAATCTTTTATAAATACATAATTTATTACATTTTAATCACCGTTTGAAGTCGGTGCCAAGCTAATTTATAAAATACTACACTAGTACAACATAATTATAGTTTCGCTGCACGTACGTCATCTATGTTATACTAGTGTATTTTATTGCTTGGCATTGACGTCTAAAGGTGATTAAAATGTAATACATTATACAGCGTGTTACTTTCATAAGAACATTTATTTTAAGGGCTGAAAGTATAAGCCCTAATGAACGTAAATTGGTATCTCTAGTTTTAAAAAAATGGTTAATTTTTTTTCATACAAATTAATTCGGCCCGCAATGTATTGGTAACAAAGCTAACAACTGACAGTATCTAGCTCTGCCTCTCTGAAACGTCAAGTGAATGTTAGCAGTACATTGCTGCTCGAGAAAATTTAAAAAAATAATAACTATTAATAAATATATTTTCTCGATAAAACGGTTCACAGCACTGAAAGCTATCGTTCCTTAAAATAAATGTTCTTATGGAAGTAACACGCTGTATATTTATTAAATATTAGGTATTCATACATTTGAAATTATACTACTTATTATTGTATATACATGTATAACGTAAAAACATTATTTTCTACTATTTAGTTTATGATATATAAATTTAATAAATTTTTGATGTTCACCAGTTCAAGTTCAGCAAATACTACTTTCTAAATGCAAATGGTTTATTGAATTTTTTAAGAGTTCCCTCAATTCCTCAGGGATCCCATCATCAAAACTGGATTTTGGTGACAACGGGACCAATCTGGAAGTATATATGCTTTCAAACAAAGAAAACATATTCAAATCGGTTCATAAATTACCGAGTTATCGCGTAAGAAACACACAAAAAAAAATAGTCGCATTGAGAACCTGTTGGTTAATAAAAGATCCAAGACTCCGGAACAAATACTTGTGCTCATCGTACATATATAAATGTACATATTAGAATCAGAGACCGCCTACTTCGTTCAGGGTCACTACCAACCTGGCTACAGTGGATGTCAATATATATGTTCCATTTCTATACTTATAATTATTATGAAAAGAAGAAAGTAAGATTGTATGTAGGGGGTAATCTCTGTACATATAATGGTCAGTATGTTATATTTTACCCCATCGGCTTCGCTTGCTGCAACATAAATATCTATCATCATGTCAAAACGTATGTATACATAAAATATATTTTTTCATATCCACAGACAGCTGTCAACCACAATACGCCCGTCTTAAAAATGATATTACCATTCTCATATTATCCAACCATTCATTTGAATCCACATCTGCTCACGTGAGCTCGTACGGTGATGGATGCTCAGTCGATGGCTAATGCGCGGCAAGACGGATCTATCCCACGGGACTCTCGCGCCGTTAATGCGACAAATGGTTTGTTTATCTAATGTCATCTCCAAATGTAGGTACAATGGAATTCGTATGTGTCTGAAGATAGTATTTTAAGATTGGCTGTGGGAGAAGGAGGACAGCCTTATGGAAGAAAAACTTGACAGACTTCCAAATAGATTCGTCCTGATACGTCAAAGTTCGTAGGGCAGAGTTGTATAGGCACAATTCTGCCCTGAAAACTTTGACAGATATTAGTCTTCTGTTAATACTGTAAATATACTTACCTTAAGGCAATGAAAGTTGCTTCAACCTACTACTTTCGCTAGCAGAATCCTTAAGCTATTCCTTAGTTTTGTGTTTACGACACAAATCTATACTTACTTTTACAAGATTGACACCTTGGCCGCGTGATCTGCGGTATTAAGTTGAATCCCCAATTTTATAATTATATATGTTGGAACCGTACTGGTTTCAGCTCAGAAGTAGGGACTATGAATGCAAACGCACATTATGAATTTAAAGATCAATTTTATTACTACAGTTACAGCAGTACAATTTAAATTAGCCAACCAACAGCAATACAAAACAAGTGGTTATCGCTGCTGCCGAGAAACGAATGACCAGCATGGCCCCAATGCCGCTGATTAATTTTTAGCCCCACTACTATGCTCGCTTGTGATTGGTCGTCGATAGCTCGACCAATCACAAGTAGTCAATACAACTACTTTTAATTATGCAACTTTATAGCAACATATAAATGTATACCGATGTATGTACCTATAACGGTATGAATTAAATATTTATAACAGCTCGGCCATCCGCTTCCCAACGAGTCCCTCGTTGTTATGTGTAATGACTAAAATAAACTTAAAACACATTATTTTAGATATTTTATCACATAAATTATAAATATGTCTTATAACGAGTATACATTTTCTCATTAATAATTATATGATTAGTTGAATAGACATTATTTCCGTATGGATCATTATAAGTCATCATAGTAGTACCTACATTTTACGATCTAAACAAATACAATTACTTTATAATAGATTTACTTCGAAATTTATTTATTCATCAGTCTTGATTAACGAATATATATATATATATATATATTATCCTTTAAGGGTGTCGGTTACCTGACACTTCTAACTTAATATACTTTTATTATATCAGCAGCATATGTATTGGTCCATGACGTTGACCAGTAGATAATGCTGATGCACCACTTGCTAAAATGCGAGGTATCCGTTACCTGATACCCCACACCAATTTATCAGTACATAAATTGGTATTTACTGGTCCATGACGTTGACCAGCAAATATTTCAGCTATGGGTCGATTTTGATGATACATAACATTAATCATCGATACCTAAAATAACATCATCATTACTTGTTCCTTAATTGTACATAATGCGCTTCTATTATATCGGCAGTATATGTATTGGTCCATGACATTGACCAGTAGATATACTGATGGACCACTGCCAAAATGCGAGGCATCCGTTACCTGATACCCCACACCATTTCATTAGTACATAAATTGGTATTTACTGGTCCATGACGTTGACCAGCAAATATTTCGGCATAGGTTGATGTTGATTCCGATGATACATGACATTATCATTATTTGTACATATTAGAACATGATTATGGCTTTCTGAAATGCCTGCTTAAGTTATTAATTAAACAGTACAACAATCATCTTCATTAATGCGAATAAATTGACTATATGTATTATCTATTCACAAATCTCCACATTCAGATTCGCTATCATTACGGTCGGGTTCACAATCGGCTGATACGGGTTCGTTAAAACAGATCCATGGAAATATTTTATCTATAGCTACTATAGCTTCGTACCTCCTACTAGTCCTTGTGAGGGGAGTGTCCTCGACTACGAACCTATCGTTGGGGAGCACCTTCTTAATCCTATAGGGGCCTTTACATTTAGGTTCTAATTTTTTTGACTGTCCCTCTATGCCTGTCGCGGCTCTTACTACTCTAACCAAGTCACCTTCTTTGAAACGCATCCCTATTTTCCTGTACCTATCATATCGTTCCTTGTCCTTTTCCTGTTGTGTCCTAATAAGCTCACCGGCCTTAGCCCTAACATCTTCCAGACTATCTCCGACCCCAGACGCGACTTCATTTATTACGTCATTTAGCAAACCCTCAGATGGGTTAGTTAAATTCCGTCCGAAAAGAAGTTCCGCTGGAGACTTCTTTGTAGTGGCATGTACTGTGGTATTGATACCCAATTGTATGTCTGGTAAATGTTCATCCCATAAACCATTTGGTCTGTCATGATTCATTGCCCCGAGCGCCGCCAAAATAGTGCGGTTGTACCGTTCCACTTGGCCATTCGCTCGGGGTGTGGCGACAGCATTAAGCACGTGCTTAATGCCACATGATTCAGTAAATGTCTTAAACTGTCTACTAGTGAAACTCGTCCCTTGGTCCGTAATCAAACGGGTTGGCACGCCGAAGTAGCTGAAATGCTCTCTGAATACCCTAATGCTTGTGGTCGACTTTGTATTTCGCACAGCCGTGATGTCAACAAATTTAGTGAACGCGTCTATGATAACAAGGATGAATGTATTCCCACGCTTGGTGCGTATAAAAGGACCGAGATGATCCGCATGTATAGTATGGAATGGCATGATAGCTTTAGGGATGGGGTGTAGTTCACCAGGCTTGGCACCACCTGGCAGCTTGTGATGTGCACACTGTAGGCACGCTGAGACGTATTTCTTAACAAATCGTCTCATCTTTGGGAACCAATAAGTGGCTTGTAAGCGCGCCAAAGTTTTGTCAAACCCGAAGTGTCCCACGTCATCATGATTGGCTTTCAGTAGTTGCCATCTGGTGCCACTTGGGACCACCCAACGTATAGTATTTTCGTCAATTATGCGGTACACCCGCCCATTAACGAGTTTATAATTTTTAAATATATCAAGGGCATCTTTACATTTGGGATCGCCTAAAGTCTCCGCGATATTTTTAATGTCTTCGTCTGTCTGTTGCACCGTCGCAAGCCAATCGTCAGTACCTACTGAGAGTACGTCTAATACGTGATCCACGTCTGGACTACCGTCTATAGCACCCCTGCTGAGGGCATCTACGTGTGCCATTTTGTCACCAGGGCGGTACTCTATTAAACAGTCGTATTCTAAGAACTGCAGCCACCAGCGAGCAATTCGTGGAATTAAGTCGCGTTTACTTAAAGTGGTACGCAAAGCGTTGCAGTCTGTCACTATTGTGAATCTAATACCCAGTAAGTAGTGCCTAAACCTGCTCAATGAGGCAATAATAGCGAGGGTCTCCAGCTCGAAAGAGTGCAGTTTCTGTTCATCCGGGCTGGTTTGCCTGCTATAGTAAGCAATAGGTTTAAACGCCACAGACTTGTCCTCTTGCAATAAAATGCCAGCTACCCCGTACTTGCTCGCGTCGGTGTGGAGTTGGGTTAGTGCGGTAGGATCATACAGTCCTAGTACGGGTCTTTGTACTAAAATCTGTTTTAGTTTCTCAAATGATTCCAGTTCCGCACTACCCCAACTCCATGACGAGTCCTTCTTCAATAGACTGGTTAAAGGGCGTGCTATTAAGGCGAATCCCGCAACAAACCTTCTGAAAAAGCTAGCAAGGCCTAAAAACCTTCTAACTTCGTGAACGTTTGTTGGCATAGGGAATTTGGATATGGCGTCTGTTTTGAGAGATCCTGGCCTAACACCTTCTGAACTGACTTCATATCCCAGGTAGTCTATTTTGTCATAGAAGAAATTGCATTTACTCATGTTCAGTGTCAGACCGCTTTTTGCTAGTAACCGCAACACCTCCTCCAAGCGTACCATCCCTTCATCAAGTGTCTTAGCAGGAATCAAAATATCGTCCATGTATACCAAAGCATAAGACGACGCAGGTGAATTGTGGATGATTTTATTCATTGTACGCTGGAATACTGATGGTGCGTTTACTAGCCCAAAGGGCATCCTATTGTACTCGTATTGACCCTGAGGGGTCACAAAAGCGGTCTTCTCTCGAGAGCCTTCAGCTATTGGGATCTGATAATACCCTGACGCTAAGTCAAGGGTAACAAATAGAGAACTACCTGATAATAAGTCTAACTGGTCCTCAATACGAGGGAAAGGGTAGTGCTCTTTCTTAGTTTTGCTATTTAGAGCACGGTAGTCCACACATAACCTCTTCTCCCCTGACTTTTTGTTAACTAAAACTATAGGGCTCGCGTACGGACTGTTAGATTCTCTTATAATGCCGCTTTCTAACATTTCTTTAATCATATTTTGAACTAGTTGGCGTTCGGTAAAGGACAATCTATATGGGCGGTAAACAACGGGATCGGGGTCATCTAGTTGGATCACCATTTCAGTTTCTGTCGTAAACCCGAGATCTTTTAAACTACTCGAGAAACATTGTTTGTACTTGTCCAACAAGACTTTTAAAGACTCTTTTTGCTCCTTTGTCAGGTTTTCTCCACAACTGATTGGTGATTCATCTATTGATGACTGGTCACTAACATGTAATTTTTGAATTTGTAGGCTCTCAGTCAGTGTGTGGCTCCTAGTTATGAGACTATCCTTCCCTATAACCAGATCATTGTTACTAATATTCTGAATGAGGATCCTACCTTTACCTTGGGTTAATTGGTATTCACCGGGTAATAAGTAATGTTCATGGCCTTCAATATTGCGCACAGTTCCATTAACGTAAATTTTTCCCGAGAAAGAATTTCTCGAGCTAATTGGGATTGCTCTCAATTCACCGCGTCCTATACAAGTCTCTTCCACGCACAAAAGCGGACAAATCAAAACAGGCTCCTCACTAACCCGCTGAAATATAACATCGGATTCTGTCTTTACTATTTTTACTGAAGGTCTTTCGGTGAAAGTGTGGCCTAGTAGCACAGGACAATTTATTAAATAGTCATCTACTACTAATATTTCTACGTGGTTTTCTTCTACCCCCTGCACGTCGATTGTGACGTTAGCTTTGCCAAGCGGGTTATATGGCACGTTGCCTATTCCTCTTAATAATGGCACTTCTCCTACCTTCCAGTCTAACCCTAACCGCTGAGCTTCACTGAGACGTACCAAAGTACCCTCGCTTCCCAAATCAACGAGGCATTCTGAGAACATACCATTTATTTTAATGGGCATTTTATACTTGGCACTTGAATCGCCTGAATTTTCTATTTTCAATACTGTTTTTGGTTTATCGTTGGTACTTTGCTTCGTCCCAGGACACTCAGTGTCCTTATGTCCTAATAACTTACATTTAGAGCATTGAATCTTCGGTTTTGTGCATCGAAAGAATGCGTGACCGGTTTCTTTGCAATTGTAGCAGATCGTGTTAGAGCCGGGTGGCTTCTGGGAACTGTGACCTACTCTATTACCGTTAAATGCGTTATTTTGTGGTCGCCTATCTCTATCCTTAACCTTTTGCTGCTCGTTCATGGACCTATCTTGACCGGCTTTTACTGTCTTCAAAAATTTAAGCAGCAATTCCGGCTCTGCAAATTCTGCTCCTTGTGCTCCCAACCTTACACTACGATCTTCTATACCTGCTATAATACAATCAACTGCACGTTTTCCTGATATTTCACAACGATTTAAAAGATTTATTTTAGCGTAGTAGTATATCTCCAATGACTCCCCATATCGTACTTTTTTATTAAGCATGTCCGTAAGTAATTCAGCGTAATTATCCCTACTCGGAAAAGATTCCTTTAACTTTAACTTCCACTCTGGCCAAGAAAATAGTAATGAGGGTAGACCCTGATACCAAATTTTAGCCACACCCGTTAATTTCGGTAAGGCATAGTGAACTACTTGTTTATCGTTCCAACCATAGATCTGCGCACATTCGTCAACTTTATGCAGCCACGTATCAACCGTTTGTTCCTTACATAATGGGTCAAAATCTGGAATCACGTTATTCAAGACAGGGAACCTATCGCGATCACTTTTATTATTTATACCTTTAAGTGCATTAATAAAGTTCTCAATAAATAAATTATTTGACTCACAACCACGATGCGTTTCTTCACGGGGTGGCGTACGAAGACGCGAAGCTCCGTGCCTGGAGCGCCACACACGACGATCCCGCGAGCTTGTCCTTCTTGAACGGGGTGACCGGGACCGAGACCGACTAACCGTCAGTCGCGATCGCCTTCCTCGTGACTGCCTGGACCGCGACCGGCGGTGGCGGCTGTCACGATGTTTTTCAGGTGAACGCATACGCCCTCGACCGCGGCTGCGGCTTCGAGTTGCATCAAGAAGTCTTTGTGGCGGCGTCAGCGTCTCGCGAGAGGTTCGTCTAGGTCTATTACGTTCTCTACGAGAACTAGACCTGCGTTCATCCATGTTCTCGCAGCTTCAAAACATTAAAATAAAAAAAAAACATCGTCAGAGATAATATATTGCGCTATAAATATAAACAAGGTTTTCATTGACCTACACTTCATTATTATACACCATCAAACATGTCCATCCCCAGGGAGTACCCTGGCACGATAAACATGCATGACTAACCATATTAACCTCCAGAATGTTTCCGTTAGAAAATACAGTTTAGTTTCCAGCTAATTACGAACCAAAATATCAAACATGTTCATCTCCAGGGAGTACCCTGGCAAGATTAACATGCATGACTAACCATATAAACCTCCGGACTTTTTTCTGTTTCGGTAGATACAGTTTAGTTCCTAGCTAGTTACGAACCAAAATATCAAACATGTTCATCTCCAGGGAGTACCCTGGCAAGATTAACATGCTTGACTAACCATATAAACCTCCGGAATTTTCTCCGTTACGGTAAATACAGTTCGTAGTTCTGAAGTTAGTATTTTAAATAGGACTATAGAATAATTGACTACTCTGGTATATAAAGGCTAATGGCAAAGAAAAGAAACACAAGAGAAAAAAAGATGCGACTAGTATGAACTTATCCTTACTTCGATATTGCTGATTGCAATAATACAAATCCAATTATGCACGTTTTGATGTACATATTTACGAGGGTAGGCAAGAGCAATTGAAATAAACTGAACAAAGAATACTTACGTTTTCTAGGTACGCCCAATACTTATAAGCGTTTCTCCAATCCTTTTGTGGGCATTAAGTTGCTAATCCCACTTTCTGAGATGTTGGAACCGTACTGGTTTCAGCTCAGAAGTAGGGACTATGAATGCAAACGCACATTATGAATTTAAAGATCAATTTTATTACTACAGTTACAGCAGTACAATTTAAATTAGCCAACCAACAGCAATACAAAACAAGTGGTTATCGCTGCTGCCGAGAAACGAATGACCAGCATGGCCCCAATGCCGCTGATTAATTTTTAGCCCCACTACTATGCTCGCTTGTGATTGGTCGTCGATAGCTCGACCAATCACAAGTAGTCAATACAACTACTTTTAATTATGCAACTTTATAGCAACATATAAATGTATACCGATGTATGTACCTATAACGGTATGAATTAAATATTTATAACATATAGGTATAAAAAGCATCTTTTGTTTTAATCCAGATTATTACCGTACTATAAATGTCTCATCTAAATCCGTTCAGCTGTATTTTGCGTGATTAAGTAACAAACATATAAACTTTCACATTTTATTGAACGAGCGAGCGAAGCTGACGATTCTCCATTTCAGCTTGGGTCAAATTATTTCGTACGTCAGGATGTCTAGATGTCCGGCTGTTCTCCTCTGCAGGTCGCATTTTTAATCAAATCAAATCAAATGTTACAGCAAAAAATATGCCAATTGTTAATTTGTTTTTATTTTTTTATCTAGTTGTTGTTTCATTTCCATAAGTAAGTTTTATACATTTTAATGTATTATTGTTTTGATTGATGCTACATGTAGGTAGTGTCGAACAATACATCTCACTTCGTATTTATGTTTATTTCTCTCTCGCCTATCCCAATAATATATTAGTATGTAGTTTATATATTAAAATTGTATGACGTTTCCGTGAGTCACCAACGGTACTGGCTGAAAATCAGCGCTGTAGGTGTCAGACACGTCAGCATAATGCTGAGCCAGTGTCCGGTTCACTGCCGCAGAGGCACACTTTGTTTCATGTTTTATATGTTTCTCTTGTTTATTTTATTGTTTAATATGTTTGTGCTGTGTGTTTGTAAATAAATGTATCTTTCTTTCTTTCTTTCTTTCTAAATCTCGTGATATTTTGTGGATAGGTTCAATAAATATATAGTTTTTTTTGTCGAGTCAGTTACTCGTTTTTTTTTTAATGACAGGCTTGCGACTTCTACAGCTCACAGAGCCATTAGTGATATGAACAGGATTGGATTCTGCACGCTAAGCCTAACGTATCAAAACAAAACCAATTCCAATGCAATAAATTGAAAATCTATCTCTCAAATCGAAAAATCTAAGTTTTTCCACTACATAGATTGGTTTACGTGTCGCCATTCACCTGGATTAACTGAATCATCACGTCACAGCTTATCAGCAGCAGTAGGCAAATATCAGTAGCTTGCTCAGGTTCATATTCCGTCTATACGTATTTTGCAAATGTAAACCCTATTTGGCATTGAACAAGAATCCTTTTGCAATGGCAGACGACGAGGTAAAAGGTTTAAAAGTAGGCATCCGTGTTAATTCGCCAATTTGAATCAGACATTGGACGTAGGTAAACGTATTGGACGTACGAAGGGTACGAATATTAATCAATGAAAAGGTTTGTTGGGAAACCAAAATTCAGTACTCGCCAGTAATTTATAATTTATTCAACTATTTATCTGTGTTCTGTAGAGATTAAAGAAGGTTGTAAACTACTTACCTATAGTTATAGCGTATGTCGCTATTGTCGCTCTCACGAAAAAGAGGAATCTAACGACACCTTACATTTTGAAATTCGTCAAGCTGTTAAAACTGTAAAACTTGCCAAAGAAATTAACACATACATACATCACTCCTGCCGTATATTCAATCAAAAAGGATCTTGCCCTCTGACACAATCGCATCGCTATTGTTCCCTATAATGCGCCACTTCACAGGGCTGTTATTCGAAATGCGCTAATGCGCCTCACCTCACCCATCACGCCTAACGAAACTGGACCTATGCTTAGTTACTACGAACGGTGAACGGTGAGGTGAGCTTAAAACAAGTTACAGAATAGCAGGGCAGCTGTGTGCCCGAGGATGGTAAGATCTATGAGAGCTTCATCACTCCAGCAGTATCGAACTTTTTTTTCATTGTTTTAACTTTAATTTGGGACCCATTTCCTTTAAGTGTTGTTAAAACATTCATAATGTAATATACGAATAAGAAAACTTCAATTTAATAATAGTGGTGAAGTGTCAAGATACGACAATGAAATGTCTTATCGAATGGGCCCTTGAATTGATAACCTCTTTGCCAAATGCTATCATTAAGGTTTTCTAATTGCGAATATTTGTCAGTGGCAGACAATAAATTTGTTTTCACATCTCATGCTCGAAAAGTGTGTCATATTAGGCTTAATAAGCGGGGCTAAAGTAGTACATTTAGCCCCTAGGGAAAATATGTATACATATTTATGATTTTTAACACAATGAATTTGACCAATCAAAACACTTCACCATATTAAATCCACCAATCACAACTCTTTCAAAAACATTTATCTTTGCTATCAACCAACCAGAATACCTACAGCTACATATTAAAATCGACCAATCAAACATCAGGTGTTTTTTAGTCCCTAATTCCAAATCCTTTAAATCCACCAATCACAACTCTATCAAAAAACATTTCTCTTTGCTATCAACCAACCAGAATACAGCTACATATTAAAATCGACCAATCAAACATCAGGTGTTTTTTAGTCCCTAATTATAAATCATTAAAAAAGAAAACGCCTCACGCTAAATTGAACAATCTCTTCGCAGTGAAATTTGTTATTGATTGTGGATGGATAATCTTTGTTTTACTATTTTCTCGCAGTCGAAGTGAAAAGTAGAGTGTATAACTCGGGTCTAAAAGCCATATTACCCTTCGAATTATTTTCCCTCGCTTCGCTCAGGAAAATATCCATCTCGTGGTAATATGGCTTATTTTAGCCCCTTGTCATACAATCTACTATTAAAAATTGACATTTTCACGAAATATAATTTGCAAATAACAAATATGGCCGGAGAGAAGATGAGGCGGAAATGATCGTTCGACTCGTTCCGCGGCGGCGGCTGAACTTTATGACACTCCTTTAGAATAATATTAGCTCTAAATTTCTTCAGTTTGCTATACGATATTCCACCTTAGGTGGGTCCCAAATTAACGTTCATGACTTTACATACATTCACGCCTGTTTCCAAAATAGGTACGCAGAACTCATCAAATGTATAATGCCAGTTCCAGCAATTAGTCCAGGCAATGAACTGACAACTTGTATGGAAAAAATGACATATTTGGAAATAATTTATAATAGCAAATTTTTTTAATGTAACGGATATAATTATTATCAATTAAATTGTTACCTAGAGGCAAAATCTACCAAAAAATCAGACATCAAAAAAATCAATATGTAATTAGCTCCTAAAAAGTCCGGATAAATATTAATATTTTTTTTTATCTTTATTTATGTTTATGTAAATGAACCTAATTTACATTTGCTTTAAAATATTCAATATAAATAAAATAAAAAAGACAATGAATGTTTAATTTAAATCTATATAATTACTTCCGGGTGGAAAGTTTGTTGGATTCTTGAATAAAGCATCTTAGAATAATGTTTTAGAATGAAATAAACAAAAAAAACGCTATTATAAATTAATGTTTTTCGAAACCGTATTTTGCCTCGGCTAAATTGTGCGTTTAAAATATGTAAATAGTGATATCGCAGTGATACGTTGCTAGCCTATCAGCTACAACACATTTTAACCCTACACGACTACGGGGTCGACTTTTAACGTCACCCACGCGAAGAAAGGTGGCAGTGCTGTTCTTGTCCCGACAACACACACACTATAACTTTATAATGTAGCTAACAATCATAGTACTGGCGGTGGGCCGACGACCTCGTATTATTTATTTTTTAAGCTAGCGTTCACCCAAGCATATATGTATGTATATCTGTTTTCAGCTTCTCTTCACACGATTGGCCAGACTATGTTTAAAGCTATTGCATATAATTCAGAATTCTCCTAAATAAACGGTAGACCGAATAAGAACGGTATGTAAATCAGCCTATTTTTTCGCCTAACAAGAATTTTCACCATTTGCTTAAAAAAATTGTAATTGAACATTTCAATGCTCCAAAATATTTTTGGCCTATAATCACCGACCTATATTCGGCGTAAAAAAAGACCCTCTAGAGTTTCCACTGTGATTATCCCGAACAGATGTAATTAATTTGACGTAGCCTCGCGTTAATTACAAGACGGGATCAAGACGCTGAGGGTCGCGTAAGCATGGGTTTAGAATGACTATATAAAAAGACGGAGGCGATGGGGGAGGTTGGATTTTTTTGACAGCATGAATATTTTGGTAACTTGGTTATTTAATACTCTAATAATATGTAACTAAGTACCTATAGATCGTTCTACTGCGAAGAACCACTTAACACAATCACATTCCTAATTTGTACGCAAAAACGTTCCTTTCAATTTGCAATTCTTTACTAACGCGATTCTTTACATCAGCATTTTAGCGCATTCGTTATAATATTCCTCGCAGTCCTCATTAACTACCATAATTCGTCTGCACTTTAAGATCTGCTCTGAGATGAGATGAGATTTATTAACTTACGCAAGAGGCAATAGTTTTGCCAGTTAGAAATGAATATTCTTAGATACTGGAAATGATATCTTAAATGTTGAGCGAGGTCTTGGACTATCCAATGAAGACTATTAGGTTTAAGAAGCCTTTCAGAGTATTACTGCGAAACATCTTATGATATCTACGTAGCTTTAAAAAGGGTCACAGTAGTGAAACCTGCGCTAGCTAGTTTTTATTTACCAAATATGCAAAAAATCTTGAGGTTCTTGAGTGGCGACCACGTACCGGAACACGCAGCGTGGGTAGACCCCCGACAAGGTGGACTGATGACGTATTGGTCGATCACGTAACATTTTTTACGCGCGTTAGGTAGCTTTAACTGTCATTTTTCCATATAAAAAGTGACATTTAGATCTACCTGACGCGCGTACAATGCGTTACGTGATTGACCCCCTAGTAAAGGTTGCGAGAGTCCGTTGGATGCGGGTGGCGCAGGACCGGTCACTTTGGCACTCTTTGGGGGACGTCTTGCGGATGATATGATGATGATGATGATACAAACAATATTTGTTGCTCAGTTCAGTGTGGTTTCAATCTAGTTGGTATTAACCGTGAATGAAAATCTGACGGTTCTGGGGTCAAACACCGGCAACGGAAAATATTTGTGTTATGACCAAGAGTATTAATTGTTCCTGTTTCTTGGATATTTTCCAAGTATACTCTGTTGGGAACTAACATTATAAAATGTAACCTTTGAAGTCAGTATCAACGGAACCACAAACTCGATTTCAAAAATTATTTCACCTGTCTATAGAATAAAATGCTACTTTAATACAGCGGGTTTTCCTGCGTTTTTTGCAATATCAATAGGCATGATGACGTAATTTTTTTCCTGATGCCATTCGAACCAGTTTTTGGAGAGGAACAAATGTGTGTATGGGAGCAACTACAATAAAAGAACATAAATATCCAAAAAATTGAATTAAAGACAGACCTCGCTGGCCGCACCCGAAACGCTTCCTACTGATTGACTCAAAAGTATGACGTCACACTTTGGTATTTGAACTTAATCATTCTAGGAGAAATGAAGTAAATTGCTGTTTAGGTCGCGAAATACTGCGTTTAGGTCCATAGTTGTCCTACAATTTTGTTTCTATAAAAGCGTAAGGATTCTATTGGTAGCTTTAAATTTACACTTGGACAATAAAAAAGTCCTCATTAAAAGCTGAAGAGTCATCTTCTTCGCAAAAGCGTTATAAATCTATCTGTAGTAATATTACAATAAAGAAAAGTCTGTGAGATTGCAAGATTGTATGTATGTAGGGAAACAACTTCAAAACAACACATCTGATTTCAAAAATTCTTTGCCCAGTATTGTGTTGGTATGGACCTATATTTTATTACAGGCATAGAATGGCGTATTGTGAATCATACTAAACTGCAAACATAATGTTGCAAAATCCAGCCTCCAAGCACTAAGTGCGAGTGAATTTAAAATTCCATTTCCGGGAACGTGAGTTCCGATCCAGTCGTATTGTTACGTTCCGCCCGGACATTTACTACCATGAAAGTTGTATGTGGTTGTTGGGAAGACTTGCTTATCCAAACTAGTATTAAACATTTTCGTTTTGTTTTTGGCTGGTCAGTTTGGCTCTGAGTCGCCGCATTCTTTTCACATTCTGTCCTCTCACGACTCGATATAAAAATCGTAATATTAAAATATATGATAATCTTTGACTATTTAGTTTTGTTTCAAAATAAAGTCCATAACAACATGGAGGAGATCAGTTGAGAGAGAGGCTGGCTCAACTGGTCTCGGCTGGAAAGAGCTAGGAGGAAGTCGCGCAAGATCGTATACAATGGAGAACTCTTCTGCGAGCCCTATGTCCCTAATGAGGAATAACAGGAATACATCATCATCATACAGTCCATAAACGATAAGCAGGGCTGCAACCGCGAATATCGCATTTGCCAAATCTGTAGTGACTAGTGATAGAGACAGAGATAATACGAACCGTCATCTACGGGCATTCGCGGTAGCAGCCCTGTGCGTGGCATTACAACACGTGCGTACAATACCAATACTCCTTTTTGTTCACCAACAAGTTGTTTCAAACATCTTTTTGAACTCTTTGTCTAAGTAATTTTGTAAAGCAACATCACATAGCCTATGTTACTCAGGATAAAGTAAAAATATTCAAACGATATTTAATAAATCGGTTAGGCGTTGATAAGTCCTAATGTAATAAAGAAACTCACATTCATAAACCCTGAAAACATAACATCTTCTTTTTTGGGTAGTCGTGCTTGGCGGCTATAGCATTACCGAGCAACATTAAAAAGGGTGTGTGATGATTGGTATAACAACTTTTCATATATTTTCACTGATTATAACAACATTTTATACATTTTCATAGAATATAATCATAATAAACTTTTGATATAACAACGAAATTGATAATTTCATAGTGTATAATATTCAAAGTCATTAGATATAACGTTTACCAAATATAATGAATATATGGTATAAGTATTAGTAATATAATGTGTTGTAAGATATAAACATATTACTGTAAAAAAAATCGGTTCTGGCACTTTGGCGGCCGCTAGCGTGGCACGCTCGCTTCGCTCGCTCGGCTCGCGCGCTGTAGGGTCGCAGTTCTACCTAACGCTCCTCCTCGCTTCGCTTATCGTCGTACCTACACCGACTGCCTTAGAGTAGAATAGGTAGGCAATCTGTAATGGATAGAGGTTGGGTAGACGTAGAACGTTTGCATAATATTTCAAATTTATTATACCAGTACTTCATTTTACACACTGAACGTTATATATAGAACATAGTTATATCACATATACGTTATACCATATTACTATTAGATTCATAGTTGTTATATTGCAAAATCATAATACCTGATGATAGATATATCTTATCAGAATATATCAAATGTTGATATCGAAGGTGCATTATATCCCCTAACCGTTATATCGACTAAAAATACATCAAAAGTTGTTATATCGACCGTTACGCACCCCATTAAAAACCACATAACAAATGTAATACAGTTGCTAATTACATAGGTATACACAATTACACGGAGCTTAGCTTAAACTGACAAATCACATAGAAGCACCTGACATAAGCGTGCATTTCGTTAATCATCCGCTAAACCAACATTTAATGCCCATTCAAAAATGATTTTATCTTCCTACCCGTATACCATTTGTCACAGAGCATTATCTTAGGGTAAGTTTAGTGCACACTGGCTCCAGCCTTCACTTACTATGAATTTATGACCCACCCGGCTCAAAAAGTACTTACGTGTGCCGGTTTATAGTGGAGGTCAGTTTACAGAATTAAGATCGATGAAGTCTCAATAGAGCTGGAGGATACAGCGAAGGCCAGGTTTTAGGCTTGATACGCAAGTAAGTCTAAAAGCTAGGTTTAGGACTGACAGGTCCTATCAACTACTTTTTTGAAATGTCAATACAATCCCTCTATTAATTTGTATATCGTAAACGGTATAAAGTAGATTAATTTAACACAGATGTCATGTAAACGTTTGTATCAATAAATAAATATACCTAGTCGCCCAGACAGAATCCGTTGGTAAAGGGACAAGAACAAATTAAACAGAATACCCATTCGTCACTGTTTTCCAAGGGTCACTATCCGTCACGCACAAAAGACAAGGACGGATCGGGCATTTCTTAGCATTTATTCTATTGAAAAGGATTGCTTATAAATAATGTATGTAACTTAAAAAGTTCCTGTTTTTATGGGTCTAAAAGCTGATATGTTGGCAAATGCTTTTATTGTGATCTGAAAAACAAGTGTTTGATGTTTTTCAGATTTCAGCAAAGAATCCTACCAACTAACACGTGTGATGTTGGTTATTATTAAATTAAAGATCTCTGGTGCAATCAGTCAACGTAAGGCAGCTTGTGGCGGACTGTTAGGGAGTAGCGACCCTACGTACCTGAGTGCTCCTTGGGGTGTCCTGGGGTGAGGTTGAGCCATCGGGTGGATGGTTGGACAGGCCCCCCACCTCTGGCTTGCCTTAACCGGCAGTCCAGAGTGGAGTCGCAAGAACTGTTGCTGGAGGGTAGATGTGGACACCTAAGTGGCGAGTTGGCTGTATATATGTTTAAAGTCCAGTGCCACCTCTCTACCCCCCCAGCTCTCTGACCGGCGTTGTCCTTAGGCCATTTTTTAATGTCACTATTAATAGGGCCCCATCTAGCAGTTAGCGAGTCACCGTCTGCCAGAGATAAAAAGTGAAACAGTTTTATTAGGCAGGCGTCCGTTGTTTCATCCAATAGCCCAGGCACTAGTCCATCATTTTCACCCAATAACCCGTTTTATTTAGATTCCATCAACCAGTAGAAGTCCCTATACACCCCAGCGGGTGCTGTCTCTGTGTGCGTCCCATGACACGGGCAGGGACAGCATCCGCTCGGTGTACTCCTTGCATTTCATTAAATTGTCAAATGGGCCTCTACGTGTTGTCTTAGTTGGTTGGTTGGTTAGGTACCTAGCCCCACGCACGCCTCCCAAAGGGATATCATGCCCCGTGAGCGGGAAAGACATAATATTAGGCAAAATGACATAATTTACAATAGGTATAATTCCTTTCTCGTATATCGCATTTATGACATAAATATGTTAAACATACATAATATTACTTAAAATAATAGCGTTTTTATATAACAATGACTGCCAAGAAGCCCTCTTTCGTTTGGAATGCATTTGCAAAACTAATGTAGGTTTAGAAATTGTTCAGATTCCAGGGACTGGAACCGGGAACCCTAATCAGGGTTTTCCGGGTGTGTAATGATCGGTATAAAAACAAATAATATAATTTCATTGGATATAACCATTTTTGATATAATTTCAAAGGGTAGAATCATTCATTGTACATAATAAACGTTTGGTATAATATCAAAATATATATTGTTATTTAGTATAACTATCATTCGGTATAACGCTTATTTCTTATAACCATCATAGAGTATAATTCTTATTTGATATACATCTCATATTGTATAATGATCAAGCGGTATAATTGTATTAAAACTATAACGCCTGAAACTACTTTTTTTCCGTTCTAACCTAACGTAAACCTAACCCAACCGCCAGCGTGTCGACGTCACCCTGCTTCGCGGGGTGCCTATTTCCGCTCTAAGGGACACAAGTGAACCCTAACCTCACCCACCCAATAGTAAAATTGTTGCGAGTGGTTTTTTTACTGCGGGGGCTTTGCCCCCCGAACCCCTTGTGGGGGGCTTCGCCCCCCGAACCCCCTTTTTCTGGCTACCCTGGCTTGATTATATCAACTGTACATTAGACGGAATGAGCATTATATCCAATGTTCAATATAGCAAATATCATTATACTTAATGTATGTTATACAAAATATTATTATATCAAATGATCGTTATATAAAATGATAATTATACCATATGCAAATATATTAAGTGTTGTTATACAACTCGAGAATTATATCAGATGAGCGTTATTGCGAGTAATATTATATCAAAAATATTTATAGCCATCGTTACGCACCCGGGTTTTCCATATGCTAATTTTAGAAGTTGTTTTTAAAACCCTAGCCATAATGGTAATCTTATGATAAGGTAACCTTACTAATAGGGTAACCCTATTGTTATGGTAAGCATATCAGATGTGGTAATAATAAGTTAACCTTAAAAAAGCCATCTCAACAGGGTTACCATATTAGTAAGGTTACCTTATCATAAGGTTACCAAATTGATAGGGTTACCAAATCGATTGGCTTAAGCCTGAAAAGGGGTTTCTGGTCCTTGGGCTTAACAGTTATTAGAAAAAATGAATGATATGTATGTTAGACAAAATGTAATTATGTCAGTCAAACAGTATACAAAATAAAATAATACAAACTATAAATTAGGTGAAATAAAATTAGGCAAAATAAAATTATGTGAAGTAAGGTATGTACAATATTATGATTTTTTCTCAAATAAAAATTATACTGTAAATTCCAAATAGATTTTAATTTTAATAAAATTAGGCAAACCAAAATTAGGCAAAAAGTTAGTAGGCCAAACATAGGTAACCCCTCACAGAGCCACTACTTTATATCAACACATGCATTTTATTTAACAATCATTGTTCGAAGTATTCGAGTATAACCGCATGCGTTATGCTATTAAGTAAAGCAAAGTATAAATAATGTATTACGAGTAGCTTAGCCAATAAAAATCACTGTTTTATCTTCCACTGAGAAGCGCTGGCAGAATTTCAATTGTGGCATAGTTGAGAACTAGACTATACTGGGGCGAGGATTCTTAAATCCGTTTTGAATAATAGAACACTCAAATATAATTTAACAAAAATATTAATGTTTTGTTTAATAATATTTGCTTGCTGAATTGTATTATTTATAATAGAATTATACATATTTATTCAGAATGTAAATACAAGATTATGATTAACATTAAATAAAATAAACTAAAACTAAGTTAAATCTAAAGAAGGCCCTCGAGGCCTTTATAATATATGTATAAGGTATAGATAAGTTGGAAAATACGAGTATAAACACTTCTAGCAGGCAATTTAATATGGTTGAATTGTTAATACACAGTTCTACACAAGATTAAGCATGAAATATATTTTTTATACTCGTCAACTTTAATGTTTGAATTAATACCTACTTCGTACACTAAACTAATTTCACCTTCTTTTTTTCTATGGCTCTCCCAACTCAACTGAAAAAATATTTCACAACTTCACTGTTGAGACAACTAAAATAAATTTGACCAATCACGTGGCGCCTTTACTGAACTATAATGAATTTGACCAATAGCTCGTCGCGTTGATTACTGTAGAAATGACATCAACGACGTTGAACCGACACCTCTGACTTGCATTTCGTTTCAGCAGGGCTTAGATTTTCATTAGATACCAAGTTTGTTTAATTATTTCTGTTGACTCGTAGAAAAAGTATTATATACAGTAGTTACACAATTAGCTCTCTCGTAGCTTACATAGGCCACTCGGCAAGCCTCGTGGCCTAAACACGGTACTCGACTTTAAGAGCCCTCATTGTATAACGATTGTATAATAGTATGTTATACAATCGTTACACAATAAGGGCAAAATACAAACTTCGTATCTAATGAAAATCTGAGGCCTGCTGAAACGAAGTGCAAGTCAGAGGTGCCGGCTCAATGTCGTCGACGGCGGCCGTCGTCTTTTGTACTGTAGCCAACGTGACGTGCAATTGGTCAAATTTATTTTAGTTCAGTAAACGCCCCACGTGATTGGTCGAATTTATTTTAGTTGTCTAAAGCGTTGTCTTATAATTATTATAGTTGAGTTGGGAGCTCCATGGAAAAAAAAAACCGGACAAGTGCGAGTTCAACTCGCGTGGTGAGGGCTCCGTATATAATCCAAGTTTCATAAGTGTTTTTGAGAATTTTCCCGTTACTTTGAATACTCAAACTTTTTATAGGTTTTCAGATTTTTTTCAGAATTTTAAGCCTAGTAGTTTTGGATGAAAGGGGGGGGGGTGGTAAATTTTTGCCTTTTTTCCTAAATTACTTCAAATCTGTTTTTGCTAAAATTATAAAAAAAAATATCTGAAATGCTTACAATACAGTTTGCGAAACTTGATTTTTAATTTTCCAGGTTACCCCCCAAAAGTGGCCCCCTTGTTCAGAATTCATTAATTTACTTTACGCGTCCATCTTTGGGTCACCAATTTACATATGTTTACCAAATTTCAACTCAATCGGTCCAGTAGTTTCGGAGCAAATCGGCTGTGAGAGACGGGCAGACAGACGCACGAAGGGTCCGTTTTTTTTCTTTTGAGGTACGGAACCCTAAACAGTATGTAGTTTTAATTTAGTGTTTGAAGTCTCAATATTCTAACATTAAAGTCGACGAGTGTAAAAAATACTATTATTATATAAAAACTTATATCCGCTTCGCTCGCGCTTATATCGACTGGTGTCGCTTATATCGACATATTTTATTTTGAAGTTTCGGACGTGTCTCACCATCCTTTGGTGAAAAAACTACACAATAGATGTATCTTGTGAGCGTGTTAGCGCTTTTCTGAGGGCACAGGAAATGTCTGCAAAATTATAAAACACTATCCGGACATTTTGCGAAACAAATGCAAAATAATATACATGTCTGCATGTATATTATTTTGCATTTGTTTCGCATCTCAATATGTTTTGAGCGGCTTTAGGGCAGCTCCTAACTCGATGTTAAGAATATAATAATATTACAATGATCGTAATATATCGTTATTCATATGATGATTGGGTAGTAATGGCTCAGTCAGCTGTATTTAATCCTATACCTTCTGTTAAACGAGCAATATTTCAATATATACTCGTATTTGTAATCACGTTCTCGAAAACGATTATGTTGCAAGTACCCCTATAATGCAAACAAAAAATGTGCAATATAGGAGTATACAAGGGCGAAAAATCGATCTTGGAAAAATCTATTTCTATATTCACCCAAGTAAGAGCTCGGTCGATCAGGTACTAAAAACGACAAATAGGTAAAATGCTTTAAAATTATAACATTGGTCACCATAGAAAATGTTTAAAATATTCCCATATACTATAAAATTGCCTTATACGTTCACTCTATTATTTATCTCTTTTATTAAGCTTTTTTTTATTTTTTATTCGCGCTATATAACGCGATGAAAAAACCACCTTTATATCTCGTAGGTACTAGGGTAAGGTCATATTAATAAAATTACGTGGCTTTATTTCATTTCATTTCTTCTTTACACTTTTGATTTACTGTTCATAAAACCCTTTCAATAACCATTAAACATAATAACGCCCCGCGGACGCAAACACTTTATTAAAACATCTCCAACAAAATATACAAGGTGCAAAACGGCCCAAAAAGATCCATGCTGAAACATTTAAATAGACCGTTACAATAACAAAATTTTAACATTAAATCTGTCAGGACTTTAAATTTATACCGTTTTATACACAGTGTAATGACTTAGGTCGCTGTTATTAATGTGTAATTAACGAATATTTAACAGGCACTGGCTTTTACTATCTAGTTTAACTATTTCATACTCTTTAAAGGCTTATCAAAATTCAACTATGCTAATTTGCGAAATGAAACACTATTATAGCCGCTTCCCCGCATATTATTGCGTTACGGTGTACAATTTTGTCGTGTTTGAATTTAAATTATTGTAGTTAGTTGACGAAATGCGGTTGAATTGTATATTTTTGGGCGATAAACGTCAACAGTTGGCCATTGACAGTTGTTATTGTTGTAATGGGATGCACTAATGTAAATTTGGTATTTTTTAAACATGGAAAAAACTATCCTGTTTATTTTTATGCAATAGTGTTCTCGGTAATTTTATGTTCTAACTTAACTTTGTATGTCATACGCTGGTTGGTGGGATGGGTTTTTGTCAATTCAAGAATGTAAAAAACTATGTTTAATTATTTACAAACAAATAATTTATTGAATCAGGCGTTACTTTGCGGAAATTCATGATATATTACATGATTATTAGGAGATGTTGCTTGCGCCACGTCCACTGAGCAAGACTCAGTGGACGTGGCGCAAGCAACATCTCCTGCCTGCATCTCCTGATGATGCCTCGTAGAGAGGCGAAACACGTGTCGAGGTTTTTTCATTATTGGTGGTGGTTTGCTGTAATTATTTGCATGTTTATACGCAATTAGTTACATTTGATCTCCGCTGATCGACCTGCACGTTTTTTAGCGGAATAGCAAAGGAATATTGTTCTGGTAATATTTACAAACACTTTTGCATATGTCAGTAGTTCAAACGGCACTTTATTTACCGAGTGAACCTCGGTGATACCTTGTACTATTTACTTTAAATACAGACTAAGTTAACATTCTATTTGTGTTTGAGTTCGAGAATTTTTCTTTTGAGGTTTGTTGAGTGACGAAAATATGCCTGTTAGCAAACTTTGATTCTAGAAAGTATAAAAAAAAGTTGTTTGAACACAAGCAAATATTTATAAGTCCGATTAGTTATTACTGTTATTAGCAGACTCTGAAACCTTAAGGGCGTGCATTGGAAAATATCGCGTTCTTTGAAACGCCGTTCTGACCATATTATGAAACAATAAAAGCTTATTGTCGAACACATACGCACGCAGATACACGATTGCTTAAAATTTACTGGATAGAAAACAGACAAAGTTGGGTCATTATTTTCATGACCCACGTTATCGGAAATATAATTACACAATACATTGCATGTTACAAAAACAGGAACGCGAATAGATACTCCTTATAGAAAATTAACCCACAATAGACTGTCTTATGTAACCGACTATCAGGTTGATTGAGATTCTATTACTAGCCGAGATTGACGCGTACATTACCCTCCCTCTTCAAGCCCGCTGACGGTCCTTGTACTACTTAATGTGATATTTTGTCCCCTAGGCACGAAAGGACGGCAGTATCGTTATTTCGCTGCCAAGATACGTTTTTATACATCGAATACCGAATGCCATATAGTGGTACCCATGTCACAATGTTTTGTCGACAGAGTAATGTATAATTGGTATCCAAGACATCGATCTTATTCAGTTTTCAGTATTATCCCAGATGGGAAATTACATTTTAGCAAGACTGGAAAATATTGATCAATTGTAATTACTATCCCTAATTGTTCCTCCCGTAAAGTGCTATGCCGTAAAGCGTCATTTTCCCTAAGGAAACCGAAACCCGAGACGGAAGTGTAGTAAGACATAATCGTAACAAATATTATGGCAGCCCAATAACAAAACAAATGAAGCCCGCGAACAGCTTCGCGTAATTTCGGGTAGCTTCGGATTGGCAAAGTACAAACGGCGAGTTCATTTAGCGGAATGAGTAACAGAATTTAGTTATTAATTTTATTTGCCGAGAGTTTTGCGCACCGCTTGTTTTACTTTTAAATTGTTTAGTGTTTGCCAGACTCTGACGGGTGAAATTTAAAGCTCTGCGAGTTGATGTGTACTTTTGGTGTAATTTAGGATTGTTGATCAATATTTATGTTGCGTGATTCGTCCGAAACACGTAGCTGTGTAATATCGTATCACATTTGTAGTATTTTAATGTTCATTCTTTAATATAAAAAAGCAAACTGCTTGATAAAATAAATCAAAAATGATTTTATTGAATTAATGCGTTGTGTGGTTCTCGAGTCACGTACCGGAAGGCGCAGCGTGGGTAGGCCCCCCACAAGATGGACTGATGACCTGGTAAAGGTCGCTGGAGTCCGCTGGATGCGGATGGCGCAGGACCGGTCATTGTGGCACTCTTTAGGGGAGGCCTATGTCCAGCAGTGGACTCCTTTCGGCTGATATGATGATGATGATGAGTGTGTTGAGACACAATTATGCGACTGTTCTACACTAATAGCAGCAGAGAAAGGTAGTAGTGAAACCTACACTAACCATCATCAATATAAAATGGCATTAGAAAATGTGTTCCTTTACATGTTTTCCTGGATACAACTCCAGCGGTATTACGTTACTTTTCGAACGTACGTTAGGACAACTCAACTGTTCCCATACAAAAGTGGCGTTTAGTTCTACCTGACCTATGTATGCGTTAATCATTCGACCAGCTGGTGGTATATGTATATCAAGATTTTTGAAAATATCCCTGGTAAGTGGTTTTGTGGATTTGCAGCCCTGTATATTTAGTCTGAAATAAAGTCAAAAATATATTATGGTAACTTTGAGTAAGAAATATAAAATGAAATATACAGTTTCCCATTACTGGCTCATAATATACGGGTCGTTCCCTGCACTAGTGTTATGGCAAAACATAACAGAACTGCTACAAGTTAGTGGCGTCGCGCCAAAGCCTCTTGCCATGGCGCTACCTAATTTATTTATTAAAACTGATGAGCAAATTTTCATGTAAACTGACATTATTAGTTGATTAAATCAAGCGTTTTACTTTGCGAGAATCTGTGATTTGTTACTAGAACAAATAATTGTATACCATGTTGCTCTAGCACTTCAAATTGATAAAGTTTTTACAATAAGGTTTTGGCTTTTACAACCCTTCGTTTTATTTGGGGGTTAATTAAGAACATTACATGAAAAGCGGCATACACTACATAATGCACGATTACGACACTTCTAATAGGTTTCTTAAGGCTCCATGTGAATGGCATTAATTTCATACATATCGTGCACCGATGGCAGGATCAGAAACAAAAATGTTTAACAAAAGCACATTATAACTAAAACTAAGGAAAAACTGTTAAGGCCAAGGTAATCTACATTTTTGAAAGAAGTTAAGCTACCGAAATTTCCTTTTCCAGGCGATACATTATTTTGATTGTATGCTTGTTTTAAATACGCAGATAAATCGCCCCGAAGTTTAAGATACTAAAATATTATTCACATAATTATGTGATACACACATAAATAGTCCATCTATTCAATATTTATACTAAAATTATATCAATAATTTGGTAACGTCAATTTAAAAAAGACTTAGTCTGCATTTGATGCAACATTTTGAACGCACGACAGCCTGTCGTTAGCTTTCGTGTGCCACTTAGCACCTGTTGGGGTTTAAAATAATCTGTGCTATAGGGTCGATGTTAGTGAGGAAAATACGCAGCAGTTTGGTTATTTTTGTTATTTTGTGCATGTTATAATGATGTTATTTTAGAATATTGTTTATTTTCTTACTTACATAGGTATAATAATTTACAATTTGCAAAGTGAATAACTTCTTACTTTTGGACATAAGTCCGAGTCCAATTTAAGTTCCGTTAAAACTTTAATCAAAATGGTTTGTAATGTCTCAGCATCTTTTACAAATCTTTTTCATGTTTTTAACATCTCGAAGAGGATAGGGCCTCATTTAAAGCTTTCTACTGCTTCCTTCCTGCGTGATCGCATCAGAAATGGGGCTATCCGTTGCAGAATCAAGGTAACCGATGTAGCCCCCAAATCGCGCACGTAGAACAGATGCTGTTCGCCGTTGAGGCGGAAAAATTCTCGAGTGGCGACCACGTACTGACAGGCGCAGCATGGGTAGACTCCCCACAAGGTGGGCTGATAAATGTACTGGATGCGCAATACCGGTCATTGTGGCACTCTTTGGGGGAGGCCTGCAATGGACGTCTTTCGACTGATATGATGACTGCTTGCAATCTGGGGCAAAAGTGACAATTTCCAGCCAGCTCTTTCCGAGGTAAGCGGCTTCCAGAATTAAGGCTGTTTGGGCAACCTCTTATACTGTCCCAGACGGAATATAGTCGAGAACCTATTTGGTGAGACGGGGGGGCCTTTAAACGCAGTGTGGTCTATCCTATCCAGTGCCTGCAATTTGCGTCAAATTGTTCTAAGCAAAACAGGATCAAAATATCCAAACGATGACTCAGTGTGAACAAGCTCGATAAGGCTTGTGTTATGAGTACTAGACGACGATATATTTAATTTAATTTAATAGGTATAAATACTTAAAAAATACATAGAAAACATGCAAGACTCATAAACAAACATTCATTATGTGATGTGATGAGCATGAATATTTTGTTTCCGAGTCTTGAATGTTTTCTATGTATTTAAGTTTTATATATATTAAATATATCGTCGTCTAGAGCCCATAACACAATCCTTATATTGATCTTACTAAGGGACTAGGTCGAATTCTATAAGATTGACCCCTATCTATTTATTTATATAAGATTAAGGAGATAAACATAAAAGGGGGGTTTATCATTATCACAAAAACTCATGTTTATTTGATTTTAATCCTAAAAAATATAGTTTAAACAGTATTCCAGAAGAGGTAACTATTTAATATTCCATGACGACGAGCAATAAAAAAATTGATTTGCTCATTTACAAAACATTTAAAGCATGACGACTCTATTAATGTAGGTAGACAAGGACTGCAAAGTAAACCATCTTCATTTTATTTGAGACGTAGAAACCTATCAAGGCACAAAATAAACATACCGCGCAAAACGAAATTATTTTCCTAAATGCCATATAAAAAACACTTCCCGTTTATTTCATAAAAAGGTCTGTCCAACTTAATTTGCAAAATGAAAAAGTTCATTGTTCCAATTCATTCTAATCTGGAAAAATCTTTTTAAAACAAAATTAGAAACGGAAACACTGGAAAAAACTTTGTATTAATTTTCTCGGCAGAAAATAAGATTTTTACGTCTTTAATTTTTAATTAGCGAAGGCTTGAAAATACACGATCGAGTGTCTAATGAGTATTTGTTTTTTTGTCTAATTTTGTCGCCCGAGGGTGGAAATTTTATTATAATGTTCGGTAGGGTGTTTCTAATTGAAAAGATAGAGGGGTGCCTTTGGCAATTTCGCGCGATAAAGCGTTGGTAACATTGTTGGGCTAAACAATTATGAAATTGGGGGACAGGCTTGTATTGGCGGATGAAAATTTACGCTTATTTCACATAATAATGCTCTTTGAAATTCCGTATACCACAGCATCCATAAACAATAGTTCTCCCCTATTTTGAAACACAATGGAATCGCGGAAGAGTGAACTATAATGGGCGAATATCGTTAATCTAATTAAATTCTAAGCTCTGATATGTTTTTTTTTTTCTTATTTGTTATAATTATTAAATATTTAAGAGCTTGGTGAAGTAATTGACGTTCTGTTTGTTTCCCTGCCAATGTCTTGAGCTCCTAATACGGCTTTATAAAGACCTTCTCTTTGACTTGATCCATAAACGCAAGTCTCGGTCTTCCAATCTTTATTTATGATGTTCATACAATTGCCATGTCGTAAACTATAGTTCGTTTTGAACTGAGTTAAAAATATCTGTGGTAACAAACATCTACACATCCAACCAATGACATACTGTACGACTACCACATGATATATGATATTTGGTTCTTTACCTACATCGCGGTGTAGCTCTTGATTTTACAGCTGAAGATTACACCGTCAACGTTACCATTTGGCATATTCAATGTTTGCACAGCTAACAGCCTTTTAGGATAAGCTCTCCAGTTTCTAGTAGTTTCTGCTTAAATATTCAATTAAAGCAGAACTTTGATCAAAAGCAAACAGCCAGATTTAAAGCAGTTGATAAATAATATAAATATTTAAATTGTATTATAAGTTACTTAAAAGCTTAGGGTGATTAATAGAGATAATGACTGATTTAAATTTATCGTGGTTCTAGATATCCAATTATAAAATTAACTAACTAAATCGCAAGTATTATAATTGGCATCTACATGGGCACAGGGGTAGAAGCTTTCCAACATACAATTTTTGATGTGCTCGTTTATGATGAAATATTAATTTGCAGTTTAAAATACTTAACAGTAAATATGGGAAAAGGGCCACTACGCAATTTATTAAAAATTTATAACAAAATTGACAACTTTCCGAATATTTTAACACTAACTTTTTGAAAGAGATAACTAGTTAAATATGGAGTGGGTAAATACCCATTTTTTCTAGTTATTACTATGTCAATTATAAAATATATTTGAAATTTTGCGCAGCATATTTAAAGGAGCGTGAGTCCATTGCAAAGCTTTTCAGATAATACTATATTTCTTAAGTATCTTTTTTCCAAGAAAAATCAAATAGGTTTTGTTTAGGCATACCTATTTTACTTTTGTATGTATTTTTTCAAATTATTAATCATTATCATCATCATATCAGCCGAAAGACGTCCACTGCTGGACATAGGCCTCCCCCAAAGAGTGCCAACGTGACCGGTCCTGCGCCACCCGCATCCAGCGGACTCCCGCGACCTTTACCAGGTCATCAGTCCACCTTGTGGGGGGCCTACCCACGTCGCGCCTTCCGGTACGTGGTCGCCACTCGAGAACCTCAAATTATTAGGCATCTGTAATGCCAGGCTTGTTTGACATGATTTTTTATTACTTCCAGCAATTACTCTATTTTTTATGGCATAAAATAATGATTAACAAGCTTGCAAATTGCCTGATGGTACCTAAACGGTCACCGCAGCATAGTACGGACAATTGTAATCATAGTAGGGACAATTGTAATCACATCTGCATTACCGACCCTTTATTAAACAGACGGTTCGTGGATGCCGAGCCGCTAACACAATTTAAAACGTAGGTATCTAAGACGATGATCCATAAAACGGTAGTAAATCAGACAGTATACAAAAATGTAAACAATGGGATCACCATCACGTAAATTTTCGAACGCACGTTAGGTCAACTCAAGTGTCATTTTCCCATACATTTAAGCTACTACTTAAGCCTAGGTGATCGTGATTCTAGCCTTTATTTAATTTAATTTAGTTTTCTACGTATAATGTATTTGGCTAATTATTTATCAATCAAGGTATTCCCACTATAAAAGGTCAGCCATAAAAGTTAATCAATGACTTCGCACGTGATAAATCCCTGGCACTCATAGAGCGAGACATAGGCGCTGTGGCAAAATGGGTCGTTATGACAATTTGAAACCCATTGGACTGTTATTAGAAACAGTATCATCAGGGGCAACTCTGTGTGATAGATCTGCACAAAGGAGCATTGATGCCTCCGACAACATAGAACTGAATAACTATGTATATAATTTTGTTGAATTTAAATCGGTTGGTGAGAAAGTACATCTACACTTAAGTGTGTTAGCTTCAAAGTGATATTTAAAAATAAATAATCATCATCATCATATCAGCCGAAAGTCGTCCACTGCTGGACATAGGCCTTTCCCAAAGAGTGCCAAATTGACCGGTCCTGCGCCACCCGCAGGACCGGTCAATTTGACCGCTCAAACGGACTCCCGCGACCTTTGCCAGGTCATCAGTCCACCTTGTTGGGGGCCTACCCTAGCCGCGCCTTCCGGTACGTGGTCGCCACTCAAGAACCTTTCCGCCCCAACGGCCATCGGTTCTACGTGCAGTGTGTCCCGCCCACTGCCACTTAAGTTTAGCGATCCGGAGGGCTATATCGGTTACCTTGGTTCTGCTGTGGATAGCCTCATTTCTGATACGATCACGCAGAGAAACTCCCAACATAGCCATTGGGGCGATCTCTTTGGGTAACTTTGAGTCTTCTTATGAGGCCCATAGTAAGCTACCACGTTAAAATACATACGTTAATTTATAATATTACATTTTTTTTCATAAATCTCTGTTTAACCCAATGGTTAGCTGGTAGAGAATGCCATTTGGCAGGGGCGGCTCTACCTATAGTGCTACGGGATCCAGTAGTTTAGAGGCCCCTGGAGCTGACATCGTCAGTTTAATGAAAGCTTCTACATACTCGTAGAGTAAGAAAATAAAAATCAAGAACTAGTGTGTTTTAGAGAAAGGGTTCCTGAATACAGCCAGTATCAGTAGTAGTGCCTCTTTAGAAGACAGTCATTTTTATTTGGTTAGATACCCAAATAAATTTCACAACGTCAACATTTTAGTTTACCCACACAATTTAAATAGGTTGTTTCGAGATATGTTTGGTTTGAGTTTATTTAAGCTATTTATAATAAAATTTATCTATGAACTAAGGCGTAATCTTACCTTTAAAAGCTATTGTAGGTAGTAAAACAAAACCTTGAAGCCACGTCCAGAACAGTTTCTTATATGCCTTCATACTTGGTGCTGCACACAATCACTGAATACCTGTAACAACATAAAACATAAACGAATTAAAATGGTTATTTAAAAAAAAACAGGTGGCTCTCCCAACTCCCCAACGAGAAAGGGTTGCTGTCATTTAAAGAGAAATGAAATAGCTGTCAATTCATACACACTTTGACGTAATTATAACGTTCACTCCCAAACTTATCGCTTTCGAGTACATAATAAAGGAACAGTAATGTTCTAAAGCTAATCATAGTACCTAAATATTTATATATATATATGTCGCCGTTAGAAGAAGAGCGTCAGTTTATAACCTTACTCGCGATATTATAAACTGTCAGAACCGTTTACAATTTAACGCGTTATTTTTCGTTAGTTCATAAACTATCAATGCTAAATCGTAAAATTGTCAACTGAGATTAAATCGGCTTGCTACGGAAGGCATACACAAAAACTGGGTAGGTCAGGCTATAGTTAGGTATCTTCAGTTTCAGAAATAGGAGCCCCGCCCAGCGGGGCTCCGTCAACACTACGGATAAAATGTCTGGATAAAAAAAACAATAATTTTCTGACATAAGTGGAAGCTGATGCAAGTGGAATAATTCGTTTAACCAATTAGCTCACAAGGTGCGTTCTGAATCATCCTAATTTGATTCAGTTTAAAATTTGACGAATAATGCGATAAAGTCAAAGTCAAAGTCAAAGTGATTTATTCTTCAATTTAGGCATATTACATGCACCTATGAATGTCGATAAACTACCACCGGTTCGGAAAGTAAACCTCTGCCTCGAGAAGAACCGGCGTAAAAAACTCGGCGAGGTGCCATTTTTTCAAAACAGTATACAAATTAAATTGTGATCGGTTCTGACAATTCATAATTTTTCGACAATTTATAATATCGCGAGTAAGATTATAAACTGACGGTCTTCACAATCTGGCGGTAACATAAAATATAAGTAATGCCTTATAAATAATAACGGTTAATTATGCAATCGGAAACCAGATAATGTTAACTAGTATCAGTAGAGACGGCCAATTATCTTGTAACTTACACTTGGACTACAGTAATAATACCATAGTGCCAGTATAAAACAGAAATACCAGCGCGGTCACTGTGATTCAAATTTTATTTTTTTATAGACAAGTACTAACACTAACTAAAATAATAAACCCATGGCTCTATGTGTACATAATAGGTAAATATTGAAAATTGACAAAGAATCCATACATGATTACAAAAAACTCTTTAGCAAATAATTGTAGACATAATTACAATTATTTGCTTAAGATTTAAAAAAACGCGAATGATTCTTAAAAATAAAGACCCTTTTTACGCCGAGATACTCTGTTGGTAGGTAGACTAGGTAGTATTTGCTTCAAACTGGTAAAACCACGCATGATTTTAAACGCGCAGGTAGTGCCATGAAAATGTTGGAAGTAAATTACTTCGGAATAGGTAGCTCCTTTCCCATACGAAAAAAAAGTAAGTACCTCACAATTTAATCTGTACTGATCTCAAAATCCATGAAGCATTGTACCTATCTATTTCTTATTCGCATAGAAAATTCAGAAGAAGACGGTTGAAAATGAGCATAGGTTATCTTTAGGGTTTCCTAAAAATAAAAATAAAGGAATACTAGAAACAGATATCGACACGCGGACAATAAAATGAATACAGGCCACTTGACCAATGTTGCCAGTTTTGACTAGATTTAGATTTAAAAGTGACTTGTTTGCCCCGGTACTCTATGTGGCAGTGCCTCGAACGTAAATCACGAGGCAGGAACCAACTCGCGTGTCCGACAAAAGCTTTATCTGCTCATCTTTTACGAATACAGACTCTAAAGCGATAACACTAAGATTGATAATAGCACAACTATTTTATATCGTGTTAAAATGTTGACTTTATCAGTGAATCAAAAGTTATTCCCAAAGTTATTTAGCGGTTTTCGGTGGAACGTTTTTCTTTAAACATTGTTTACGGGGTTGTCATTGTTTCAAATTAGGCTTAGCGTGTTGGGGTATTTAAATTTTGTAAGGCTAAACGTAGTTATTGTTCATGTTCATTAAATAAAATGATTAACACGGATTTAATACTAACCCTTTAATTAGCATAATGTGATACTAACCCTTTAATTCGCATTGTCCAGCCGGTTAGACATTCGTTGGCCGTATTTTTGTATATTTTTCGTGACCAGAATTGCTGGGCTATTCAACGCCACCGAAACTTGAACTATGGACCTTAGCTGTTTTTTGCGAAATAAAGGCTTAGATGGGTCAATCCACTTGTTCTTGTTGTTATTCCGTCCCGGTAAGCCAAGAGACAACAATGATAGAGATTCTTAGAAAATATACTATAAATCGGACTCCTATCACGCTAAGGAGATGCCCCACAACAACTACCCACATACGAATTGTTAAATACAATCTAAGGGTGGGTACATGCTAGAAATATTAGGCCCTTAAAGCATGCTCATTTTACACGCGAACAGAAGTATAATACTTTTTCTAAAATATCATCAAATGACGTAAACTGTGATAAGATTTATTATATTAAAATGCAAAAAAAGACATTCTGAATCTGAGATATATCTGTAATATATTTTTTTTCCGACTATTTTTTGTTCTTCGACGTAAATAAATACTTCAGTGAACACCGATAGGTTCAGAGAATCGATTTGAGCATGGCAAGTTATGTATTAACATTTGGTTTGGATTTGTTGGTAATATATGTTAAGTTCCGGCGCGGTCTTGCATCCACGTGCACCAATCTAACGTATCAAAACGAACGCGTGAAAGATATTGAACTCAAATTGAAATCCGGCACGTATGTTTCCAACCAAACCCCCTGTTTTGCTTTCATGGCAAGTTTAAGAGGCTGCCAGAATATAATTTGCCTTACATTGCAACTGCGCCTAGCTAAGAATAACTTTTATTAATCTCTCCAGTCAGACAAGATCCTAAGGATTTATTCTTTCAATTAATTATTCCTCAGAACGCAGCGAAATGAAAGTGTTGAATTTATGCGTCTTCATTTATTGCATTTCCAATGAAACAAATGAAACGGGCGCATTTCATTTTGCTCTCGGCTTTACCGAAAACAATTTATGTTATTAATTAATTCAGCTTTACCTAATTTAAAATGCGCAGAATAATGATCTTTTAAAAACTGAAGGGTTGAGCGAGCATTTAAAAATTCTGCGCCTGTAGTTAGCATAATACGAACGTAAAGGTTACTTTTTTTATACTTGATTGTGACAAAAGCACCTACGCTACGCTAAGTAGGTTGAGGATACTGACTGATGCGATATATATACTATCCCATCCACAATTATTTACAGAGGGTGAAAATATTATGATAAAACTGTATCTATTTAGCCCAGATACTAGTAGTGGCTCGGTACCTCACCTAAAGATTATAATATTTTTTTTGCAGTAATTCAATATAAATAAAATAAATAAATATTATTATTTCTGTATCCGGAACGAGGGGGATCATTTCGAGCAACTTATCAGTTAAATTATTTAATTTATTTTCTCTTCTTAATATACGTCTACGTTAAAAAAATGTTAATATTAATTAAAAAAATCAATTAAATATTTGTTTTCACTTTTTTTATTTCAAAGACCAAATGTTTACTAGACAAATTTTATCCTGAACAATAATCCTACCGATCCGTATAATAAAATAGCGCGGGTTTTTTTTTATTTTTAGTTGATTCGATTCCCGGACGAGACAAGCAAATTTTAGAAGATCATTGAATGCAGTTTGTTTCTTTTAAAAAATAAGGTTATGTTTCCTCCAAGGCCCCTTAAATGTTTTCTACGCTGTATGAATATCGCCGTCGCGTCGCTAATCGCTCTACCAGTGCGGCCCCTGGCTAAGCAAAGCTTGCATTGCATTGATAGATACTTATATAAATAAACAAGTAGTTAAAAACATAGAAGAAGAAGAATCAGATATAAATAATCGTGCTCATCACACAAATAAATGCGCTTCCCGGAATATAGCCGGCGGACCTGGGTTCGCATAATATATTCAAATATTAAATTGGCTACAATGTTAATGTATACATTACCTCCAATGATTTTACTTACAAATAAAAAAACCCAATCTCAGTTGATTATTTTAAAACCCCAAAAAGCCGCGTAAAACATTTTCGTAATTTAACAAGCAGCAAATAGCCGCAAATGGGTTCGGAACGGGTAAAAACTGATTAATCATTCGAGTTAATATAAATAGTGGTTTCGCGTGCAATGACTTGCCACTCGCCGTCTATGTTTAGCCGATTGAGTACGGAGCATTTGTTTTTCTCGGCTAAGTGGAAAAAGCAGGGAACGCCAGACGACAGTCGCTTCAGCAAAAACTGGTGCATAAGTGCATATGCCAATTCTTGGGATGAGGTAGCAAGCACACCCCGGGCTACTTTAGAATGCCACTGGATTAAAACGAGGATGAAAAAGAAGTGGAAAAAGCGAATATGTATGGTTTCATAAGGGTTTATGTATATGGGTAGTTGCCGTTACTAAACTGAAAATGAAAGTAAAATGCCTGTGACATACGGACAGACGGACAGACGGACATGACGAAACTATTAGGGTTCCGTTTTTGCCATTTTGGCTACGGAACCCTAAAAAGACGAAAATTGACCATACCCCCCCTTATCTCCGAAACTACTAGGCTTTAAATTCTGAAAAAATATGGAAAATGGTCCTTACCTAAAGATAACCGGAAAACCTATAAGAAGTTTGAGTATTCAAAGTAACGGGAAAATTTATATATATAAACGTTAAAGTCCTGACTGACTGACTCACTCACTTAAATCAACGCCCAATGATCGACATCGAGGCTAATATAATCGAGTTTCATATTGCACTCTTTGTTTTAATTCGTGAACTAGGAAAGGGTTTTGAGATCTGATTAGCAGACTACTTAATACAAAGTCAGTTTGGCCTTCGGCAATTTTTTAACTAATACCCCTGTCATTATGAGAGCGACATCTCAATTAACAAACACATTCGACATGTCAACCATTTCGTTAGCGAGCGTACCCCTAAAGTCTTGCAAAAAGGTTAATGGCACCATTAGGAAGTAACTGGCGTGCAGGAATGCTTGTCATTGCTGATACAGAGGCATGTTTTTTTTCTAATTCTGTCCAGTGTGCTATTAAATACTGTAGATGGAAACTATTTCTAATGCAAACTGATCTATCCAGTAAATATAGTAGGAAAAGAAAAAAAAATCTGTCAAACGAACACAAACAATTTTTTTTTTACAGTTTCTGTCCTTACGATAGGTACGTAAGATAAAAGCTAATGGCCGGTACCATTTTTTTTTTACGGAAGGAAAATGCACTTACCCCTCCCCCCCAGCCGGGGAAGCTATAAGGGGGGTATGTGGGACTCATACCCTCCAGCCATCTCTAATTAAAGAGAAGGGGGAGGGAGTCTACCCAACTAAAACCACTCCGGCGTTTCCGTCTCTGCCGTTAATGGGGGCGCCATGGGATCGCGAACATATTCCATCCAATATATTGAAACTGACTTGGGACCAATCTTATCTTTAATGTCTCTCTCAATCTTGAATGACAGAGAGTCACATGCCTTTGGTCATATATCGCGGATACCGGCCCAGTAAAAGGACCGATGCACACGAAAATAGGAGAACAAACAGTTTTAATATAAACCATTTATGTAAAATAACATAAAACATTTGAATTTGTATTTGAAACTACAGCCTATGAGTTCGTTTTACATAAAATAGCAAGCGATTTTGAGTGTTTATAATTTTACTTAAACTGTTTTTTGTGTTTGGGTTTACGCCCTTACTTTTATTTAGTCACAAAATATAAATAGCTATAATAAGTACCAGCTTAACATTAGAAAAAGTTACTCCAAAAAGAAAAACCGCTTGCAAAGAAACTCGATAGGACACCGGTCGCAAACTTTCGCGATACTTTTTAAGTATACCCCAGTGGGTATGAATATATGACATTAATAAACTAAAGACAGCTACAACATCATGAACAAAAAACGCTGCGTTACAGGTAATATACATTATCGAAAGTTATAAAACTTATACAGTTGAAGATCACTAATTATGGTTGAGATTATTTAATGTGGCCGAATTTTTCTATAACTTACATTGAAATTGGAATCTTCTACCTTGGACGGTAGAGTTGATTTTTGAATGGACTACTGTGATACAATTCGGCCAATCAAATAATCTTAAGTATATCTGCGACCGTTTAGCTCAGTGACTCTAAAGCATATCTATCCATGTGATGAGCATAACTGAACTACTATTGTTGGGTGCGCTCGCTTCCATTCGCGCTAAGCTTAGCCGCTAACTAGTGGAAAGCGTTCATAGCGGGTGCATGCTATACGTATACAATGATATAATAATATAAATTATGTTTTTATTTAAAGGGACTAAATCATTACGAGTCAGAATAAAGAGAACGTGTCGATAGATTCGCCGAGTCTGAAAGGCTTCTATTGAGTTCCTTATAGAATCCCCGCTTCAAACAATATTGTTTCCTTTTAGTTTGTAATTTTGATAATAGACGGTTCTCATTAGTACCAAATTAATATCGACATCACACTGGAATTCGAAATGTTACTAATAAGCGTTTTCATGACAAAGTGAACCCGCTGTCACTACACTGTGCACGACGAAGATTCTCGATTAAACTTTCACTTTGACGTGATTCGGCTTAAATGTCGACTTGAGAATATTTGCCGAGCAAGTTGGTGGGCATTGTTCAGTTTCGCTTTACATCAGGCACTTTACTTACCTCCTTGAAGTTGAGGTAATGCTTAGAGGACTAACAATGTTTCATGGGCCATTGAGGGAACTTGAGTTTAATTCGTGCGGTCTCATTAGGTCATAGGTACCTATCGAGTTTTCAAACTAAAAATAGCCGACCATACGCGAGCCTCACAAGGGTTTCTGATCTATCGTCGAACGGTTAGTTCAACTCATATTTTCCCGTGGACGTATGTGTGCGTGCGCTTGTGGCTACGTAGGTTTGATTTGTGTGGTAGTGAGTGTAGTGACGCCGCAGCCATTACAGGCGCACGCACGCACACAACTGCAACGGTAGTTACAATCACACACACACATACAAACGCACACATACACACAGCCGGGTGCAAAGATGAGTTGAATATCTGTACAACTGAACAGTGGTTTAATATTTGTACGTAAGTATTGCCATAATTAAGGTCGGGCAACATTTTGATTATTTGTTGTTACGTGGCCCAAGGAATAATACACACCATAAATGGAGTCTTATAAAAATAAAATAAACCATTAGATTATCGTAACTATCGGAAAAATGTAAAAAAAAGTACACACATTTTATTGTGTTATTTTTTGTAAAAATATTCAAGTAAATACAATTGAAATTTCAAACCGGAAATTATATCATTGATAAAGTATCTGACCTAGGTACTCTTCAATTATTTTTGACCAAAATTACAACAACCTACTTACACTTTATTCATAAACGTCCATCGAACCTATTTTATTTAAAATACCGTTAATGCTTGACTCCATCTGTCACTTCGACACTTGATTGTATGGGAAAAGGACTACCACAAATTATTAAACTTAACAAAGGTTTGTTGAGTTTTCTGAATCATCACCATCATCAGCCGATATACATCCCACTGCTGGGCACAAGCCTTCTCTCCTCTCATGAATGAGAGGGAACGGGCAGTAGTCCCCACGCTGGCCCAGTGCGGATAGGGGACTTAACTGTGAAGTTTTATGAATAACGTAAAAAGATGCAGAAAACATATACGTTTTACGCACAAGAAACCCTCATTATAAACACCTCCTAATTATTTTCGTAATATAAGACTGACCACTCCTAATTTAGAAGCAAAAATCTTTTCCACAAATATACAGGAAAATCATTACGAGATTTAACGTAAGCACCTACTCAGCAGCTATATCTTGAAGGAGGTGCTTTTTACTAAGTGCTATTATGTCGAGTTGAGTGAGTGCCCGGGAGTTGTTGTTCCCTATGCTATCGAGTATTTCGACGGTGGAAAGGAAGAACCACTTAAGCGACATTTTGGTCGAAAATGAGTTATACATATCATTGGAATCAGCGTTTTTTTCTACGTCGTTTGAATTGGGTTTCACGGCGATCCGATGACTTATATGTCGCTTAAAGTAATTCACGAATGAGGTCTGAATTTGAAAAACCACCCCTTATGCGACACACAATTTGAATAAAATATTATCTGTGTCACTTAAAACCTACTCCAATATTACCACAGTCGTATAAATTATTTTTAAAAAGAGTTCGTTTCCGATGTAATGTCCCTTAATTGATTATTCCGGGCACATATATCTTGAATTCTGTACTTAAGTGGTTCTTCAAAACTGCTTAATAAAACGATTGTCGGTTAAATTAATGTTACGAAAAATTACGTTGTTATTTAATTGCTTTAAGCGACACTCCTTACCGCGGCCGAACCTGTCGCTTAAAGTATACTTTATAAATGCGATACGTCGGTTAAGTGGAGATTGAAAATGGTATGATAACGGTTAAAGTGTTGCTCTAATCTATTTGATGTCGGTACAGTGAACAATTTTTGGCGCGAATTTCACGCGAATGGTGCTTTACTTATACAATGGAATGCAGTGGGTCGCTTCAGTCAGCGACGAACACCGGAGTGCGGCGGTTGTGTCGCCGATCGCTGCCTGATGTATAATTTCATTAATTAATACACAGGTGTCTCATTTTGTAGCTTTGTCTCAATAGTCAAAATTTTTTGTAATGATTTCTGAATTTTAAAGAACACTGGAATGTACCCTGAAATTAATGGAAATGAAAAATACACGGTGTATAGTTATACCAGACATTATTCTACACATTTCAGTTTCGTGTCACGATGAGGAATATGACGAAGAGCGTACGTAATAAACATTGTGATGTTGTACTAATTTATTCTAATAATACTTTACATTATACTTATCTATACCTACTTAAAAAAATATAAACCCAACATGATTGTGATATCAAAAACTGCCTAAGTGCTTAATTATTAACTAGTTAAGTGTTACCATTAAAACATTTTGATCATTGTAATTTGTATATTTATACACTTACCAAAAAGTAAATAAGTAAGCTAGCTACTTAAGTATTCTTAACAATTTATAAACACAAAACTATTGTGATCTCAAAAAAGTGCCTGAGTACTTAATTATTAACAAGCTAAGTGTTACTATTAAAACATTGTGATAATTGTTGATGACACCTCGTTACTGTTCAAGGTTAATAGGAAAGATACTGAACTCATTGAACCATTGAAAACCGCCGGTTCTTCTCGAGGCAGAGGTTTACTTTCCGAACCGGTGGTAGTTTATCGACATTCATAGGTGCATGTAATATGCCTAAATTGAAGAATAAATCACTTTGACTTTGACTTTGATTGTAATTTGTATATTTATACACTTACCAAAAAGTAAATAAGTAAGCTAGCTACTTATTCTTAATAATTTATAAACTCAAAATGATTGTGATCTCAAAAAAGTGCATACTTAATTAATAGTTATTTGTTAGAAGTAGATTTATTTTATTAAAATAAAAATGCACGTTAATTTCGTATCAGTATTTTATTTTTCTCCTTAAAAAACGCACAATATAGCGTTTTTTAACCGCAAATATATTCAAAATTTTTCAATAATATGAAATAGTTTAAAAAAATATTAAAGCTAGCGTTATAATTCACAAAAAAGTGTCGATTTAGTTTCAAATTTCTGGTATACCACTTCAAATTGGCACGTAATAACTGCCCATACGACTGTTGCTTAATTGAATATCTTAGAGACAAGTTATAGAAGGTAAGTGGCTTCAGTGAGTTTTATAGTACTATGATGATGTCGCTTAAATGGTTCTTCCGGAAATATTTTGAGGACCTTTTAAATTAAGCGACAACATTTTCAGGATCCTGTAAGATTTTGGGGTAAATATTTATTTCATAAAATAGAGAAAAATTTAATAAGATTATCGTCTAAAGAACTCATTTACCTATTTCAAATAGGAAAAAAGTTATGATTTTTTTTCTCAAAAAGAAAACTTTGAAACACTCTCCTGTACAATTCACTAAATGTCGCTTAAGGGGTTATTCCTTTCCACCGTCGATTTAATTCCTTGCGCCGTAAACAAAGCATTGCATTTGTTTTTTTGAAGTGGATACTTCTTTGCTCGCGTTCTTGTATAGGGGTCTTGTATAGTTCAAAATGTATCACGTGACTTCCGGAATAACTTTTTGTACAGAAGCCTAATCTGATTTCAAATTATTATTTGTTACATGTCCTTCTTTATTTTCCATTAGTTGTTAATCACAAAATGTTATTTAGTTTATGTGGCGGACATGAAAATAATGCTGAAATAACCGCCATTTTCAATGTATCGCGAGTCAAATGAGCTACGTCAGTCAATGTTGCCATATATACCGATTTATCTGTACTTATACAGATTTTTGTGAATTAATTCAGATATATATTTTACGGGTACAAGGGTTCCATAGCCAACAAAGAAGTATCCACTTAAACTTAATTAACGGTTGTATCTCCAACACAACCCGATACTTTTTAACGATTTTTAGACATGAAGTTCGTGAATTTCCGTGAATAGGGTATTTTCGTTTATCAAAATTAGATTATAGTAGAATTTTTATATAGTCTTTACCTTAAGGTAAAGTCGCCTACAAAGACTTAACCTTCATAGGTTAAATCTTCGTAGGCGACGTGTTTCGAAATCGGAGTGTTATTACCGCTGTTGCTCACAGAAAAAATCCAATTAGTTCGAAACATGTCGCGAACAGTTACATTTATTTCGTGAGTTTCAACCGTACCCATTTCATCAATAAATGTCTAGATGAGTTAATTATTCCCTTGTTGGTGATGTGTAGATGAAGCGAATATTAGTTCTGTTCATTCGACACTATCTAGAGTATCTAGACTCTTCCACCTTTACTTTCTTGTGGGTACAAAGTGCATGCTACCTATATACTTTGATATGTCTCAACATTATTCGGTACACAACAATACCTAGATAGAACTCTCATTATAATTCAGACACAATCTACAATAATTATAAATCTCCACATCAAACTCCTAATAACTTATACCCACTCCAAACTAATCGCCCGGTCATAACATGGGTAAACTTGTACCAATTTACCCGTGCACTTAATACAGGCGCTGCTTATTCAACGATTAGCCAAATTAGAACGCAGTTGTGTTAGTTCTAGATTTAACCGCCGGCACAAATATGTTTGTAACTGTTTATAACGTGATGTGACGTAATCGAAATTGTTAACAAAACTCGTTACGGGTAGAGATTACACTGCCTAGATTGGAGAAACTTCCCCTTAAGGTTACGGGAGTCTTGGAAACTTTGGACCAGATGATACTATGAATACCTACCATTTGGCACGCTCATTTCAGTACAACATCTAACCATACAAAAGGCCTATTAAAAAACATCCTCTTCTTTTCAAATTAATTAAAGTATTACAAATAAAACAAACTGTAGGTACTTTATTTTATTTATTTATTTAAACTTTTTTGCACAAACAAAGACCGCAACTGCAGGGCTCAACAGAAAAGCTATAAGCAGGCAGATGACAAAAAAGTATAGATCATATCATACATTTCATAATATATTATATTAGGAAATCATTAATTTTGACGACCGGTTAGCCTAGTGGGTAGTGACTCTGCCTACGAAGCTGAAGATCTTGGGTTCCAATCCCGGTAAGGGCAAATATTTGTGTAATGAATCTGAATATTTGTTTCTGCCCGAGTCTTATATATCGTCGAGAATATGCTTGCGCAACATGCGCTTGAAGGTGAGTTTTGTCTGTACTGGCGATAGTAAGGTGTCATTGGATCTCTTAACCCTAAACTTTGCAAAGTAAGAAAATATCGTGTGTTCCAGTCTTGTTTGCGCTGTATAAAGCGCAAAAAATCGTTTTAGAAAAAAAATGCAAAAAGGCACTTAAAAAATGTGTGCATTTTTAGATAGGTACGCTGCCAATTTACTTAATTGTGGAAGTGACATAGGCATAATATTTGCAAAAAAACAGTTTGGTTTTTTGATAAAATCTTTTTATTCCATTTGTTTCTTTGTATGGTGGGCGGCTATGAGAGAAAAGGTTAAGGTAAAGCGTTGGATCGCAAAAATCTAAGCTATTTAGTGAGATCATTTTAATATTACCGGCTTTTTTTTTAATTAAAATCCATTAAACTTTCATAACACTGGTTTGTCTTGTTTAAATTTTTGCAACTAATAGTTTTTTTACGTTTTTCTATTTCGAGACCGCAAATTAGACATTAAGTTATGATAAAATCAATGAAACAGAACTAGCTCTCAGTTTAAGTCATTTAGGGTGAAAGCTTTCATAATTGAATTATTATGTTAAGTTACATAAACGTATTGTAAGTGTAATGCAAGCTTGACTTGAAAAAGGGTCCAAACTGAATAATAATTTTGAAAACTTCCCAAACCACGACAGAGTAAAATTGAGCCATAGAAACTTAATAAAACATTTAAGAACGCCACCTCACGTCCGCTGATTCTCAGAAATAATTCACCAAATTGGTAATCTTCCAGGAACATAAAACAATGATGACATTCCAGATTACACTTATTAAACTTTCAAAATCATAAAACGCAAAACACTTTTTGACGAGCAGACTATTATTCATAAATCCATTGCTTATAAATGGCTACTGTGACCCGAATATGTAATTTTATTGACCTCTGTTACGTTGCAGAAATAAACCTTTTTCAGGCTAAAAAACGAGCTAGGATGGAAATAACGAGGGCCGCAATTGTCTAGAGGCCGGTTGATAATAGCTCGGTCTCATCTGTCACTGGATTGAAAAATACTGCCAAGAGCAACTGCTCCGATAGTGGGAGGATTCAGTGAACGAGTTGCAATTGATTACGCGCGTGGCGCACAATTGGTATGTTTCCTGTAATGTTGTAGTTGGCAACTGATTGAACAAGGAAATGTAGTAGCGGATTTAGAGAAACCTTGTGTTTTATTTCACGATAAAAAATACGGTACATATTTGCTTGCTGGTTGTAAAATGTCATAATCATCAGCTGTCATGGTATGTATAAGGAAAAGTTTTGGCCTTGACTTAAATAATGATTAAGGTTAACAGTGACGCAAAGCAGTGCAGTGGAAGAGGACATCGTGATATCACCTCAAGCCACAAGTTAAGACTCGAATTCAAAAAAGATACATTTTCGTAGAGAAAACATGCTAAACAGAAAGAAAGAAAGAAAACAAGCATTAAACAGTTTAAAAAAATGTAACACGACTACGGAAAAATAACCGAAATAAAATAGTTATTTGTGTCTCAAGGGAGCAAAATTATGTATTTACGGCGAGAGCGGTATATTGAATCCAGAGTGAAGCGAAGGATTCTACGATTAAATCCTGAGCGTATCGAGATATTCTAATTTAGAATCTCGAGCGTAACGAAGGATTCAAGAGTTAAAGCCCATGACGAAAATAATTTTGCTCCTGAGTGACACATACAAGTTTTCACACCGACTATGAGGAAAATATAACAGTCATCGATAGTTTTGATTTCAGTAGAACGTATGATTTATTGTTATTATTTTTTTTTAATTACGAAAAATTCATAAATATGTATATAACGTTGTTAAAAATAAAACTTGAAATATGATGAAATTACAATCGATTATTTTATTAAGATCTGTGTTCAATTGGCACATTGCGTAAATGCTACATGCCAATGAATAAATTAAAGTAGCTTGACCAGAAAAGTAGCACTTTGATCCCTCTCGTCGTGGAGCAAACTTACTTTTCCGAATGAAAGGTGTGAAGAAGTTTTTTTTTTACCCGGAGCATAATTTCGAATCGATTGACACCTCATTTATCAAAATCGGTTCAGTATCTTAAAAGGAACACACGTAAATGCAGCCATAGACTGCTAAAACCATATAAAATATATACATATTACATAGGGAGGGAGCGGCGGCTGATGCCCGGGAGCATCATAAGGCGGGCAAGTACAGCTGTCTCGGCGCCCAATACGAGTTTACTGCATTTGGTGTCGAGACACTGGGACCCTGGGGTAGGAGTGCGCGGGAGCTCCACAAGTCACTCGCCAAACGGTTGAGGGAGGCAACGGGTGACCCTCGCGCAGGCAGCTTTCTTGCGCAAAAGATTGCTATTGCAATCCAGCGCGGGAATGCTGCCTGCGTGATGGGTACGCTACCTAGGGGTCCAAATTTAGATAGTCTTTTTTTAAATGTTTAGTTTTAGTTAATTTAATTTAGTTTTAGGTAGTTCTAATTTAACATTTGTAAACATTTATTATTATAATAAAATTTGGATTTTAGGGAGGGTATTATTATTTACTTTAATTCTTAGATTAGGTTTTTAGGTTATAAAGAGTAAAATATAAAACTATACATACAAAATATAAAATAATTATAAAAACCTAACTTAGGATGCAGCCGGCAGTGAGGCGGGGCCTAAACTAGGTGGACAGTGGACAGAGAGAAGAACCTCCGGACTATCCGCGCCGTTTCCAGTTAGTCGATCACGCGCATTGTACGCGCGTCGGGTAGATCTAATTATAAATTTTTATATGGAAAAATTACAGCTGTATCTACCCGACGCGCGTTCGGAAAGTTACGTGATTACCCCCCTGAAGTACCGCCTTCTGTAGCAGAGCCTTGAATTTCACGTCGGCCGCCAACGGCCCTAGTAAACTCGGTTCTTAGTAATTGGGCTGTCAGGTGGTTGGAAAACATCGGTGTAGCCGGCACCGTCAGCCAGCAGCAACTAGATACAGACGAGACTGGATAATGACGATATCGTTTACAATTCCAATTGAAATTTCAAATACAGACGTTTGCGACGTTTTAATGACAAATAGGATCGATTTGTCATTAAAATGAAATGCAAAGAAATGTTTCAATTGTTTCATCAATCAATCACGTTTATACTGTCTTTAAAAGAGTGCGACTGCCTCTACCTACCCCTCTACCTATACCTCTTTACTACTTGTCTTCTGGGACACACCAGTACTTGCAGTGGTTTTTTTTCTCTTTGTTTTAACCGAAAAACAGTCCCCGCGAAGGATCAACATCATCATCATCATATCAGCCGAAAGACGTCCACTGCTGGAGTCCGCGAAGGATACGGGCAACTGAATCCACAATTACTGTGTAGTTAATGATTTTTAATGGAACTACATAGTGATTCTGTGTATGAATGATGGGTGATGGTTGCTGTATGATGGATGATGGGTGACACCCCCTGTCAACTATATGCCGTTACTTTTTCAGGTTGTTTACTGTGGAGTGTTGTCTAGACCTCTTTAGGAGACATGGCATAGGCCAATATTGCCATTCCTAGGAATAATTGGCAATATTGTCGGGAACATTACCTGTGTTGAAGGCAACGTTGCTTGTCTAAAAATATGAATGTGACATTGTCATGATTTTAATAGCAAAATACTGTAAACAATATGTATGTTGCGTTTGCGTACACATATTGCGAAAAAGTGCGTAAAAAATAATAAATTTATATTAGTTACATAAGAAACAAGGTAGGTACGACTACTGCAACCAATATTATAGCAAGTAGGTATCAAAAAGATGACAAAACTACTTACCGTTGTTATCGATTTTTTATGTATTACCCAACCTACTCATTTTCTTTGCCCTTTAGTGTTCGTTTAAAAACTTGTCTATGATGATTATTGTACCGAAATCTCTCCTTTGTGACGTAGCATCACTCGGTCTGAATGGGTTAAATTAAAACACGTTTTATTACTTAAGGAAGATACTAGATCTACGAAGACATACTCAATGAAAAGAAAATCAGAGTACGTAAGGATACGAGCATTGCTGTTACCTAAGATTCGTACACCAATGACGTGTTTTATTCTATTACTCAACCTGTATCGTTATGTCACAGTACACAGTTGGGCTACAGTAGCGTTCATAAATATGACCACAGATTGTCGATTGCGTAACGCTTTGTACGCACGTCAGGTAAATCTAAATGTATTTGATTTTATTCAGTTGTCCTAACGTGCGTTCATCCCTCTGGTGTTACAAATGACAGCAGAGAAATAATTTACAGCAATTAAGTTCAACCGTACACCTACTGCCTTAATAACTGTAGCTGTGTTGGTGTGACAAGTACTGGAAATTGCACAGCTGCCCAGTCTCTTTGCGCTTTTGAAGCAGAGACGGTTACAATGGCTCGGACATGTGCATCGCATGCAGCCATCGCGTTAACCGCGTCGTGTAATGCTTGGCGCTATAGACAAAGACTGTGCCAAGCGGGACATGCACATTGCACGCGTTTAACATCCAAGTCCGTAACTGGGAAGATATTGCCGGTGACAGGGAATAATGGCGTAAATTGACGTTGGAAAGTCGTACAACTCAAGACAAAGCGTGGTTTAGAATTCTTGTGAATAAGGGAGCCAACAGGCACCAGCATACCACCTGTTCCCCACGAGCAAGTTTTACGTGCATGACGTACAGTCGTGCGTGCCGTTCCCTTATCGGCTTGTATAGCCATAAGAGACGTTGTCTCTCCCCTTAACACGGTTTTTATAGTCTGTAATAGACTGAAAGCCCTCTGATGATGGTGATGGATGATCAGAGATTTGAGCAGTTCGACTATTTGGAACAACCAAAATAGTGAAAATAAGATTGATGTAAAGGTCCAGGAACGTCTTCCACACATTCGTCGTTTTGTTTTCATTACTATATTAACCTCATGTTTACTCGTCCAGGACGGTTTTCACAAGAAAAATAAGAAAGAGATGGATACTCTCAACCGTGCGGCTCGTCGTTAACATTGCACCATTCGTCAATTCATGTGCTATTCCAAAACAATTCAAACCACATTCAATCGTTCCTTATTCATCAATTTCATCATTTAATAGCCAACACCATCAAAAACTCCGGTAAATTTATATAAGATTGGTACCCTTTATAAATTTACCGGAGTTTTTTATTACTACTGTTTACACCGTTACTGTGCCGTTCGTGGAAGATGATTTATCAAGCCGTCGCACCCGGGAAGGAATGGATGGCGCATGTCGTGGAAAATTGTTACCGGTATTATCGGAACGGTAAAAGGAATGGGTGAATACCGCTCAGACCTCGTTTGCACTATGACACAGATTGCTCTCTTTGCGTTTCAAACACACGTTTGTATATAAAACGTGTCGTTTCTCTTTGTTTTTGCCTTATTGTTTTATAGCTTGGGGATTAATAAGCACAGGAGAAATGGTTTAGTATTGCTCTCTTTGGGTGTCTGTTTTACGATACGTTTAAAAACTTAATCAATCTCTTTGGAGTATGAAGATTTATTATTGTTTGTGCTTTAGATACTCGGAAGTTAAATAAGAATTTACAGATTCTGTCGATTTAGTTATCTGTCTACCTTTTATGTTAAGTCTTGTAAGCAGGTAAATTTTACTTTGTATAATTTGTGTCATGTATTCCTAAGTTAACAATGGTTGTAATAAAAAAAAATACACGAAATTACAATTTATTATTCTTGGGTTATTTCAACAAAACACCGAAATATGTAAAAACAACACCGGTCTGTTAAAAAAAATCACGACACGGCATTAATTTGGACACCTAATTTTAATAATTCCTCTAGAAAAACGACCCTACCATGCCATGAGCGCTTAACGATTTATGTCTAACCTATTTAAGGAAATGTGGAAATAAGATATGTATTATATGCTTAATCGGCCTTTAATGGTCGCTATATCAATATTAATCATTATATCATATAATTTTTGTGTCATTGTGTATTCATCTTGAAACGAAGAGTCCGATTCCTTTTATTTCCGTAATACGAATAGTGTTAAGCATAAATGACTAGTGACTCTGTGAGTCGTGAAACTCGCAAACCCATCTTTTTTATTTTATTTTTTTATTTAGAAAAAATAGAATCGACAAATAAAATCTATATAATTATCGGAACACACTAAATCGGTTGATAAATGCGACCTGTAGAGAAGAACAGCCGGACAGCGAGATATCTGTATATCCGGACATACGAAAGAATTTTGGCCAAGGCTGAAACGGGGAGCTTCGTAGCAATAGTTTATGTGCTTATTGCAAGACATGACACTCCCTAGCTCACTCACTCACTGATCTAAACGGAAAGAAATCTATTATCTGGGGGCACGGTGGCCCCGCCAAGACGAGCCAAGCGAAGTGCAAGGGCAGGCACTACCTACCTTTTCTCGAAGCGATTCGTCGTTTTTTTGAACCCACGTAACTTGTGTTTGGATTATACCAGATAAACGAAATTCTTGGGATATGATGTCAATAGTGGACTTATTAAACATATAAAGTTTAAATTGCTCTTATACTTTATATTTTATTGATACCTAAAAAAACGCCGATTTCGTCACTGACTCACTGACTCACTCACTCACGTTGATCATCAAAACCCTTAGATGTAGAATTTGTAGAGCGTGGCTGGTAGAGTTGAGCCGTGTGGAGTAGGAAGCTTGGCGCTACTTGCGATCTCATATCTTTTTGACGCTGAGCTATATGAGCTAGAGTCTTGGCATCACTTTACATGTAATGTTTTTAATGGGATTATATTAATATTCAAAAGTGTGATCTGCCTTTTGCCTTTCACGCTTAAATCACTAAACCAATTCTATTGAGTTATCAAAATAGAGCATAATTCATCCTTAATTTAATCATTCTCTAAGGCGGCGAAAATAGGGAGAAAGTTTGTATTAGAATGTAATTACGGAGTGCATGAATCCCGTGAGTAAGGTATATTTATCGTGTGACAAGTTAGTTATTAGTTATGCTCAACACATTTTTCCTCTTTGCAATATTTTTCTTGTTGCTAAAGGTCGTGATGGCCCCTGGGGGCATGAAAAGGAAAAATAATAACACGTGTAACAGAAGTATTTGTCTCATTTTCATGACAAGTTTCTTCCAGCTGATTGTACTTATGACTAAAAAGAAATAAATTAAGATAACTTAGGGTTGTTACCAAAAATAGGAAGTAAGGTTTTAACCAAAGTTAATTTCGTCTTGAGAGTATTTGAGTTGGCCGAATTACACTAAAGTAGTCCATTCAAAAAGCAACTCTACCATCCGAGGTATAAGATTCCAATTTCAATTACAATTTTATAATAAGTAAGTCAGCCACATTAAATAAACTTAACCATATGCACACAATTAACTACCCAGCTAATTAGGTAAAAGCTTATGCCTTTACCGCTTTATTTGTCTCTTTCCGTCAAGACAGCGAATTGCCAAATTAAAATGTGATTGGCAAAACGCTTATAAGTTCTCCTCTAAAGTTGCAAAACGCCATAGCAAGGGTATCTGCTTTCTATGCGACAGGTCGTATGCGTGTTTGCCGCCGTCTAGTATTCATTACTTTCATTCGTCTTAATCGGTCACATTAAAATCGAGTAATACCGTAAAGTCTCAACCATACACCGGTAATAACTTTCGCGTTGTTTATAATGGGTAATTAATAATTAAACTTTTACTAAGACAAAGTACCGTTAGCTGAAAGCTGAGTGTTTAAAATTTTAAATTTCTCAAAAGAAATCCATACTTTTCCGCTAACTCTTGCAAAATAACATAGAGAATGAATTCGCCAAGGTCGCCACTATAAAGGTTATTCAGGCAGGTCATTTGCGATCCCTCGCGAGCAACTTGAAGCACCTAGTGCCGTCTGGTTAAAGATAAATGGCCAAGATTACAGACAGAAAAATGAGAAAATATGAGCTATAATAAATAATCAGTTATTAGAAATTATAATAACGAATGTTATTAAACTTTTCTCAGTGGATACGTACAAGGTTATGGAAGGATGAAAGTATAAAAGACATAGGTAATAATAGTAATGGCGGTACCTAACTTTTTATTCGACACTTCGCATCGCATTCACATTTCATAGTGCTTAGCGCGATGTGCTAACATAATACATTGTGCTGGCTTTCATTGACTGATACGAATGTTGGTCGATGCTATTCGGCTAATACCTTAAACGTCATAAAATTGTTTACATACAGAATGTTCACTGCTCAATAAATCCAATGTTTGAAAGGTAAACAAAACAAATTATTAATTACTTCATTGTTGCATAACACATGGTCTTTCTGCTCGCTAGTGTTGTCAAATGTGTTCGTAACAAAGCATCTTTACATTAGAAAGTTCGACGACGAGGGAGTTTGGGTGGGGCAAGCCGCGAAGTGTATAACTTTACTTCATTTCGCTGCTTGCAGTTAGTCGCACACTCTACAAAATAGAATAATATGGACAAAGTCAGTCGCATAATTGTAGCTCGGACAGACCAATCAGATAGACCTCTAGCCGCCCACCATACATAAAAAACAACTATGATACGGAAAAAACCTACTCGAGTTTGTTTTGTTTTAATATCGAAGGAAAAAAAACAAGTGCAACTCTTTTCCAAATAATGGCATAAATTCCATTTAAGACTTAGATGCCTTTGAATAGGACTGCGAGCGGCTAGAGGACATCAAAATAAATTCATGTTTTAACAATGTCGTTTCTTACATGGAACATATGTTTCGGTAATGTTTGCGACATACTCCCGGCGGTAATATTTCCTGCAGCTTGGCCCTATTGTAATATTTGATGACAGCACAGGGTTGCCACAACGATTGTGAGACTACCATTAACGCTTACGTACACGATGCATTCTAGCTTAATGATAGCTTGCCAATAACGCCACTGAAATCTTTGCTTTATAGAGCTTTTCAAAGATGTGTTTTGCTGATATAACGAACGGCGGCGAAAAATAAAGTCATACGCTATTACAATTAAATAAATGGTAATCCCCATCCACACATGTATTTATACTTGCCTGGATACCGTTTATATACTGCCTGCTGCAAACATTTGGTTGGTTACAAATGAAGCCGAAATGTATCGATAGTTTCAGAGAAAAAAAATACGTTGCACCTATTGGAAACAAAAATCCTACTCAGGCACCTGACTAATTGTTTAACGCCTTTTACTTCTAGAATAGACTCCGAACTACAAAAATTACTGTTAGCTTTTGTTTTAGCCATAAGGTTCCAATGTCATAATTTAGATTAATTAAAATAAGTAGGTATTTACGAATACTAATTTTTTCATCTCGTTCTCACGAACGCAAATTTTGAAGATCCAGTAAACACATTATTTTTTTACGAAATTTAATCAAAATAGTAGGGTCGTACCTGGTGCAAAGGTTGTCCGTCGCCATTCAACGTGGTAACGCGGCGAGTGTGATGGGTACCTTTGCGCCAGGGACGACTCGAGGGGCCCTGTATATTGTCTAGATTAAGTTAGTTAATTTTTATTTTTTATTGAATAATTACATATATCAAATAAATCAAAATAGGTTATTGGAGCATGAATAAAAACATTGCCATATATTTTTGAATGAGCGACAGATGCCTGCGGAAACCAACCACGTGGCAACCCTGGCAAAGTATGAATATTTTAGGGCGTCTTTTGTAAGCGTTCGCCGCTCTCATCCACTTTAGCCTGTCTCCTGTTTAGACTCAACAACGTCTTATTAAGTTACTGGATACAGGTATTAAAATATTTTGACGTGAAAGCCTTTCGAGCCGGGAAATGGGTTCTCCGTGGCGATGTCGATGCCGTGACGCGTAAAGTACCGTGTCAAAATATACTAGACCTTTTTGCTCGTGCCATTTAAGTACATAATAAAGATAGCATAGAGGTCAGGTGTTGTTGAAAATCTTGACAGTGTCAGTTTTTTTATTAAATTTTTAAGAGCGGGATTTTGCGCTCATATTGCAAAAAGAAGCATTCTATGAACGTAAGTTTTGAAATCGTTTAAGTGGTTCCGGATATTACCCATCACAGACTTTTCCTCTTTACAATATTAGTACAAGTAAATAACTAAATATTTGTGGACGTGTTAAAGACAGGAGATGGAGCAAACGCGTTCTGGAATGGGCCTCGCTCGAAGAGACAGGTCGGCAGAGCCCCGGCAGGATGGTGTGACATAAAAACTATCGCAGGGCCAGTCTGGGGGCGAGCTACGGCAAATCGGGCTAAAGGGAAAACAATTGGAGAGGTGTTTGCACAACCGTAGGCGCTGAAGAAGAAGAGAGAAGTGACGAGATCGATGATGTCAAATAATCCCGAATTGCGGCTCAGATAATAAATGTAAAAGCTACAATACGCGTAAGAAAAGTTTTGAACAATAACTTTACCGCTTATTTGTCGTACCGTCTGGACTTCAAATTTTCCATTAAGTTTTATTAAAAGACTTAGCGAACTAAATAGCAACGGATCAGGTGATGGATTATGAAAATTCCTTTAATAACTGAAGGGCGGAACTCGAAGTTTGAAAGCAATCGACCCTCGAAAGGAAATGAATTTCACTTCTGCCTAATGAAAATTCTTTGCTACTTTGCCTGGGTGCCAAAACTTGGAGCTCCTTATCACTATTGACTGTTAACTTTACTTCTTGATTCTTTAAGTGGGGTCATTTTCTGTTGTAGCTTTTCATAAATATATATTTGCCACTCTGACAAAAAATGGCAAATCGAATCAAAGAAAGCTTTTGGGACTAGACGTGGTAACTATAAGACCCTTTTGATAAATTAAATAAAGGAGTAGGTATAGTCTGAATTGCTTTTCTAGAACGAATTTACTTCTCTTTGTACTAGGCACAAAGAGAAGACAAATCCTTTGTCTTTCATTTTTAAGTGTAATCGCTAATAATTGTTTACTGTACTACTTCTAAAAACGTACTACTGCTGCAACTACTTCTAAAAAGTTGCTAACACGGATATACCTTTCGTTTCAATTTGAACCATGCTACTTTAACAATTATGCGAATAAAGTATTAATTAAATATGGCCTTTTGATTCCGAGGCGTTTGTGGCACGTGGCTAAACAATGGTATTTAAGTACTGATGGGTTTGAGATAAGATCCGTTCTAGAAAAACGATCGGGCTAAAATGATTTGACGATACCTAATTTCTTATTTTGAATTAAATGCCTGCACCAAATGTTTTTGTTTAGTCAAATTGTTGACTGTAAGAGAATGCTAACGCGAATAAAGTGTGGTATAAAGTTTAAATAAAGTCATAAGTCCCCAAGCTACTTCCACCACCTATCAAAAACTGTATATCCAATGCATCCTTTAAAACAAAATTAAAATGTATCTTATCAACCTATCCTACCTATATCTAATGCATAAGCGGACAAAATCCACATAGCTCTTGAATTTCAATACCCGTAAATAACATCACACCTACACCTGCATTTCATCATACTTACCTCAGACCTAATTTGTAAACACTTATCTCTGAATTAATTAATTGACCAGCGACCTCTCCTTCTCATTAATAAGATTTTGTTACGTATAAGTTATAATTATCCTAGGAATATTGTAAATGCCAAAGTTTGGATGTTTAGATGTTTGTTACTCAATCACGCTTAAACGGCTCAACCGATTTGGATGAAATTTCGCAAGAAAATAGTTTATAGCCCGGACTAAAATATAGGACAGTTTTTATTCCAGGTCCACGCAGATGAAGTCGCGGGCGGAAGCCAGTAAGTTATATTTTAAGCTCTGTATCTCTCTCTAGGTGCCCTGAAAACCAGCGCCTTTAGCATATACTAGGTTCTGCCCGCGACTTCGTCCGCGTGGAACTCGTTTATATCGTAGCTCCATACAAACTTTCAACCCCCATTCCACCCACTTAGTGGTTGATTCCCGGACTAAAAAGTTTCTATATGTTAATCCAGGCTATACACTATATGTATACCAAAATTCATTTTAATCCGTTTAGCCGTTTTTGCGTGATTGAGTAACAAACATCCAAACATCCAAACTTTCGCATTTATAATATTAGTAGGATTGCTGATGGCATATGCTGAGTGGCATCCATTTTGGTGCATTTCAGATATATAAACACATGTGTAAATTCTTTGTCACACCAAATAAATATATTTCTTTCTTCTTCTTTCTTTCTTTATTCAATTTGGAACCTTGCTCAAATCCATGAGAGTTCAAAACTCAATTCAAGTCGGTATTTAATGCGAGTTACGAGGATAATTTGTTCTAAAAACAAGCAATTTGCGTTTTGTCATATAAGTAAATATGTATTCAAATGTTTTTCCCGAAGGTTCATAATTCTTAATCATTTATAATGATAGATTTGGGAATGGTCAATTCGTACACAACTTAACACAAGCATATGGCAAAACTTGGGAATGGTGATTCTTATTCCAAACGCAGACCGCGAAATATCTGTTCATGCGAATGGACCATGAGAAAGGTTGAAAAACACTGATATAGGTAGATAGGTACTAGATCGGTAACCAATGATATTATGATTTTATTCACACCGGCAACACGAATGAAACAAATCGTAAAACATTTCTCCAGATCGTATCCGAAACCTCAAAAATTCACGACTTACAAAACACCCATAAAATAACAACCAAACATATGTGAAATCAATTTTCCCTGAACATGCTGCCATAAATCACATTTTGCTGAAATATTAGTGGTATATTCTATTGCGAGAAGGTCTTTGGGCATGGTTTTTATGAAAGGGCGGCCCGCGTATAGAGGGGTCGAGCTGAACTGGTCAGCGTTGTGATTTTAGACATATTGAACTGGGATAAATAACGAGAGTATCCGAGAGGTCCCTCAATGACAGTATCGTTTTAGTGTTCCGTACCTTACATTTGTAATCACGTCTTTTTTTTATATTTTACGTGGATTTTCACCCGAAAGATTAAATTGACCGTTTTTAAAAGTCTTTTGCTGATGCCAATCTTGTTTTGCATTGCATGTATGAGGATGCAATTGCCGAGTGCTAGGCTGAAAAAGTGGCCGGCAAAAACTAGTGCCTAATATAGATAAAAATCCCCGTCGATTTACACCTATTATAATATTCCAAAATCAGTAAACATAAACCCAAATCGATACCATTTCCGAACTTAACATACCGAATCGAACAGAAAATGTTGTGCCTCGGAATCGCGCGAGTGTACAAAATGTATGCGCATACATTCCCCCTCGTTAGAGCCCCACTTCCAGGAGCATGGCGATAAAATACTAAATGTGGCCATGTTCGATAAAATTTTATTTTTCTAGATAAAAGGAAATTTTCCCAAACCAGGCCTAGTTTTCCCTCTGGGTTGGAAGGTCAGATGGCTTGCTTTTGTAAAACTCGTTTTCGCCATCTTAGGATTTGGTGCCAAAGCGGACCACGGACTCTTTTAGGACACAGCCAGGAAAACGCTAGGGAGATGATGATGATGATGAAAAGCTACTTTTGACGGGTGTAAATTGATTTACTAAAAGATCTAAATGTAGGTACAAGTGCTCAAAATTGACACTGCTTAGTGTTACACTGCCAAGACTAAAAAATCATTCAATAAAATTATTCTGCAAGGGCTCTTTTACATGCCAGAGCTTACAAACAGTAACAAGTATTATTACTTCCAAAAGTCACCTTTACTCTAAATACTACTAGGTGTAAAGGCATGGCTTTAATACGGAAGCAAATCATTTTTTAATGAACAATAAAACTGCACTCACCTGCGTTTAAATGATGACCTCCGGAATAGATGGTTAAAATATTTGGGTACATTGCGGGATCGCAATCACTTTTAAAGTTTTCATGCAGTATGTCAGTTGAATATGTCAGTAGGTAGTTAGTTTGGAAGTTCAGGATTTCCTAATCACTAAATCACAGATTCATGTTCAAGTACGTACGTGGTAAGTTCAAGTACATTACGCTGATCAATTTACGATGGCTTGTGGGAGTAATGGGTCTGGAACATTTTGCGCGACTCAACATTGCAGTGTAACGTTATCATGACGTTACCGATTTGCTAAAACCAAGTATCATAATATACACTACCTATTACATATTTTGACTCAAGCTGAAATTGGCTTTGTTCCAAAATTACAATAATTCCGAATATCCTTATTGTCACAATAATAAAGTTTCGAAACAACGTTCACACTTAAGGGTAAAATGAAGTAGTTTTATAAACACCAAGAAATACCATTGACTGGTCTAAAGATTGAAATTATACGGCCTCATCATGCCTAAAATATTGTTTCAGTTATACCCGTTGCTGACACTTTAAAAATGTATAGGTACACTAAGAACTTGGTACATATTGTAGTCCTTCGGAAAAACCTTGCCATTTTCTGCATCAGCCATAAAAATAATACAGGTTAAATTATCTCCTTTGTACCTCTCAAATTATATCAGACTCACGACCACCATCTATTGACCAAGATATACATCGCTCGCTTGTGATTGTTCGTAATTCTCGTATTTCTAGAAAATATCTAGCAAGCGGCGCATCATAGTCGAAGCCATATCCAGTAATCATCAACTTGTGTACGGATGTGGATTATTCCAAAGAATATCGAGAACTTTATTCTAACGACGACGGACCGTAATTGGAATTTTATATTGACCCTTATTGAATTGAATTCGGACCGGTTTCAAAATTTGTAGACAAAATGGACGCTAAATTATTCAAAGAGAGCGGGTCCGAGTTGCGCTGGTCGGGAAATTACTTTTGCTAATTTAACTTTCACAATAATAATGTAAAGTTTCTTTATGAAATAAACCAGTAAAGTGAAAAAAAATTCTCTAAATGACTCACGCGACCCCAGGTTATAAATTGGTCTAACAGCCCTTTTTAGGATTCCGTAGCCAAAATGGAAAAAACGGAACCCTTATAGTTTCGTCATGTCCGTCTGTCCGTCTGTTCGTCTGTCCGTATGGTCACAGGCATTTTACTCGAAAACTATAAGGTGTATTTGAATAAAATTTTGAGGATAGGTATATTTTGTTAGCCGTAACATATACTTTTGAAATTAAAAAAAACATAAAACTAAGTCATATTTTTTTCATTTTGAGCCCACGTGTGGCACGGCACTTCAATCGATAGGCCTTTCAAAATAAATATAAGGTTTCTCAGCAATTTTTTTGATTCAGTGAATAGAGTCGGAGATAAACGCCCCGAAAGTCATTATAATTCTGCCCCCCCCCCCCCCCCCCCGCTCCTCTAATTTATGAACGGTGTATTTTAAAAATATAAAAAATTCATATACATAGGGCTTATTAAGTTCATTCGCCGAAAATTGTTGTGAAAGGTTTTCGAGATATTGCTGAAAAATTGCCTTCCTCAAAGAAAAGGACGTAAGTGCCGTAAAATTTCTGTGACGATACGACCTTTTTAATAGGCACGGAACCCGTTGTTTTGCGTGGTCCGATACGCACTTGGTCAGTTTTTTGTAAAATAAATACATACAATATCTGCCGCTGATCCCCATAAAATAAGACCGTAATTGTAAACTACTGAAACATAAAGTAAACGGGTCGTTCTTCTTTTCGACCGACAATAGCCTGTCCTTCGTCTTATTACGGCATCTCATTTGAGTAATGATGTTTACAGTTTTATAATGTTCGAATGAACGTCCATATTATTTTATTAATTAGTGATATTTAATACTTCACTTTCTCTAACTAGCATTTTTTTAAATGTTTTTTTTTTCGTAGAATGCCGTGACAGAGTGGTAAACCAAAATGTTGTCCCCACTGAAAGAGTCCACTTTGTCACATGTTTTTTTTTAGAAACCAACCGTAAATAAATATTTATATTGGCCAGAAAGGAAACTTTAATTAGTTCTAATGAAGAAACCTATGCATTTTTAAAAAAATCGCACTTCAAAACCACAATTTTCGATAGTTCAAAACCCAAAAAAACAGAAAAACCTCGGTTCATTGTCGGTAAAAAAGAAGAACGACCCAAACCATTAAATTAGCTATATAAATAAATATTAATAATAAATGCATATGTAAGTACTTACCTTGTTTGCTCCGCCGTTGATTGTATACCTGTGTGTAAAATAAAGAAACTTACGCATACGCGACGCGTTTACATGTGTAAGTGACCAAACAACGTGTCAGTTAGCCTTTGACCGCCGTCAATCGATACACGCATGTCAACGCTCGTGTTAGCACCCGTTAAATATCAGAGTTTTATTTACCAAAAGACTTGCCTGTCCTGCGCCTGCTTGTATCCGTTACAGTAATTATACTGTTAAAGAAAGCGAAGTAAACTAACAGTGCCGTTGCTACATTGGTAAGCTGCCTTACTCTCCGGACTGCAAAAGCAGCGGAGCTCAACCTACTTCCTATCACAGTTATGTGGGAACCCCACTGAATGTTGTAGAAAGGTGACCAAATAACTGAGCCATACTCAATGGTGCTTCTAACTAAGGAGCAGTATAAAATTTTCAAAGTTTGAGTGCACTTTTTGAAATCTTTTGTAGATCGGGAAATAAAGCCAAGTAGTTTGTTGCATTTGGTCACCAAGTAGTCATAATGGGAATGGAAGTTTAATTTATCATCAAAAAGGATGCCGAGGTCGCGGACTAATAATAATATTATAATTGCAAAAGTTTGGATGTTTAGATGTTTGGATGTTTTGGATGTTTGTTAACGGCCAAACGAACTAACGAAACGAACTAAAAAACGGCCCAACCGATCTGGATGAAACTTTGCACGAAGATAGTTTATAACCTGAATTAAAATATATAATACGCACCACGCAGACAAAGTCGCGGGTGGAAGCTAGTCATTTATATAATGTACACTTCCATTAAATTTATTCAATTAGTTAATTAACATCAAAATTAATTAATTGGTCACAAATACAACTGCAATAAAATACAAGCTCAACCAATCCATAAAGATGTCAGTGATTTCAGGTGACACGCAGAATTAGGCGAGGGACTCCCAAAAGTAATTTTAGAAAAAGGTTTTACGAATTACGGAGTTTTAAAACTTTGTCGCTTCCGATTAAACGAATTTTCAAGCGGTTAAATCATGTTACGACATTTTTTTAATGTTTAGATTAATTTAGAATTATCGGGGGGGTGGCAGTGATAGAAAATCTGATATTCTAAAAGATACGGTCGTCTCGAAAGTGACATTAGACTTAGCTTCACTGTCGTTAACGTTTAAATTTTGAATAAAACTCCCCACAAAACGTATTCGTATGTTTTTTTAGTGATATAAACATGTTGATGCCCTGTTCAGAAGTTTTAACCAACCTGCCGGAGCATCCACTATTTTAATATTTCAGAATCTGGTAAGCGTATTAAATTTTACATGAAGCGTACTAGCTCATTTTTCAACTAAAACAGCGTACGGGTAATAAATCATAACTTTGCTTCTTGTTTCGAGTACCCACAACGAATATCTGAAATGTGGTCGACATATTAATGTTACTTCTCTGAGGAGTCTTGAACGTGCCTTTAAGGTACACTAACAAAAAAATGCTTTCCACAGGCCATGTCGTGAATGGTCATGATTCACGATAGTACTCGTATATTTAGATTTATGATGATGTTAATAATTATGTCTCAATTTATTTCATGTAGCAACACTTACAAGAAATCATGTTTATAACAATGTTGACGGGTTGGCGGGTAGTCAGAGTTCCTGCCACAGACTAATAAGAGATACTGCTGGCTTGATTGTGAACGAACAGTTCAGTGCAGATTTGTAGTGTTAAATTTGGAGGAAAACCAGGGTGAGCTCTTTCCATAATCGCTTTCGATGCATCCTATGATATTGTAACGATTTGGTATCATTTACACAGATCGGACGATGACTGTTTATGGTGTGATGTATTTATGTGCGGCTTCATGTCTTATTCTCTTTGAGATGCGTGACGATATATCATGTATTTGAATAAGGTTTTCACTGGACACAGGTCTTAGTTGTGGAGTTCTTTAGTGTGAGAGGATTAGTAATAAGTGTAACAACAGCGTTGCAGGTTCGGTAGTCTTAGCCTCAGTCCATATCATTATCAATCGGGGGTGCACCCGGGTAATTATAACTGGATCAGTAGCGTGTGGATTGGAACAGTATCAGTTGTGTGGTATGAGATGTCTAGAAGGGGAGGTTGGAGGACATTCTCGGGGACGAAAGTACCCACACCTTATATGGAGCTGGTATGCACGAGGCGGCAGCCCATATGTCAGATATATAAAGGATTCCGCAAGTTGTTGGAGTATGTTTATTGATGATGCATATTTGCTAATACAGGTACCTAAGCTACAGTGCTATAGGTACTCATTCGCGGCCACGAGAGTGACCAGAAGTGGCTTAGCGACAGGCCAAGTGAATTGCGATTTTTGTCAATGTCATAAAAGATTTGACAGGGATTTTTTTTCTCAATCTAATGGCGTATTTGTTTATTTTATTTATGTTAAAATAAATAGGTGTATTAGTATTATTTAGCAAGATATATTATGTTGTCGAAACAGTTCTCAGATTTAAAAACGATCACAAATAAGGTAAAGGTCCTAGTGCTTGACACTGGCCAATACTTGACACTTCCAATATTACTTCCTATCAAGAGAGGTGAACTATTGTTGTTGTCAACTATTAGGCATTAAAGTGTCAATTTTTTTAAATTAAATTTATTAAGAAACTAACAGTTATACATAAACCTTGAGTAAGATAAAATAAACAGAAAAACAGACCTATAGTTTCCTGAATGCGTTGCGACATTTACCTCAAATTAAAACACGCCTGTTTTTAACATAACTAAGAGTTTGGTATGATATCATTGTGGATCCTGTGCAAATAAAATACAAGTTTCGTTAGTTCGTAACATAATAATGATGTCTAGAAGTTTATAGGTAAGTTGGACGTCGTCTGCTAGTTGCTTGTGTTTAATAGAGGCTTTGTTATGAACTGATACTTTTAAACATAGTGTATAGGTAAACCTTAAGTAAAGCCCCGCTTGTAGGTAGTTGTGATCGTTCGAATAGACATTACCAGAGGGGTAATCACGTAACGTTTCGAATGCGCGTTCCCACATACGTACGTTGTATTGTTTCTCTCTGTAACTGCTTTGTTTGTGTGAGGTGTGCAATAAAGAGTATTTGTATTGTATTTGTATTGTATTGTACGTACAATGCGTTACGTGATCGACTTAAAGGGCTCGAACTTTTGGTGCGGATGACGTAAAAAAGACGTCATTTTGCACACAGGATGCTATGATAAATAAAATTAGTTTTATGAAACTTGTTACGGTAAGGTATAAGGTAAGATTCATATTTATTAAATTTGTTTTTTAGTTTATAGATTATTTTTGTGACTACCAGACAGTTTTTTGCTTGCGCTTTTTTGGCAGGATTTACTCTTACAGTTTCAGACGTACTACCTATACAACAACTAAACAATTACAACGTCAATTTATTGTTCATCTGATTGATAATGTCAGCCCTTGCCGGACAAAGAACTAACGGCTACCCGCAACCGAAGGAATTCAGAGTGCTCCCACTGAGCTGCATCATCCGCTTTGTGGAAATGATGGAGCGAGCTTGGGAGTAGCTATAAAGGGGAGGGCAAATGCACAAAAGATCCCATTGGGTCGAAGTGTATCCGAAAGGGCCCTCAACTAGATAAGATAAGATAATGTCAGTCAACGACGTTATGTACTGCTCATTCTAAGTGGCGATATCGTTTAAGTGGTAACTGTTTACGTAAATAATATTTGGAATCAACATATGTGTGGTATGACATCATTGGCACCTTAACTTTGAGCCCTGAGGGCTAATCACGTAACTTTTGCACGATTTTTCCATATAAAAAGTGACATTTAGATGACCAGACCAGACCTGCGTACTATGCGTTACGTGATCGACCCGCTGGACATTTACATATTAGTAATCTGTAACACCAAGAAAACGTGATAGGTAAGCAACACAAAATCTTATACACTATGTTCAATAGCATCATTTCATAACAAAGCCTCCAGTAAAACATAAGCAACAAGCAATTTAAAAAGGATTAAACCGTCGATTGGAGCCGAAGTTTTAGTTACCCAGCTAGTTTCCGCTTAAGCCCGGCAGATTATTATTAATCTGTAGTTAAACTGAGGTTTATACACTGGTTTAAAACGATATTAAAGCCAAACCGCTCATTCGCTCAGTGCTGGGTTGATGGGGGCTTGACGTGCGAAATACACACATTTTATACCTACTCGTGTGTGACGCGTTTGATCTAAATATATATTGGAAACATGTAAATGTATGTAGATGAGATTAACATTGATTTATATAAGCTTTTGTTGAAATTGTACAGTCGGTATGCAAAGTTCCCTCAAAATTTGTAACCCATTTTTCAGACACATTGTATCCTAGCTAAACTGCAGTGAGGTATATTCACATAACCAAAAAGGTATACTTAGGTATGTAAGTATACAGGTAAATAACAACGACATATTATGACAGCACCAAACAGATCTGAAAATGAATACAGAAGGTTTTTGAGCACATTTGAACCCTCTCAACGAGTAGTTGATGACTATGCAAAAAAAGGACAGTCAGCAACAAAAGCTTGTAACAAAAAAAAAATATTTTTGACAGAAATGTATTACACAATCCGAATTTTACAACGAAACCATATTAACTGAAAAATTATTTGCATTGTTTGCTGAATTTATTAATTAATTAGGTCATGTTGTACTCAACATGACCTTTGTATATCATGTGATCAACGATAGATAAAGCATCTAAAACTTTCTGCCAAATAGTGTAGAAAGTAACAAATGTTCTCTTCTATTTACCTTATCAGTAAAAAACTTATCCTTTTATTATGCTTCGTCAAATAGCCAATTTAATTTTTAGATGTTTTCAGTTATTTCCTCTTACTAGCTTGACGACATCTATCATAGAGCACATATGGGATCAATGTTTCATCGCCTCATTTAAAGTATTTTCATAGCCACCCTTATAAGTATCAAAGTCAAAGTCAAAGTCAAAGTGATTTATTCTTCAATTTAGGCATATTACATGCACCTATGAATGTCGATAAACTACCCCTGGTTCGGAAAGTAACCCTCTGCCTCGAGAAGAACCGGCGTAATAAACTCGGCGAGGTGTCATTTTTTCAAAACAGTATACAATATATCATATCAGTATCAGAGTATTATAAAATTTTAAAATTGCATTGCTACAGTAGAAAGCCTATTTATTTTACGACAGGTTTCTAGTGCAGGATTTTATCGCTGCCAAATATCCCTATCCATGATGTAGTCGTTTATCTTATAATATGCTTTTGAAATGAGTGTCCGTTTTACGACAGATTTGAATTTAGAGTCAGTAAGTTCGGTAATGTGTTTTGGAATTTTATTGTAGAATTTTATACAATTTCCCAAGAACGACTTTTTCACTTTTACTAGCCTGTAAAAAGTTGTTTTGAGCTTCCCTGCGCTTCTGGTAACCTTGGGCCTATCAGTGTTTGTTGGGTAGTTGTATAAATTCTTCCTAACATACATTATTATTCCAAATACGTATAGCGACGGCAGTGTTAGAATATCTGTTTCCTTGAAAAATTCTCTTAATGACTCACGCGACCCGAGGTTATACATTGCTCTAACAGCCCTTTTTTGTAAAATAAATACAGTCTCAATATCTGCCGCTGATCCCCATAAAATAAGACCATAAGTAATTATACTGTTAAAGTAAGCGAAGTAAACTAACCGTGCCGTTGCTACATTAGTAAGCTGCCTTATTCTCCTGACTGCAAAAGCAGCGGAGCTCAACCTACTTCCTATCGCAGTTATGTGGGAACCCCACTGCAGTTTAGAGTCTAACGTAATACCTAAGAATACAGTTGACTTTACAAATTCTATGGTTTCACCATTAAGTTTAATATTTGAGGCTAAGTTTACATTTGAGTTCGCTAGTGTGAATTTTATACATTGCGTTTTTTTCGGATTCAACACTAAGTTATTGGCAGCAAACCAGTCAGATATCATGGACAGGGTGTTATTTGGTTCAATGAGTTCAGTATCTTTCCTATTAACCTTGAACAGTAACGAGGTGTCATCGGCGAACATGACAATGCCTGATCTTCGGCTTACCATATATGGTAGATCATTTACATAAACAAGGAACAGGAATGGACCTAAAATAGATCCTTGAGGTACTCCCATCTCCACCACTGTCTCTGACGAAATGGCCCCATTTATCGCTACCTTTTGATTCCTTTGTGTTAAATATGACTCAATGAGATCTAATGCATGTCCTTTAATGCCATAAAATTTAAGTTTACAAATTAAGGTACTATGATCTACACAATCAAATGCCTTGGAAAGGTCACAGAAGACTCCAATGGCGTCCTGCGACTCTTCCCAAGACTGTAGAATGAATTTAATTAAACTTGCACCAGCATCAGTAGTTGACCTACCCTTTGTGAAGCCGAACTGCTGTGCGTGCAAAATCTTGTTATAATTAAAGTGAGAAATCAATTGCGTTAGCATTATTTTTTCAAATATTTTGCTAAACGCGGGTAGGATAGATACGGGACGATAATCAGAGGGATTATCTCTATGGCCTGATTTGAAAATAGGAACTACTTTACTACATTTCATTAAATCTGGAAAAATGCCATTGTCTATACAACTATTAAAAATAAGAGCTAGAGTAGGTGCAACAACCTCCAGAATGGCTTCCAGTACCTTGACTGACACGCCCCATAAGTCCTCCGTGCTCTTTATTTTTATCAATTTAAAAGATTTCAGTATATCTAGAGGAGAAACATGATGAAAACTGAAAATATCTACGTTCTCTAACTTTACATTCTCACTCAGAAAGGATTCAGCTAATGTACTAGACGATTGCAAACTTTTTGTTGTCTGAAACGGAATTTTGGAAAAGAAATTGTTAAATTCATCGGCTACTTTTCCTGCGTCAGTTACTAATGCATTCTCTATCTTCAAAGAAATGGTGGAATCGCTTTTATTTTTCTGCCCAGTCTCTGTGTTTATTATTTTCCAGACTGTCTTGGCCTTGTTATCGGAGGACTTTATTTTATTATTTAGGTGCACTGCTTTAGCTTTCGTGCACACAATTTTAAACAATTTGGAATAATCCCTAACATACTGATGGATATCTGTATGTACAGTCGAGTTCTCCAATATCTATACAGACAACCTTTCAAAAATATCTGTACACAGGCTTTATTATTACTGACATAAGACACATGTGTAGATATTTTTGAAAGGTTTTCTGTATAGATATTGGAGAACTCGACTGTACTATCGCCCAAGGGTGCGGGTTCACACCTCTAGGATCATTTTCGAGCATTCGCTATGCATGTGCAGACGATTTTGAAAAGAAAGTGTGATCCCGTACCCTTGGGCGATTGTATCTTTATCTATACTTTAGTTCGTCGTTTATTAATACAGTTGCCTTCACCGTCAGATATATCGGAGCGAACCAGGTACGGCCGGTACTTCTATTTGAACAACTTCTATTGTTAAGCCGTTAGAGTGTAAAGTTAATAGGTAAGTAGTTTTACTTATTAACTTTATAGTGAATGTACAAGCGTTAGTTATTCTGGAAATAGGTGCAACCAAAATATTAATTTGCACAGAAATAATTTACTTTAAAAACAAACTTTTAACCGACTTCAATTTAGTACTCCGCCAAGCCAAATAAACATTTTCACATTTCTTTTCCACTTTACCACATGGACTGGTTTCCGAGAGTAAACCTAACTAATCTTGTTCCCCCATACAAACGTAGCACCCCCATTTTTTGAAGAATTTTGAAAATTCCTTTCTTAGTGCACCTTCTAAGGAACCTACAGGCCAAATTTGGAATCTCCAGAACCAGCGGTTTGGGCTGTGCTTTGATATGTCAATCAGTCAATCAGTCAATCAGTCAGTCAGTCAGTTTCTTCTTTTATATATTTAGGTATACAACCGAATTGAGAACCTCCTCCTTTTTTTGAAATCGGTTAAAAAGAGAATTTTTCGAAACGTAACAAACAACCAATAAAAGTTAACCCAATTTTTTGTTGAATTGGATGCCAGCAAGCGAATGGAAAATAGATTGCAAACATTTTAACGAAAACGTACACAAACATTGCATGTTCACAAATGCTTGTGATATGAGAAACACAAAAAGTAACTAAATTAAAGTACAAACTCATCTTATCCTTTTTAGGGTTCCGATACCGCAAAAGGAAAAAACGGAACCCTTATAGGATCACTCGGTTGTCTGTCTGTCCGTCTGTCACAGCCGATTTGCTCCGAAACTACTGGACCGATTGAATTGAAATTTGGTACACACATTTAAATTGGTGACCCAAAGATGGATGCGTAAAGTAAATTAATGAATTTTGAACAGGGGGGCCACTTTTGGGAGGTAAACTGGAATATTAAAAAAAAAGTTTCGCAAACTGTATTGTGTGACATATCAAATGAAAGGGGTTGTTGTAAGCATGTCAGATATTTTTTTTTATAATTTTAGCAAAAACTGATTTGAAGTAATTTAAGAAAAAAGACGAAAATTGACCATTCCCCCCCCCCCCCCTTATCTCGGAAACTACTAGGATTAAAATTCTGAAAAAAAATGGAAAATAGTTCCTTGCCTAAAGATTACAGGAAAACCTATAAGAAGTTTGAGTATTCAAAAACACTTATGAAATTTAGATTATATACGGGACCCTCACCACGCGTTTTACATAATATTACGTCTTTTACCTTCTCGACAAGGTAAGACTACTCTTTCGTAATTTACTTATATAAGAGTCATATTGAATGAAGGTACACGTAAGGACCTAAGAAAAGACCTTTTCATTTGCCTAAATAGAGGAATTACATCGAAAAGGACCCTCGAACGAAAAAACTCTAATTTCAGCCGTTGAAAAACCCGGAAAGCCCTTTCAACCAGCCATTTGTGCATAATCCTACAATTTAATCAATTCAATGGGTATTTGATTAAAATATCTTAATTTGCTTCCAATATTTGGATGGGTTTCTTTGAGTTAATGAAAAACCTGTACATAAGAAACGTATACTTGTATTATTATTTATTTATTCAATTAATTTTATCCGAATTGCATTTTTAACTCATTCATTGCCACGCTGTTGTCCGTTAGCAGCTTTAAGCTTCATATGTAGCCAGTAGTAAAAACGGCCGTAGCTCGTGTCTCGTGATTGGCTCTGAATGGATTAAGGAGCCCGGGGTCCAACTGCCTCTTAATCCTAAGTATGCAATTGTTTTTTCTGAAGCGACTGCCGTCTGACTTCTAACTTTACCCAGGAAACTAGATCTTGTTGAGAGGTCCATTTGATTTAAAGTATTCCATTGGAATCGGTTTTGTGTAAATACGAGCACTTGCAGCTGCTAAAAAAAAGTATGTTCCATGTATTGGATTTTGAAAGAAAAAACATGAAATAAAAGGGATATCCCGAATGGCATTTATACAACGCACTATACATGTAAATTACGTACCCTTTCATTGGACCCAACTTTAGAGTTTTTTTCTGTAGAGAAAATTTTAAGTTGTCGTGTTTTGGGTTCTGACAAACTACAAAATATAATCAAGACACATCTGTCCGAAAAATTATTTGTATTGTTTACTACCTAGTTCAAGCAGTAGCCTTTGAAAAATCTCATCATTATCGAATTCAGGCCCTAAGGCTTGTAATTAAAATGAATGTTTCGTGAAAAAGTGATTGGATTTCTCGATTGGCATCCGTGCTACTTGACGTAATAAAACCCAGACAATTGTTGCCCGAAAAAAGCGAAAACGTTTAATATTTCCCGACTGAACCCGCGATACATTGATATCGAAGCCATGGTTGAAAATTTTAAAACAAAAGAGTGCAATAATCCTGTAGTTTCGATAATGAATTGCGAATCAGTCCTTTTGCACGCTGACGTAAAAGGATAGTTATTTGTATTTCAGCATTGTTAATTTGCATTTTTTTATAGATTTTTCGTAGCGGGACGAACGCTATGTCCTGCATGAGTGAACCGCACAAAAAAAAACTTCTGTAGGGCGATTCTCCGAGGCGAGCTGTTTTTCGTGACTTCGGTGAACTTTTTTTTTCAGTATTTTGATATGTGACCTCAATATTCAAAAACAGGTTAAAGGCCTTCATATGAACCTTGTAGTTCACGGGATAACCCAGTTTTTACTTACACCGACATCAACATAGTTACTTGTATCGAAATGAATACAATACAATAGAATACAAATACTCTTTATTACCTCACACAAACAAAGCAGTTACAGAGAGAAACAATAGAATAACATGTAGGTAGAGGTAGACAACAGGCGGTCTTATCGCTGAAGAGCGATCTCTTCTAGACAACCTTTGGGTATCGGAGAAGGAGATAAAACTAGAAAAAGACCTAGACCTAGAGGTCTTTATTAATGAAAAGTATCACCGAATTCAAAAATCACTCAACAAAACTGAAATGAAACAAGTATATTGTATTTCATAACATGTAAATCTTTCAACAATGTTTTTACGTTTTAAGACTTATAAAATCTTACCATTATGCATTAAAGATTTATATCAGTGGTAATTTGATTGACTTCTTGGTCAAAAAATACACCGAAATCACGGTAATCACTCTCGCCGAATTCAAAATTAAGCGATATTATTTGCAAATTACAGAAAAAGTATAAATAGTTCAGTAAAGATACTTTCAATCTGAAGCTACATGCGCGTGCGGCGCGAGGTTCCTAGCGGAATTATTGGTGATAATGCCAACGCGTTTTTTAAATGCCACTGAGATCACGTGTTACCTTCCGACGCGTCGAAAAAATGTTTTTATTTAGTGAGTTTAATTGACAAATTATTGTAATATGAATTACAAAAAGGTCAAACAAATGTTGATTACGGGAACCAGTATAAAAATATAAATGAAAATTCTAATCTCGAAATATGATTTTTCCTTTTCACCAACTCAGGTACTCATTCATGCATTTTTGGCTCCGGACGCGTAAAATTGCCACGCCGGTGCAATGCCCTGTAGCATTGTAATTTTATAATACTATGATATTGTAATTTTACGTTTCAGAATGATATTGTTTTGAAAAATTATACCATGCCGAGTTTCTTGAGCCGGTTCTTCTTGTTGAAGAGTTTAATTTTTCGGAGCCGGTGGTAGTTTATTGACATTTATAAGTGCACTTTACTTTTTTATGCCTAAATTAAAGAAAAAAGAACATAACCTCAAAAATATTTATTTACAGTCTAATTCAAGCAGGAGTGAAATGACTGCGTTCATTATTCGCTGGACAATTTTTATTTTATTTTTAATTACGTTAATTGTCGCTTCTCGTGTTTGGCTAAGTTTTTATTATTATTATTTTTCTTTTGTTGATTATCCACCGTAAAATCACTAGACGGTTTTATCGGAAGATCAGCGCTGGCAGTAATGCCAGCATTATGCTGAAATAGAACCGTTTTGTGATTAAAAACGCTATCTCTGACACTCTTTGTTTAACTATTTTGTTTTGTCACGAATAAATGTCTCTTTTTTCTGGTCAGAAAAAAAAAACACAAATAGCCGGTTAATGAGTTCCTTCATCGTGGTGGACATTGTCGAATTAATAGTTAGATACTATGATATACGTACGTTAAATATTTTTTGTCTTTATTGTCATGGTGACTTATTTATAACTAGCTTCCGGCCGCGACTTCGTCTGCGTGGACTCGGGATAAAAACTATCCCATATTTTAATCCAGGCTATAAACTATCTTCGTGCAAAATTTCATCCAAATTGGTTGAGCCGTTTAAGCGTGATTGAGAACAAACATCTAAACATCCAAACATCTAAACATCCAAACTTTCGCATTTATAATATACGATAAGAGACGAAAAAATCTGACTTTCAAAATCGGAATGACAGAGATATGAATAAAAGCGATATCCAATTTATACAACTGGAATCGTGGCCGATCTTCATGTTACTTATGTTTACGGGTACCTATAGCCAGTACATAGAATTATTAAAAAACAGAATTCATTATTTATTTCATTTACCTTATTTACATAAGTAAATAAACAACTAAATTATTGTAGAGGTACTACATCCCCTCTCAAGAATATGGTCTCAATTTTTTTTAATAAATAGATTAAACGGCATGAATTCTAAAATATCTAAAGAATATCATTTTGTCTCTAAGCTTACCTGTGTGCAGTTTTCGTCATTAATGTCATTTATACCAATTTACTGATGTATACCATTGAAGCACACTGTTTATAAATAATATTCACTGATATTATCAAAGTAACACGTGTCAAAAATTACTCATTTGAATATATTTGTTTATGCTTCACAGACAATTTTGGTTGTATTTGTGTATGAACCGGTACTTTCATAAACAATACGGTCTCGCGTAGCGCAACGCGGTTCCGCCTTCGTAGCAACGCTACGGTGTCCCGTAGCCGACTGGCTTTGACGAATCAAACAGATATAGTCCTTTGTGATAAAGTAATATAAACATAAACAAAAGCCTTCAATATTTTAACTACGAATATATTCCTGTCCGTAGACATGTACGGATTTAGAACTTGTATTTGGTTTTCACTTTAGTTTCTCAGAACTGCTAGCGCCATCTAGTACAATGTTTGGCAACTTACTCCGCACGAAGAAAGGCTAAGTTTACTCACTGAAGGCAGAATTTCGACGGAAAACTTTTACAGTATGCCATAAGTTTCATCATCCAAACTTAAGTTGGTGGGGGATCGTTTTGGTAACTTCATAATAGGGGCCTATATTATTTTGTTGCTGATGATGTGCGATAAATATAAGGTAAAATACAATTTTATTATAATGATGATGTGATAGAATATAATAACTGTTGAGTTAGTGTTTCAAGAGAAGTCTAACCAACGGTCAAGTGCTTGTCGGATTTGTTCACGAATATTTCAATTGTCGACTAAGACTAACAGATGGGCAAAAAAAGATAAGAAGTAAGCTTTGGTACTTGGGACCCGTTGGCATCAGTTCTGTCTCCTCTATTGTAAACAGGTGTGACAAGTGACTTTTTAAGCAAGATGGGAAACGCATACTTGTCTTAAATATTCCATACCCCGCGCAAACGGAGCAAATCTCTAACATAAACCAAACATCCTCCAAACTCCGCGCACCCTTTTACTAGTTTTCTCAAAGTTTAAAGTTTAGATGGCCCACTGCGATAGACAATACTGAAGTAGACGCAAAGCCAAGTTTTAGGGTACGGTGCTCGCGCCCAGATGTAGCCGATACTGGGGCAAGATATTACAACTTAGCTCAGATTTACTCGTTTATTATATGTTCGAGGTGTCGGTTACATAAATGCGGAATTCTCGTGAATCGGAAACGGTTTTGTATTCTTCTCCAGTGCCCCAGCTTGGTGGATTGAGGCGTCCTGACTTGGCAGGGCGGGATCGGTACGCGGTATTTTGTACTTTGACGTTTCACAGATTGTCTCTCAAAAACTGTCAGTATTACATTTGCGCAGTATTCATATCATTAAACATAACTACAACATAGAAAAGTTGAAATACCCCTGACATTTTCATTTCAAAGTCCAATATCTCATAAACGGCTGAACCGATTTTGCTGAAAAGTAGCTAAGAACCTTCTTGATCACGTCAGCTTTCGGATAAAAAATACCGCATTAAAATCTGTCTATTAGTTTCGCACAGTAGTATCCCACAGACAGACACACATACTCTTTTTGCGTCGGGGGTTAAATAGTACCTAGTATGGCTGTTTCTCAAGAAATTTTTGAACAGGTGTTAAAAAAAATGTATGGGGGATGTGAGTTTTTTTTGTTTGTACTTATTCACTAAGGTAATAATAAAAAAAAACAAAAACATTGACTTTTTTTGGTTTAATTTATAAGATATATACAAAAGTAGATTGCTATTAGTACCCATTTATTTGATTAGTACAGAAACCTTTTAGCCTATTTTCTATACTACTCTCAGTAAGCCTGATATGTATTTTCATTGGAAATTTAACAAAGATAATGTTTAGTTCAGCTAGAGCTGGCATGCATTGCCCCGCGACCCGGATCTATGGAGCTGCCAATATATAGTTCCACAAATACGGTTTATACGTTTATGATGGCTGCTACAGTTTGGGATATGTTTAGCAGGTGCCAACATGTGGCATCCCCAAAGTTGAGAGGCTATTTGTTTCTGAATCTTAGAAGTTTTTGTATTATATTTATTCATTATATCATCGTCTAGTACCTAAAACATAAAGACGTCGCGTCGCCAAGGACAGGAAGGCGTGGTGTGAGCTTATGGAGGCCCTTTGTGTACCTACCTCTAGGGTGCCCTACTTAGGATACCAACAATAACAACAACATTTACACAAGCCTTCTCGATTTGTGAAAGATTGTCCGCTAATATTTATTTATTTACGACCCACGAAAGTGACCAATCTTTTCATTTGCATTCTATTTCACACGTTTAATCTCTTTAAATATCCTATCTTCTAAATAGCTTTATCCAATCAAGGCCTCCAAAGTTTGCATAATTAAACTGAAAGCCTACCAAAACGGGCCAAGTCCCTTTACACAGCTGAGCATTTAAGCTCTTTACTCACAAGGCCTGCAAAGTATGCACCTAAAATAGAAGCCTATCGGGCCTATCGCTAGAACCAACAATGGGTAGACCAACATAGCCCACACAATGTGAGCGATAACGTAGCCAAGGGTATTCTATTTTGTCTGGTGAAAATGTTGAATTAAATGTGTTAGCAAAATAAATTACGACGTAAATTGAAAAGAAAAAACCCTGGACACGAAAAGCTGATATTCAAAAATGGACCTCGTCATAAATATTGTTAAGATATTTAGTTTATGGCGTCAAAATTCACAAAGTAACTGATCAACAAACTAAAATGTGTGCTGATTAAAAGGTCAGAATTAGAATAACACTAAAATAATAATAATAATAATAGACCATTATTCAACATATTTGCATACACTATGACCGTTTAACAGAACAATTTAGATTAAACTTAAATAGTCAAACATACAAACAGTCAAAAAAGAAAGATGGCTCAAAAATAAGAACAAATTATACCTACCTGAGTAGAGGTATAATTGTCTATAATTATGTACTAACACACATAAAACGCTATAAAAATATACCTAATTAGCCGTCCCCAAGGAAAGGAATAATAGAAAGCGAAGAATGATGATATAAATATAATAACCATTATTTCCTTAAATAAACCACGTCCCTCGGTAATCGCTACCTAAAAATACGATGTTCTGTAAATGTGTGTCTGCACATCTAATTAAGTTTTAAAAAGCGAAGATAACCCGCTGAGCGCGGGTAAAAATGTTCTTATTAGGAGCATTTGGATCGGGTGAGGAGCATCAAACGGAGACCATAAATGTCTGCTTTGTTATACTTTGGCTCGTAGGGTTAGCAAGTGAAATATTTAATTTATAACCACCGACGCAAACAAGGAGTGTGTGAACTGAACGCTACATATATATCTTAAATTTGAGAAAAACTTGTATGTTTGTGCCACTGCCACAATCTGTATGGTCATAGTCATAGTCATAGTCATTTATTCATTGAACAATATACATTGTGTTTGAATTATTAGCGTAAGACACAGTTACAATTTATGATTCCATGCATACACCATATGATTATATTTAATAGTTGTCAAATTTAAACAATTAATACATGTTGCATATGATGGTCAAATAATAAGATGTAGGATAGTCTTTGTACTGTTTATTATATACAAATATACAGGAACAACACTAAAACAAAGGTAATGGCACGAAATATTCATAAGAAACTATTTACACATACTATAACAATCAGCCGAAAGACGTCCACTGCTGGACATAGGCGTCCCCCAAAGAGTGCCACAATGACCGGTCCTGCGCCACTCGCATCCAATAAGTGCTTAAATAATTTACAGAAAGCCATTGAGTTATATTACTAGAGCAGACATCACCTAGCATAAGTTTGCGCATGTCACCTACTCACATGAGAGTACCAAATTACTCAGACAAATAAAATTGCATGAACACAGTGCATCCTCGGAAACTATAAAAATATCCAGTATAAAAATGACAAATACCAACTGTTGGTGATAAAATCAATAAGTAGTTAATTTTTATTTTTGAGTATATCAAATAACAATATGGCTATAATCTGAATCCGAACTCAGAAAATTGTCGCATCTAAGTAGTGCAGGTTCATACTCTTTGATTTCTCCAAGATGGCGGCCTGATGGAAGACGTCAAGAAAAGTGTTCTAGGTTGCCAGTCTATACGTACCTAGTAATAGTAAGTCAACTCAGAAAGCGTATTGACCAACAAAATTTACAAGAAAGAAGAAAAATCCATATACTTAAATAACAAAAGATGCGCGCAGGCAGCGGTGGCCGCGCCAGCCAGCTCGCGTGCACCGCGGAGGTAGGTGAGCGCACCGTTTCCAGAGTGTTTATTTTATTTATTATTTATTTCTTCATTAATTATAGATATCACTTAATACATATACTACAAGCATATTATGCTTGGTAGCCCTCAACTTTGGCACCACAGGAAAAACGTGAACCTAAATCAGTAACTAAATAAGCGCTACGGAATTATATCTCTCTTGCTTTGACGGGGATCTTAATAATACTAATTATTATAGAAAATGTTTGCCAGCCCTGAACATGGTTTGCTCATTACTGACTAAGGGTAACAAGCCACAGTAACAAGCATCATAAACGGGTCGTAAAATATTCCACGTTCATTTGTTCTGTCTCACGAATGTGATCATTTAGCGACGTCGGTCGCTTTCTATACGAGAATGAGAGGAAATTGACCGTGTTTTCTTTTATCTGACAGTCAATATTTTTTTTATATATTTTTGCATCGTATTTTAATGTGTTACTTAAGTGTCAGTGTGACGCGACGCAACAAGCATGTGTTGACGACCCTTTTAGCTTTAGCCTAAAAAGTAGTGACCCTGCCTGCGAGCCTGAGTGAGACGGGTCTGGGTTCAAATCCCGGTAAGAACAAATATTTGTGTGATGAGCATGAATATATATAACTTATTATATATAATAGAGGTGTAAGAGGTCAAATATTGGAGCGATTAATTAATAATAATAAGTTATCAGGAGATTAATGACCAAGAAACGTATTTTTGTTTTTTTCTGACTTGGAGCGTAGAAGCCCTACGAGTGGAATGCTTCCTTTATTAAATTTTCCCTTGCAGTTCAATTTAAATGTGGTATTGTACAGTCGAGTTCTCCAATATCTATACAGACAACCTTTCACAAATATCTATACATGTGTCTTATGTCAGTAATAATAAAGCCTGTGTACAGATATTTTTGAAAGGTTGTCTGTATAGATATTGGAGAACTCGACTGTACATGCTCGTTAATGCAAGATTTTTTCTAACAACAATAAAAAAAAATTATTTAGGCAACAACTAATAAAATGGTTGTACTCTAAAAAATCAAATACCTACTCTAGCAGTGTACGAGTATTTTGTGTGTTTTTTACAAACCGAAATATAAATATGTATTTTCATATTAGAGTTTATGTCTATTTTCTATAATTAAAACTTAAAAAGAAACAATTGGATACAGACAGAATATTTATAAACTCTGACGTAGAACGTTACGTTACGTTGAACAAACATCTTTCATCATTATCTCAGTTTCGTTCAAAATGCATCTAATGAATCATTCTACATATAATCCACTATGAAGTGCTAATCAAATCATTATGTTAAGCCTGCCTATATCAATATTAACTAGCATAGTTAATGATATCAGCTTCGATATACTACATAATTATATTGGCTTCTTATCACTCCTAAGCACTCGCCATGAACACAACATATGTATACCCACCCTTTACATATATGTAGAGACGTATCCGAGACAGTTTGTGAACTAAACTTAGACATTTTGAGCTAAGTAGGTAGGAACTATGACGCACGAATATTATAGGACTAAATAAATATTGATGTTATTATTCATAAAAGGCGGTTAGGTACATTTTAGTGAAAATTGGAGTTTGAAATGATATTATAATTCGTGTGTCTTTATCTGTCAACTTGAAATTTCTGTTTGTAAGAAAGGGACAGAATATGTAAGTAAATAAAGGCTTCCAAAGTTTTACGAATGATGCTATTTAGGTACAGTTGATATTCCTAAAATATACCTACTTTTATCTTTAATTCACATAGTTCCAGAGAGGATATTTAGTTAGGTTATTAAATAAAGCTAAACTCTCAAGTGGCAGTTGTAAACTATTTAGGTAAGGTTTAGGTAGGTAGGTAGTTATAGGTAATTTCAAATAGGCACCTGCCTCAATGACAGGCAAGAAGACCAAAAATATGTATACGCGTATCATATGTAGTAAACTATGATTAAACTAAGTACTCTATTTCAATCGGTAAAGCAATATTTAGCAGTTGTTTAGTGGATCTCGTTTCCTTTTCCGATTATAATTTAGACAAATCTCCATATTTTTTGTAATTTCTACCGTAAATAGTAAAATCACACTCAACGGTTCTTATCGACAATTTTGCTCGAAGTAAAAAATAAGGAGCTTTACAACATTCATTTAAAAATCATGTTCTTTTAATTTCACGATAGTGGCAAAGAAGCTTCCATAGGCTGCGGCCTTAGCCTAAGGACACCTGCAACTCCAAGAACTCGTATGCGCGTTGCGACCCTTCAAAAACCTGTATACACTTCTTTCTTGAAGAATTCCACGCTAAAACTTGGTAAACCATGTCCACAGCCATTCGCGGAAGCATAATTGTAAAACCAAACTGAGTGCCGCCGGAATCAGTGTTAAACCAATGCCAACGTGCACGGGCTGATTTCCCACTCGTGTAGGGTGTGCAGTGCGGGCATGTTAACGTTAACGCATGCAAAACGCTTCCCGCGCCAGCGTACGCGCCGCTTGAAGCGGGCACTTCGGCCGTACACTTATACATTCTTCTTTTCTTTTACCGGTCTAGGTATGCTATGTATGTGTCGCAGTGGAATAGTATAATACGCCGTTTTACATAACGGCTAGCTGTTTTACAAGACAGCGCTGTAATGTAAAACAGCGGATTATACTATATGCCTGCGACATATGTATCAACCTGTCAATACATGTTATTAATCCGCCCATTTCTCATTAGAAACGATTTAAGCCTATTGATTGATGACGTCACACGCGTGACGCCATGTGTCACTGCTTATCAGACAGACGCAGACGGCTGTCGTTTAACACTGCAGGGTCTAATTCAAGACGTAATAACAACTCATGACATGGCCATGTGGATGATTTTTGTAAGATATTGTACCGTAAACTTTTGATGGTTTAGCCTAGTGGGTAGTGAACCTGCCTGCGAAGCTGGCCCCTGGGTTCGAATCCCAAAACAGTAACGAGTATGAATATTTTTGTTTCTGGGTCTTGTTTTGGTTCTTTTAGTAATTTAATATGATCTTTCTTCTAGAGGTTCTGTTATTTTTGACGTGATAACGTCTTATACATCGATGAACGCCGGCTGCACGCATGAAAAAGTGTGACTCATTGTCCCGGTCCGTTGACTGTCGTATCAATTCACAGCCCAAACCGGTGTTTCTAGAGATTCCAAATTTAGTACGTAGGTTCCTTATAAGATCTAGGGGTGCACTAAGAAAGGATTATTCGAAATTCATCCTCTAAGGGGTCCAAAGTTTGTACAGGGAAACAAGATTAGATCGACTATTTTATTCGAAACTTCATAGGAGTATTCCTATTTCCTAACGACAAATCAGTAAATAGGTACGTGTTATGCAATAGTTCATCAATGTTTTCTTCTGACGTTATGACTTATAATTATCGTCCGTAAAAAGACTTTACAGACAGACATTTTTTACTTTCCTTTCAAAAGAATCTCAAAATACCTATGGTATTAGATAATACAAAAAAATGGTAACAAAACAGGAACTTAAAAGAGCCTGTGCTTTAATTGACGTACATAGTTGGTATACCTACACAGTTTGAATAAATGTAGTACCTACTTACATTTTTAGATCGCAGATTTTGCAGACAGTGTTGTAAAATAAGGGGTCTATGTGAAAACACATTGAGCACACGCACTTGACGAAAAGTACTGGTTACCTTTAGTCGTTTGTTCTTAACGCCAACTTTTATATTCCTGGCGACGCGTGTTGCGATATCTACCTACATTGAAAGACTTTAATAACTGCATTGAGAATAACTGCCTGACTCCAAGGTATCCAGTTTCTCTATAGCGTGTCTGTTGGGAATCGTAATGGCTTCCTCAGCATAACCTTAATGACGGAACGTTGCGCGCGTTTAAGTACCTACGAGCAACATCATCTTATCAGCGCTGCCCCTGACGTGCCCTGACTCATACAAGATAATATTATCGGCCAGCACGCAATTATTCTAATAATATGTAGTTAAACTTTATTAAGTATTCGTTTCTATTCGAAAATCGTATCGATTTGAAATCGGAGTTGTATTTTCACGCGCATCAGTTACCGGATCGGTCACGACTTCGCACTGGCAGCAGTCAAGTGTGCCAATGTGCCATAGGTGAGAGCGAGAAATCGGAGCGCGGCCTCTTGCTCCCCCGTACGGCGCCACCGTTACCGCTGCCGCTGCCGCCACCGCTCAAAGTTGTGGCCGAGCGCTATGTCTCGAATATGTCACAAGTGCAGAGCTAGGCCACTACCGCATGTACAGGACGTCCCAAAAATTTGGCACACGGAGGGAAAGTACCTTATTAGATACCAAATATAGTAAATGTTACTGAAAGAAAACTGAATTTTGATTTAAAAAAAATTGGTACTACATTCAAAGATTTTGGAAAAGTCACCTGCCATAACCTGGAACCAAACCCACCAAATATCACAAGTACAGATCTAGGCCACTATTGCATATACACGGTGTCCCAAAACTTTGGCACACGGAGGGAAAGTACCTTATTAGATACCGAACATAGGAAATGTTACTGAAAGAAAACTTCGTTTTGATAAAAAATAAATTAAACCGCATTCAAATTTTTGTGAATAATGCCATAACCTGGAATTACCCACCAAATATGAAAAAAAAACATATTTTTATTTTTACGATACGGATCGAAATTATTTTTTTTGAATAACACGCAGCAACAAAATAACACCATGATATTTTAATTTAAATTTAAATTCAAATTTATTAAAAGTGAATACAAGATTATAATTAACATTAACTAAGATAAATTAAAACTAAGTTAAATCTAAAAAAGGCCCTCGAGGCATTGTACCGAGGATGCTGGCGGCATTTCCTCGCTGAATTGCAATGCTGATGCGTTGCGCGAGAAAGCCGCCAGCTCTTCGGTCACCATTTTAATTAATACGTATTGTATGGTATCGTATGCGATTTTTTCAAAAATGGTTGAATGCAGTTCTAAATTTTTTTTTATAAAATGAAGTCTTCTTTTAGAAAAATTTCCTAACTTCTTTTCAAAGTTTTGGGACACCTTGTATATAATAACGGGGCAGACTCGATATTGTGGTATTTTGTACTTTACCTAGAGCTTACTGATCTGATGTCACCCAGATTTCCTTACTTGTCGGTATACTTACAGGATTAGATTTGCGCGGACGCATGTAGAACAATATTCGCACCGTCCCGCTTCTGCGTACTCGTGTCAATCAGGGAGAACTCATTTAAATTTAGACGAGTAAAGAATCTGTACAGATTTGACTGAAAGTTGGCACTGACAAATACAGAAGTGGCCTTAGTGACAAAAGTGTTTCCCTGTTAAAATATTAACCCAGGTTAAAAACTATCCTATATTTTAATCCAGGCTATAAACTATTTTCGTGAAAAATTTCATCCAAATCGGTAGACCCGTTTAAGCGTGATTGAGCAACAAACATCTAAGCATCTAATATCTAAACATCCAAACATCCACACTTTCGCATTTATAATATTAGTAGGATTGGGAGGATGAGATAAGACTAGTTTTCACGTGACCTGTGGATTAGTAGATTGTGTCTCGAGGAAGCAAAATGAAATGTTTACGGCGAGGGCGGTACATTCAATACTAATTGAAAAGAAACATTCTACAATAGAATCCCGAGCATAGCGAGGTATTCTAAAGTAGAATCTTGAGTTTATAGATAGATACATCGTTTATTTGCTCGAATCATGGTCATTACAGGTGTTACATTTGAATTTTTATAGTCCAGCACAATTCTTCCGGATGATGGCGTCCAAATGATACAAAAATACATCAGATACACTTCAATAATTAGATACATTTACAATAATTCGTCAATAATCAGATACATAGTATAATAATAAAAATCCAGTATAATAAATAATAACCAAAAATAATTCCATTGCCATTGTTTCATTACAACAGGTCTACATTATCGTAAAATCCACATTATTATTATGACATAACAATTATTTATAGCGTACAACAATTGTTTGATGGGTTTTACTAATTGTACTGTGCGTACTTAGTATACCTACAATTTGTTTTTTTAAGGAAATCTTGGACCGAATAATAGCAATTTTCGGTCAACCAGGCGCTCAATTTCCTACAAAATCTAATGTAATCCGTGTCCGTAATTTCCTTCGGTATGGAGTTATAAATTAAGCAAGCCATGTAGTATTTAGCAGTTTTTGCGGTACGGTTTAACGAGGGATTCAAGTGTTTACGCCCGAAAATAATTTTGCTACCTAGTGGCACGTAGGTGAAGGATTATCCCTGGTGGTGGGTGGATTGAAATCCCTCATTTGAGGGCAAAAAGAATCCTTTTCTGAATAGCAGGATCAGGGAAAAAAGTATAACTTTGATTCCTCATTTGAGATTAACAATGACTCTTTTCTGAATAGCAGGTGTGAAAAAGATTTTTCACCGTACTAGTGGACCGAAACAATGGGTGATAGAGAGGTACCTATGAAAGGAAAAGACATGATACATCGATCCCAAGTAAATGGTATATCGGTAACCGAATTGTGATAATGAGGCCCCCGAAAACGCGTAAGGACTAATCAAATGTAGGTCTGTGTCAACCCTAGCGAAGGCTATTTAACAGCTATAATAATGCTAACTTGTATCTAAGTTAAGCCCTCAGAGTAGTCTCAGGTGGCCAGCCAACGGAGGCATTGTTTTATACGTAAGTTAGTGTAGATCGCTAGCCAGGCTTAATTACAACAGTTTGGTTTAATCATTGCACGTTTAGTATAATACATTATTATAAACATTTGCCTCTTAAAATTGTGAAGGCTACAAATCCTCAAAAAATATATATACAGGGTGAAATAGGGGTCGTGGAGCAAGAAGTCCAAAAGCGAATAAGATGGTCATTGGTCATACTGAACAACTTTTCCAATGGGACCAATCACGAAGTCGTAAAAAAATAAGAGCCAATTAAGAGTTAACTGTGACTAACTGTGAATTTGGCGACCGAATAGCCTAGTGGTTAGAGAACCTGAATATGAAGCTTGAGGTCCTGGGTTCGATCCCCGGTCGGGGCAGATATTTGTATGATGAATACGAATGTTTGTTCTCGAGTCTTGGATGTTTAATATCTATTTAAGTATATATTTATCTATATAAGTATGTTTATCCGTTGTCTAGTACCCATAGTACAGGCTTTGCCTAGTTTGGGACTAGATCAATTGGTGTGAATTGTCCCACGATATTTATTTATTTATTTACTTAATTGAGAGTTAATCTATGAAACAGCTGATTTTTTTTTTGCGATTTCTTGGTCGGTAATGGGAAAAGTTGTTCAGTATGACCATCTTATTCGCTTTTGGGCTTCTTGCTCCACGACCCCTATTTCACCCTGTATACTATAGAAGTATATTCGACAAAAATAGGTAATGGAGGGAACTCGCTATTGAGAGAAAACCATGTGACGTTGAGGCTGTTCTTAATAACCAACCGGTGGAAGCATATGACGTGAGCTGGTTAGTTTATTAATATTGTATGATTACATGGTTTTGTAGATTCTATTAAAACTTATTGTATAACTTCGAAATACAACCTCTATTTGGATTACTTGAGTAATTAAATTTCATAATAGTGATGTAATTAATAACAACAAGACAGTGTTCCCTTCCCAACCTTCACTTTCCATATTTTACTTTTTTAACGCTTTGTTTCTATACAGCCTGTATGTTTAATATTACCTCAAATTGTAACCAGAGGTAGGTATTAGAGCTATGAACCGATATTGCAAGAAATTTCTCTTAACTACCAACTTTTTCCATATAAAATAATTCAGCACGCAATGGATCACTACTTTGTCTTATTGACGCAACGTCACAACTGTCACAAGTGACCCGCTTCTTCCATGAGTCAAATGTGTGTACGCAATACATTGCTGCTCGATAATTTTTCAAAAATTAATGACGCTTCGTTAGTTCAGATTAAATTAAAATGTTCTTGCAATATCGGTTCACAGCCCTAACACCTACCTCTGGTTACAATTTGAGGTAATATTAAAAATACACGCTGTATATCTGAAACGAGCTGGCGCGTCAATCCTCTGTAACTGTAAAACTTCGTTGTAAGCTAGAGCGTGCAACTGCCAATCAGCCTGCCTTCCTAACTTTTACTTCCCTAAACCGTTAAGAACATAAATCTTTTTCCTCCAAACATTTTTTTTCACTTGTCGAGCCCCTGGCTACTACTTTACTCCGAAACAAAACTAACAACTTTTTTTCACCACGCTATCCTTCACTAAAGTTTGAAGGAAAGTGAGATGGTTGTATTGGAACACGACGAGGGAATATCGATAAACCGAAAATAGGGTTCTCCCAAAAGGACGTGGCCATCATACTAAAGTTATCCGGTCATTAAAATCAACTTTGCTGATGTAGTTCAAATCCCTTTGGATTTACTTGGAGGGGGCTTTGTTTATTATATCAAACGTTGCTTTTAGTTTTTAGGTTGGTGATGATTCTCGGCTCGGTAAACATTAAATGTCTCGGTAATAACTCTTACAAAAATATTCATACGCCGGATATACAGACGAAGTCAACCTTAACAGGTATTAACAATACCAAGGTAATGATAAAAAACAAACTTTATGTTTAGGTTCACAGGTTATGATTTCCTCATTTTGTTCAAATGTGTTGCAAAACCCAAAGACTTCTCTCGAAGAGTTCGAAACATGTCGTCCGTTGTGACATTTAATACCTACATGAGATTAACCGTGTAATTATTAGTATTATTTTCTTGTTCTGATCTAAAATTGCTAGACTAATGTCAATGCAATCGAAAGACCCGTGAATTCGTTCGTCTATTTACCGTAAAACAATTCACTAAACAGAGCAAAAGGTCCTCTAGCGCACGAGCAATTCTAATGAAGTTAAAAAACAATATTAAACAGGCAAAGCCAAATCTAATATGGAACGTCTTCAAGTAGAAACTTGTTAAAGCAATAATCCATACTTCTGAAGAAATAATCATATTCCTGTGCTTGTTTAAATTCCCATCTTTATCTCTGAGTGGACCTCGGGCCTCGCGAATTTTGATTAGGCCTTCAAAGGTTTCTGCTACATTTATTCGGGAAGTTAGTTCTGAATCGAGTTTAGAAGTTTTGTTATACCCCTACTTATGATTCCGTTCGATTTGTGTCTGTGAGTTTATTTCACAAAATAGCACACGACCAAAACTTGAACGGAAATTATGGTCGGTACACCGGGACTTGAACTTTTCAGTCAGGATCGATTGTTGTATTCATCAAAGTAACAAAACTCGCAATGTATGTCACTCACGCCAAGTAGGAATGGACTGTCCACTCATAGTTGGCGTAAGTGACATACATTAACAGTTTTATTTCTTTGATAATTTTCACACGTTTTGACATTGAATCGATTGACGCTCACTCAATTGTCTAATGCCAAAGTTTTAAACAAACAAATAACGTTTGGTTAATAAAACCCCAGTCTCAAAAAAACGTATCATAAATACGAGTACCACAGCGTTTATTGGCGCTCTTCAATGCCTTAAAGCTCTCTCGACCAGAATGTTTTCGAAGTAGGGTTGTATTGTTGCGGTGATTGAGGGTTGTGAGGCGATAAATGAACGTCAATCTTCTGTTGTATTACTGGTAGTTCTGTGGTGCTGCCTGTTTTTATCAAGCCATGTTTACGAGGCTGATCATAAATTCGATACTTGATGATCTCAAGAATGCGGATGTTTACATCGTTACTGATGATAGTGATGATCACTCATGAGTTAGAGAACAATTTATGCGTTTTTTACTTTAATGGTATTAAGTTTGGTCCTTTGGAGCCAGACACTTTTACTGGTGGAACACGCTCTCGGAACGTCCTTACGAGCCGAGCCGAGGCCTAGAAGAAAATAAGAAAGAGAACTGTACCTATTAATAATTACATTACTGAACTATATAGGCAATTAACCATGTAACGCCTATAAGATCCGGCGATGAAGGAGTTATTATTTTTTAAGATTAAAATGATTAAGAGTAAAAAGAAAAGTGAAGAAAAGCAGAATCATTATTCTTCTTCTTTAAGAAGAATAAATTAATAAAAATTAACAATACAAGTAAAATAAAATAAATCGAACATCCGTTATCTAATTTACACAAGTGACACCGCCATCTAGTAGTCATCGAAAACGTCTTAAACAGCGGATTAAAACACAGGTATGGGGGTACTCGTATGCATTTTATTTGTGTGTAAGCTCAGTTGAGTTTATTTCCTTCATGTTTAAAGATCGTGGTCATGGTGGGATACAAGTCTGGATTAAAAATTTTGTGTCTGGATTCTTTAGGTGGTCCTACCATCTAGTTTGAACGGCCTCTGATTCTATTCCCCTCTGTGTTCTCAACGATGACTAGCTTTTCGAGGCTGTCGTCAACGCGACGAAAAACGCTCTTTTATTTTCAGCTGGTGTCATTTATGGTCACATAAATACCTACAGTGCATATTCCCAAACAAAGTACGATAGTAAAACGATAAAACGTAATATATTAATGATGAAATCTATTGATTTAAGGCTCTACATATTGCTGTACCTAATTTTAATCAATAAGTAAAATATGATGATAGTGAAAAAATCTATTGTGAAATTTACAAATCCTGCATCAGCTTTACTTTTCCAACAAAACCGTAAATGGAGAATAGCGAGCTTGGTTACTATTCTTTAGAAAGGCGACCCTGGCAATTGGTAGGGGCCAGTTAGGAAGTTCACAACGGAGCCCGGAGACAAATCGCGATCCTCCCAAGAGAGATACGTGACGCATTTAAATCTTTTGGGTATCGACAGACTCGGTAACACTGCAGAAAGCATTATTATTGTATTTAACTACTGACAAAGATAAAATAAAACACTTATTTTTATGCTAGATTCAGGAAAAAAATATTATGTAAATATTTTCCTCATAACCGGAATAAAAGCGGGTCACTCAATAAAACTCCCGAGGTTCAGGTTGAATACTGTGTATATGTATCTATACTTATGTTTTATGAGCACGAATCCTGTAGTCATTTATGTTAATAAAATGAACGGTAAGTCGTTACTGAAATGCAATAGTCACAAATGTATTTAAATTTTTATCTGGCCACAAACGATACATAAGTTTTTTAATTACAATCAGTTTACTAATTAAATCAGAAACCAACAAAGTTGCCAGTACTTCATACTTCATAGTAGGTGAGGTACAGTCAGGGTTATTAATATACGTACATAAATAATAAATATCTGTACACGCCTTTATATGACATTGACAATAATACCTGTACAGATATTTATGTCCTTAGGTATTTATGTACGTATAATTAATACCCCTTACTGTTCCTAGAGATATGTGAAGAGAAAGCGGAATAACAATCTAGAAAATTCATTTGTCGGCATATAAAAAAATAGTATTGCTTTAAAGTAACTAATAATAAATACAGTTTGTCATCGATTAAAGGCGGTAAGAACATTTAATTGAAGAATTACTTGATGTAAGTTTGTAATTGATATGTAGAATAAACCTCACCAATCTCAAATTCGCAGCTCAGCATTCAAAATACAACTCGAACTGCTAACGTTGCCTGAAAACGCACGAGATCCGGTTTCAACCGGTTTTTAAGAGGATCCAAATCGGAAAATTCCCGCAACTCGAGCGTTTGACTAACGAACCTCTTTGTTTCACCTGCGTTAAACTGGACGAACATTATTTTAGGCTTTGCTGGCCATTGCCTCGTTATCACTTATTGGTGACTTCGTAAAAAAGCAGGAATTTTAGGGATTTTTTTTATCTGAGACGCTGCCTGCCACGGGACAGTGTCGCGAGGCGAAAAGACAAATGGTAGGTATAGCAATGTGCGCTGTAAGGGTACTATACCGTTTCGTCTCAGTTAAGTCCACCAATTAGGTCCAGCATAGTAGCGGGCATATACCTAGTAGTCGATGATATGTCCCCCTTATTTGCCGATGACATCGATATGGCTACTTTGTCCTTACGGTCACCAATTCTATTGCCATAAGACATAACTCGAATACAAGGTATAGTGAAAAAACCTATTCAATCTTATGTCAATGTCATAAAGACTCATTTTAACTTAATCGCTCCTACATATAGCCAGTAGTTGGAAAAGCTGTTCTAATTCGTATATTAATTCCCAGAATTCAATATAACCGGAACACCACGCAAAAGCAAACTTGCAAGCTTAACCCCCTTTTTACGTCAGTTGAGACGATTAAAGGGTCAACGCGACACGAAAATTTAAGGGTTGACCCATTCGCTCCGTGATTTAGTAGTACGAAGTTGAAAATGTATAAAGGTGGAAAGTTGGCGCGAGTTAACAAGTAGTGTGGGATCCGGAGGTAAACCACCACGGTACCCTTATAATTCCTGTGACCTTCCGTTAGTTGGGAATTAACTGGCGTCTCGATTCAAGTAAAGTTTGCGTCTTCGTGTGGGTTTGAAATTGATGGTGGGACCATGTTAAAAATTACTTATTTCGGTGAGAGGCATTTTGTGGATTCAAGTTTATTGGGATATAGTTACGATTTTAGAACGAACGAGCGAATCGAACGAAGTTTTCCGTTTCAGCTTGGGCCAAAATTCATTCGTATGTCCGGATGTCCGGATGACTAGATTAGACTATTTATTTCATGATAAAAATATACATTACAAAGCATACATGTAAAAAAATAAGAACTTTAGCGGTGTAGACTGAAGTAAAGGTTTTGTATATTTAAGTAAGCGAATGGTTATTTAAAGTAAAAAATATTACAGAGACCTTATAAGGATTTTAAAATATGAATTGACATACATATAGGTCGTCGGCTTATTTTTTTTTTGGCGTCGAATGGCTGCCATTTTGAATTTTGATTACTGTCTTGTCTTCAGTGACACCCGTAAGATTAAAACAAATCGATTGACGTATGATTCATTGAAATCGACCCATGCGTTTGATCTCTAGAGTGCCACAAAGGAACAAACGTAACATACATAGACTGGTAAGCACACTACCCTCCTTGCATCGCGCAGTTGGGTAAAAAGAGACATGTTTGCGAGTTCTACGCTCACAGAGCCTTTAGTTGGGTTAGGCTCGTAAAACACACTTTCCCGAAATGTGCACTTTCTGTAAAAGTGCATTTTTTTAGAATGATCATTTTTCCGTAAAGTACACTGTCTCTAAAAGTGCACTTCCCGATATGTACACTTTGTCAATAGATGCACTTTCCCAGAATGTGCACTTTCGCAGAAGGTATATTTTCCCGGAAAGTACACTTTAAGGGTAGGGATGTTAACACCTAGCATATGTGTGAGTGCCTCGCCTAGGTCACACTCACACACGCATACGACAAATCTGCAGCGCCGAAGATCCCGCTTTACCGACTAAATGTGTATCTTTAAATAATAAATGTGTATCTTTTGAGAAAGTGCCCTAAATGGAAAAGTGTACATTTTGGGAAAGCGTGTGTTTTGGAAAAGTGCACTGTTTGAAAAAATGCATATTTCGAGAAAGTTTCCAAATTGGGAAAGTGTATATTTTGGGAGTGTACGTTTTGCGGAAAGTGCACCTTTGCAGAAAGTGCACATTTCGGGAAAGTGTGTTTTACGAGCCTAACCCCTTTAGTTTAAGTACTCGTATGTGCAGATATTAAACCCATTTGGAGAGATAGCCGTGTCAGGACCTCGGAAGCCATGGCATTAGCGATCACGATGGCGATTTTCATTCCGACGTCGTCGCGATTCATTAACGATAGATCTCCTTCTAGAGAGGGATAGAACTACGGTGTCGTAATTCATTAACTAATGATTTACACTTATACAAGATTTGGGTAATCAACTTTGATATTGGGATAAAAGTCGCTTTATGTAGTGGTGGCTATTACCATGACCATCGAGATAAGGCAAAAATCTAGTAACTCTCGGTAACAGAAGAGCTATTTTTGTTTTCGTGACAATTATGACGAAAACAACACAGTTTAATGGACCCAAAAGAATGATAATGAATAAATATTAGGGACCTATCTTACACAAAGCCAACTAACCCCATAGCAAGCACAAATAAGGCTTGTGTTTTGGGTGCTTGACGACGATACATTACCTCAATGTAATTAGGGTTCCGGACCAAAAAGGTAAAAACGGAACCCTTATGGCGCGACTCCGTCCGTCTGTCTGTCTGTCACAAAGTCAAATATCTCAGGAACTGCTAATGCTATAAATTTGAAATTTGGAATATTTGTAAACGAAGCTAATCCACGTGTATGGAAAATGAAAAATTTAAATATATATTTTTAATTTCTATAAAAAAGGACGGATAAGAGGGGACGCAATTTTTTTAAGTCTAGTTAGTAGGCTAAGTGGGGTATCATATGAAAGGGCTTGAATTGCTCATTCTAAGACACTTTTTTTTTTCTACAGTGGTAGAATTTTGATTTATAAAGAAAAATGTTGAAAAAAATACCATTCCAGCCCCTTATCTCCGAAGTTAACCAAGCGAAAAATTTGAAAATAATAACATATATCATTAATATTAATATTATTATTGTTATTGTATTGTTTCTCTCTGTAACTGCTTTGTTTGTGTGAGGTGTGGCAATAAAGAGTATTTGTATTGTATTGTATTGTATTGTATTACCTAATTTAAATATTACCGCAAAAGTGTAACGAACCAACCTAACGTTCTTTTTTTTTATTCTTCAAAACTCATTTGTTGATTTTGTTTGTAATTTAATACTTCTGTGTTCAATTTTTTCCTTCAAATTCGTATGAAAGTATTCCGAAAGTACCCTCTAGCAAATAAAAAAAGAATGATCGAAATTATTTGACTTGATAAAAAAATATCGCTGAAAAACCAACATACGAGTTCCTTGGTCGCGCAAGTTAGTAATAAAATGCACCGGTAAATGGCGCTGTAGGTACTCATGACTTAACTATACTATGCGTTGTTAAGATTTTTCCTAAATTAATGGGCGGGGCAAGACGGGTATGTTGTATGAAATTTTGTACGGAACCCTCGGTGCGCGAGTCAGACTCGCACTTGACCGGTTTTTATTTTTGTAATGTGTTTTCGTCCTCAATAAACTTTTCGATTTCAATTAGATATAAATACTGAAATACTATGAGAATATCCATGACTCGGAAACTAAATTCATGCTCATCTCGCCAATATTTGTCCTTACAAAATTTCGAACCCAGAAACGTCAACTTCATAGGCAGGGTCACTACCCACTAGGCTAAACCGGTAAATAGTCATGATTTAAACACATGATACATAAAATGTGTACCCATCATCCAATTGAACAATTAGCTGACTCGTATGATGTGGCCAGGACTTGCCCACTTATTCCTTTATTTGTGAATTGACTACTAGGCCTGTGTCGGTGGTGAACTACCTACTTAGGAACTATTAGGAATGAATTCCCATCGCAGAACAAAACGAACGAAAAGAGAGAAAGAAAAAAAGAAAGATACATTTATTCACAAACACACAGAACCTATGTTCAGCAGTGGACGTCTTTCGGCTGATATAATAATGACGTTAACAGGACACACATATTAATCAATAAAATAAAAGATAAAAACAAATAAAACACGAAACAAGTGTGTCTCTGCGGCAGTGAACCGGACACTAACTAGTAACATGTTCTAAATCGGTCTTCCGTCATTGGTGTCGCGAAGCCACTTCTGATCACTCTCGTGGCCGCGAATGAGTACCTATAGCACTCTAGCTTAGGTGAATGTATTAGCACATATGCATCTATAAACATACTCTAACAACTTGCGGAATCCTTTATATATCTGACATATGGGCTGCCGCCTCGTGCGTACCAGCTCCATATGAGGTGTGGGGACCTTTGTCCCCGAGAATGTCCTCCAACCTCCCCTTATAGACATCCCTAACCACACAACTGATACTGTTCCAATCCACACGCTACTGATCCAGTTATAATCACCCGGGTGCACCCCCGATTGATACTGATATGGACTGAGGCTGAGACTACCGAACCTGAGACGCTGTTGTTACACTTGTTACTAATCCTCTAACACTAAAGAACTCCACACTAAGAACCGTGTTATCGCATGTCCGTGATCTGTAGGAAAACCTTATTCATATACATGATAAACCGTCACGCCTCTCAAAGAGAATAAGACATGTAGCCGCACATAAATACATCACATCATAAACAGTCATCGTCCGACCTGTGTAAATGATACCAAATCGTAACAATATCATAGGATGCATCGAAAGTGATTATGGAAAGAGCTCACCCAGGTTTTCCTCCAAATTTAACACTACAAATCTGCACGTAACTGTTCGTTCACAATCTAGCTGTCAGGAACTCAAACTCCTCGCCTACCCGTCCATTATAAACATGATTTCTTGTAGGTGTTGCTACATGAAATAAATCGGCTGTTTGAGACATCATTATTAACATCGTCATAAATGTAAGTATACTATCGTGAATCATGACTATTCACGACACTCCCGGCCCCCGGAAAACTGGCGATCGTATCTCCAGTAGAGTAATATAATAATATTTCACAGCTGTATTTAACTCTGCCTCAGATCTTTGATATGACCGTTCTTTTCCCATTGCGCACTTTCCTAAATCCGTTCCAAACGTTTCGTGAGACCTAAGGTATACTAGCTAACTGCTAGGTCCTTTATTCTTGAGACTTTGACCAACGAACTTCATGTCGTAATAAGTTATCAGTCATATCCTATATATACCGTAAAAACATATGTTGGATTTGCTAGTGTTATGATGTTAACGTGATTTGTTTTATGGCAAAAACGTCCCGAAAATTTATGACGTCTGCAAAATATATCTTACACTATACCTATAATCTATATCATGATATGTAGCAGTGTAGAACAGTCCAATTGGACCACGTCTGGTAGGTGGTTAGTAGAATGGTGGCCAAACTGTTTGTTATCCCTACGACACTGGTATTATAAAAAACTATTTGCATACTGAATATCAGCATCAGCGTCTTTCACTCCCACGACACTGAGAGTTACGGAACGACAAAGAACTGAAAAAATACTTCTGTACATTGTGCATTGCTGGTTCATGTACATACTTTAGGCTGCCGCGAGTTAATACCTTGCTAGATTGAAACAAATGTCTTGCCAGATTTTATTATCATCTTTATATTTGTTTGCTTTTTCCATGGAATGGAATCCTCCCCCGCGGGCAAATTCCTTACTTATTATTAAAAGGTCGTCCATTACCACGACTAATCTCAATTTAGCTGCGTATTAATTTTATCAATGTCCTGATTTCTCCTCGAATTAATGTAAAAACTTTAAAATTATCTGCGCATTTTTTTAAAGCTTTTTCTTACACTTCATTGTACACCTCAAAAAATAACATAAGATAGAACATGAATCTTTAGTTGGGCATCGGGCTGTCTTATCTTCTTCTTTTGTGTTTTGTCTTTTCTTAAGATCTTGCTATCATTATTTATTTTAAAATACCAAGAGTAAAATTAATTAATTACAATACGTACTACCACAAACTAAGTTTGACCGTGGAGTGAGCTCTCAGTCTCAATATATGAAATGAGCAATGTTTCATACTTTATGTAAAACCTCTTTATATACTTAGGCTATTTTTAACTTAGTTTTAATTTAATTTGAAATCTAGTTTTACTTATATATACAATGTATTTTGTATATTTTTATGTGTTTTACCATTAAATTAAATAATTTGTATTCCTAACATACAGTAAAACGTGCTTTAGTGGGACCTGAATAAGTGACAAACCTCCATAGCTGGTACTCCTGCTGAGGTCCCAACAGTTTAGTACTGAATTACCTCTGTTAGTGGCATAAAAAACAAACCTGTATATCTGTGATTAATGACTTCGATTTTATCGTCATAATTACCTCTATATTTGAGACAGCGAGTATATTTTACCTCATTTGTTGAGACTATATTTTTAAGAATACTTTTGCTAAATTGTTTTCTTTTATTTCATAAGTATACCTCTATAACTGAGATAACGTCAATTTTCACTCAGATCTCTAATCTCTAACTCAGACTTTATTGCTGCTATATTTTTGTCTTGTTTACTAATTCTTTGTCTTCTCGCAAATTCCGCACTTGACTATTCGTGCCTAAATGACCTCAAGTTACTTCCAAAAATCAAACGAAAATTACACTTTTTTTTTATTATTATTTATTCTGTATACATCTTTGTACTGTTAATAAAAACGTTCTTGGTATTATGTGTTTATAAACCTTTTTGTTATATCTTTAAAAATCGCACCTCTTTTACGAAAATAATCTATTATCTCACTTCTATCAACGGAACCGTCTGTAAATGAGACAGATATTAATTACACTTGAATATCTGAGGCACTAGTAAAATGGAATACCTCTTTAAGTGAGACACATTTGCCGGTCCCTTGAAGTTCCAGTTATTTCAAGGTTTCAAAAACAAAGACAAAATATTTATTTATAAACATAGGTTCATAGGTCTTACAATCATTTATATTAGTGTATCTCTATGTTTTGCCATCAGGTATACACATATTTTAAGTCAAGATGGAGCATGCGTAAACAGTTATTGTAGTATTATTCAAATTAAACAACTTGTTGAAGTCTTCAGGGTATTTATTTTAGCTCTTCTCTTAATCTTCATATAATATTCAGAACACAGTAATGATAGCAATCTTCATCGTAGATAATGACAAGTGGAAGAGACAGGGCAGTGTTGCCCACAGAGTACATACACAATTTCAGATGATGCGTATACACTGATTAGTTAAGGTGCGCTTACTCTATTACATCATCCCCTTTTTATAATAAAATTTATTACATAACAAACTAATTGCACCAATATAAATTACACCTAAAGTTTACTTGTTTAACAATGCTTGCAACAATATAAATTACACCTAAAGTTTACTTGTTTAACAATGCTTGCAACAATATAAATTACACCTAAAGTTTACTTGTTTAACAATGCTTACATTTTTATTCCTTTTCCCTCCCCCTACTACGTCACAGTTAGCCGCGGGAGTGGAGCACTGAGCCTGCAGTAGACTCTGGTAGAACACATTGCCCTACGCCGGTCGAATGTGGAAAGAGGTTCGAGTATACTGAACATTATCCTTATCAACTAAATTGTATGATCTAAACCCATTATTATTAACAATTTTGGCTTCTCGCCAAACATTTTTGTTTGGTTCTTTCCTAAACCACACTTGTTGTCCATTATGAAATGCGTTTTTATGCCTAGCTGTACTATTGTAATATAAAACATTTCTCTGTGTGGTCCTATTAAATTGCTGTTCCACATTAAAATTGAGCTTAGGTTTTAAATATTCATCTGTAACAATAGCTTTTGTTTTTAAATTTCTGTTCATGATTAATTGACTTGGCGATAACTCTGTACCGGACACCGGTGATGCCCTGTACTGTAAGAGTGCCATTCTTACATCGGTATTATCTTCATTACATTTAATTAAAATTTTCTTTGCTATCTGTACCCCTCTTTCGGCCATTCCGTTAGACTGTGGGTACCTGGGGCTTGTATAGTTAAAAACAAATCCACTTTCACGAGCGAAATCACGGCACTCTTTGGAATCAAATGGTACATGATCAGAAACCACTTCTTTTGGAAAACCAAAAATGGAAAAAATATCTTTCAACACCTCGATTATAGACTTTGCACTTTTGTTACGTAAATATTTAATTTCTAACCACTTTGAAAAATAATCATATACTATGAGATAGCTTTTTCCTTTAAATTCCATAATATCAGTTGCTAATTTGTGAAATGGCAATTTAGGAACTTCGTGAGGCAACAAAGGTTCTTTAATATTATTATTCTGAAAAGTTTGACAGACATAGCATCGTCTTACATGTGTATCGAGGTGCTCATCAATTTTTGGCCAATAGTACATTTTTCTGGCTGTTTGTTTCATTTTTGTTGTGCCAAGATGCCCTTCATGTAACATTTTCATAAATTTCAACCGCAATGACGTCGGAATTATTAATCTGTGATTTAAAAACACAAGGCCTTCATCAGTATGAATTTCACTTCTTAATTGAAAATAATATTGTACACTGTCAAGCACAAATTTTTTTGCTGGCCACCCGTTTTTTGTATATTCTGTTAATTTAGATAATTCCACGTCACTACATGTTGCATTAATTAATTCCTGTTTCTGTTCCTGAGTGCATTGTAAATGACTCGCTATTCCTACGCAATGGATCATTTCGTTAATGTATGGTTCATCCATGCTATTGCAGTTAATGTAAGCACGTGAAAGTAAGTCCGCTATGTACATGTATTTGCCTTTCAAGTACTTATAGTCAATGTCATATCTCAATAGTCTTAATTTCATTCTTTGTAGCCTGGGAGACGGAACTTCATGAATATGTTTTTTAAGCAAGGACTCTAATGGTTTATGGTCATTTAATACGGTGCATTGTTGACCATAAATGTAATAATGAAATTTGTTTGTAGCATAACAAACACTGAGTAATTCTTTTTCAATTTGTGAGAAGTTTTGTTCCGCTGATGTTAAACTTCGTGATGCATAACTTATAGGCTTTCCATTTTGTAACAAGCAACATCCTAGACCATCTTTTGAAGCATCGCACTGAATTACCACTGGCAATTTCGGATTAAAATTTTGTAAAGTTGGAGCTTCCGTTATTTTTTTCTTAATATTATTGTATACATTTTCATGAATGTCCGTCCATAACCAGGTCACATCTTTTTTTAACAACAATTGAAGCGGTGATGCAATATCAGACATGTTAGGAATAAACTTCCTTAAATAATTAACCATTCCCAGGAATGTTTGCAAATCTTTTTTGTTTTTGGGGCTTTTCATATTAATTATGGCATTTATCCTGTCCGGGTCAATTTGCATGCCATCTTTTGAAAAAATATGCCCAAAATATTTTACTTCTTTTAATTTGTACTGAAACTTATTTTTATTAAACCGCACATTATGTTCTTTAGCACGTTCAAGAACTTTTTTTAATATTGCATCATGCTCCTCTTTAGTATCACCACATATTAATAAATCATCACAGTACACAATAACGCCTGGGATGTCACCAAAGGCAGTTTCACTGTACCTTTGAAAGACCTCCGGGGCCACAGAGATTCCAAAATGAGCAATGTGCCTTGGTGGTATTAATCTTCTTGAATCTTGCTTACCGGTTCTTCTCCGACTGCGCCATGTAGTATTATTCAAATTAAACAACTTGTTGAAGTCTTCAGGGTATTTATTTTAGCTCTTCTCTTAATCTTCATATAATATTCAGAACACAGTAATGATAGCAATCTTCATCGTAGATAATGACAAGTGGAAGAGACAGGGCAGTGTTGCCCACAGAGTACATACACAATTTCAGATGATGCGTATACACTGATTAGTTAAGGTGCGCTTACTCTATTACAGTTATAATTCTTCATCTGTCATGGATTCCCTTAGTGAATACCAGGCTTTTTTTTTTTTTAAACTAGGAATTCGAACAAGCTTTTTTGTTTTTGTTTTGAACTCTACCAATCCTTCTAACTGTCGGTTGTATATTTTAGGTGTTATCCCGAAAATACTTTTAGCAAGAAAAGCTGTATTTACCGATTTCACATACATTTTGTTACAGCGGCGACTACTACTGTTTTAACAACAGAAAATTGGCCCATATTGGCTTTGACGTATACTGCTGTTTCATAAATATATAGGCATGGTAATGTCAGTATGTTGTGCCTAACAAAATGTGTTTTACACGATTCTGTGCTTGGTAACCTGCATACTGATCAAAAACATTTTTTTTTTGTGCCTTGAAGGCGATCTCTCGGTCTGTGGAATTGCCCCAGAATATGACGCCGTATCTCAGAGTTGAGGTAACATACCCGTGGTAGGCGGTTAATACAGTTGGCCAGCTTACTATTTTACTAAGGTTATATAAAGCATACGAACATTTATTAAGCTTCTTACATACAATGTCAATCTGATCCTTCCAACTCAACCTATTGTCTAAACTTAATCCTAAAAATTTGTACTGTCCGTTTCATCAATTTGGTGTTCTTTGTATGTCACAGTAAGATTAGGTAATCTTTCAACTCTTCGCTTGAAACTCATAATTTTTGTTTTATTCAAGTTGATACCTAAATTATAATTTTTCAGCCATTCTATTACTGTCTCTAATGCGTTATTTATTTTGATCTGCAATGTGTGCGGGTCGTTTCCAGTAAATACAATCGTACTATCATCGGCGAAAAGAATCATGGGATGATCTATAGCTAGTGAAAAATAACGGGCCCAAGACACTGCCTTGAGGTACCCCGTATTTTATTTCTTTAAAATCTGATGATACACACATTTCTGTTTTTGTTTTAGTACAAAGTTTATTAACTTTAACCACTTGTTTTCGTCCAGTTAAGTATGACTTAAGTAGATCGTGGACGTTACCGCGTATGCTATAATAATATAATTTGTCTAACAGTATGGTATGGTCACCAAAATCAAACGCCTTGACATGCCCATGTATAATGCACAGACTGGTCTCTTTTTATCGACTTCTTTCATAATTATTTGTAAAAGATCGAAAATTGCCATATTGATACTTATTTTTTTCTTTTCTGAAGCCTTTTTGTTCTGCCGCAAATAGGTTGTCAGTTTCAAAGTATTGGTACAAACCGTTGTAAATGACTTTTTCTATTATCTTTGAAAAAAAAAATGATTGATGATTTCACTGTATCTTTCTTTCTTTCTTTCTATCTTTCTTTCACTGTATATGTGTATATATCTTTATCGGATCTTGCTTATTTTTACGCGCAGTTGTATACGTTTTAAATTAACAATGAAAGTAGTATCTACTAACTTTAACTCTGTCAGTGGTCGAGTCATGCATTTAACGACTGTTAGAAATATGATTGATCTGACCAGTGGTATTAACAGCCCATTTTTTTTTTTTTTTTTTTTTACTTTGCGTCTGATCATAGCTAAAATAGAACTTAAGCTCTGTTGTGTTGACCCACTATTCATAAGGTTTAACTAGACGTTGCCTGAGCATTTTGAGCTACCCCAAACCAGCAGCGATAAGTGAGTATTTCCAAAGAACTGGTGTTCTTCACAGTTGCAAAGCATTCGTGTATTGAAATGTTAAAGCACTATAGAACACGCTTAATTGTGCTCGAGCCTGAGGTATGCCAAAACGAGGATTCTCAACACCATGAAAACTGTTCTGAGGACCGCACTGTATTTTGACTGTAATTTTGTCACGAATAAAGATTTTTTTCTTTCTTATTTTCTTTCTTCCTTTCTAAACCTAGGCCTCTGAGCCCTACGAAAACTGTTCTGAGGATCGCTAAATCTAGGCCTCTGCGTCCTACGAAAACTGTTCTGAGGACCACTAAACCTAGGCCTCTGAGCCCTATGAAAACTATTCTGAGGACGAAACGTCACAAAACTGTTCTGAGGACCGTGAAGTTGATTTGAGCACTGCCAAACCTGTATTCTGAGCACTCCCAAAGTGTATCAATGATATGTTGGTTTTGAGTGATACTTAGTCATAATTTTGAGTATCGCTACCTAGTTAGATTGGTTGAGTATTAAATATACACTTTGTTTCTGAGCTGAAAGCATGATAATCATTATTTTCAACTATTTTTATATTCTTCACCTCTGCCAAGAGCCACCGAGAGCGCTATATACATATTAAGGCAGGTGTTTTTCACTATGTGATTTTTCAATAAGATGTCCGGCGATGTGCATGTTTCAGAGACCGAATATTGCGTTTCTTCAATCATCGCATATCGTCAATAGGCGCCATTACATTATTTGTTATGACCGTGCAACGTCACATGACGTCCCATCCCATAGTGTATCTTTTATGAATGATGTTAAACTAGTTCAAACATTCGCTATTCAACTCAACCTCTTTTGTTTATAATCATGCACTGTATCTTTCACAGCCTTGACAAAATTATAAAATGACATCAGTTAATAAATTAAATTATTTTGTAAATCATTTCTCGGATTACACTTACACTTCTATGCTATAAAATTTACGTCTGCTATTGACTTAAATGTCACTTGCAACGGTTCGTATTTCATTATTTTCATTAGTTATCGATGGATAGTTTCCGTATGAATCTCAGTTTATATACATTGGTGTGGACGTGCAGTCCAAAGTGTTTGCGACATCTAGCGCAACGTTCAGGTCTTTGTAGGTATAAGGAAATACTTAATTGTGAGCTTTGGATCAGTTTGGTCCTTATATTGGTTTTCCGAATCTTTCAGACCTTGGTTATCAATGTTTGTAGAGATTTTTCTCTCTTCTCCTTATAAGTACTGTATTCATTACGGATTTGGTCAAATAGTTATATAACGCCCGCTCGCTAAAATAGTAGTTTCTTTTTGGTCGGTCACCATCAGTGTGTACTTCTATTGTCACTTTAATACTAATGGTATTTAGTCTCACTTTCTATTCCTTCTCTTTTACCACCTATGTAAGGTCGGGTCTCCTTGTCAGTTTGCACCAGACCGATTAATTTCTGGGTTGTCTGTTCAACTACGATCAGGTTCTTTTTTTTTTTGAAATTCAAATATTTTATTTGTGAAACAGGTATACAAACGTAGATATGGTAGGGTATCAAAAAACACGTGTCTCTGTGTTTTGCCACAAGGCGTATAAAATTCAACCGAATTAAAATTACGACTTCATTACGATCACAATAATACATACATTAAAACAAAAATGCAATGTCAAATACTTAAAAAATAAATAATATTAATTGTAATAACTCATAATTTTCAATTGTATATTGAAAACTAAAAAAAATAACGCAATTAATTGGTAAATAAGTATAAGGCATTCCTATGTCTAAGTTATGCATGTCAACTAAATACTCTTTTACCGAATTGTATGCTTTTTTTTTCTTTTTTGTCAAATAACTGTGTATTCACATTACATCTTCTCTAATATTGGACTATCACGTGGATTTTGGTCTACCTCTTCCTCTCGTATGTTTGGGAAGGCTAAGTGCAATGTTAACTATATTATGGTCTTTTCCTCCTTCTTGAGTGTGTCCGAACCATCTCAGACGGGTTTCGAGAAGCTTGTCTTCGATTGGAGCTACTTTAAAATTTTCGTGGACGTTACGTTTTGTTATTAGTGTCATTATCATTGCCATGCACGCATGATATCTGTTCTGAGAGTTTTCTTCTAGGAGGCAAAGATTTTCGCCAGTTTTTCTGCGGTTCCCAAGATTGGAACAATATACGTTGCTACGTAGGACATCAAAGTTATTTAGTAATAATCGTCTCTTTTGTTGTGTCCTAAATGTGTCTCATCATCTTAAGATTATACAAACGTGGCATTAAATAATATTCTCCGTAATTCATATTTATTACCTGTCGGAGCAGCAACCACCAGGCGTTCTTATGTGCCCAAGTGATGTATCTTCTAAGTGTATATATTATTTGATATTATCAAGTATTTCTAATTATTAAGTGGTCGACTAGCCTTATTCCTAGAGATACAAATTGCTTTGAAATCATTTGTGAGCTGTAAAAACCAAGTGCCAGATGCAGCCTTTATAATTATACTTGGGCCCAGATTTGCCTCCCAGAGAGGCGTTAGACTCATCGGCCTCCACATCGTGTATGTGTCTGATAAACCTGATTGCTAATAAACATTACACTAACTAATGCAGTTTAAAAATAAAACATAGCCCACTAAACATAACCACCCACAACACCATTGTACCTCAGGTAGACGCAACCCGGTACCTCGGCTTCGTGCTCGGTTCAGGGTTGACATGAACATCAGGTCATAACAAAATGACTATGGTATGTGACAAGCTGTCCGCAGCATGCTTACGCACTGTCTAGACCTATAATATTGTTTCCCAGTAACTTGAGGAAAGCTTAATTCAGTCATTTCCACTTGATTCTAATTCATCATCAGATCTGTGGGCAATATCTGCCAATCGTGACAGTGTTCAAATTCTAAAGCGAACCTTGCGCATCATCGACCGAAAACCGGGTACACCATCTCGTGACAGTCATACTTAGACAAAATAACATCATTATAGCCAGACTAGGTGCTATTTGACCCTGAGGCAATGTCGCTGTAAACCGCATAATATATGGCAATAATGTACATACGTCATGTATAGTCGGGGCAGTGAGTATTGGCTTTGAGTTCTTTGTTGAATGTAAAAATTCTATGGTTAAAAATAAATACCTATTCATCCATATCTGATTCCAAGTACGAATTCGATATGTGACTCCGAAGATTCTAACCTTAAGTTTCGCTTTCAAGACCGCCAACCTCAATTATAAAACGTTCTGTCTAGGATTCGACTAAAGGACCCTTTTTCTTTATGCGTCTTCAATTTATATTACAATATTTTAATATGAACGGAATGACTAGTTCCATCCATCCAACCAAACTAACCAGTTCAAGCAATACCTACGACCGCACTATAACATGTCAGTACTAATAATGTCAACAACCAATTTCAAGACATTGTTTATAGAAATATTAGACAACCCGGCATCCTTTTTATGCTGTAAATTATTTACATTTATTAAAAAGAGGCTTTCTGACATCGCTATAGATTGCATTCAGCATATTTTTTGTAATTTATTTTTCAATTGAGAAGTATTTCGTCTTCCTTGCTGTTTGTTTACATCGTTGACATTCGATGATTTTTAACGTCTGTTTTCAAAGACTATCCTTGCCAGTAAAAGAAATTAGTTCCATTAAAAAATTCGCAACTTGGCTAGGGTCAAAAATAAACTTATCGTGCTATAGTATACAAGTGCCAAGTGTATACATATTGACTGCTTGTTCATACATTCGAACAAACCTACATAACTATAAAATCGGCGGCACCTGTTAAAGCCCTCGTGCCGGTGCCTGGCTAAAGCTCGCGCGGTACTCACATATATATAATTATATATATTTTCCCGAACACATTAAAACAGCTGAGAGTGATGCTTGTAAATGAGTTTCTTCAGAATGATCATTGACCCTAACACAGTCCAAAAACGGTACATTCTATGTATTTAGACTTAAACTATTTTGAAATAAAATATTTGGAATATTGGTCTTTAGACTTGTAATTGTACATTTATCGTCGTCTAGTACCCATAACACAAGCCTTATTGAGCTTACTATAGGGCTAGTTTGATTTGTGTAAGAATGTCCCCTAATATTTATTTATTTATGAATAAATAATCTGAAATCTAATATTAATTTGCCTCTGCATGAGAGTCCAATTACGTAATATTATAACAGTCCGAATTACATATCTTTGCTTAAGATTACTGAAACAATAACATTTGATGATAATCGAGTTGGTAGACGTATTCTACCCATGAGTCGAACTTTTCAGTTGCACCTACAAAACGTATTTGTGAATGTATGTGATCACTTAACATAGTCACGTGAGTGATCTGAGTATTTACTTCCTAGTCACAAATGACTTATATTTATACAATAACTCTGGGCACTACTATGTAAGTAATGGTTTACTCGTACAGCTAACGGATTAAAATAAACTACAATAAAGCTTTCATAACCATTTTAGATCCTAATTCAGAGTATAGTATCGGAGTCGACCAAACTAAGTGTTTACAATTTTGTGGTGTAGACTTGTTGTATATACCAAATTGCTGTGACTGTGGTTACGCGTGTAGGATATATTCATGATTAAAATGTAAGTAATTTTACTATTACATTTTGCTTTCTGTTATGATGGGAATCTTTGAACGATTAATATCAATATACATATTTATATATATTATATTGATTATGGTCAATAGTGCAATTGACAACATTGTCAACGTATCCAATGAATCTTCATTGATTTATATTTCAAGGCTCCACCTAATCTATTGTGTGACAGATACTCTACCACTGATATACATCTCCTGTTGGATCACAGCTGAGCATCACGCATGACCCAACACAGTACATCACTATGCGATACCTAATATGTTTGGACTCACTTCCTTAACTCTTTAACTCCCACCGTCTTATATTTATTGTTTATGTTTATTCAAATAGGCCTTCAGAGAGCACTTTTGCAATTCAAAACGGATTCAACCTTTATACTTGATTAAGTTACATTTGGTGGTGGTAGTCATACTGAAGCTTCCAGGCATCTTTGTCTTCTATGTATTGGCTAATTGTGTAAAAAGCTTTCTTTAATAAAGAAGATTTTACATGACTCTTGAATTTACGTTCTGTGAGCCTAGTGATTTCATTAGGGTTTTTATTATAAAACCGTATAGTTTCCTAGAAAGATTTTTATTTTATTTTAGATAGCCCAAACGTAGGTACAGCTATTTTTATCTTTATTTCTAGTATTAAAATTATGATTGTCACTATTTAATTTAAATTTATATAAGTTTTTACGCACGTGCATGATGTTTTCATAGATGTACAAGGATGGTAGGGTCGGTATGTTTATCTCTTTGAAGAGTTCTCTTGAGGAGTCGCGAAAACGCATCTCATATATGGCACGAATAGCACGCATGTCCGCAGCCGCACCTCACAACAAGATTCCAGATATTAGACTATGAAAATATGCGAAGTAGACTAATCTCGCTGTAGTTGTCTATTTATAAACCACATAAGCTTCAGAGCTTAGTTTCTCCGTTTTCTGATTCATTACTGACTGAAAGTATCTAATAGAAAAAAAATATGAACTTCTCCAACTTTTTTTTCAATTATGTTCTCATTTTTTTTTTAAAGCCATTGTAGTCATATACATATAACACGTGTCTTTCGACATTATTTTCACGTAATTTGAATCCATCAGTCGCCCATTATTAATTATTTATGATGTCTAAAAGGTTTTCGTCACACTAAACATTTATCAATTGTATTGTTCTGTTAGATCACCTGGTTTTTATTGAATATATTTAATGTGATATCTGTTCACTTTATCGAAACCTACTTACAGGTAGTGGCTTGCATACTGGCATAGATAGAAGTGTGTCAAATTCGTATTCTAGCTAGTAACCGTTCCATGGTTGATTTGTTTACTTTTTGTATTGTCAGTCGGTCTATAACATCTCATATGTGAGCAGTCTAATAAATTCCTTATACACTTTATCCTGTTTTATCTGCGTTAATCTACTGCTAAATAATATACCCAACAGTTTTAACTGTCAATTTTGTAAATGAAGCACCTACTGGCATAATACAGTGACAGTTTGCTGTATGTATGTTTTCTGTAAAGTCAGAAACGACTAATCTGCTTAAGACTGGCTTACATCCCAGCACCTCCACCATGTCGCGAAGCCACTTCTGATCACTCTCGTGGCCGCGAATGAGTACCTATAGCACTCTAGCTTAGGTGAATGTATTAGCACATATGCATCTATAAACATACTCTAACAACTTGCGGAATCCTTTATATATCTGACATATGGGCTGCCGCCTCGTGCGTACCAGCTCCATATGAGGTGTGGGGACCTTTGTCCCCGAGAATGTCCTCCAACCTCCCCTTATAGACATCCCTAACCACACAACTGATACTGTTCCAATCCACACGCTACTGATCCAGTTATAATCACCCGGGTGCACCCCCGATTGATACTGATATGGACTGAGGCTGAGACTACCGAACCTGAGACGCTGTTGTTACACTTGTTACTAATCCTCTAACACTAAAGAACTCCACACTAAGAACCGTGTTATCGCATGTCCGTGATCTGTAGGAAAACCTTATTCATATACATGATAAACCGTCACGCCTCTCAAAGAGAATAAGACATGTAGCCGCACATAAATACATCACATCATAAACAGTCATCGTCCGACCTGTGTAAATGATACCAAATCGTAACAATATCATAGGATGCATCGAAAGTGATTATGGAAAGAGCTCACCCAGGTTTTCCTCCAAATTTAACACTACAAATCTGCACGTAACTGTTCGTTCACAATCTAGCTGTCAGGAACTCAAACTCCTCGCCTACCCGTCCATTATAAACATGATTTCTTGTAGGTGTTGCTACATGAAATAAATCGGCTGTTTGAGACATCATTATTAACATCGTCATAAATGTAAGTATACTATCGTGAATCATGACTATTCACGACAATTGGTTCAGAATCAGATGTAGCCAATCAGTGAACGTATGAACAAAACGGAGCTAAGGGAATCAAAATGCCTAAAAATTTAAATGTCAAATACGTAACTCATCGTCACATACAATTTTTTGGAATTTTTCAGAGCGCGAAACGGTTCTCCATTCCCAGATCTCAAAACTCGCTCCTGATCTAAAGGAACTAAAAGACCGAACTACGAGTAGGTCCATTAACCGATTGACCGAGATCAGAGCGCTCTTTTTCTTAGAGCACAACTCTACGTGACTACTAAATAAATTACTCATGCGTTAGGCTTCCTCTTATCCCTTTATTTGACAACTAGCTGCCCGCATGATTCCGCCCGCGTTTTACAATGAAAGCTTTAAACTAATGGCCGTATTCATAAACGTTCAATAAACCTATTATAGCTAAAATGCCGTTGTGATTTGTTTGTATCTATCCGTCACTTTGATATTTGTGATCATAAGAAAGGGACAAAATACATTGTATTTATCAGAGGCATTTTAGGTTATATTAGGGGGTTAATAAATAGCCGCGCAGTATCTACACTTCCGTCCGTTATAAAACTTATAAATGATAATTTTAAATAAATACATATCAGGGGTCGGTACATAGACCACTAATATGTATTTAGTTATTTGAGTCTTGGATGTTTTCTAAGCATTTTATTATTAAAATTTTAAATAGTTAAAACGATAAATTATATAAATAAATGCATTCAATGCATGATTTAGGTACCTAATTGAATAGGTACGGTACATAGAAAATATCCAAGTCTCAGAAAATAATATTAGTAATCATCACACAAAAATTTGGGATTCTTTTAGAGAGAACCTAACAAAACAGTCAATATTGAAAATTCAATTTTAAAATATGTATCATTATTAAATAAATTATTATTATAATTAAGGAAAACAAAAAAGACGCGGGTTTTGTTTATTTACTGATTTTGCAAATCAATAAAAAAACCGGCCAAGTGCGTGTCAGACTCGCGCACGAAGGGTTCCGTACCATTGTCTATAAAAACCGGACTAGTTGCGAGTTCAACTCGCGTGGTGAGGGTTCCATAAAATATTGAGAATTTTCCCGTTACTTTGAATACTCAAACTTCTTATAGGTTTTCCTGTAATCTTTAGGCAAGGAACTATTTTCCATATTTTAAGCCTTGTAGTTTCGGAGATAAGATTTTCGTCTTTTTTCCTAAATTACTTTAAATCTGTTTATGCTAAAATTAAAACAAATAGGTATATATCTGAGATGCTTACAACAACCCCTTTCATTCGATATGTTCAATACAGTTAACGAAACTTTTTTTTTTTTCCAGTTTACACCCCAAAAGTGGCCCCCTTGTTCAGAATTCATTAATTTACTTTACGCGTCCATCCTTGGGTCACCACTTTGGTTTGCATATTTTTACCAAATTTTAACTCAATCGGTCTAGTAGTTTCGGAGCAAATCGGCTGTGACAGAAGGACAGACAGACGCACGAGTGATCCTATAAGGGTTCCTTTTTTTCCTTTTGAGGAACGGAACCCTAAAACGGCAAAAAAACACGTTTGTTCTATGGGAGCCCCTTAATTATTTAATTTATTCTGTTTTTTAGTATTTGTTGTTATAGCCGCAAAAGAAATACATCATCTGTGAAAATTTCAACCGTCTAACAATCACGGTTCAAGAGATACAGCCTATGACAGACGGACAGACGGACGGACAGCGAAGTTTTAGTAATAGGGTCCCGTTTTACCCTTTGGGTACGGAACCCTAAAATGCTACTTGTATTTAAAAAAAATGAATTAAGACTCTGAAGAGAACACAAAATGCACTTGCTTGTTTTTTAACACGACAATCTGCGTTATCTACACATAAAAATAAATATCACAACCCCACCTGTAAACCTAATGTATGTCAATACTTACCAGTAACGAATAATTAAAATCTAACACGTGTTATCTACAACAAAACAGATGAACATATAGTCGTCCAGCTCACACGCTCCCCGAAACAAACTAACGATTATGTCTCTATCGCTGTCTTAAACAGAAGTCGTACGACTCTCGAAGTCGGTAGGATATTGTTTATTTTTAATGCTACATGACATTACTCTTTAACGTTTTGCCCAGAGAACGCGTTTAATGTTTTAGTTGACAAAATTAAATCGTGTAGGATTTAAAAAAAAGCTCGTGCGTGCAAAGCGGGTTTACGCATGTGCGTTAAACGTCAAAATGCAAAGTCAAAGCCATCAATGTGTTAGCTAGTGCGTTTAGTATTTATGTTTTAAAGGATACAAAATTGATTTTGTGCTCAAGATGAGTAAAGAAGGCCCTATTATAGATTTGGATAGGATTTTGCAACAGCTTGGTCCATTTGGGAAGTACAACATAGTGAATTATGCGTTGTTGTTGTTTCCTATTTATTTGGCGGGAATGTACGGATCTGTGTTTGTGTTCGAGGCACCAGATATAAACTACCGGTAAGTTTAGTTTCCGATAAAAATATCTTTAAATAAACATGTAACTGTCACGTGTAGACTGGTTTACATAATTTACTTGATTTTTAATTTTTGTACACAAACCTAATGTATTATTTCTTAAAATCTACTCCTGTTTCAGTCATAAAACATGTTTTTTTAGAGTATTCATTTGGCAATCATAGGTTATATTTCGTCACATCACGCCACCCAGGTAATCACGGCGCATGCGTCAAGGGTTGAGGGGACCCTCTGTCAAGGGTCCCTATTTACAAATTTACGTTTGCCGCTAAATGCGTCACTTTTATTACCAAATAAGTTTCGGCTCCGATTTTGGCGACCAGCAGAAATAAGATTGCATTAGCCCGTGGCCCGGTTTCACCCTTAATGCATTGGAGAAACTAGTAGTATCCTTTGGGCAGTTTAGTTATTAAATAAGAATGGTAATATCATTTCCAGCATAATTTTAATTTTTCAAATTAGCATTGTAGGTATATGGTCAAATAAGTCATGTTTCTCTGGAATGGTCAAGTCATAATTAAGAATCTCTTCGAAAATTTACGTAGTAAATAAGAGTTGTGTTACCCATGAGACACAATCTGAGCCAGTGCCACATCTCAAATGCATTTTTCTTCTTAGTATCCACGTTCGAATTTCAGAGCTCAAGAGAAATATAGAAAAGATAAGGGTACACGGGTAGTGGGTAGGTAACACACTACCCGTGTATTCATATCCAAAAATATATCATATAAAAAATAGGTACGAAATAAATGAGTAATTAGAATCTTTGATGCAAATTATAAAGGTGTCAAAGTAAATTACATAGATTTTATCGGTACACAGTGATACAATTTTACTAGTTTCGCGATAAACAATTAAAACGGTGTTTTTTAACGATGAAGTGACACTTTTTCGACAAAATTATAGTCTGATATAATTATTTATTTTACTTCTGTTTGACATTACGAGTATCCTAGTTAGCAGTATTCAGCAAAGTAGTTTCATAAAATTCTTATACATATACAATGAATAAATTAATATGAAACTTTTAACTCCCCTTGCGCCGGGGGTTAAAAGTCAAATTTTCGGTACAAGCTTTTATTGCCGACTGTACTTTATTTGCACAGTCATCAACTACTCGCTGCGGGGGTTACAATGAGCCTAAACTCGACGGGTTTATCTTGTGTACCTAATCATTAACAGTAATAGTGTTCCAGAGGCCCTAGCACAAAGGTTATATCGTCACGTTTTACGTACATTTTTGCCGTAAAACGTGACGATAAAACCTATTGTGCTAGGGCCTCAGGTGACGTAACCATTGCAACTCGCGAAGGTTGATTGGCCTAGAGTCAAGAAAACCGATGAAATTTATATGTGTATCCAAAGCGATGAGTATTTATAATAACATATCACTGCTAACATGTACTCTGTTTGTGTCGCTCGTACAATAAATAAATAAATAAATAACGATAACAATGCTATTGTTCGTCTAGGTCTGGCTCAGGAAGATCTCGATGACGCTCTCCTTCGCTGCCGCGCCTCGTCGTAAATAAATAAATGAATGATCTGTCCGACCGTTTTCGGCCATGGCGACCACTCCAATTTGGCACTCGTGCGATCGAAGATGGCTTATGTAGCCATCCTTGCGGCGAAATTCCGTGCACATTGCGGGCACTAAGTAGGTACGCCGTTCTGGTTGTATGCTATGGCAGCAGGTGGGCGGGCCCTTGATTGGTCGCCTTTATAATCAACTTGGATGTTCACCTTCCTGCGCCATTCTGACCGCTGTGCTGCCAAACACTCCCATTGAGAGGGCTCAATATTGTATCTCGTCATATGTCGCTTTTGGACATCCTTATACCGGAGGAGTTGTCCGCCGTGCTTCCGCTTGCCCTCCTCCATTTCAGAGTAGAAGATGCGTTTGGCCACTTTCATCTCCGCCACTCTCACGACACGTGACCGCACCACCGAAGTTGCCCTCATTAGATAGGCCTCGATGCCACCAACATGGGCATAAAAAAGTCAAAGTCAAAGTCAAAGTGATTTATTCTTCAATTTAGGCATATTACATGCACCTATGAATGTCGATAAACTACCACCGGTTCGGAAAGTAAACCTCTGCCTCGAGAAGAACCGGCGTAAAAAACTCGGCGAGGTGTCATTTTTTCAAAACAGTATACAATATATCATTTCAGTATCAGAGTATTATAAAATTTTAAAATTACATTGCTACAGTAGAAAGCCTATTTATTTTACGACAGATTTCTAGTGCAGGATTTTATCGCTGCCAAATATCCCTATCCATGATATAGTCGTTTATCTTATAATATGCTTTTGAAATAAGTGTCCGTTTTACGACAGTATTGAATTTAGAGTCAGTAAGTTCGCTAATGTGTTTTGGAATTTTATTGTAGAATTTTATACAATTTCCCAAGATCGACTTTTTCGCTTTTACTAGCCTGTAAAAAGTTGTTTTGAGCTTCCCTGCGCTTCTGGTAACCTTGGGCCTATCAGTGTTTGTTGGGTAGTTGTATAAATTCTTCCTAACATACATTATTATTTCAAATACGTATAGCGACGGCAGTGTTAGAATATCTGTTTCCTTGAAAAATTATCTTAATGACTCACGCGACCCGAGGTTATAAATTGCTCTAACAGCCCTTTTTTGTAAAATAAATACAGTCTCAATATCTGCCGCTGATCCCCATAAAATAAGACCATAAGTAATTATACTGTTAAAGTAAGCGAAGTAAACTAACCGTGCCGTAGCTACATTTTTAAGCTGCCTTATTCTCCTGACTGCAAAAGCAGCGGAGCTCAACCTACTTCCTATCGCAGTTATGTGGGAACTCCACTGCAGTTTAGAGTCTAACGTAATACCTAAGAATACAGTTGACTTTACAAATTCTATGGTTTCACCATTACGTTTATAAAGATAACGATGCTATTGCTCGTCTAGGTCTGGCTCAGGAAGGTTAGGTCTCGATCACGCTCTCCTTCGCTCCCGCACCTCGTCGAAAATGTTACATGTTTGTGTATATACTACAAAATGTTCTGCTGTAAATAAATTTACACTAAGAGTTTTTTTCTGAATAAATAACATAGGCTGTCTAGAACGAGAAGCTTTTTAGCAATAAGAACCCTGTTGTCTATCAATCTATATTCAATATTTTATTTTATTTTATTTATTTGGAGAACAAATAGACAGAAGTTTTTTTTGTTTTTCTTTTAGTACCTATACCTACCTATATTATTTTGTCGACCAATGAAGAATGTTTATTGTGAATTGTATCCGTATAAAATCCCTTTAATGAATCATTCGAACGGAAACTTACTTTGCTATATCTACAATTTATATCACGTAACCTTTACTTCGAACAGCATACTTTATTTTCCTGTCCATCACACTGACATTGCAGAGAAGGTCTTCCAAGATCGTGAAACTAGGTTGTTGTACTGAATTAAAAGTTATCTGATTTACTTAAGGATTATTTTCCCTCGTCAGGTTTGTCTAGGCAAACAATGTGTGAATTCAATTGTCTATTTGTATGGTTTATATTTGTATCTTAAGCATTATTGTATACAATAATGCTTAAGATTACGCAGACAACTTTCGGCATTATTATCTTGACTTAGTCGAGTTCACAATATACACAAAATTTGGGGTCCAACAAATTGCGGATGGAGTAATAATTGTCATTTTTTATGAAATCTATACCTACTATAATTTACTAGTGGCTCTGTGAGCTGTAGAACTCGCGAGGGTATATTTTTTGAAACGAAATTGTTTTTTGAATATTTTCCAATCGACAAAAAAATCTTCATAATTAACGAACCTGCTCACAAAATTTCACGAGACGATTCTCGTTAAGAAATGCGACCTGTAGAGGAGAACAGCCGGGCAGCGGGACACCCGGACATACGAAGGGATTTTGGCCCAAGCTGAAGCATATAATTTCATTCTCTTCGCTCGCTCGTTCAGTTATACATCAATCAATACCAATATTTATCAATATCAATATTTTGCGGACAATCTTACACAAATCGACGTAGTCCCAAACTAAGCAAAGCTTGTACTATTGGGCACTAGACGACGATAAACATACTTAATATAGATAAATACATCCATGACTCAGGAACAAATATTCGTGCTCATCACACAAATAAATGCCCTTACCGGGATTCGAACCCAGGACCTCTTGCTTCGTAGGCAGGGTCACTACCAACTAGGCTAAAGCGGTCGTCACACATCAAACAAATGGATATTATTAACACAGCAAAGTTAGGACAGCTAGTTAAACTGGTACGGGTGCACAATTTATTTGAACATATCCCTGATTTGTTCAACTTTCTACCTTCTCCTCGTAGTTGGTTGAATCCACTGGCTAATTCACATTCTTAACTTGTGACCATCCTCCTATATTTCTTTCTGATTTGTCTTTGTCGACTATAATAGAGCCGTTAGCATCTGAGCGTTAGGGTAATAAAACTCTGCTATCGCCTTCTCGCTCGTTCTTCTATAAGCCTTAAGTAGCAAAGGCACAGATATCGCCTTACAAGACATTAAAATTGTCAAGTATCCCAAGAAAAGAGCACACTAACTCATACTCATACCAACTAAGGATGAGTATCCTTAGTTGGTATGAGTATGAGTTAGTGTGCTCTTTTCTTGGGATACTTGACAATTTTAATGTCTTGTAAGGCGATATCTGTGCCTTTGCTACTTAAGGCTTATACAATGGTAACTCAAGGTGTACCTTTGTAACACCTATGTAAATAAATTGGTAAGTGTATTATATTATCTACGCTAACGAATCCTCAGATACCTACTTTGTGTCCGAGACTTGAGTAAATTGCACATTCAGATATAAAAAAAATGGTTGTCTGTAAAGTCGCTTTACGGACGATAATTTTACGTGATAACGTAATGAAAACATTGATGAAAAATTGCATAATACGTATTTACTCATTTATCGTTAGGAATACTCCTATGAAGTTTCGAATAAAATAGTTGATCTAATCTTGTTTCCCCATACAAACTTTGGACCCCCATTTCACCCCCTTAGAGGGTGAATTAAAAATAACCTTTCTTAAGCACCCCTAGACCTTATTAGGAACCTACGTGCCAAATTTGGAAACTCTAGAACCAGCGGTTTGGGTCGTGCGTTGATATTTCGTGCGCGCAGCCGGCGTTCGGAACGCGACAATGAGTCACACTTTTTCGTGCATGCAGCCGCCGGCGTTCATCGATTTATAATACGTTATCACCTCAAAAACTTGATTCGAGGTAAATTTCTTAAACCACGAAATTAATCAGAAAGATGTTAATTTAGCTCGGAAGATGCAAAATTATCTTGAGCCAAGATTTTGTCGTTGGTTCAAGAGAATCATCCAAGAAATGGCCGTCTTCCTAATTAAAGAGAATCATCTTGATTCAAGATGAATTCTGTATTATTCAAGAAATGATTCCTTAATTCCTAATTATTTTACGATTGAGGTAACTTTTTTTCTGTACTGTAAATTATTTTAGAGTACACAATACACATGGTGTTACTTTCCCGCACTAGTGCGGAAATGAGCACTTTCCGTGCATATATTGAAACTTTAAAGAGTCATATGTACCGTAAAACGTTGTACGATACACGTGCGAATAGGTAATTCGCAACTCATGTTGATTTAATCCCTTCGGTCGTGTTTTAATTTATCACCTCTCGTTGCGAATTTCCTATTTTCTGCACTTGTATCGTAAATAACTATTAATCCTATTCTGACGCTATTTATTTCCCATCTACGAGAGCACACATACGTATTTATCAAGACACACGAAAACAATTTCCTGTCTCAAAATTTGCACAGCGATGCGTCACGGCACGTGTCGAGCACAGAAGCCAACCAGTCGACTCGGATGCAAATGTATGGAAATTACTGCACAGGGCTAAGAGAGGAGCAGTCTGATTTGAAGACGAGATGTACTCCGCCAGTTCATTTGTGAATGTGCATGTGATATATCCGTGCCTTTTGTCAATGTCATGGAGATTTAAGATTTGTCAGAGTACAGATAAAGTGAGAAGAGATTATCCCTGCCTGAGTCTTTATGTGATTGCCATACAATGAAATATCACCTGGCATGTAGAAAAGGTTTTTTTTATACCTGTACATGTCAGACATTTTGCATGTCAGGAAATCTGGTCATGGCAATGAAAAATTGTTTATTTCGTTAAACAAATTAGGTTAAATATACAAGTATTGGGATCTCCTATTAAGCATACATATACCTATTAAGCATACATACATATAAAAAAAAATTAAGCTGTTATTGCAATAAACAGCTTAATTTTTTTTTTACCTAAGACAGCAGATCTTGCGTTTCCATATCATATGCTTGATTAACAAAATTAACAATGTTCTTAATTTTAGCGAGTCAACACTACTACATATTTGACTTTATATAAGTAGTTTGAATTTTTTATCCTTCACGTATGAAATATACATTTTTTTTCTAAAGTAAATACAAGATGATGATTAAAATTAACTAAATTAAATTAAAACTAAGTTAAATTTAAAAAGAGGCCCTCGAGGCATTGTGCCGAAGATGTTGGCGGGATTTCCTTGCTGAATCGCAATGCTGATGCGTTGCGCGAGAAAGGCGCCATCTCTTCGGTCACCAGTTACATCAACCAGACTTTTCGCGATTTCTGCAAATAACATGCGCACTGGGATCCCACGGACCGAGGGTCTCGACGCCAAAGGGTACAAAGTTGTTCGTTTCATCACTTTACATTATTTATATTTGAACTCGTTAACAAAAAGATATAGAAATATTTAAAAAAGTTACACAGTAAACTTTTTTTAATATTTCTATATCTTTTGTGTGTCGCGCGCGTGTGTGTTTGTGTGTGTGTGTGTGTGTGTGTGTGTGTGTGTGTGTGTTTGTGTGTGTGTGTGTGTGTGTATGTGTGTGTATGTGTGTGTTTCAGTTTTCCGTTTAAGTTGTGCTGCAGAGTAGTGCTTCGAGCTCTTCATAGTTAAGGCTTTATAACCAATTCGTTACACTTTTATTTATTTTATTATACAGTCGAGCAGAAATATTACAATATTGGTATTGGTACATTGCAAATTGAGATTTACAGACAGGAACTGAAGCAACATTGTATTTGCGCCTTCCTGTTATTAATAGTGGATCGTATGTCAAAGATTTGTGTACTTTAAATAGCACATGATGGACTGGGCCAGTGTACAGTATAGTTGGTTTAATTATTTCCCTGACGCAACATGTCTTAATGTATTAAATAGCCATATCAGTTTGCCACGAGAGACGTTGCTCAATCATGACGCCGAGATATTTCATTGTAGTCACTTTGTCGATTAGGGGACAATTACAAATGGAGGAACTATTTGGGCTACATGAGTACTTATATTTTTTGCTAAAGCAAATATAATTCGTTTTTGTAGTATTCAGTATATTTCATGTTTAGTTTCCGACTGTAAAATCTTTGCAAGTCCAAATGGTGTTCAACGTAAAGCATCATAGGAGATCGTATGATTTTGGTGTCAAAGAATGATAAGTACACGGAATAAATTTTATTACTTTTGTTTTAACAAAAGTTGTCTTTACTTGTCTAAGTTCACCATCTTGTTACACCCACAGTCAGATGTTTTATCTTCGTACTACATCCTAGTTGTCCCTGGAACTTAAAACTTTGGTTTTTTTCCTCACATCCATTGAAATAGGATTTAAAAAACTGGGGCCCATGCATAGTTCCGGAACACATTCTTATTGCATTTAAATTACAAGATTATCGTATTGATGTTTAGTTTAGTTTAGTTTAGTCATTTATTGCACCATGTCTGTTGATGTATGCGCTACAGGCATGTAACTGAGGATGTGTTAGCGAGTGCAATGATTTTAAGATGAGTTAGTATCAAATAAAAAATACATTATATTGCTAGGATTCCAGTTGGTGTCACTAGGAAAGGATGTTAAACAAATCGTCGCCCATGGATATAAATGGTAACGCAGAAGGATTTCACTGTAATCATCTCGTCAATTTATTGAGGACATAATATTTTTAAATAAGAGTGTCTCACTACCAGCGGCGGGGATATTTCGAGGCAAGACTTTCCTTAAAGCATGCCCCGATGTGGTCATGATGTGTTCACCGATAATCAATTGTTACGCAAGAGAACTTTGGTGGCTGATTAACATTGGGTTATTCATAAACCACAAACACTTTTGAAAATATTGATACTATCTCTAAAATTATTTAGAATATCGAAAACGTTATCAATCCTTAAATTAAGTAAATTTAAAAAGAATAACTTCGCTTCATATCCAAACTGCACCCGTATAGAGCAAGAATACGATCAACTTGGAACACGGCACTAATATAAACAAGAAAAATAATACATATATGTTTTTCACAATTGCTATTCACAAAAGAGTCATTGTTGCCCTCAAATGAGGGATTTAAATTTTCCTCATTTCTATGAGGAAAATTTAAATCCCTCATAAAAAACAGTATGTGTCACTCAGTAGCAAAATTATTTCCGTCTTGGGCGTAAACACTTGAATCCCTCGTTACGCTCAAGAACTTAAGAATCCGTCGCTACGCTCAGAATTATATTGTAGAATTTTTCGCTTCACTCAGGATTCAATATATCGCCCGCGCCGTAACTATATAAATTTGCTCCCTTGAGATACAACCTACTATTTTTACAGCGCAAGCTAATATGAAAAATACAAGTTAACTCTACCACTACTAACTATGTTGTATATAATCTCCGGAACCATATATATATATGTATTGGTTTTTTTTTCATATTTTATTCTTGTATTTTCCACTGCATTATTATAAAACATTTTGACACTAAAAGAGAACTACGAACTAGACTTATAAACTAAATATAAAATACCCCACCCAGTTCACCCGCTTGAGGCATGGTCCCTAGGACGCTTGCTGCATTGCCTCTTTGCACTGCTAGGCTTAGACGCTGGGCAAAGAAAGATCCGGCCCTGTGGTCGCCTGAAACACCAATGAGTCGGACCGACACCTCTTTCATTTTTTGGTGTCGGACGACCAAGGGCCCAAAGTCTCCACCGCAAGAGCCGCGAATTCATATTCATTGGTGAGGAATGCGTACTTTCGGCGTTTGGACATTTGGGCTTGGTCAGCGGCAGTCCCAGGTTTCCGAGCCGACCCTTCGACGTGGGACGGAGCCAGCGTGTCTACGCAGGTAGCGCCCTAACTATTATAAATTTACCAACGCATTTATCAGCAGCAGTTCTTGTCTTGTTAGAAGTAGGCACAGCGTGCGAAGCGTTCAGTTTAGCGAGGAAGGTTTATACGATAGGATAGGTGAGCGCCGCGCCGCCGCCGTCGGCTCACCAGCGCAGCGGGTTGACAGTTTGACGTATTCAGGCTAAGCTAGGTTATGCAGATGCAAACATGACATTTAAAAAGCTTAATGTTTTAGCTTCAATATATCATCTTTTGAACAAAAAGCATTGTTAGTGCCCAGTTAAATGGATGATGGATGAACTTAGAACACTCCGAACTCTTTGGTAAGTTTATGAATACCAGTAACCAATTCCTTGTCAATTCAATTACTGTACGTTCGTTTGTTTTGCGTTATAGGTACCTCCGACTTAATTAATGTATCAGTTCTATTTAAAAATCATATTTCCGTTTAGTCAGGACAGCAACCCATTTCACAGCTTTTAGATGCTCTTTGAGATTCAATTGAGTTATGTCATGACGAATTTAGTTGTCACATAGGTAATTTTATTTACTTACTTATTTAAACTTTATTACAAAATAAAAAAGACCAATTTTCAGACTTCTCTACCTGTGCACCATTGAGCTAAACTATTATATATTTGGTGCACGAATTTACGATTCGTTTATAAACTAATTAATGTTGCCACTCAATATGACTACTGTATTATCAATGCAGCAGCCGCTGAACCATGTAAAGGCTCAGATCCACGACTTGTCGTACTCGTATATATTATAATTCAATAACAATATTACAATTGTGTCTGCATATCTAAATCTAATACATAAACACTCTTATTTTTTTTAACTTTACTTTATTCAAAATATAAACTTATGCTACTACATTTATGCTTTGTTCTTACTGAAACCTCAATTAGGCTTATTTGCAAGACTCATTTGCGACTTAAATTATTTTTTTTATATCTAGTGTTAGTTTAATATCTAATATTTATTATTTACTAATATTATTTCTCAGTTCTGGTAATATGACATTCTATGTAATGTTTTTTTAAGTATTTTTTTGCATGCATTTGGATTCTCTGTTCCCTGTATTTCGACTAAGATATCTAATGGTAGTTGATTAAGTATATGAGGTAACATGAAATCTGAGGTACATTTGCCATATGTATTCTTATAGTTAGGTAAAATGTAAGGTGCTAAGTATGCTAGTTCTCTTAATTTTTTACTACGTGTTCTCATTTTTAGGGTTCCGTAGCCAAAATGGCAAAAACGGAACCCTTATAGTTTCGTCATGTCCGTCTGTCCGTCTGTCCGTCTGTCCGTCTGTCCGTCTGTCCGTCTGTCCGTCTGTCCGTATGTCACAGGCATTTTACTCGAAAACTATAAGGTGTATTTGAATAAAATTTTGAGGATAGGTGTATTTTGTTAGCCGCTACATAGTTTTGTGATTAAAATGACAAAAAAAAATTTTTTTAGGGGTGCTCTCCATACATAAAACTAAAAGTCAATTTTTTTTGTTTCATTGTGACCCCCCGTGTGGCACATCAATCGATAGGCCTTTCAAAATAAATATAAGGTTTCTCAGCAATTTTTTTGATTAAGTGAATAGAGTCGGAGATAATCGTCCCGAAAGTCACTAAAATTCTGTCCCCCCCCCTCTAATTTTTGAACCGTGCATTGTTAAAATATGAGAAAAATCATGGACGTAGGGCTTATTAAATTCTTTCAGCGAAAATTGTTTTGAAGAAGATCGGTTCAAAGGTTTTCGAGATATTGCTGAAAAACTGCCTTCCTCAAAGAAAAGGACGTAAGTGCCGTAAGATTTCAATGACGATACGACCTTTTTAATAGGCACGGAACCCTACGTTCTGCGTGGTCCGACACGCACTTGGCCGGTTTTTAGATATTTTAGTTGGCTTAATTTATCATTTATGATCTAAATGTTTATTTTTTCATATATACTTAACACCTTACAGAATCCAAACAGTTCGTTATAATTATTTTTACATTGTAGGTTAAATTTACATTTAATATACATAATCTGATTAACCCTTTGAGATCTAAAGACGGCTGTGGACGCGGACGAAAACTCGTGCAACTGAAGCCACGGACGATCACATGATAATATTGATAAATATTGTCATTTTGACATGATAATATTTATCAGAAGTTTCAATTTATTTATATTTTGTCTGTCAAACCCTCGCTGTCAAAAGGCTGTTAAGTCAAAAAAAGAAATAACACTACAAGTAATTATATTATTCAATTTTCAAGTCAGCCAAATATTTTGTAAACTTGTCCATTGAGTAAAAGCACTCTCGCTCGCCTCGTAACAAAATTGCTCGCAATTTATTTTTGAAAATGTTTAGGCTAGTAATATTCCTCCACTCGACATGAAGCTTATTGTAGAGTTGTACACCATGAAATCGTGCGCAATGACTAACTATTTTAAGCTTTGTCTGCAATTTACAGTGAAGATGTTTCCTTCTAGCACTCTTCCGCATATATCTTTCTTCTGCAGTCTCGTATTGATCTAGCTAGACCTTTAACCAGGTCAGTAAGGAGCATCACGATATACTAACAAGGGACCGTCAATATTTTCAGCTTTATGAAGTGTTCCCTACATGACTCAGTCTGTGGAATGCGCACTATGGTTCTCAGACCTCGCTTTTGTATAACAAAGGCTTTATGCATATTGTAATATGTAATCGTATTGACAAATCAATACTATTATTCTATCTAGGAAAAGTCTGAGAGCTTTGTTAATTTGTATGTAGGGGGGGGGGGGGGGGGGGGGTATTCTCCAGAACCAATTATTTCACCTTCGTTATCATTACATGGACTTTCCAGATAGACATTTGCCTGCGTCCTTTGCAACACGCGGCGAACGAAATCGCGTGGGCAGCTAGTGTTTTATATTTGTGTAAGTTAGGTATCCGATTAGTTAGATAGTTCATAAAAACTAGAATAGTTTATGAATAATAATAATAAACCATTTGTTTCAGGCATTTATGGCCCATAATTACAAATAGGTACCTTAAAGACTAACACAAATACAATAATATTCTTAATAAAAAGTACTTATACATGACTGGTTAAATATTCACAAACATTGTTAATAAAACCTTTCTGAATTTTATATTAAATGTCAGACTAATGTGACGCCTGCATGTTTTAGAAATAGGTCTTAGAATAAAAAGTAATTGAAGTGAGTAAATATATATTATTTGACTTACTGAAATTGACCACTTATTTTTTATTATTTGTATTCAATTTGACGTTTTCTAAGTTTCTATTAAAGACTTTCAATAAAAAACCTATAAGGCATCGCCCATCGCTTAACAAGAATTGAGCACAATAAAAATGGTAGCGAAATATTCTTTCGGGTTGTTATTTCTGGCGAAAATCTATTCAATAGATTCAAATTTATTCATAAATGATGAAAAGTAATTCGTGAAACTATGTACTTCTAAATGAAATGAAAACCTTTAGCCTTTTTAATAGATTTTTACGGTTTTCGTCCATAACAACAATTTTCTTTGAATTCAAAGGCACTTATGACGTCAATTAGATTAAAGATATTTCAAAGATCTGAACAGACGTTTTTATAAAAAGTAATTATTATAAATAGTACCTGAGTACAACAACAAAAAAATATTTACGGTCGACGCCAAAAATGCGTTTACACTATTTGCCTTATTGCAATGGAATAAGGTGCAAAAGTGTAAACGTATTTTTGGCGTCGACTGTACTACACCGCCTTAGAGTAGAATAGGTAGGTAATCAGATGTCCAGTTGCTACCTAATCTATTCCTTGGAGATAACTAATTACCTGACCATAGTTATGTCCAAGGAACAAGGAAATAAATTTAATACCTGGAAAAAAGCTATCAGTAAAAGATTAGATTGGGTAATTTTGCGAAAGGTAAAATATCTTCTACTCGTAAAAAAAAACAACCACCGGCGGGGAATATACTGAAAAGAAAATTAAAAATCGGAAAATTTTCGAATGGAAAGATCGCTTGCAGTAAAAAAAATATTTTCGTAAATTGATCTCCACACCTCTTGGCCGATACAAAAATACATTTTTTTTTTAAACTTTCAAGTCTTCATTATCTTTTACGATTTTATTTTAGATTTTGAGGAAAGTAGGTCACGGACTTTAATTGTTGAGCCATTTAGAGCTCACTTTATACCTGAATAGGATACTGAAAGATTAACTATTAAAAAACCAAAATTAGATGACACCTAAATGGCTCAAGAATTAAAGTGCTTGACTGTACCCAATTGGTTATTTAAACAGTAGTAAACGTCAATATCCAGCCCATCCTAGTATGGGACCATAGCCACTATGTTTTGTATGGCTTTTTTCGTTAATAAATATATGTTCATTTCATTTTTTTTTACATTGCATGGATTTTGGATCAAATTCTATTCCTGTTTACGAATTTAGACTTCAGCCAGTGTAAACAGCCACAAATTATAAATCGCTGTCAGCTTACTCGTACGTATCACGAGTGATACTATCACTTGCACTCGGTCTAACCCATGCAATCAATCATGCCAGTCATCACGGAATGATATTAATTGTGTAACGTGATGATTAATTCAACCGGGGTGCTTTTTCATTTATATTGAGCCGCTTATCTTCTGTTATTGGGATATATTCGTTATTGACGGTCGAATTGAAATTGGTTAAAATTTGTACATAACGCCGCGGTTCAAATATCCACGCTAGGATAACTATTCCAACACACAAAAAAGTATCTGCGGTAATGTTTTTAAAAAGGTACGCCTTTAATCTAAGACATGACCAGACGAGTTGTTCAGAAAGTTGCGGTGGGGCGAAATATTGAGGCTCTAAATTTGACCAACCTGACATATATTGAAAAAAATTATGTTTTTTTATTTTTGGTAATAAGTAGGTATCGATTGTAATTTTTACGGGATTATATAATTATGTAAAAACAGGATTTTTTCAACTTTAAATTTGCAACTGCTTCCAAACTGTATTTGATATTTTGTCTGTTCTTTCGGAAATATATTCAAAATACATAAGAAACGCAATTTTTAAGTTCCAAATGATGGGCAGAGGCCAGTTGAATATCAGAAATTTCAAACCTAATGCAGCAATAATTTTACACTTCACGCGTTCATGAACAACACCTACAGACGGCACAAACACTACGGTCCGTCAGGGCACAGGCTAAATAATTCCAACCACCGGCAAATATAAACAATGCGATTCAGGCAACTGGGACACGTAATCCGGACGCAGGGTCTGAATTTCGAGCGTCAAATCACGTTCCTACGGTCCGTGTGATGACCTAAATTGAGGCCACTAGGGGTAGTAAACCATTGAAAAATGCAGAACTCATTCACATATTTAGATTTATATTAAATGCCGTTTATTTCGAGATAGACGACTTACTTTTCATCTCTGTTATATCCTTTATTCCGATTTAATCAACTAAATCGATTCGTTAATTAATTCCCGATTTCATCTCTCGTTTTCTATCTTCTATCTTCCCGTACTCTAGTTTTAAGGACTTGACGGTTTCTCTAGACGCATGATGACCAAAAGTAATTATATTTAGAACTCAGACACATAGGCAAATAGGCGTTTGGACAAAAGATTCGATTAACGACCAATTCAAACTCGTATCTCATATATATAGGTACAATACAATCCACACTTATATAAAATTTGCATCATTGTTCTACTACCTATTGAAAATACTTTTTATCACTCTATTATTTTTAATCGGTACTTATCATGTTTTCCGAATTCTTATTAATGAATATAGAACTTTAAGAATAATCGTGACGTAATACATAGCGTTCAGCCTTAAATGTTTGTTTCAGATGTCAAATACAAGAGTGCGAAGGTCTTAACAACAGTAGCTGGCTCACCAACGCAATACCTCTCGAAAACGGGCAACTGTCAAAATGTACAAGATTTGTAGCAAACCTCAACGCAAACGGATCGTGCGACGCTGGCGCTTTCTACAACAACAAGAGTGTATGTGAAGTGATAGATTACAGTGATGAAGATTCTGCTGTGAAAGATGTAAGTTGAGCGTGACATCTCTAGAATATCTACTATATTAGAATATATTTTCCCCGCGACTTTGTCCTCGTATACCTACTCGTTAAACGGGATTAATACTACACCTGTAAAAAATATACCAGCAAGTACGGTCGGCCTCACAAGGGGCTTAACATCTTTGCACCGTGTCGCATTAAACGTCATGTTAAACTGCCATAATGATATGAAGTTGTCAAACGAGTGATAACGACAAGGTACTTAGGTGTTATGAGGCCGACTGTACACTGTTGACTTCCCCCAAGCGTCAATGATAGAAATACCGCGTATTCTATAGAAATTTCCACTTCCCTCTTATTTAAAACTATTCTATATCCATCCCAGGGTCTCAAACGTATTTCATTCCCTTAGTAATCGTACTCGAAGAGAGACCGAGCCCATTGCAGGCTAAAATGGTGATAATTATGATGATCTCCCAAGTTAGTTAGTTAGTTAGTTTTACTGGGCATTTTCCGCAAGTCGACATCCAATGTGCCTATTTTGCGTGAAACGGCAGGGTGGCGCTACTCTAACTACCCCAGCTCCTCTAAAAAGTTTAAGAGTGCCTTGGTATTACTGACTGCGTTCCGATGATCTCCCGATTAATCAACAAGATTTTGATAACATTATCTTGCTCACTCTGTATAAAGCCTGCATCATACTGGCGCGGCCTGCGGTGGCGGTCCATAGTAAATTTGACAGCTAATGATAAGTTTACCAACGATTGGCCGCGCCGTCTGTGAGAGGCCTTATTTATTTTAAACAGTCGCGAACAAGTCGTACCGAAAATTTTATTGTGAGCGCTGCGCTAGCCCTATGAGTTGTGTTACTAAGGAAAGGACCACGCAAATATATGCGACACGTGCGTTGCAAATCAGTCTCGTGGCTATCGGCCGCATTCTAGCACAAATTGTACTTTGTCGCATGTCAAATTGACATAAGTATAAATACAATAATAGTAAAACCAATCTTATTAGTACAAATAAACTTAAGCAATTTTTACCTCAAAAAGTCTTTATGACATTTACATTAAGATTGAATTTAATTGTAGAGGAAAATAATTTTAAAATGAATGCCCGTTCACTATTCGACATGTTTTTCAATGTCATTGCAATACTTTAGAGTAAAATATATAGTTTCTAAAGTATATTGCAATAAATAAACTGTCACACACATACTTTAACCCTTTGCCTCGGGCCGGGTGAAATTCAATCTTAAGTAAATAATCTAAATATATAAAAGAAGAAACTGGCTGACTGACTGACTGACATCACCGCACAGCTCAAACCGCTGGATCTAGAGATTCCAAATTTGGAACGTAGGTTCCTTATAAGGTCTAAGAGTGCACTAAGAAAGATTTTTTAAAATTTACCATAATTATTCCCCATCTTTGTTAACTAAAATGTGTTTTGTCACTTTATCACTAACAAATGCTTATCAATAAAGTCGATTTGGAACTAAAATAGATTTGTTAAAAGTTTACCTAAAAATAAGTTATTTTCTTAGATTTAGATAATCACGCCTACGCCTTTAATAAATACATTTCTAAATATTATATTACCTGTCCAATGTTCACTAAATATTTGTTTAATCATAACAGTCGTTATCGTAGTAGTAACGAACTGCAGAAGATAAGGCGAGCACGCGTGCGCGCGCACCCACACATCATGCGTGGCCTTAATCAAACAGAATTAGGCAAGAATACGTCAAACATCAATAAACTAATGACAAATTTGATTTTTAAGAAGGCTTTGATAGCAAGTTTAGTTGATTTACCGTCATTCGGCACAAATGGAAATGACGATTTTGAAATTGGACAAAAAGTAATACCATCAAAAATGATTTAGGTAATGTAATTGTGTCTATAATTTTTCAAAGAAATGAATCTAGACCAAAACGGAATTTTATCCAGTATGAAATAGATTAATATTTAAACACGTGCAACGTGATTGTTGCCTAATTTTAGTTAATGTCAATTTTTTGTATGAAAATAGACAATTTTTACAAAATTCATATACGACGTATTTCCGATTGGTCATATTTCTGGAGTAAATGTAATTCCATATGGACGTATTTTTCTTATCTATATCAAGTTTGTCAATTTTATTTTTAAGACGTAATTAAATTATAGCATTATTCAGGCTGTACCATTTTCCATGTCGAGGATTTTCAAATTGACATTATTCAGATTCGACAAATAATTTCGAGTTGTCAATTTTCCATTTGTGTTGAACGACAGTTGGTAAATCATTTAGTTGACCTTAATATAAAGTTAGTGGTTCCGGTTTCACCCACAGTAAACGTCTGATGTCGTACCATGATCGCATTTATATACCATCGCCTAAATATATGCTCAAGGGATATTCATTTACAGTTATCAACATTAATAGAACTAAATAAGAGGCAGGGTCGGGGCAGGTTAAAGATCAGACGAATGAATTGCATACGCTCGAATATTGTGTTGAAACACACTATATTCAAGCGTTACTCAAACAGTTATCATTTTGACAGAAATTGACAGATGCAGGACACGACTTTGTGGATGAACTGAAATAAATATACTTCGAAGTTTAACCCTGTGAACGCTTTCATATTTGAATGAAGTGATCACTCAGCCAAGCACTGTCACTTGATGTATCGTTAAAAACCAATAAAAACAATTCATAATTGATTTTATTCATGATCAAAGTACACCTTCACTCCGACCTTTTTAGTGGTTGTTGGCGTGGTGGGCACGACAGCACTCGACCACTTTAGTGGCTCTCGGCGTTCAAAGGGTTAAATAATAGTGTGCTAAAATGTAAAAGCACGTAACATTTTATCATTAAAATAGAGCAAGTACGAAAAAAGTAAGGATAAAAAAATGTTCTTGTTGTCTTTGACAATAGTCGAGCCGAGTTAAGCCTTTCACAGACTGGCGCGACCTGGCCCGGCGGTCAATAGTAAACTTGTCATTAGCTATCAAATTTACTATTGACCGCCACCGCAAACCGCGCCAGTGTGATTCGGGCCTCAAGCCTCTCACAGATTGGCGCGGCCTGCGGTAGCATTCAATAGTAATATTGACACTTAATGTCAAGTGTAATATTGACTGCCACCGCAGCCCGCGCCACTGCGTTACAGACTTTAGTGATCATCGCGCAGTTTGAGGACTTCTAACAGTCAAGTTACCCACTCACTTGAAAAGCCCTAATTCCGAGGCCGGTTTTTTGTCTACATGCACCTGGGATAACGCTAAGATAGGCAATTACAGTCGGCCAGTAGCCAGTTTCACAAAGCTATAAGTTACATTTCTACAAGTCTAAGCACAGGGCCCTATTTCACCATCTTGACAATTGTCAACTGATAATGACAATCCCACGTACATTGCTGGGTCAATCAATAAGCTGTCCAGCAGCAACAAGGTACCTTAACCTGCCGACGCAGCCATCGACAATTGTCGATTTGGTGAAATAGGGGCCAGGTCACGACAGTAGATGACAGCCTCGATAAGCTAGTCGTCGTTGGTAACATAGAGGGGAAAAGACCCAGAGGCCGCTCACCAACTAGATATCGGACCAACTAAAGAATCCAGGATCATCGAAATTTTACTGTCACTGACATTGACAGGGAGCCGATGGAGACAGTTCGTCCGTTCGAGACATGCGTCGCACCACAACCACGATCTTCAGACATGAAGGACCGACCAGAAAGAGAGCGAAGCACAGGGCAAATAGCCAGTCTTTGTAACCTTTAACTTAGTGAAACGGACCACTAAGCACTTTGACTACATTGTTGTATGCATTATCATTTATTAGATACTACTAAGTTATTTTACTAAATATTAGCAGAGATACTGAAGATAATATTTATACAGTAAACATGCGTTGCATTATACCTTTCATAACCGCGTACCGTGTCTAGACTATCTCCAATGGTAAGTAATCCTGGGGTATTAAATGATTGTAAACATTTACACATTATTAATTAAGTAACTTGGTAAATGACATTTCGTACGTGCTATAAAAAAGGTTCCTTTCTACTTCATTTAACACTGGTCACTAAATTCAAAATCAAAGACCTAAAATCGCAAAATATGGCATAATGGCACTCATCAACCTCCGATGTAACGGCATTCACGCCTTTTATATGTACATACATAGCATACAGTAAAGTTCCTTACAAGGTCAATGAGTCGACATTATCACATATCAATATTAACGCTGTTTCGTGGACCGAGTCATATTTACATATAAGTCTAATCGTTAACATAGTTTCTGGTGCCATTAGGGTAATTACCTCGTTGCTATGAATAGTTGTGTAGTGCGGCTTCTACTTCTTGGTATACGCGTAGCATCGCGTTTGTGCCGTAAAGAAACTCTTCAATAATAGATTCCTGAATAACTATATTATGTATAACGGAAAACAGATGATATAACGAGTGTTTAATGTGTATATATTATGTCAATGATTAGTTTTGTTAAGTACTAACCAAGGTCGCGTAGGTAGGCACTATTATTCCTGTAGTTATCACAGTTATACTAAACTTGTATGAATGTCTAGCTAGATAGTCAAATACCTAGTTTTAGGCACTTAGGTGTCGTAAGAATTCTTACATCTGACGTCTAGTACCCATAACACAAGCCTTATTTGAACTTACCTTGGGGTTAGTTCGATTTGTGTAAGATTGTTTCCTAATATTTATCAAGTATTATTATTATCAGCTTTTTGACTTTGACTTTGTATTGAAATGGTTTTGACTGCTAAAAATATGTTTGTTACAGTTTGACTTGGGATGTAAAAACTGGAAGAGAACAATGATCGGGACCTTCCACAACATGGGACTATTCGTATCCTTGCCACTCACGGGAATAATGTCAGACAGATTTGGAAGAAAAAATGCCTTGGCTGTTGCTTCCCTCATGAATGGAATATTTGGATTTGCTAGATCTTTTTCAGTCAATTATGTCATGATGGTGGTCTTCGAGTTTCTTGAAGCAGCGATGGGAGCAGGAGCATATAGCACTGCTTTTGTTTTAGGTAAATTATCGAAAGGAAATAACTATGCTATAAATAAATAAAAACACAACGACCATAATGTAACGCAAGGTATTTCCCGATTGATCCTTTTTTACATTTATGTTTTTGATGGGATATCATTAGTTTTTGTAAAGAAAACTAGGCAGGTATTGAGATTTCTTGCGTTTCCGTGTTGCTCGGGAGTGTTTTTATGTAGATTTACTTCTGTTCTGTTTATAATTATGTGATGCCGCGCGCCGCCGACGACACACCGTTGGCCGGTTGGCGCGTATTACAAGTTTTTTGTATGGGGACACCACTTATTTTTTGACTTAACTTTGTTTTTATATTTCTGTTATATAGCAAATATAATAATACCTACATATTTTGGGATAGTTTCAAATATCTGCTTGTAACGGTTCCAACGCTACAATTTAAAAAAAAATGTATGGGACCCCCTATTTTTTAACTTTTTTTTATATTTTTAGATTTTTTCCTACGCTTAAACACAATTACCGAGCTGGATTCTAAATTTCATCCTTCTAGGTCATCTGGAAGTAGGTTAGGTTTAGGTACTATATTTCAGTCAATACTAAAATTTACGACTTTTTGACCTTCATATCTTTATAACTGTTTGAGCTAGCTTCATGAAATTTGGGCTTCTAGATGTCCTTATAGTTTTATGTGTTTACGTTAAAGAGGTTTAGAGTTATAGAAGGGTCAAAAGTGGCACCAAGTGGTTCGTGTAATATTACACTCGGCGCTGGCTAGCCAGTTCCTTTGCTTGAATTTGGCTTGACACGCTGCCGCGTGTCTAGATTATAGAGGTGTCTGTTCTAGGTGCTGTGTCCGATTATTATTCCTACTATCTTGCGTAGTTGGTTTCTTGTATCAAATACTTTGTCATTATTTGACAAAGAAACATTCATAATAGTTAAAGACAAATGATGAAATCCGTAACATAGGTTACACCTCTTGACGAAATAAATTATTTTATTGAATATTCCTTATTTATTCATTTTCAAAGTATCATAATAAATAATCAAGTTAATTTCTTTTTCAGCGATGGAATTAGTTGGACCCAAAGGCAGAGTATTCGGAAACACGTTAATAAACTTTGTATACGTGTTTGGACTGATGTCTCTATCCGGATTATCTTGGTGGCTCCAAGATTGGAGACAGCTTCTAAGAATTATATACGCACCAGCTATGTTGGTTTTGTCATACATATGGTTGCTGAACGAAAGTGTTCGATGGCTGTTAAGCAAGGGTCGTAACCAGGAAGCTGCAAATATTCTCAAAAGGGCTGCAAAAATGAACAATGTTGATATTTCCGAAGAACTCAATCCCATCATGGAAATGAAAGTACCTGTACCTGAAGCACGTAACCAAGTAGATGACACACAAAACGATAGAACGTCTACCTTTGTGAAAGTGCTCAAATCTAGGATAATACGGACTAGAGTGATCGTGTGTTCGTTTTTGTGGATAACTTGTACTTTTGTATATTACGGTCTTTCTATAAATTCAGTGGCTCTAGGGGGTAACAAGTATGTGAACTTTATGCTAGTTGGGTTTGTGGAGATTCCAGCGAATTTTGCGTGTTTATTAGTATTGGATAGATTTGGGAGAAAAAAGATTTTGATTGCTATGTACATTCTGAGTGCGTGCCTGTGTATTGGTTTATCTTTTCTACCACAAGGTGAGTTTATTAATAAATGTCAGTATGTCAGCTAATTTTAATCAGTTTTTACGACGTAGTCTTGAATAAGATTGTAGAATAAATGAAAAATTATCTAGAATAAGTAACATGATCATCTACTACGACAATAATAGGTTTATTGGTATTAAAAACAATAGTTAACGTTCGTTATACAGTTATCAGTATTACTGCTCCAGTTCTAAAATTTCGACTGATGGATTTAATAAAAATCCAAACTTTCAAACTTATGAAGCAAAGTAATGTTTCATAATTTTAATTTGAAACCACCACAACTTTCATGAGCCATTGACGTGAAGGCTAAGAACTAAGACAGATTTAAACAAAGCGTTCAAATAATAAGAACCACACAAAATTAAGTTTGAATACATAATACATATCATTAAAAAAAATTTTTTTTGGAGCTTCGTCGACTTTCGACTTTAAAGACGCGACTGACCCGTTTTCATTATAAATATTTTAATATTTGTTTGATATACACGGGAGTTTTCCTTATAAAATAATTTCATCGACCGTTATAGCTTCAAAACTTTACCAACCACACACAGAGGGGTAGTAATCACGTAACGGTTCGAACGTGCGTTAGGACAGTTTAACTGTCATTTTCCCATACAAAAAGTGACAATTAGATCTACTTGACGCGCGTACAATGCGTTACGTGATCGACCTGCAGGTACCGGTTGTTTTTGCATTATTTAGATACACATAGTTAGTGTTGCCATATCTCGTTAATTCCATAACAGTTGCCTCCATCGTTGACTTGGAATTTTACCCTCTGTTTACGTAGCGATCCTTGTGTGCTCAAGAGACTGAATTAATGGAATATTCAAGTTAAGCCGATTTCGGTGCCATGGCTGTTTGTGGCTCGGACGAGAAATAGATAACATATAAATAATTTAAGTGGCTTTTCAAACTTGGTACATAGAGCAGCCAAGCTTGTTTAATAAACATTGGATGAATAAATGAATGAAGGGGATCGGGAATCGAACGTACAGTGTATTGGTGCTTCTATGGTATTTAATGCCGCGTTGGTGGGCCGTAATGAGGAATGTTTGGCCGAGTTATTTTTTACATCATACACCAAATATATAAAAGTATAACCCCCCTTAAATCTACCAATTGCATTGGTTATTCGCGAATATTCGCCGCATTCGCTGCCGCGTTGAGCTCTGGGGACCGATTTTTGACTTTCGAGCGCTCGACTCTTTCACTCGAAAACTGTCAAAAATTATGAAATGCAATTTTGAAATAGCGATAGACAATTGTAAAACGAGTGGTATTGACCACGTATTTAATTATATCGGTAGAAAGTAAGTGCTTGCAATTTGGACACTACAATTGAATTTGCGTTTATTTAATTTTCGAGCGCTCGAAAGTCAAAAATCGGCCCCCTGGGTAGACACTCACTCACCCTAAAACCCCAAACTTTTGTTAAAGTTGGCCTGTTTGATGCTGAATAATTAAATATTTTATCTTTTGTAGTAATCATTGCGTAAGGGGAGCAAACTAATATTAAGATAAAGTTTCCTAAACGTGTATGTAAATTTTTGGATTCATGTTTTTCCATCGTTTGGCATTTGATTTAAATGTCTTGTTTAGGCTCAGAAATCAGATGATGAGATTCTAGAAATAAACATTTAGAATCATTGAATGTCTTGTTTAAGCCCAGGAATCAGAATACGTAGTTCTGGAAAAATTAATTTATTTAAAAAAAATCGTTACTCTATTATCGCCAATATGTTTTTTTGTCTACAGATCAAAAAATATTGTCCCTCATCCTGTACCTATCGGGAAAGTTCTCAATCACGGTAGCCTACAGTTCCGTGTACATCTATGTATCTGAAGTGTTCCCGACGAGTGTCCGGCAGTCATTGCTAGCTATATGCTCTTCGCTGGGTCGAGTCGGGTCTACACTAGCCCCACTCACACCTCTGCTGGTAAGCATGTCGTCATTTCCATATATAAAATACCTGAAATGAGCTGATGATATTGTCCAAAATCTCACTTTTCAGCTCCACGCACTTCTGCTCATTAGGCATGATAACTAAGATTTTTTCACAATGCCATTCGAGCCAGTTTTTGGAGAGGAACAAATGCTTGCATGGGAGCAACTACAATTAAAGAACATGGGGTTGGGTATTTCCCAAAAAATAGTGACTGGCGTTTAATGGTCATTAGCTCTACTTACTTACTACATATCTGAGCATTACTTAAGACTTGATTTGCGCTAAGCCCGTGACTTTTTTACTACCTAGTATGTTCGTAGTATGTTTCAAATGATCCTGGATAGTTTTTGTGTAGCAATAGGCAGGCAACCGTCTCTGGATATTATTTGCACATTCTATCACATTCATTTATGGATGGCCACTAGGTACTAAATCCTACCTACAGACAAACTGTTAATACAGTTTTGCAGGTAAATGTAATAGATTAAGCTTTGTTTCGCAATGATTAGTAATAATAAATAAATAAATAATAAAATAAAAAAATATAAAACATCTATTGTAATAAAATCTGTATACAATCCAAGAGTTTGTACAACTGCTAAATATGTACATACTTAATTTGAGGCAAATATTATTGTAGAGTCACCGGCATCAATATCTGCGACTACAAAGCGCGCATAAATATCTCACACGACTCTATTTCTAGGGCGGTTAGGAGTGTTAGGACGTGTCAGATATTTTTGCTCGCTTTGTTGTGGCAGATATTAATGCTGGTGCCTGTACCATGAAATTCTCAAAAAAAATTAATCTTGCTTAAGAGCCAAGATTTTTTTCTCTTGGTTCGAGAGAATCATCATAATGCAAGATGATATCTGTCTGACTTCGGTCCTGCTAATCCAACGGGCGAGCGAAGCAAACAAAGTCCTCCCCTTTCAGCTTGGGCAAAAATTCTTTCGTATGTCCGGCTGTTCTCCGGTCGCATTTCTCAACCGATTCTCGTGAAATTTTGTGAGACGGTTCGGTAATTATATGGGATTTGTTTGCCGATTCAGTTTTTGAACTTTTTTTACAAAAAGACAGAATCGCAAGTTCTACAGCTTACAGAGCCACTAGTTTATTTCTTGATTCAAGTTTTTTTAAATATATTTGTGTGCAATTGTCCTGGATCATTTTGCATTTTCAGGCCCTGTACTACCACAACTTACCGGCCATATTCTTCGGCACTCTCGCGCTGACTGCCAGCGTCACGGTCCTCATTCTACCAGAGACCCTCAACATGCCTCTTCCAGACACCATCGAGGAGGCCGAGCAATTGGCGCGGCCAAAGAACATCCCTGCATAATGATAGTGTGATAGTGTGTAGACTAGTTCGATAACAAAATTGATTACTTATTGCTTATATGAACTCGCGAATAATACTATTTTTGTAAACTAATTAATTATGTATGTACCAGTGATAGTGAGAAAATAGTACAAATTGCCAATCTTCCTAATCCTCAAATGAAATATGAACAGTAAGGGCCTGGACACATGTCGCCGTGTACGGCGCCGTGCACGGTGCATCGCTTGGTTTACTACCAACTACCAAGCGATGCACCGTGCACGGCGCCGTACACGGCGACATGTGTCCAGGCCCTTACGACGGTTTCCAAATATGTACGCGGAGAACACACGGTTTTAATAGTTGACGACCAAAGTAGAACATGCACAAATTTGCCACAAAAGTTGTTCGAGGAATCGGTGCAAATTATATTTCGTCAACCATAAAGAGTGGTGGCTTTTTGTATCAGATGTTATACCAATCTGTGAACAAAAACATTGAACATAATACATGAACACTATACCCACTAGCATGCATACAATAGCACTTTGTTGATCAAATAATATTTTCTATAATCTAAAAACAGCGAGTAGGTATGTCAATAACCAACCAAGGAACCCTTATAGGATCACTCGTGCGTCTGTATGTCCGTCTGTCACAGCTGATTTGCTCCGAAACTACTGGACCGATTGAGTTGAAATTTGTAAATTGGTGACCCAAAGATGTGTACCCTCCCCAATTCAATGCCCTTAAGACTATATTTATTTAAACAAATTGACGGTTTTGATCAGCTTAATAACTACTAATTAATTATAACAAATGGGCCAAATGATCGTCTACTACGTTGTGAACCGAATAACCCTAAGTCTTTAATGTGTAGCAAATTTGGATTCAGACTCTTCTAATCCTAACCCTACCTGCGTCCTACTGAAACCTAGACCAACAAATAAGAAATTAATTGTATGAATATTAAAATAATTTTATTGTTTTTGTGAAAGTCCCCTACCGAACTATTATCCATTCGTGTAAGCAAGATCGTAGCTTTTGGGTTTTATATCATAAAATCCATTTTTATATTTATAGCATACTAACTAACCTATGTACTCATATTTTAGAATAAAGTTCTAAACGACGGGTTGTGTAGTAATCTTTACTCACACATGCTACTCTCTTGCTTCGGATGGGGATAGAATGGCCTAACCAACTTTACCTACCTAGTTACCTAAAGAGTTTAAGACTCTACGAACGAATCTACCAGTATTTCGTACTTAACGGTCTGAGTAAGAAGAAAATACCGAAACAAACTTAATCAGACATCTCACTTTAATAGTGCTGCGTAAAAATGTAATTATATAAGCAATTTATTTACCTAAGCCTTATATATTATAACGCCGCGCCGATACCTCTATTTTATGGTCACTAGAAATATCGAATTTACTGTAGTTGAATGTGCAATATTCTTAAGATAATTATGTATGAAATAGCTAGTAGTTATATGGGTATTATTCTGCCCGTAACTACGATCAACAGCGACTTGCTCAGCCTATCACTGGTCCCTATAACAGTGTTGTTTCCTTCTCCGAAACGAAACTGTTTCCCTAGTCAATGAAAATAAAGGTGAAATTACGTTACCACGTAAGAATATCACATTCAACTGCACAAACTCTACTCTTTTCTTTTAAGATATGACCAATCATAAATTTATCCACTCTTGACGAATAAAATTAACCCTGTCGTCCTACCATCCCTAAACCTATCTTCCCCTAATGTGTGTATGATTCTACCCTATCCTATCCCGATATTTTCCTACTCTGCTCATTTTTAAACCTTACCTCAGTTTAAAAGATGAGAATGTATGCCCTATTCTATCTGTAATTAATTCAGCCGGCTAAACTGATGTATGGCAACCTGACAGCCTGTGTATTTGTCACCCCCCTCCGCGTCCGAAGACAGGGGAATGGCGGAGAGTATGACGCCCTATTATGTTTATAGAGGTTATATATATGTGTATTTAATACTGCCCGCTTCTCGAGTACAACAGGACTTCGGCAAGCGAGGAATCCCTCTATGCCAAGTACTGGCCATGCCTTAGAACGTCGAGGAATCTCGAGCAACGTCCGGATGTTTTGGCTGCCTCTTGGTCGATAAAAAAGAGACATCAGATCCACCCTTCTAATCTGATTACGCACTCAAACTCCACCTTAACCTCGTTTGGCACCGTTGGGTGAGATCAAGGTGTTAGGCAAACTGTTTATGGTGTTTACCTAGACTGGGATCTGGCTTATGTGATAGTAAAAATATTAAACTACTCGAAACACTATTCCAGTACCTAGTACCATAACTCTACATTATGGAATTATTTCTCTCCACAATGACAAGTCACATTCCTAGGCCTGTTAAAAGCCCCACAAAAATAAACACTAATTTTTAAAGCGATTCCCAACAACAAAACACTAATTTATAGAACAAAACACCCACTAAATAAACTTTAAAGTCACAGCCAGGAGACCCAATCAGTCCGAGTATCAAATGCAAAAAGCCTCGCGTCTAATGTCGTCTCCCTATTTATGCAGCCGTCCTTTTTATGATTTCTATCTCTTTCCTCCTCATTATCATTTCTGAGATGTCTGTCCTTTTCTTCCTCTATATCCCTTTCCTCCTTTCTATGATTTTTGTCATTTTTATCCTCCTATTCGCTCTGTGATTGGTCGAATCCCGCGGCTACAATGGCGAGCTACGCTGTGATTGGCTAGCGCCCAAAATGCGTGTGAATACGTTCCGTTTATTCGTTAATATAATATTTCTGACTCCATTATTGTGATTGAAAACCTATTCGTTGGTCGATAGAGTTGCTTTTTGAATGGACTACTTTTCCTACCAACTAATAATATCAAATCTACATAGCAACTAGGTTCGATATCAAAATAAGTAACTGATCGGATATTCTTTATTCGTAACAATTGTCGTATGATTAAATTCATTCCTTTTAACATTCAGTAGTTAGGCTAACACTAGGCTATGCCTGTTTCACGGTACATACGCCCCCACGAGAAATACGCAGTGGATGACTTTAGTTATTCACGAGAATTCTCGAACTCCTATATATATTTTTTTTAAATATTATTATTATTTTTCCCTAACATCTAGATTTGTCGGTGTTACCTAGTCATTTCTCCCCCCATTTCCCCCCCTCCCGTGTACTAAATTAATAGCGTGTTATGTTTTTGACCAATACTACTTGATTGTTAGTGGTTCGAAATAGAAAACTAACAAAACCCACGAAAGTCTCTCTCCAATTTGCCCGAAGTACCAGGTTGTGAGGCTGATAGACCCTAATGATCTGTTTTGGTAGAATCAAACTGAATCTTTGGACCTGGCTGGGCATCCTCCGACTCGACCCACATTGCTCGGATATGAATGATCCCACAAAAACTCTCCATACAAACCAGAGAAAAACTCTCACAAGTATAACACTATTTCAATCAAGTTCTTGGAGCGTGTCACAAGTTTGAATCAGATATTTGAACATTAAAATTAAAAATACGGCCATGATAATTGTTAATAATTATCTAAGTTTGTATAATACTCTACAAAACGATTCCTGATGAACATATGTATATGTATGTGCCTTTTTGTAATAGTCCCTGGGTGACCATTACGATATTTATTATCCTCCACTTGCATTAAAAGTACCTCTTTTTTTTTTCAAATAATCCACTGTACCTTTTTTCTAATATTGTAACTCCTTAGCAATATACCAAGTTCAAATGAAAATATTCATTAAAGTTAAAATTTCTTACTTCACATTTCAAAAATGAATGTTCGTTGACAACCCATTTTTGATACAATTTGATGTCAAATATCCTTCTTCAAACCCGTGGTGTGTATACCCATACGTTATTACGTAAGCATTAGCTTCTGTGCAGTTGTAGTCAGTAAAAGTTCTCTTATTAAAATGAGACGAATCGTAAAACGATTTTAACCTACGGATAACATTTTACTGGCTAATTTGTTTTTTTTTTTTTTATGTTCCCCCAAAAACCAACAAATCTAGGTTGACTACATTCCAACAAGTGTCCCTTTGTAACAACCCTTTTTCACAAAACATCCTTCAAATCTTCACACAAATTCCATCATTCATCTTTCATTCGTCTTTTCTCGGTATATGACTCAGTATACATATATGCACCCTTCCTCATTCGCTTTTTCACTCGGTTGCTACAATCGGCCAATGTCCTTGACATGTAATCATTAGAAAAATAACTCTATCTTCCTTAGTCTATTTTATACAATCAATTTATTGCTTTGGGCGCGGCCCATAGTATTAAACGCTCTGGCAATGTTTGTGTTCATGGCTAGGAACCGCGAATTCATTCAAAAGCGATTTTCGACCTTAAATACCTGAGTGACCTGTTTTTCATTATATTTCAATTTACTGCCCCTTTTTATTTTATTCAAGCAAAATGTAAGGCTAATATATCTACTCGCCCCGTTACTGAATGTCAAAAGCAATCGTATTAATGGTAAATAATATTAATAATTTGAGTCTATTTCCGTTCATTGCTTTTAATTTAGGAAATAATTTTTAACTAGATATCCAAAAGTTCATGAACTTGAATAATGAACGCATTCCCACTGCTTTTGTTCTATTTTTTATTTTTTTTTAGCACCACTTGTTCCACAAGCCAAGCATCACAATGCACTGTATCCAATTTGTCTCCTTGTTATATCAAAGCAGATGTATACCAAAATACCTAAAACATCTTATATAACCTTATTCCTAAAATACTTTGTCTAAATCTCAGAATTACTGCTATATATCAGCAATATATCGATTGAATTACCTACTGTAAATTTTGTTTCAACAAATGATAAAAAATATAATTACATTTAGAAAACAATATATAATGTACATATGACATTATCTAGCCCTCATCCTGCAACCAAGTATCTATTAACATTTCTAAACGCAATTATAAAATATGAAATTATATTTACATATGTAATTTTTGTAAGTAACAAAATATAAAAAAATTATAAATTTTCCTTAACCTCGCTTCTGTTCTCTTTTATATATTTAAATCTGATATCCTAAGCCACCCCCACAACTAAAGAATCCATCGACAACCCACATGCCAAACTCATGAACCCTTCCGGACTACAGCCTGTGAAACAGAACTCCTTCTTAATTTGTAACAGCATACAAAGTATCCACTTGAAAAACGTAACCGTCGAGGCAGCTGGTTATAATCACCCTGTCTATTTAAAGTAAATAGCTCATTACTACATAATAATTTGTTTATTTACTTTGCAATGAAATATAATCACAACTACTCCACTATACATTAAATATAAATTAATTATTGATTGTTGGTATTGTCACAGTCCAACTGTCATAAATAATGAGGTAAACTCTTTCGTTTCTGTATATGTCTATATTGTTGTTTTATGTACATATTATAATTTATACTCTTAAGATATGTTCTACCATCTACAATCCCTTCACATAGAACATATTCAGTGTCATTGAACTACTATCAATTTCACATAGGATTAGTTTTTTTTTTTTTCCTATAGAATAGCACTATACTAGATACATCATATCAGCCGAAAGACGTCCACCGCCGGACACAGGCCTCCCCCAGAGAGCCCCAAATTGATCGGTCCTGCGCCACCCACCATACTGCGCCATACTAGATACGAAATGTATAATTAGACTTACATGTCTCCAGAAACATGATAGAACATCATACAGTTTACTCGCTCCAAGCTCGTATTGTATGGAATAAGTTTCCCTTAAACTTTAGTAGCACAACAAAACCACTAACACTCTTAACAAATTTATAACCAAAATTATATCATTTACACACTGATTCCGTTTGACACACTGTCACTATCACACAATTTATTGTTCCTGAGTGATACTTTGTTTGAAAAAGAATATGATTATTCACTAATTTCGTCCCAAAAACCGAAATTCATTAGCAAAAACAAAGTTCCCTCTCACTATTCCTTGAATTTTACTGACCACTTCCCCTGTCATACTTGTTGTCACTTTGACGTAAAGTTTGCTCCGTTCGGAAATTCATAACCTCTTGTAATTGCTAGTAAATCCATTAACATGCTTCCTTACTGTCTGACTGCATTATTCATTCACAAATATGAATTTTCCATTAAAACAATAAGTTCTCTTTGTCTTGCCTCTCTTTTTTTTTTGTAATAGTTTAAATTAATATTCTCAGCTACTTTGCTATAAACACAAGTTTAGCATTAACTATTGTACGTTATAAGTAATAAACTGCATCACTCCGCCATCTATTGTAGAATAGGGTAATTATCAATTGGTTCGTGGGTTAGAATTTATTGTCAGTCTGTGACCGCTTGCGCCATCTATCGTTGCATAAAATAATTTTTATGTTGACCATAGATAATCGATATACTGAGATCTATTGCCGAATAGATATTTTTAAGTTACGATACTACTACGGTGGCATTATTTATTGATTAGCTGTTTAACTAATGAAAATTATAATCTTTAATTAATAAATAAGTTTTTGTGTACTTATACTGAAATAAATTATCTTCTATTCTTCTATTCTATTCTATTCTAAATAATATAAAAGTATGATTCTACAAAAATAATTTCTTTAATTTATGTGAATATTGTCTATGGACCTTTTTACGAAATTATATTTATTTAAACAGAACGACCAAAACATTAATGTTTATACTAAACTAAACCTAAAATAAACAACCTAGTTACACAAATTATTTACAATTTTTACGTAGTTCCTTCTATAAAGTCTATGATTATCAGTTCGTTCTTTTTTTTTTTGACGCGTCGCGTGGCTGTCAAACAACTGTCAACGTGGTCAAAATGTCAACTTGTCAAACGTCAACGCTAAACGCCGTGTGTCGTGGCTTGGCCTCCTATAATTAATTTTACAAACAAACGAAATAAATACAGCAATATGAAACTGCTATTTGCTACATATATGGATGATTTTTCTTTAAGGTATGTATAATCTATGTTCCTTCACATTGCATTATTATTATAGTCAAACTTCACCACGCCTGAACTCTCTAAGCACTACTCTCTCTCTGAAACTGAATAAGTATTTTAACCGTTATAAAGTGCCATGAAACCTGTCAATGTTATGGGAAATAGTTCAATAAGATCCAACTTTAGTGATTGCTGTATTTACTTACTAATTATAACCTACGAAATGGTTTTCCCTATTTTAGACTAAGTTCTTTTCTTACTGATAATTAATAACTAAGTAAACTGTAATTAACATATTGTAATATAACACTTGACTATTCCTTATTGAAATGATTATTCATCCTGATTCAATCCACTCTTGAAAATAACTAAAATGTTTCATTTCGCTTTTCCATTATGTTTATGTCATAATTTCTTCTCATGGTCCGCAGGAATATAAAGGCGATCTTGCTCTTTCAATCGACGACTTGACAATGAAACTGGATATATTGTTCAAAGATGCCCAAGAGAAATCTGCTTCTGACGCTACTGGTTCAAGTCAAAATTTACATATTTCTTTCCAATGAAACATATGGATGATTCTAATTGTAAGTACATATGGTAGACCCATAGATGTATATATATCTTAAATCATTCTATTATTTCAATTAAATTTTTAGTGTGAATATTTTGCTATGCGTCCGAATTGTCAAAATATATTTCCATTTTACTAAAAATAACATCTTGTATCTGCTATCATAAATACAACTTAATGCTCTTGATGTTCCCGCTCGACATTAACCTTCTATTTGTTTCATTTTTCAGTTGTTCGGAAGAAGCAAGATGCTGACACTGCCACAATGAGCCCCCGGCTTGCTGGATTATTCACTTGACTTTGCCGTTCTTCTAATGTGATGTAATATAAAAGGTAATTATATGCATTACTTCTTCATAATGTTATCATTGATGTAATTAAACACCTATGCGCGTTTCATAACGTGAGCAAGATCTGCATCTGTTCGGCGTACCTTTCATCTCATTAAAATTGTTAATAAAGTCCTGTATGTGTCGACATGGTAATCAGTAAGTGCCTGGCTTCTCATATGCCTAACAAAACTCAGGAAATCATTGTTTTACTCAGGACATCATTGTTTTCTTTCATCTGTAGATATGTATGTGAATGAACTTCAGTCCAATAATAAAAATAGAATAATAAATCAATCTATTTATGTCCCACCGCTGGCACAGCCCTCCTTTCATGTATGTTGCATTGTTCCTACCCAATCGGCGCACTAATATGGATTCCTGTTATATAAGCACCCGTAAATAATTATAATGTAAAACTGCAGCGCCTGACAAATGTCTGTGAGCAAAAGCGCACAACATCAACAAAATTCACCCCTGTAAGCACATTATGCCAGGCATTTTTTTTTCTTTTTGTTATATAGTCCTAGCCACTCATTATTTCTTCAGTTATTATACATTCTTATGCTGTCAACTAAATAATTGGCTCCTTGTGTTCTCTGTTTCCAGAAGCTGATTATCATTTAACCACGCAGACATCCTGAGAGTCTTGTGAAGCCCTACCATAAGGATATAGCGAACTGGAATCGGCCCTGGCAAACAATTCACGCTCCGTCTCAACTAAATGACATTTATGTCATTGTAAAGCTTAGCTTACTGCTATGTTGTTAAGGTCAGTAAACTATTTATATCGAACAACCTAATCGGTATACATATATTCTTACTGTCTCTGTGTATAGTTGATTATGATGATGATATAATTAAACACTAAATATCACTATCTTTTCTAAAGATTTTTGACAATGATGATGATCCTAATCGTTTTCAGAATGGACGATAAAATTACCTACAAGAATGTACTTATGATTCCAAATGACCTCATAGTTTACAATTTCAATACCTTTTGTTAAAGCTTATTTTATTATATGTAAAGTAATATCTATATCTATGTTTTTCAGAAACTCCTGCACGACACCGTGATGAAACGTCTACCATACACCCGTGAAGCTCTTGAACCAGCATGTGAAAAAAGACATCATCCCGCACCGGTTCAACCAGATAACTGTCATCTATTTTCATGAGATTCTTCAAGAAGACTCGCTTCGGTCACCTTTTCTTTACTGAAAGCAATGCTTGACTTGCACTCTCTGTGTGACTTTTATTCCTTCAGGGTTTTGATAGGCTTCTTCTAAAATATCCAATCTCATGAAACTATTTGAACCTGTCTTAGCAAATAGAATTGTTGAAGCTATGTATTAACTATTCCAGTCAGCCTCTGATAACAAAATTTCAGTTTTCCTTTTCTGCTTGTTAATCTAAACCTCTGCTCTTCATATTGTATTTTAGGCTTGTGTGATACTTAGTGTCTTCCTATAAATATATTTCTAAAATAACTATAATTCATAATGAGGTTACAAACTATATCATGTACTAGTAATTGTTAAACAGTTAACTTTATACTAAAATATTTTAAACAAACTTTTTTAGACCTATAACACAATGAGTTTTTCAAATGGCTGTGATTTTTGAATTATGAGATGCAAGCTCTTGATAAAATTTGACTTATATAACGTATGTTTGTTATTCTTAGTCATTTTAATTAATAAAATATAAGCCTGTGAATAATGTACTAATGTATGCATGCTATCAGACTTCTGTATGATAATAAAATTTACTTCGCCTTTGCCTTTCCTCATTTCCTCGTTCTGTCATTGTTAGTAAGCCTTATTTCGTCTGGGTTCGAACCAGAACATAGAATACTTTGCATAAAGTCTTTATCCTTCATTATGCCTTCATTCTTACAAATTTCTAGTTATCTCTTTGCATCCCTCAAAACAAAGCTATCTGTATGCTCTTATAATGAAGTAATGGCGTCATAGACCCCTTAATAATTAGCTAACCACTTTCCTTTACCCATAACTGTATGTTGCGGCATTGTAAGTATTAAAGAATCTGTAAAACAAGACTAATAATAAAAATCGAAGCCGATATTTGCAAATCAATAAGTTGCAAATGTGTTGACATAGATGTCGCCATGATCCATTTAAAACCCCCATACACGTTCAAGCCATTGAATGAACTGAGTAATTAATAATACACTAAATTTTCCTAAATTTAAAATTAATTTCATCAAAATTTCTCCATTTATTCATCTGATTACTATAAATACCCTTTTTTTTAATATACTATAAATTAATTGACATGCCATTTAAAGGCCCCTTTACAATCTTGGTATTGCACTATTCTGTGCATAAAATCTTAACGGACGGCGGTTTTGTTTTGACAGAACGATACTGAGACGCTAGTTTATTTTGCAGTTTCTCTTTGTACTCATTAACTTTATAATAATACACGTGTAATCACGCTATGTTTGATTGAACAAACTGACGCAAAACCCTACAATGGACCAATTGTTCAACGAACGCGATTGTCACATATGTGATACATGATGCATAGCATTTATCTACATCGTCCATAAGCTAAGCGACTTACTTAAATCCTTTTGTCAAAACCCACAATGTTTCATAGTTATATAGCAACTTTCCCTATGAATGAAACTACTCGTATCTCCTTAGAATCCTCGGATGATATTCGCATTACCTACAACCAAATAACCTAAAAGTATGTGCCTTAAGCAATTACATGACTAATAGTCATAATGTATTACTAATCTAGGTATCACCTATCACTATTTCTAGGCTAGCGACTCATTACTCTTATCATTGATAAAAGGTCTAATAATAAGATAACTTTTCCACAGATCCTGTCGAAACAATTTCTTACAAAACGATCACATCTTGAATTCATCTAATGGCAAATTCGGCAAGATGACGGCTGCTTGAAGCAAAACCAATGCAGATGTGGACAAAATGAATGCGATACTAAACAGCTGAGCAGTTCCTTAGGTAATGAATAATTTAACATATATCTGTTTTTATGAAATATTTGTGACTATGATCTCAATATCTTACTATGTAGTAACATAGTGTTTCATTTCTATTATTCTTGATGCTGGCAAGCAAATGTATTGCCTACATGTTTGATCAGGCATGGTCATGACAGTTAAAACTAGACAGTTTTCCCGAAGCGCTCCCAAAATTTGATGATTTTTATTATTTTATTTATTTGTATGGCTTTTTTTTTGTCCTATTTATAAATGTCTAACCTTACATAAAACATTCCTCAACATTCTATTAAAAGCTATTAACTGGAAATTGTTCACATTCATTTCATACAATACTGAACTGCGCCCCCAATTCTACAGAACTGCACTGCATTCTTATAGATATTATTCTAAATTTTTCATTAACATGTTATTTTCATTTTATTTCCAGATGCAAAACATAATGGCAGAAAAATGAAAATTAAATTTTTGCTATGTCATGGCAATATGATACATATGGTCCGGTCCTGATGTTAATGAATGAATGAAGCAAACGCAACCCATGGACACCCATGTCACTCAAGAAAACCCTCACTAATATATTAATGGCATTAAATATCATAAACAACACCTATGATCCTAACAATAAATGATAATATTTGTTGGTTTGATTAACTAACGAGAAGAGTCTAGATCCAGATATTGCACACACTCCATCTCACAGACAGCAAAATGTAGCCATAAGGCTACTTTATACTAGTAAATATATGAAGATCCTGGTCACGGCACCAAAATGTACCCTCCCCAATTCAATGCCCTTAAGACTATATTTATTTAAACAAATTGACGGTTTTGATCAGCTTAATAACTACTAATTAATTATAACAAATGGGCCAAATGATCGTCTACTACGTTGTGAACCGAATAACCCTAAGTCTTTAATGTGTAGCAAATTTGGATTCAGACTCTTCTAATCCTAACCCTACCTGCGTCCTACTGAAACCTAGACCAACAAATAAGAAATTAATTGTATGAATATTAAAATAATTTTATTGTTTTTGTGAAAGTCCCCTACCGAACTATTATCCATTCGTGTAAGCAAGATCGTAGCTCTTGGGTTTTATATCATAAAATCCATTTTTATATTTATAGCATACTAACTAACCTATGTACTCATATTTTAGAATAAAGTTCTAAACGACGGGTTGTGTAGTAATCTTTACTCACACATGCTACTCTCTTGCTTCGGATGGGGATAGAATGGCCTAACCAACTTTACCTACCTAGTTACCTAAAGAGTTTAAGACTCTACGAACGAATCTACCAGTATTTCGTACTTAACGGTCTGAGTAAGAAGAAAATACCGAAACAAACTTAATCAGACATCTCACTTTAATAGTGCTGCGTAAAAATGTAATTATATAAGCAATTTATTTACCTAAGCCTTATATATTATAACGCCGCGCCGATACCTCTATTTTATGGTCACTAGAAATATCGAATTTACTGTAGTTGAATGTGCAATATTCTTAAGATAATTATGTATGAAATAGCTAGTAGTTATATGGGTATTATTCTGCCCGTAACTACGATCAACAGCGACTTGCTCAGCCTATCACTGGTCCCTATAACAGTGTTGTTTCCTTCTCCGAAACGAAACTGTTTCCCTAGTCAATGAAAATAAAGGTGAAATTACGTTACCACGTAAGAATATCACATTCAACTGCACAAACTCTACTCTTTTCTTTTAAGATATGACCAATCATAAATTTATCCACTCTTGACGAATAAAATTAACCCTGTCGTCCTACCATCCCTAAACCTATCTTCCCCTAATGTGTGTATGATTCTACCCTATCCTATCCCGATATTTTCCTACTCTGCTCATTTTTAAACCTTACCTCAGTTTAAAAGATGAGAATGTATGCCCTATTCTATCTGTAATTAATTCAGCCGGCTAAACTGATGTATGGCAACCTGACAGCCTGTGTATTTGTCACCCCCCTCCGCGTCCGAAGACAGGGGAATGGCGGAGAGTATGACGCCCTATTATGTTTATAGAGGTTATATATATGTGTATTTAATACTGCCCGCTTCTCGAGTACAACAGGACTTCGGCAAGCGAGGAATCCCTCTATGCCAAGTACTGGCCATGCCTTAGAACGTCGAGGAATCTCGAGCAACGTCCGGATGTTTTGGCTGCCTCTTGGTCGATAAAAAAGAGACATCAGATCCACCCTTCTAATCTGATTACGCACTCAAACTCCACCTTAACCTCGTTTGGCACCGTTGGGTGAGATCAAGGTGTTAGGCAAACTGTTTATGGTGTTTACCTAGACTGGGATCTGGCTTATGTGATAGTAAAAATATTAAACTACTCGAAACACTATTCCAGTACCTAGTACCATAACTCTACATTATGGAATTATTTCTCTCCACAATGACAAGTCACATTCCTAGGCCTGTTAAAAGCCCCACAAAAATAAACACTAATTTTTAAAGCGATTCCCAACAACAAAACACTAATTTATAGAACAAAACACCCACTAAATAAACTTTAAAGTCACAGCCAGGAGACCCAATCAGTCCGAGTATCAAATGCAAAAAGCCTCGCGTCTAATGTCGTCTCCCTATTTATGCAGCCGTCCTTTTTATGATTTCTATCTCTTTCCTCCTCATTATCATTTCTGAGATGTCTGTCCTTTTCTTCCTCTATATCCCTTTCCTCCTTTCTATGATTTTTGTCATTTTTATCCTCCTATTCGCTCTGTGATTGGTCGAATCCCGCGGCTACAATGGCGAGCTACGCTGTGATTGGCTAGCGCCCAAAATGCGTGTGAATACGTTCCGTTTATTCGTTAATATAATATTTCTGACTCCATTATTGTGATTGAAAACCTATTCGTTGGTCGATAGAGTTGCTTTTTGAATGGACTACTTTTCCTACCAACTAATAATATCAAATCTACATAGCAACTAGGTTCGATATCAAAATAAGTAACTGATCGGATATTCTTTATTCGTAACAATTGTCGTATGATTAAATTCATTCCTTTTAACATTCAGTAGTTAGGCTAACACTAGGCTATGCCTGTTTCACGGTACAGATGGACGCGTAAAGTAAATAAAATTAAGGAATTCTGAACAAGGGGGCCACTTTTGGGGGGTAGACTGGATAATTAAAAAAAAAGTTTCGCATACTGTATTGTGTGACATCTATATATATAAACGTAAAAGTCCTGACTGACTGACTGACCGACTCACTCACTTAAATCAACGCCCAGCCCAAACCGCTGGCTCTAGAAATTCCAAATTTGGCACGTAGGTTCCTTATAAGGTATACGGGTGCACTAAGAAAGGATTTTTCAAAATTCAACCCCTAAAGGGGTGTTATGGGGGTCCAAACTTTGTATGGGGAAACAAGACTAGTTAGACTATTTTATTCAAAACTTCACAGCAGCACTCCTAACGATAAATGATTAAACACATGTTTCTGGTTTTTTGAAAATTCAACCCTTAAAACGGGGGAATGTGGTCACAAAGTCTGAAAATCGACATGGATGTCGTTTCTATGGTTTATCGGGTCGCTGATTACGAAAACAACAACGATTTTAAAATCCAACATGGCGAACGTGAAATACCATCTCCCCTGTTGGGATGCGATGGGGTTGTATTGTCCAAAATATGAATATGGGTGTCGTTTTTACGGTATTTTGGGACGTTAATTACGAAAATGGCATCGATTTTGGAATTTAATATCGTGGACATATATCTAAATATATAAAAGAAGAAACTGACTGACTTACTGATTGACTGACTGACATATCAACGCACAGCCCAAACCGCTGGTTCTAGAGATTCCAAATTTGGCCCGTAGTTTCCCAAGTTTGTATGAACGTCGAATTGGGGAGAAGGTTCGTGACACCCGCGTAGGGTCGTACCTGGTGCAAAGGTTGTCCGTCGCCATTCAACGTGGAAACGCGGCGAGTGTGATGGGTACCTTTGCGCCAGGGACGACTCGAGGGGGCCTGTATGTCTAGTTTAAGTTAAATTGTTATTTTATGACTTGTAAATGTACTATGATTTTGCATTACTTAGCCACTTAGTTTGAAGTTGTAGGTAATAAGTAAGTAAAAAGTTTGTATGGGGGAAACAAGATTAGTTAGACTATTTCACTTGAAACTTGCGTATACCTAACGATAAATAGTAAACATGTGTTTGTACCTAGGTTTTTTGAGAATTCAACCCCTAAAAGGTGGGAATATGGTGACAAAGTCTGAAAATCAATATGGATATCGTTTCTATGGTTTATTTTTGAAATCTAACGTGGCGGACGTGAAATACCATCTCCCCTGTTGGGGTAAGCTGGGGTTGAAATGTTTAAATATAAATATGTGTGTCGTTTTTATGGTTTTATGGACGTTATTACGAAAATGGCATTGATTTTGAAATTTAATATTGTGGAAATCTATCTAAATATGTAGAGTCGATATGTAGAGTTAATATGTAGAGTCGATATGTAGTCGATATGTAGAGTCGATATGTAGTCGATATGTAGTCGTTATGTAGAGTCGATATGTAGAGTCGATATATAGAGTCGATAGGTAGTCAGAAACTTAGAATGTTTAGTAAGAATGCCTATATTATGGCAATAAAAGTGTACAATAATGTGCCAAATGACATATAATGTTTACCAAATATTCAATTTGACAGGAAATTATTCAATTGGCTGCTTGACATTTGTTTGTATTTTTTTATTATATAATCGTTTATATTTTATAAACGATTTTTTTGATTATTGATTGTCCATTGTTTTATTACTTTTCTCATTAATTTATCGTATTGTATGTTGTATTTAATTAATTGTTATGTCTTTATAATTCGAATGATCTACTTTAATTCAATAATATTTCTACGCCGATGTCGGCAGGATATGTGAAACTGACATGTGTAAAACCACAAATTATACCAACAAATGTACCATATTCGGAGAAATAAACTTATTCTATTCTTCTATTCTATTCTATTCTATGTAGAGTCGTTATGTAGAGTCGATATGTAGTCGATATGTAGTCGTTATGTAGAGTCGATATGTAGAGTCGATATGTAGTCGATATGTAGAGTCGATATATAGAGTCGATATGTATAGTCATATGTAGAGTCGATATGTAGAGTCGATTGTAGAGTCGATATGTATAGTCATATGTAGAGTAGATATGTAGAGTCGATTGTAGAGTCGTTATATAGAGTCGATAGGTAGTCGATATGTAGTCTATGTAGAGCCGATAATTATATAAAAGAAGAAAGTGGTTGACTGACTGACTGACATATCACCGCAAACCCGAACCGCTGGATCTAGAGATTCCAAATTCGGCACGTAGGTTTCTTATAAGGTCTAGGGGTGCACTAAGAAAGGATTTTAAAAATTCACCCTCTAAACGAGTGAAATAGGGGTCCAAAGTTTGAATGGGGAAACAAATTAAGTAAAACTATTTCACTCGAAACTTCACAGGAGTATTCCTAGCGATAAATGAGTACCTAAACACATGTTTCAGGTTTTTTGAGAATTCAACCCCTAAAAGGGGGAAATGTGATGAGTTTCTATGGTTCATCGGGTCGCTGGTCGCTGATTACGAAAACAACAACGATTTTAAAATCCAACGTGGCAGACATGAAATACCATCTCCCCTGTCGCACCCGGCGAGGGGGTTGTAATGTCTAAATACCAATATAGTCGTCTTTATGGTTTTTTGGGACGTTAATTACGAAAATGGCATCGATTTTGAAATTTAACATTGTGGACATGAAAATTCTTGAAAGTATTTGTGCCAAATTGCAATTCAATTTGAACATGCGGGTCAAACTGAGATGCTCCTTTTTTGTAGACGGTTAAAATTACTTTTAGTACGCGGGCGAAGCCGCGGGCAGAAGCTCGTTACATATAAAGATTTTGACCGGTTTCTTAAGTTTATTTGTACTTTAAGTGAAAATTATAAAATAACAGTCAGTACCGGTTTTCTAAAGGAATGGCTAAGATATGGGGCCACATGGTTCATTCATCGTAATATATATTTGAATTCATAAATCCAGAAATATGCTGACAGCAGCGTGTATTTTTGAAAATTCAACCCCTAAAAAGGGGAAAAGTGGTGAAAATGTCTGAAAATCAACATGGGTATTGTTTCTATGGTTTATCGGGTGGCTGGTCGCTGATTACGAAAATAACAACGATTTTAAAATCCAACGTGGCGGACGTGAAATATCATCTCCCCTGTTGGGGTGCGATGGGGTTGAAATGTCTAAATATCAATATAGGTGTCGTTTAATGGTTTGAGACGGTTAAAATTACTTTTAGTACGCGGGCGAAGCCGCGGGCAAAAGCTAGTAATCAAATGAAAGAGTTGATGACATATCATATGAAAGAGGTTGTTGTAAGCATATCAGATATTTGTTTTACAATTTTAGAAAAAACAGATTTGAAGTAATTTGTCCACCCCCTTATCTCCGAAACTACTAGGCTTAAAATTCTGAAAAAAGATATGAAAAATAGTTGCCTAAAGATTACTGGAAAACCTATAAGAAGTTTGAGTATTCAAAGTAACGGGAAAATTCTCAATATTTTTGTGTATTTTGTATGAAGCGCCTGATGCTTAGGGCATAGCAATTTTTACTCTTGTACTTGCTTCTGAAATTACGTAGGCGCCATAATAAAACTTTTAGATTATATACGGAACCCTCACCACGCGACTTGAACTCGCACTTGTCCGGTTTTTTTAAAAGAGTTACACGGCGTAACTCGTAGTACCAGTATCAATTGGCAAACACAAAAGAATTAAAACATCAAAATCTATCACAATATTAAATGTAATTAAAAGTATTAAAGATTAAACATGATTGAAATCGAAACGCATATTAGTTCGTTATGAATTGTATTTCGAAAATATTTTTATTTCTTCATTTAAGACTATATAAATTATGAGCGAGATAACATTCCACTCCTGCCTGTCTTATAATGTTTTTATTGTCGATTATATTAAAATGTCCACAAAATGCATTATGTTGTTGTATTCCTTTCCATACTTCCACTCACACTTTCCATACACAAAGACTCCATTCGGAAACAGCTATACTTACGAATCGATTTTAGATTGGAATCATATTTCGCGGTTCGCTCACTGCTCCAAATTCGCCTATGCGCTAGCACACACGAAAGCGCATCATCCAATGCGATTCAATAACATTATATAGTGCGTTCCCGAATCGAGATCTAGAACAGTCGCCTCATTACAAAGCAATACGGTGTGAAAATGTAAACATATTATCTTTTTGACGTCGACTACACCTATAAACCTATACTGTTTAAACTGAGTCGGCTCCAGCAATAGCTGCGCGGTGCAGGAGGGGCGTAGAGTGTCGTAAGAGCTCAATTTAGCGCCCATTTTACTGGCGCTGTCACACTGTCTCACCGTGCAATGCAACTACAGGAAGAATGGACTCAGTTAACCGGTATTATTATACATACCTACTCGTCCGCCGTAAGAGTCTAATTCAGTATTTGGTTTGTTTAATAATTTCGACCACAACCAATATAAACAGTGTACAGGCAACTAGGACACGTAATCGAAACTTAGGGTCTGAATTTGTGCGTCAAATCACGTTCCATCGCTGCCTCCGTCTGCCTAGCCTAGATACATAATAGAAATTTTGAGAAGTATCTGGCAATCAAATCAAATCACGGAACGTCATCAGTAATAAAGGTAAATAAATATCGCGTTAGACCCGTGTAAAACAATAATTTAATTTCCGAATTTCCTAAATTTGTTTTCTTAGAAATCGCATGACGATTAACGCACGATTACGATTATTCTAATGTTATGTGAAACAGGGTATAGAAAGAAGAGGGTAAATTTTCTCGTTTCGCCCCGGATCTCGGCGTCAGTAAAGTTGTGCGAGTTCCGCTGACTTGACAGCTAGTGAAATATCATCAGGTTGGTTGGATTGCAAAAAAATTGTACTTACCTACTTAATTAAGAGCCTTAATCTATACACTTTATACGGGTAACTTTCGTTACAGAATCGAATAAAGTTAACTATGTACACACTTTTTGCAATCCACCCATCAAATCATCATCATCATATCAGCCGAAAGACGTCCAACTGTACGACACACTGCACGTGCACTGGACATAGGCATTACATGGCAGATATCATGACTCATTAATTTTATTTTGTCAATCGTATACCAGTAGTCCAGTATAAGTATTAAGGTACTCGTATAGTTCAATCCATAAAGACGCGCCCTAACTACTAGACCCTACTATGAACAAAACAAGGCTATAATATATAGTAGGTAGTCGAGTGACTACATGATCTACCTATAGCATAAAGACACCATATGGTAAAGTAAATACCTAAAATAAACTTTAATCATTATATCGGAATTCGGAATCTAATTAAAGTTAATTACATACCGAAGTACTTATAAGTATTCTTCTAATCTCCTTGGGAATGTAATCAAAGCAAACATTTGTTTCAAAGAAATTGCTAAGAGATTTTTCGTAGGCGTATTTAATTTCTTTGAACTTTATTATGGGTAGAGTAGGTAGCTCACGAGCTAATAAATGTAATGATCGTATTCTTTTTTACAAATATTTTGTAAAACCACAATGGTGGCAAGTGACCTATATGATGGCAAGGAGACACCGTAGCCTATTGCAGCCTGCGACTCCAGAGGAGTCACAAGTGCATTGCTGTATCTTCATAGATTTGAGGATCCGTAATACTCGTATCGATAGCTAGAAACAATTGCGGGCACTTCACTCTCAACACTGCACATCCTCAGGTGCTCTGGTGATCTTCCTGACCACCAGCACCAGGAACACAACACCACATACCTACTCGGCAAGTAGTGGTATTATCATAGCTGCGCTCTTCATTAAGATGAAGGTACTTCCCCTGGAGGTAGGGGTTGCGAATATGAGCAAGGTTACATTCCGCTGTGCACTTCTCTATTTTAACATGACGATTTAAGTATGGTACTAATGGTTTATTAACATGAAATATCGAGTACGAATAAGATGTAATGGTAAAATTCACTGTATCACATTCAAAGTCTTTAAGCTGTTCAAAAGGCATTTGTGAAAATTGTACCGTAGGTATAGCTTGTATATTTTTATTAAAAAATACAAGATCATAAATTGCATATAAAAATAAAAGCATTTCCAATCCATCAGCAATGTTAATCACAATCCCCTGTAACGCCACTCCAATTTAACCTTTATTCGGAATTCAAATCCTAGTCCGTAATCTCTTACAGTTGCCAAATCCGGGTTCAAACCTACCAAGCGGGGTCTCGTTATGACTAAGGAAAGGCTACAGCTACAATGAGGCTAGGCTACAAATTGTGAAAAATAGTTATTTACGTTACAAATGCAGAAAATAGGAAATTCGCAACGAGTGGCGATAAATTAAAACACGACCGAAGGGAGTGTTTTAAATCGACACGAGTTGCGAATTACCTATTCGCACGTGTATCGTACAACGTTTTACAGTACATATGGCTCTTTAAAGTTTCAACATATGCACGGAAAGTGCTCATTTCCGCACTCGTGTGTACTGTAAAAAAATATACGCGGCTACTTGAGAACCTCCTCCATAAAACGATTTTTTTACAGAAACTTATTTTGGATAAAAGTGAGCGTGTGTGACAGTACAGCGTGGCTGTTTGTCTCATGTGTTACTTCTTACATACTGTTCACTATATGATTCAATAATAAAATACAAATTTACTGAAATACAACGGTGTTTTCTTTGTAACTCAAACCTTGAGTGGTTTTTGGGAGACCCTATATTAAGCTTTAGGCGAATTAATATTATCATTTGCTAGTTAGCAGCAGTTATCTTATATTATAAGGACTACCTTAGTTGTAAAGAAAGCGTTGCGCCACTTGCGCCTAGGCAGGAGTTCATGAAAACGCAAAAAAGTTCGAAGATGTCCACCTGCTTCCTGGTGGACCGGTATGACGAAACTGCTGAAAGTGGAGAATTTACCCAACCCAGGACAGATTGTCTTGGCAACGACTAACTAGGAGATCAGACCCCACCTAAAGTGGGAATGTGCTAGGAAGAAGAATAAGCCAAAAAAGTGGTCTAAGTAGGTATCAATTTTCGACTCTATTATTTGTCAGTTAAGGTTCAAGTGTTAGAACCACCTTTTGGATTATTGTACGATTGTACCGTAATGTACGGATAGTACCGCACTTAGGTATGAATAGTACCGTTTCCTTGATTTAAGCTGTGTACATAATTCTCAAAGTAGGTACACTGACCGCAGAGCATGAATCGGCCGGACTATCGTCTACCCACTTGAGACACGATTATTTCTCCATGGCTATACCCAAAATAAAAGTATTGCAAATACCTTAAGAGCACAGTCCATTAGGTTTCAATAGAACTCTCGAGTCGAAGAAATTTTATAAAATATGTTCTGAGTAGGTACACCCATTCAACCCAAACGCTGATTGATATTGTGAATATTTGTGATACTTAAGCAAGTGTTCATGCATTTTTAGCAATAAACTGTTCTCGGTCTACTCCGCTATCAGAGTGCGCATTTTTTTTTCTTTGTGTTGCTATTGAATTATAAAGTATCTACTTATGGTAGAAAAGAAAATACCTTCACCCACCTTTTTTAATATTTATTCCTAAAATTAACCGTAAAACACCCTTTAATAATAACATATTTCATAATCATTTAATAGTTGTAATATTTTGACATGTAATATTTTTTAGTAGCATCAATAGATGAGTATTTGCTTTAAATTCATCATATCAGCCGAAAGACGTCCACTGCTGGACATAGGCCTCCCCTAGAGAGTGCCAAATTGATCGGTCCTGCGCCACCCGCATCCAGCGGACTCCTGCGACCTTTACCAGGTCATCAGTCCACCTTGTAGGGGGCCTACCCACGCCGCGCCTTCCGGTACGTGGTCGCCACTCGAGAACCTTTCCGCCCCAACGGTCATCGGTTCTACGTGCAATGTGCCCCGCCCACTGCCACTTAAGTTTAGCAATTCGGAGGGCTATATCGGTTACCTTGGTTCTGCTGCGGATAGCCTCATTTCTGATGCGATCACGCAGAGAAACTCCTAAACTCCTGCTTTAAATTGAAATATTATAATTTTGATTCAGAACTAAATTTGATTAACCATGAAGAGATTAAGAGAGGTAGCATAGCGGAAGGTAATCTAGCTCACACTTAAAGCAGCCCAACTGGGAAGTACTCATAGAAGATCGCAGCCATAAAAACACCACGACATAATCTGTAGACTGGAACAGTGTGAAAATATAGGTATTGTTCACTACGTACTATCACCCAAGGGTACGGGTACACACCTCTAGGGTCATTTTCGAGCGTTTGCTGTAGATGTGCAGACGATTTTGAACAGAAAGTGTGAACCCGTACCGTTGGGCGATAGTACCATGTATGTAACACGCTTACGGTCACGACATTAGTAAAATATATCGGCCCGCCAACCGGGAAGCCATCCGTAATCGATTTTTTTTAATTTGCAAAGGAGGATGAATGGAACTCATTAATACTTATTCGAGCAAGTGTTTTTGTTTATTTTACTTTACTGTTTAGTAAAAAGGTACTACTTAGGTTACTCAGCATTTTACGTAAGTTCTTAAATCCTGCAAGCGAAACAAATTAAATTTCGATTACGGATGGCTTTCCGGTTGGCGGGCCGATATATTTTACTAAATGTCGTGTTGTCGTGACCGTAAGCGTGTTACATACATGGTACGCAGTGAACAATACCTATATTTTCACACTGTTCCTGCTTTGTTAATTACATGAAACTTACATATTATGTAGATAGGTAGTTGGTTAATATTTAGTACAAAAATGGTGATAGTACGACGAGCCTGAATTGTTATACAGGATGTTTTATTTTTTAATTTAGGTTTTTTTCTAGGAAAATAAGTAAGTAGAGAGCTCAATTTTTTTTTGATAGTGTATATTGATCACATCAATATTTATGAAAAATTTGACAATTGTCCTATTTACACTTTTTAAGAAAAAAATAAAAACATTTTAGGGTTAAATGAATGTTGTGGGATTCCAGGTGGCAGTAGAGGGTTAAAAATTTGTATGGATTATTTTCATTTGACGGGGCATTAACTGGTAGTTGTTTTGAACTTAAAGCTTTGGGGGCAATTTTTGAAGGCTTATCCTGCTACATCCTTTGTATGATGGACTGAATTTATTAGTTACAGTAAGTAGGTAACTTAATATTTAATTTTTCATAATATATTGTTATACATTGACATGTAATATTAAGAATATTATCAATAAATGAATGAATATGAATATGTGGTAGTTTATCGACATTCATAGGTGCATGTAATATGGCTAAATTGAAGAATAAATCATTTTGACTTTGACGGTACTGCGCCATCTACCGGGCCATTTGACCAACCTATATTGGCTCTAAAGAGAATTAATTAATGTGCGGCTGAACTGCCCTTCTATCCGGTTAGCAATGACCCGGCTAAAGAATGAATGTTGTTCAGTAAACACAACCGACAACCGGACTAATCAATCACACACGCGGCAAACAGAGCCGGATAAAAACGCGAACACCCGGATTTGCATGTGCGGCCCGTGGTATTGAGTAAGATTATTAAATTGGCATTGTATTAAAATATTAAACTTCTGATTGAGAATTTAATTTAAACCCTATCCTTGGCAGAACATCTTTAAATGCACATATTCTTGGTAACCTTGCATTGCTTTGCATTTTTTCTGGTGTTATTTTTGTGCTACCTAAGTATACCGAGGATTGAACGCATTATTTTATTTTTTTGCCAAGTTTAGGGTTAGACACTCGAACTTTAATGCATAGAAGAAAATCATTATTTTTTTCATTAGGTACGGCGTAATGCTGTTTTCTACCAAAATTATGATAAGGTATCTTTAAGACAACGGATAATACCGAAATGAGGGCGACAAGAAATAGAGTCATACGAGTACACAGTGAAAAACGCCAAAGTCGTCTTTCCTGTTGTCATTAGATTTACCGTGCCGTGCCTGTATTTTTTTATCGCATAAAATTATGTAAGTACAGACGCCGCATAAGCGGATTAAGAGGCAAACAAAAAAATAGGCTTTATAGCTTTGGCAATGTCCAACAGCAGAGTCGCGAACCCAATAAATATCTGTATGTCCCAATAACGTTATATAATTTAATTGGAAAAGATGTACTCACTTAAAATCAAATAAATTTGATTTTTCTCAGACAAGGAATATTTTAATACGATTTTCACAACATATAAACCGTAAATGGGCAGTATTTTAAAACCATATTTACTTTAATTCTCCCTCACACATAAATAGTAAGATTCATGTAGAGGGGTAATCTGACACAAACATTTCACTTTCCTATTTCATTCAAGGCAGGTGCATGTAGAGAGCCTCATCTGGCGCACCCTGGGCAACGCTCGGTATCAATTGCCGAGCGGCTAATCCTTTCAACACGATGGTTCCACCAAATAATACATGCGATCAGCAACGGTACTGCACAAAGCCAGCTTTGACAGTCATCTCTATCAATATAGAAGGCTTCTCACAGGACAAAGCGCTACTCCTTTCGGAACTATGCCGCAAGACGCAATGCCACATTTTATGTGTCCAGGAAACTCATCGTGACGGAGGATAAACTCGGCTGCAGTTACCCGGACTGACTTTGATAGCAGAAATGTGTGCTATTGCCATGTGCCAAAGTACGGCAGTGCCATGTTTTCCAAGCCGGATTTGGCCATCATATCTTCTTCTTCCGTCTGCTTGAACACAATGGAGGTTTTAACTGTGGACATTGGCTCATGTACAGTTACATCCGTGTACAAACCGCCTACCCAGCCATTTCAGCATTTCAGCCAAAGCAAACTGTGATAAATACTCGAAAGCATCGACGAGAAGCTGCGCCCTTTGCAACCTAAGGCTAACAACTACGACAGTTCATCAAAATTGTCCAAACCGTATCACCTCAGTCGATACCCAGAGGCTGCCGGTCAAATTACATGCCCATACAAACTCTTGCTCGGAACACGAACTGAGAGACGCGACTGCCAGAGTTGTCCACACCGCTGCCTATTGGGCATCTCTTATTTGAGGAACCTCGACACGAAGAAGAAGATTCCTATTATATATTTTTTTTTCTCGCGCTTGTTTTATTAGTAATGTATGTTTCAGAATGCCCCTACTAAGATTAGTCAACGAAGGCTTCATAAGTAATGTTTGAAGTGCAAACATCCGGCCATGCATCATTATAAAGAATACTGCTAGATAATCTCCATTATCTGACATTATTTTGCTTAACTCCATATTGATAAGTATTGTGCCAGTAAAACTATAAAGTACTAAGATTACATATACCAATTAACCTATAAAAGGCCATAAAACGGATTTGAACGGGATTAACATTGGACGACATTGATTGTTGAACAAACTATGGTACTAAGTGATGTATGTGTTTGATGATTATTTATTGATGTTATATTATGCTGATCTCTGTCTATGTATTGTTGCTGTCACTAATCAATTATTATTATATTCTATTTTATTCTGAGATTAAATTAGACAATATTGTCGCCAATATATTGAAGTTAAGGATACACAATACCTATTGGTCTTATTATTAACTTCATATAATTTATAGGTTTTGTACAATGGGTGAAAGCAATTTTGTATGTGGTAGGTATTGCATTTACACATGTTTTTGCGTCGACCTTAAATCTTATGCTGCTGGTGCTGTATCAACTGTGTCAACTATTACATATATTATTACATAAACAATTTCCTTTAGAATGAACGCAAAAGCATGTATGTGTACGGTAAGATCCCACACGTAGAATTGCCCTGTTTGAACATAGGTACATTAACCAATATATTTTCGAAACCGACACCAGTATCAGTGTAAAATTATAGCTATTACCTACCAATGTTTGATTTTTATTGGTCACAAAAAAATGAACATCGACAAAAAACTATTACAACCCATTATCCTCATCCTTATGATATAAATAATTAAAAAAAAAAAAAAAAAAAAAGACGCGCAGTAAATTCGGCGAACAATAAATCGCGAGGCTTCAAACCGGCTCTGCGATTCACTACCCTGTTTCCACTCACGTTTCCAATCGCTTCCAGCTAACTTAATCCCAATTCATTACAACTATACGTACAACCAATGTCAGCCTTACATTGGTTTGTCGAATGCCAGGAGTCGATAAGCGTCGTGAATACCAGTTGTCCTCTGGGTGCTATCGATCGTTGACCGGTCGAGTGTGCATCGATGGCCAGAGCGATAGCGATAACGATGACGTCCTGTTATATTAAGAATTAAACACTTTATTGTACTTGGGCTTTGATCTAAAGGTAACTTGAACATCATCTGAGGATGAATATTCAATTTGGACTTAATTTGAAATAAACCCGATTTTTGTTTCATCAAATTGACACGTGGCCAAAGTTAGCGCAAAATAACAGGTAAAAAATCACACATACCTACCTGATCAGCACGAAGCGAAGGCAAGGGCGATTAATAATGTGATTTGAGGTTTTCCTTTAAATACTGTTCGTCGTGTGGTGAGTGACAAGAGAGAGAGAGAGAGAGAGTAAACATGCCGGCTCATCATGTCAAGCATGACAAGACGCAATGAACAGAGAGAGTGTACGAGGGAAAAGTGGGTGGTACAGTAAAGTTGGAACGTTGGAAGGGGATGAACTCGCCGATTTTTTTCCGACCAAATCCTAGAATTAAGATTGTTCGAAAAATCATATAATATTCTGAATATTCTGGTGGTCTTCAAAATTTAACGACCGATTGGACACGCACGACCTACCAATGTCATTTTAACATTGATTAGGTCAAAGAATACCGTCATGTATTTTTATTTAGTGACACTAATTCAATAACACATGTTAAAAATAAAATAACACGACGTTTATCAAAATCAAACCGTAGTAAAAGATAACGTTATCGATAAGTTTCGTAATGTCAAAGATTAAATGAGTCAGTTTAAATAGTCAGCTTGTCTCATCCACAAGTATCATATGCTGATACTGATAATGGTAAAAGACTAAATGAAACGTTTACACAGAGTCGAATTTAGAATAAACGGATTAAAATAGTATGTTGCAGATAATTTACTTTTATTTAGCAATGGCTCCCAAACTTTTTTGTATTGACCCATTTCAGAGCATTAAAATTTGAATGGATGTCACAAAACGGATGTTGATTGACTGTCAAATCAACAAATTTTATCGTCCAAAACGCCCTGTTAGTGTAACATTTGTAAGAAAATGGAAACTTTTTGCATAGTCAAACAGCGTATATTTTTGCCCGATTACGGCAGAGCCGAATAGGGATAGGATTTTAGCAGTCTGTGTTTATATTTACGTGATACTAAACCGATTTTGATGAATGAGCTATCAATCGATTCGAAATTGTGCTTCGGGCGACATACTACCTTTTGTATGAAAAAGTTGGTTTTTTTCAGTTAGCTTTCCGTTGTTTTTTTAGCTGTCATGCTTGTTTTTGCACGGCAAAGAATTTCAGTGACTTTACCTAGGTACGACATGGGTCTTTTAGCTCCCACGCATAACTACATTCTAGTGCGTTATCGGGTCGAAAGGATCTGGGTATGCACTTGTTTTAATTGTCATTATCTATGTAATTATGATGATTAATTAATTTGTTTTTAAAACAATATATTCTTACATAGTCAACCTAGACAATCTTCAAATCGCAGGTTAATTCACTTTATGATTTGATTGCAAATAAAATAACAATCTGTTTGATCTTTGACCCGATATCCGCACTGCACTGGCTGCATACATTGTCGATATTTTTTTAGTGTTGTGGGTAGAAATAAAATATCGATATCGAAACTTATCGATTTTAATATGATTACGAGATACATTATTATGCCTTCACGACTTAATGTTTTTAATTTATTTTAATATGATAAGAAGACACATTGCAATTATGAGAGATTGATGGGCTAGTGTAAATATTATTTGTTCTACCATTTCGCTTACCGCCCTTCCTAGCAGATGCATCCCCTTTTATCATTTTTACGGTTTCATCTGGCTTTCACTCTTGTAACACATTATCAACATTTTCCTCTATCGCTTTTCGATTCATTTATCTCTCACTTGTTTCAACAACCACCTATACACACTTGGACTGCACAAGCTCACCTAGGCTGTCATCTAGTACGACGGCTATCGGGTCACCGGGCATCGGCTCTTCTCTCAAATTGTAGGTTATATCATGTCCAGGTTAAATATACATTCATATTAAATAATGGCTCTGATGTCAACGGCTCTCATAACAGTTTAATCGACATGGCCAAAAATAGTAAAAACATACCGTGTGAAACTCGTTATATTATCCTGTCTCCAGTGTCTCTTCCATAATTAAACTGGTCAAGAGCATATGTGGCTAGCACGTGGAGAGTCCGTAGAGGGCACTAAAATCGACACTTGATCTGTTTGCAATAGAAAAACTAAAATAAAAAGTTTAAAAAAGTTACTTAAGTACCAATTTCTGACAGAATTATATTCATATGAAATTGTAGAGGTTTCACGAAGGCCGCTAATCTAAGTTACGAGGACTTGGAATATAATATTAAATCAAATTTTAGTTATGACGCTACGTTTCCTAGCAAAACATTTCACAAGTGACAGAAATAGTAGACCGTGGGACCCTAAACATGGTTATCAACGCACTTGCTAAGTCTGACGACCATGTGGTGCATTCCTTTATCACTCCTCGAAACTATCCCACCGCTACCCATTTAGCTAACCATTGCCGTGTGTGTACCGACGCAAGCGGCAGAAGTTTAGGAGCAGTGTTGATGTAACGCGTGAATAGTATAACCTCAATTCGTTTGGAAAGCGTGCGTGCGCGCGACGTTGGCGTGACGTGATAAGTATGACATTTCACTGCTGCGCGCCGGCTGGGTTCCATAGCCAATGCGCTGCGCGCGCCGCTGTTATACCACACAGCCACACGGCCACACGCATACAAGTCAGACGCCGGCCGGTCGCCTCGCGCATTAAAACTATTAAATTCGAAATTTAAATTCGCCAAACGTTCAGGATTCGAGTTTTTAATTGAAACATCACAGACTATTTGCTTGTGAACACGTGTTTTAACTTGTTTGTAGTTAGAAATCGTATTGCGTTTCGTTTTGATGGAACTCGAGTGATTCTGTGAAATGGGTCATGGAATATTGATGAATTAGTGAAGCATTGTGCTGTAAGTATTGTTTTGCTTTTCTGTTGTATTGTTGCATTTAAGTACTCTTTTTCTTTTATTAAATTGGAGGATTGGAGTTATCTGTTGCTTTATTTAGAATGGCAATAATAGCATTATATTTTTATCCTAAGGACTAACACGGTTGCAAATCGGCGAAGTATAGTTTTTACTCGTGCTCAGTCAGACTGTACTCGCAGAGTAGGCCAATTTGGGTTTGTAAGTCTTCCGCTAAGTCAATTATGTTTAATGCATTACTACAGTAGAGACATACAAACTTATGGTTACTTAACTACATTTTTTTGATACTTGTAATGCAGACAAAAGCTCGGTACTAATGAAATTACCTACCAACTTTTCAATAATAAAAATGTGGCTGCTATCATTTAAGTAATGAAAGATAACCATCTCAATTAGTTGAGCAGTAAGTTAACCGTGAAAATACTTTATTTGCATATATTTTTTCAATTAGTAATATTATGGTAATTTGGACAAGCATGAAACCTACTTAGCTTTTGTAGCTAAGATTCAAAGAGTCTTTAAAGGTAAGTAATTAATAAACATGATGCAAGGTAGGTATAGTGCGCACACTGCGCATTGTCACATTAATCGTGCAAAATCCGGATATCTATCGAATAATTTTGATGGAAAATACAATACTTAGATATGACATTGTATTAGTGCATAACTATAGTTTCATAAACGCAACAGTATCGTCAAAAAAAATATAAATATATTTATTTACCAAAAGATACATTACAAGTATAAAGCACAATAAGAATTGATTTTATTCCTAACAATTTAAGTTATTTAATTCGTTAATATTGTGGTAAGTAACAATGGGGCCAATGTGGAAGCAAATTACTTACTTTAAAAAAAATCGTACAAATCGGTTCATAAATGACGGAGCAATACAAAAACATACAGTCGAATAAAGAACCGCCTTCTCTTTTTGAAGGCGGTTAATAAATAAATAAACCACATTTTTATGCTTGGAAGCAGGATAAGGAAAGAGGTAAAGGAAATAGTTTCAATATCCCTTAGGGCCCGGCCACATGTCGGCGGTGCGGCGCCGCCGCCGCAAAACGGTGCGGCGCGGCGCCGCAAAACCCGCGTTTCTCGGTATGAATTAAGCTGGCAAAGTGTCAGGCCCTACGGAACAATTGGGCTTGAGTCGCCTTATGCCCTCTTCAACTTCTTGCATGGAGATATTTTTTACATGGATGCGACGGAACACTGATCTTTGCACCATTTTGCTAACGGAGTTCACGTCAAGACGAGGCACGCCTGGTAGAAAGACGTTGGAAAAAAACCGCGAAAAGGCCGAAGCAGCCTCTGCACCAACAAACTGTTGTCCCCTCAAACGACACCTCGGACGCAAACCCACCCCTTGACCTGAGACTGTCTATATGCTGATAGAAGGACTTTTGACTCTACTTTGGTAGGACTCGATCAATATACCTAGGTTAGCATCGCCTCATTCCATATAACGTTACAATTTTAACGGACAAATTCTTCTACGTCTTTTCGTTTATCTCGGATATTAAAGGGAAATATTGTATTAGGTTTACTTATTTCGATCATTAAGTGCTTTTCAAATATACCACTACATTTTTTTTGCGTTTCAAAATTGTTTTCTCGTTTAATACCTACCTACCGCGATTCCAGTTTCCTTAATGACAGAAGAATAGAATAGAATAATACTTTATTTGCTATAAAATATGGAACAATATGGTGGTCACTTACATTATATTCCGGTACGTTCACATATGAAAGAGGACGTCTTTAGGATATATCTTTTATATTTGGAACATTTTGAATTTTGAATGAGGCCCCGTACCTATGTGATAACCTCGGCATGTCGTAGAGATATCACCACTTTCATATCTCTGAGTATTCAAAATCACAATGACAAAGACATGAAAGAAAAACGATACTTATCCTAGGTAATTTTATTCTTATAAATTTTATTTTGAGCGGTGTAGACAGTGCATCCTAGTATATCTTTAAATAATCGCCAATGCGCATAAGCCTCGGTTCTTCTAAATCATGCATGCCCCCATTAATGGTGGCTTGCACCCACAGAACACTAAATACTATAGAAAGGCGATATGGGCGTGGCACGCGCGCCACTACTTTGAGCATGCGCTCCACTACTTTGAGCATGCGCGCCACTACTTGGAGCATGCGCGCCACTACTTTGAGCATGCGCGCCACTACTTTGAGCATGCGCGCCACTACTTTGAGCATGCGCTCCACTACTTTGAGCATGCGCTCAAAGCTTTCGCGCCAACGTCACCAGCCCCTTATTCTGTAACTTGTTTTAGCTCTCCTCAACGCTCACCCACTATTATATCTTCACGCCGCAATTCGTAGTAACTAAGCGTAGGTAGAGGTCTAGTTTCGTTAGGCGTGACGCGTGGGGTGAAGTGCATGAGCGCGTAGCGAATAACAGCCGACCGGCAGGTGGCGACACCGTTCCCGATAGAAACCGCGCTTGATACTCCTTCATAGTGCACCAACTTACGATTCAATCAATCTTTTTTTGTTATGGCCCCATCGGTGTCGAATCGACACCGATGGGGCCATAACAAAAAAAGGTGAAAGACGCTGTCGATGATTCGGCCAACGTCAACTTGGGAAAGGCACATATTTTATAAACAATTTGACCGGTGACTTTGAGTTGAGGTTCACCTGAGTTGAGAATCTAAAACAGAGGACAAAACAAACCATGCCATAGAAACTTGACAAATTCCATACATTCAGATTTTAACAAACATCGCTTACGATAACAGACGGTTTTGTGCAACCCACCCTTAGTAGTTCAGGCTTAGGTAGGTACTCTACTTTAGAAAATCACATAATTTTCATATATGAGTGCCTTGTTTAAACCGCAATTAATAGTTTCCGGCTGAGGTAAAATTACCTGAGCCTGTGATTGGACATCAATATGTCGAATTAATAATTAACAGCAATATGTCACACGTCAGGGGATCGATTCGGGACACATGTTACGGATTGCAATTTTATTTACATTTAGACGTTGCACTTACTCAGCTCAGCGCGTGACCGAATTTTTCCCAATTCTACAGATTTCTATTACAGATTTGCAATTCTACAGATTTCCAATTCTACAGATTCCCAATTCTACGGATTCCCAATTCTAGTATAACTATTGCAAAATATAGACACATACAAGTTTGATTTTTTCAAGGTTGTGGAACGTTGTTTTTTATATAATTCTCTTACATGTCCGACCCTCGATTGCCGTAGAAGATCCTTAAGGTGTGAATCTGTAGAATCGGGAATCTGTAGACATGAAAATCTGTAGAATTGGGAATCTGTAGATATAAAAATCTGTAGAATTGGGAATCTGTAGACATGAGAATCTGTAGAATTGGGAATCTGTAGATATGAAAATCTGTAGGATCGGGAATCTGTAGATATGAGAATCTGTAGAATTGGGAATCTGTAGACATGAGAATCTGTGGACATGGGAATCTGTAGAATTAAACATCTGTAGAATTGGGAAAAATTCGCGTGACCGACCGCAACACACTATAAATTCAAATCAATATCAAATATGTGTAACATATATATCAAATGGACCCCCAAGTAATAAACACGTGTTGCGGAATATAACAAAGGCATCATCGATTTACCTATCTCAGAGTGTGATGGAATTTAAATTAAGTGCGCAGGGTAAGTGGCCTTCTGTATCCGGCACGCAGACGCCATCACCATATTGATAACCTGTGTCAGTTTCTTACGCGTACGGTGAAGTGTGAGAGCAAGCTAGATTATTATTAACTACTCGTAACTGGCCCCGCGGCTCCGCCCACATGTATTACGAAGAACCCAAGGGATATAATATGTACAACCAATATTTATCCCCAAGATACATTCTTTTTACTGGCAAAATATATATTTAAATCGGATTAGTGATCTTGGTAACTACCCCTACGTACACACAAGTTTGTAAACTTACATTTCAGAGATTACCTGTTTATAATTAGTATAGATAATGAATAAAATAAAAGAGGATGTTCATGCTCCATTTATAGAGAATTGTTTTAACTATGATGTGAAAAATAAAACTTAAGAGGATTTCGGATAGGGCAGTAGAAATCGACATTAAAATCGCAAAGCATCATGGACATGTAGTTTTGGTAGGTATGTTGTATGGACTATAGACATTTACAAATTCGAAATTTTTGAGTGTTTTTTTTTTCTTTTAGGTCTAAAAGTCATAAACTGAATTTTTGGCATGCGTACATTATGTACACAACGCAACGCACCCAGTAGAGCTTCTGAATAATGAAATGAAGTATTTTTACAAAGATTACTATTATTAATAAAACGAAAATTAACGAATCGTTTATTTGTCACTATATGTACTTACATAGGTATCTTCTTTACGTATTTTTTTTAAATACCTAAATTATTTAAAAAGAACATTTTTAAAGTAAAAGGTAGTGTCCGACCGAAACATGTTTTTTGCCGAAACCGAAACCGAAGATTCGGCTTTGGCTCTAGTTTCAGCCGAAACCGAAACCGAAACTTTTGTAAACATGTTAAAATCATTGAAAAATGACATAAAACCGCTTTTATACACATACTAGCATCCGCCCGTGACTTCGTCTCCGTGGAGCCGGAATAAAATCAATCCTATATTTTAATCAAGGCTATAAACTATCTCCGTACGAAATGTCATCCAAATCGGTTGAGCCGTTTAGGCGTGATTAAGTAACAAACATCCAAACATCTAAACATCTAAACTTTCGCATTTATAATAAGTAGGATAGGATAGGATTAACAATGTAACACCTGAAACTCGTGAAGGTTGTATAAAATAAAACAAGGTTTAGTTACTACAAGACAAAATTTAATAAGTTAGCCGAACGAGACCCGAAGTACCATTTCGTAAGTTTCGGCCCGGCCGAAAGGTTCGGCCCTTTTTTGGCCGAAACCGAAACTACGGCTGAAACACCATTTTTTGGATAAAACTGGCCGAAACCGAAACCAAATCTTCGGTCGGACACTAGTAAAAGGTTACAAAAATGAAAATAGAGGCCAAAAACAACGTCAAACAGGGATTTCATAATTGGGAATGGATGAAAATTTTAGAAATGCCTGTTTTTTTTTGGTGATAGTGATAAGAAACCTTCCTTAGCACCAGAAAAAAGTTGAAGACTTTTCAGCTGCGTAATTATTATATTTTTTTTTAAATATAAACAGTTTCCTCACTTACGTTTTGGGTTTAGGACGGCGAATCACCTTCCTTGATCCGTCTCATATTACTAAAAATATTTTAAATAGCTGACCCTGGCAATGACAAATATAGCTGCTGCAGCTGTCAATATAATGGGGAATATGCATGGGACCTCAATTTGGAATAAATTGCACTCAATCGATGCGGATATACGTAGAATTATCATACAACAGAAATATATATTAAAAAAAAAACTATTGTATTGTTATCTCACGTTAAAATCACTCAATCTTTTTTTTAATTTTTCGATAAAATTACATAATAGTAAGACAGAATATTGAATTAGAAATGATATTTTGTATTACAAGTATAAATTTAAACGCAAATTTTTAGGAGATAATTACAAGAGAATGACTAACTCCATAGTAAACGCGCCGAGAATATGGATTGTGACGTCATAGTCTATGCCCCTTTAACATAGAGCGTTATCGGTGGGTGCCGGCGCGTGCAGATTTCAAATGCCAATAACATCAGAAAAAAAAATCGTAAGAAAGTTTTAATGCTACAGCGGATATTCCTCTGGATTAAACTTTTGATTTTTGCAATAAAAAATAAAGATGCATATTCCCTATTGTCAGTGTCAGTTTACCACGGATATTTATGATATTTTTTTGTAATATGAGACACATCTTATTCGCCGAGCTAAACCCAAAACGTAAGTGAGGAAACTGTTTATATTTTTCAAAAATAATTGACTCAGCTGAAAAATCTGAAATTTTTTTCTGGTGCTAAGGAAGGTTATTCCTATCACCAAAAAAATATGCAGGCATTTCTAAAAATTTCATCCATTCCCAATTATACGTAGAACATGCACTCCTTGTCTGGAGTGGACCAGTAACATTAATAAGAGATACCTACCGTACGTAGAACCGATGGTCGTTGGGGCGGAAAGGTTCTCGAGTGGCGACCACGTACCGGAAGGCGCGGCGTGGGTAGGCCTCCCACAAGGTGGACTGGACTGATGACCTGGTAAAGGTCGCGGGAGTCCGCTGGATGCGGGTGGCGCAGCACCGGTCACTTTGGCACTCTTTGGGGGAGGCCTATGTCCAGCAGTGGACGTCTTTCGGCTGATATGATGATGATGACCTACCAGGTACCAGTAATAGGAGACTCCATTTGAGAGTGATGGTACAGTCAAAGTTTGACGCTCTTGAGTGCATTAATAAAAATATCCATGCTTTGTTTTGCCAGATATTAGTAAAATACAAGGATGATTAACATTAACTAAATCAAATTATAACTAAGTTAAATCTAAAAAAGGCCCTCGAGGCATTGTACCGAGGATGCAGCCGGCATTTCCGCGCTGAATTGCAATGCTGATGCGTTGCGCGAGAATGCCGCCAGCTCTTCGGTCACCAGTTACATCGACCAGACGTTTCGCGATTTCCGCAAATAGCTTAAGCGCACTGGGACCCCACGGACCGAGGGTCTCGACGCCAAAGGGTACAAAGTTGTACTTTACCTATTCTCTGCCGGGGCCTCTATATTTACTACGAATGGATTCACGTTTGTAGTCAAGGACACTAGATGGCGATTTGTAAGTTGTTTTATAATTTATGTATTAGTATCTGGTTTAACAATGCCATGCCACTCCTATGGTACCTATACTAACGTCCGATGAAGCTTCATTTAAAATATTAACTGTGTGTCACTGTTTGTACTATTTTTAAGCAGAGGTGAATAAACTCACTAGCCTTGAAACAGATTTTATGGCATTCTACTGGCTGAGGTTATTGTCGTTGAGATAGCTGTACGTACCTATTAAAATTGCTAATTAAATAGCCACTGTAATGATTAATAAAAATTACGATTATTCCTACTCAATACCTACTTATATCAACATGAGGCGGCGTTAAGGGACATTATTCACCGTATTTGAGGGCGATTCTCTGTAAACTCGAAATTCATTGTTCAGGCCAATTCTACATAAAAAAATTAAAAAAAAAACATTGACTAAAAAGAGAATTACTTACATGAACAATTTACATGTTGTAAACATACAATACCCATTGAAATAAACTTTACTGTATTAAAATCATTTTTGTAGTGCCCAAAACACAGTCCCTTGGCAAAAAACATGGCAAAATCAGTAACAACTGTAATTGTTACTGACAATTTCATAGGACTTTTTTTTTAATTTAATGGTATACCTACCTAAAAAATCGAATGTCAATGTTGTCCGACAGTTTTTGGCACAGTCCTCTGGCTGGATTATATTTAAAACTGTCAGAATAACTTTTCACACAATAAATCTTCATATCTTTATAGTATCTCTTGTCCTTTTTAAGCTTGCCCATTGATAATATTTAAATATGTACTAAAATATTATCCTATAAAAAAAATCAGCCATGGGACTATTTGTCCGGACCGGACAACAACATGCCCAGAGTTGACGAGTTTACAGAAAATCGCCCTTGATTCAGACTGATGGTAATGAAGGTCCATAATGCATTAGGTACTTTTCAACATAAATTAGCCGGCACGGGAACTCTGTCGCCGACATCGACCGAGATCAACTTAATGTTCCAAAGCATCATTCAAAAACTGCCAATTTTGTACCGTCACCCCGTCCATCCACTGACCGCGCAGCCTTCGTTGTTTATTCTCGATATCGTCGACGATACGCAGGTGCCGCTCACTTGGCCACGGACCCTTCTTAACCCTGGTCATTGAATGTAAACAAGTCGAATCAAAAGAATTTTCGAAAAACCCATCTGCTTTTTTACAAATATTACAGCCATGTCACTCCCATTATTAAGCGGAATTCAACGACACCTCATATGTCGAAATCCGTCAAACGGTTTAGGCTGTAGGGCGTGTCAAAGAATAAGACATACACACATACATTCATACATATGTATATACATACTTAGAATCATACGCTCGAAAACATAACCCTCCTTTCCTTCGGCAGTCAGGTAAAAAGCAGTATTTTTTGCGATAAAAAGCGTTAAATAGCAATATACTTACTGAACTATTTCTTATCGCAACCGCAATTAGTCATGGGCTAAATGAGCAATTTATTCAATCGGTTTTGGAAACGAAAGGATTGGTCTTGCATTTTGCATTCGCAATACGTGGTTATAAATTAGAGGGAAGTTATGACAAGGTCGAGGTAAAATGTACATATGCCGTGACGAAACGAATTAGAAATGGTACATTAATGTGCCTCCAAAGCGAGGTATAAAAAAATGTGATCTGTGGTTTTCTGGACATAAAAAAGTCTACCGGCCATTTTCAGCACGCGTAGATGTCGGTAATTGTCATCTTTGTTTAAAAGGCAACCATGCTACGCCCGCAGGATTACAAGGGACAATTGTTTTTATCCAAATATTTTCTATTACCCCAGACAATACGCAAAAAATAGACCACTTTTTTTACCTCTTTTGCTTTGTCAATGCCACTATCGGTGAATCATCCCTTCTCCATTGAGACTAAAGTAAGTATATCGTGAAAGGCTAATGCACAAAAAACGTCCCCTGAGCAACCGTCATATTGAAGGAACGAAAGTAACTTCCCTTTTTTTTAATGCGTGATCGGAAGACGTCATTCAGTTACAAAAATACTAATCTGTGTACCTTACTAATATCACAGAGCATTGACCTTATTTGTAAAAACAAACTTTTAAACCGAGGTAATTATTTTTAAAGAAGTACCTACTACCGCGTCGCGATACGAATTTGTGTTCAGTTTGCGTTGTAGTCATGCAATGACATAGCTGCGTCGATTTTAATAAATAAAAGAATGATGGCCAAATCCTGCCATCCCGTATTTTCGTATTTATATTTTTGTAATCAGATATTCGCTTTGGTGATCCAGGAGACGTGATCGTGTGACCAGAGGCGATGTAGGATAGAAATATACACCTAACTATACAGGCCAGCAAGTTAGCTGTGATTTTATTTTTTATATCAAGTCGGATAGAAACATTACCTAAGCGGGGTAAGCACACAGCGACTTTTTGCATATTTTGGTCACCCTGCACCACACTACGTTACGTCATTCCTAATACAGCATGTGTCCAAAGTGTTAGGGTAACCATGACGGAGTTTGAAGTTTAAAATAAATATTAAAAAGAAAAAACATGTTTGTTTTCGTAAAAGTATTACATTACAATGGTGATCAATTATTGAGTCGGAAAAAGTGATTCCTGATTACATCTCCAAAATCATTCTGTATAACTTGTATAAGGCCGACACACAGTCGGAATCAGTTACTGAATCCAGTATCTAGTTATGAATGTTATCATTGAACTATCAACTCTGGTTGCACACAGAAGGACAGCAAGAATGTATACAGGGGGAAAGGTCACGGAAGATGCGTAAGTGTTTACGAGTACACTGCATCGTGCGTAGATATTACCAAACCCCGATTAGAATGGGATTGGAATAGCTGTTAGTTCATAAACTTTGACTTATTTATATGGCAATAATGTCACCTCTAATCGTATTCTAATCGTTAATATCTAACGATATGTCAGCAGAGATGCCACTGCCCCGTTGCATTAGAGTTCCGATTTATGAGGGGGCATTACGCAAAATTGCAGTTCTAAGATTACATTTCTACTAATGGATATTACCTTATATAAATATCCATAAAGTCACTAAAAACGACAGGTGAAGAGACCTTTTTTTTTAATGAAATTCTTTAAAAAATGATTTTCATATTGAAAACCTGAATTATAATTCATTTTTTAGGGTTCCAATACCTCAAAAGGAAAAAAATTATAGGATCACTCGGTTGTCTGTCTGTCCGTCTGTCACAGCCGATTTGCTCCGAAACTACTGAACCGATTGAGTAGAAATTTGGTACAAATATGTAAATTGGTGACCCAAAGATGGACGCGTAAAGTAAATTAATGAATTCTGAACAAGGGGGCCACTTTTGGGGATAAACTGGAAAATTAAAAAAAAAAGTTTCGCAAACTATATTGTGTGACATATGAAATGAAAGAGGTTGTTGTAAGCATTTCAGATGTATTATTTTTATAATTTTAGCAAAAACAGATTTGAAGTAATTTAGGGAAAAAGACGAAAATTGACCATTCCCCCCTCATCTCCGAAACTACTAGGATTAAAATTCTCAAAAATTTACGGAAAATAGTTCCTTACCTAAAGATTACAGGATAACCTATAAGAAGTTTGATTATTCCAAAACACTTATGAAATTTAGATTATATACGGAACCCTCACCACACGAGTTGAACTCGCATTTGTCCGGTTTTGTATACAACAGTGGCTACTTTTTTTCGTGGACAAGCCTTAAATATGGCTAGATGATTAAATGATAAGGCACAGATGAAATTATACTGATTTTATTTTATTGCACAATTGAAATAAATAAACAATATAGGTGACTTTTTTGGTATTATTTAAGATAAGGCACAGATTAATTTATATTGATTGTTTTTAATGGTAAAAAATTAATAGACAAAAAAATACCTTATATAATTATTTAACCTGCTCACGAGAATCCGTTGAGACATGCGACTTGTAGTAGCGATTATTAGAGTAGAGACACAGACCATGAGTAGAGATTAGTATACCTTTAGATTTTATGTTGAATAGGTATCGGTTGTTAGGTATAAACTTTTCGCACTAAGTCCTTTTTTTTTCAATTACACTCGTGCAATTTGACTCTTAAGTCATTTCATTAAATTATTCATTCGTAATGGCTAAACATCAATCTTATAATGGCAGTTTATTTCCATTAGCACACAAAGATGCCTGTCCTCTTGTTTGATAAGAACTTTAAACTGCGCTTAAATAATCGTTTTAAGTACGTAGCATGATTCATGTTTACGTTACTATTTATTCAACTGTTAACTTATTAGTAGAATCAAAATAACAATTTAAAATGTATGTCAATAGAATAAATATTTTGCATCACCCATCTCTATTAAATTCTCGGAGAAGATAATATTATATTATACAATTTTGTAGGTATACAAACCACGGTAAAATGGCCACCCTTGCCTTCGGCTCGACTGACAACTTCCTACTATTTCAGATGTTCTTTGTTTTACCGTTCTTAGATATGTACAATGTATCAGACTCATGTTTGTTATGCTAATGAATATAGTTAGTCTCAGTATATTCCAGTTGTCTGTCGTGGTAACTACCTACTAATTTTCCATTGATTACTATTTGATATGTACGTCAACACTTCCAACTAAGTTGTATTGCTACAGCAAACTCTAGATGCTTTGTTGACATTTGATTGGCAGGCAAATTGAACATTCGACAGCGGGCCTAAATTATGTTCCAATGATGCATTAAACATTGCTTTTTAAAGCTACAGGTGCAGTCATAAAGTATGTTGATCACATGGCAAAATGTACGCACTTTTTCACCTATTCAAAGCCAAGTTCGCATATTTTAGTCATTACTTTTGATGTAGACTGCACATCTTCTTAGCCAAACACTCTTGCCGGCGTAGTCGTGGTTGCGCAGACGTACACAGAGAAATGTTCGGTGGGTCGTAAACTCACCCGAGGACAGCTCTCTTAGCTTCTTGCTCCCATTTCTGGTTAGAGGCGCTGCGAGTTTACTGTGGGCCTAAGATGGATGCCACTTCATGACTTATCGCTGTAGATAAGACATCCGTCATGTTCTGCCCCCCTATTCTGTAACTTGTTTTAAGCTCACCCCAACGCTCATCCACAATTATACCGTGACACCGCGATGCGTAGTAACTAAGCGTAGGTAGAGTTCTAGTTTCGTAACGGGTGACCGGCGGGGTGAGCCGCATTTGCGCGTAGCGAAGCACTGCATGGCTATCACAAGACGGCGCGCGAGCTCTGTCGATTTTTCTCGCACTATACCTCTCTTTCCAAGTGGTCTAATAAGAGAGAGACGGATAGTGCGAGAAAAATCGAGAGAGCTTGCGCGCCGTCTTGTGATAGCCGTGCTAAAGAGTATGCGAGTGCGAGAGTGACGGATGTCTTATCAACAACGATAAGCGATAAAATGGCAACCATGCTACGCCCGCTGGACCACAGAGGACTCAGTAGCTTTTTTAATCAGGTCGGTTCAGCGAGTTGGTGATCAAACTGGAGTCATAAACATCAAAATTTATGGCCTTGTTTTTTTTTCTGAAGTATGGAAGTGTTTGGTACTTGACACACGTACTTTAAACACAAAAGAGCTTATCCTACTAATCCTACTCACTAATATTATAAATGCGAAAGTTTGGATGTTACGCGGGCGGAAGCTAGTATTATCTAATTACTAGCTTCCGCCCGTGACTTCGTCTGCGTGGACCCGCGGTAAGAGAAACAAAGAGAAAGAGAAAGAATTCATTTATCCAAGTAGGATTCATTGAACCACTTTTGCATTGTCATCAGCTACATAATTATAGACATATTCAGGTTCTATAAAATATACTTAAAATTGCATGGATTTTTTACAATACATTTGTTTTAAAATAAGATCCTAACTAGTACAACGGAGAATTAATGTATTAAATTAATAAATAATAAATATTACATTAATTATTAGTAATAAAATTAAGATAAAACTATCCTATATTTTAATCCAGGCTATAAACTATCTTCGCGCAAAATTTCGCGTATAAGCGTGATTGAGTATTTTAATTTTCATGTTATTTTATTGTGGATTACCTAATTAATTATTAAGAATGTTTCACCATTTGACTTGATTTTCGGACGATCAAATTGATTTTTGGGTTTATATTTTTACAATAATATTTCGATTAGGTACCTACTGACCCGTGTTTTAGTTTGGTTTTGCTGCCTTTTATATCTCATAATTGCGGATAATTTTGGCATTTATTTTATTTATTAATTATTGTTTCTTGCGTCTATTAAATTACATTCGTGTCATGTTCAATGGGGTAACTTTACTGGATTCGTTTTATTCATCACGAATGTTATTTAATTACAGTTTTAATGCAAACATTGTTTTGACATTATTATTCATTTCTTAAACGATTCATTTTATGACATGATTTTAACACAACGTAGAGGGTCCTATTACTACTATTCGTACTTACTTGAACTATTTATTTATTTTAAACAATTTAAATCTATCATTATAGGTGCTACCTAATGCGATAGATAAGCAACATTGAACACAAAGAAAATAAGTACCTAATAACAATACATTGACAATATAAAGTAAAATTAATAATGGTACACATTTAAACTAGACATAACGTATCACAAAATGAACATGAGATCATTCAGGGAGCACGTAAATATGTCCAGCTCAAGCGTAACTTTATTGATAGTGCGAAAAGTCCTCGTTAGCGGCTTTCAGCAGATTTGTGCGAGCGACGGGCACGGCCAGCAGCGACGGCCGGCGGCGGCGCTCCGCATGCCTCTTCGGCACGTACAGTGCCACAGCGTGCAGGACTCCGGGGTTGCACAACTCGCCTCTCAGTTCTCTAACTACATATGAAACTAGACGATCACAAGTATTTTATTTTTGGCCAGTATTTTAGATTACTTGAACTTGACTGACTAGTATTTAATTTAGGTAGGGCTATTTTATTCTTACTACATCGACTGCCATCTGGCCTTCTAATCCAAGGAATACAAGAACTTGTTGGGATTAGACCGGTTTCCTCGCGATGATTTCTTTCACCAAAAAGCTACCGTTAAACATCTTAATTATGATGTCTCGTACGTAAGATTTTAGAAAAACTCCATGATACGAGCCGGGGTTCGAACCCACGACATCCAGATTCACTGTAGCTTAGCTCAGCTACAGTGACATAATGTGTGACTGTGTCTATTAAAAGGGACCACTTTGAGGATTTTAGTTTCCGAGTTATATGCATTTTTAAAAATTAGTCGAAAATTACGTAGAATGGGTTTTTAATACTAATCGGTTATTAATACCTTAAACATCACAAATCTTTGATGATAGTAGATTAACTTAGTACCAATCATACCATAAGTTCCTGGTAGAAGTGTATTTTTCACGAGCATATACTTTAAAATTAAAATAAAACACATCGTACATTTTGCCTACTGCATATTTAAAAATGTATAAAAAAATAATGATTTCACCTAGGAAAATGGTTATTTTTTCACTGAATAGCTAATTTTACCTACTTTTAGGAGATATTAATAACTTCATACCGGTAAAGTGGTCCCTTTTCCCAGACACAATCACATGTAGTCTCAGATAAGCTTGATATAATTTGAGTTGGCCGAATTGCATCAAAATAGACATTCATAAAGCAACTCTATCATTTAAGGTACAAGATTCTAATTCCAATGACAGTTGAATAAAAGACGGCCACATTAAATAATCTCAACCTTTCATAAGATACAATAAATAGCGTGTCAACAAGGCATAAAGAGATGTGTTGTCCGAGTGACGCGAAGACAATGTGGTCGTTTGTGTGCCATGGGAATCGCAGTACCATTGTGACTTATGGCACAGCGTGGAGTTTATATACATAGTTTAGTTATTGTCGTACTTAAGATAAAACATAATGCGGCGACGGTTATTAGACGTTTCTTCTTTTTATAATACTTAGAAATAGTCACCCAATTGCTTCTTCTATCATTCACTGAGGCAGCCTATTCGAGGCTGACGCAAAATGTAATTCTGTGGCGTCAACGCAATATTGGAGGTAAATGTCCAAATTTTGACATATTAATTCGAATTGACAACTAAGAATTGGACCAGTGTCAAGCACTGTGATATTTAGTTTATATGAAGTAAAAATATATATCTTTATTCAATAAAATTCAATTATTTTGGGCCTATTATATTTAGGTAGGTACTTTATTGTTCCGCCAAGTTAGCAATTACTAGATAAACTAAGAAAAAACCCCCAGGCACTTAAGAACCACTTCGACAGGCAACTTTCGTTTAAAAAAGTCCGGACTCAAAAGAGTGTTCTCCGATTGGGAGCCACAATGCCACAGACAGAGACACAGATATACACTGATAATACTGATATACTAAACTTATGATAAATACAGGGATACTTATAATCGTTTGTGTCGGGGGTCAAAAAGTTGATATTCTTTTACTTCTTTCGTCATGTTAGCAAACATAAAATAAGTGCAGCGGTGTGCGATACGTGTGACGCAGCAACAATCCTGACGCGTAACGCCTTGGCCACGACTTTGGTCTTAACAGTCTAAAGGTGCCACCAGACCGCAGCTTAAAAAACGGTCACGATACGGAATCGCAGTGACGCGTCGTATGCGTACCGTTTTTGACGCATGCTCCCCACACCGCTGCTTAAAATACGCTGACGCATCGTAAATTGATCTGCGTAAAAATCGCAAAAAATATTACACGGAGATCTTATGGCAGACACCACACTGGTGACGTAAAAGACGCAACTGTTTTGTAAATGCAGCATTTTTTACGCAAAGATTTGCGAATCGGGGTTTCTCGGTTATTGTCGGTAACAAATCGTTTTTCACATAGAGATCATCAGATTCTAGACATACCTTTTAAAAAAGGAAAACATATGACGTACACATGTCGCTGTGATTGTTGCAGTTGATCATCTACTTATGTCATATAGGTATCTGAAGCATGATTTTGACGCAGTGTATTTTAAGCACCGGTTTGGAAGGTTTGCGTCAAAAAAGATTTGCGTGAAGCACGTCACTGCGATTCCGTACCGTCACCGTTTTTTAAGCAGCGGTGTGGGGAGCATGCGTCAAATACGGTACGCATACGACGCGTCACTGCGATTCCGTATCGTGACCGTTTTTTAAGCTGCGGTCTGGTCGCACCTTTAAGCGACCTGCGGCAGCGTTTTATCTGTTCATTGCGCGGTCGACACGCGCAACGCACTGTGGTTAGTTGGGATCACGCGCAATGAATTAGAAAAACCGCTGCCGCAGGTCGGTTAAGACCAAAGTCGTAGCCAAGGCGTAAGTTCCGTGGAAGTTCCCATAAACAACAGTCACATCGCGCGTTGTTAATTATATCATAATAAATTATAATTTTTGCAGACACAAGTGTTCCTAAATTTAAATATGACAGTTACGAACCTGTTGACTTTCGCAGCAATAGAATTGAACTTTAAATTATCAAATGAATTGATCACGACTCACTAGTGTCTTACCGCCTGATCGGAGTCATGGCCGTTTCGTCATCACATCAGTGCGAATACCATTAATAGCTATATTAAATTTGTCATTCGTCCTTGTGAAATTTGATAAAACTAAAGTTTTGAAAGTGTAAAGTAGTAACCTACACATTTTAAAGTCAAACATATTGAAATGAAACTAACATTTTAGTGTGATGGGGTTTTTGGGGTAGGACTTATTATACCTACATTATTTCGGCGAAACTATGAGAAAAAGTAGGCCCCACAATACAATTTACTTACTTTAGAAAATTTCGTTCTTGGCATAGATGAAATAACCTGACAAATACTTTTTTTTAATATTCCTTGTTCCAAATAATTCATTAATACGATTATTGTATCATTTTCATTTTCTCCAATCCTTGGACTGGAACAATGATCTAAATGAAATTAAATCATTGACCAAATAAATTCCAATCGACGTGAGTTGAATGGCAGCGAATTTTATTCAACTGATGATGTACGAGTAGGTACGTTAGTTAACAATGATTTAATTCTGGATTATTTTATGTAAGTACATAGTACACGTTGCATAATTTATAATATCCATTATTTATTCCTACCTGTACATACTGAGATCTCAATTGTTACCTACAGATAAAACCTCTTTCAAATATTTATATTGCTGGTATTCATTATACGGAATAAAGCCATCAGAGAGAGGAACCAACTTCAAAAAGTTGAAAAACCCCGACATTTTCCTTTCAAAGTTCAATATCTCAAAACCCGCTGAATCGATTTTGTTGAAACGTAGCTAAGAACCATCTCGATCACGTAAGCTATCGGACAAAAAAACCCAATTAGAATCGGTCCATTCGTTTAGGCGCTACGGTGCCACAGACACACAGACATACAGATACTCAGACACGTCAAACTTATAACACCCCTCTTTTTGCGTCAGGGGTTAAAAATATTAATGAAAATTACAGGGATCGCCTTTGCAGTACTATACACCGACTGTATGGACAACTAAATTAACTGTGTGGTATCACCATACTCGTACTATCTACCTACAGCTCTTTTTATAGTGGAAACAGGCGGGCTTGGCTTGTCCCCTGAGATGTGTGATCTCATGATTTGAATCGAGAGTGATAATATCGCCAACAAACTGTTAAATACAGTTTGGCGGTGCCTCAAATTGTTATATAAAGAATTTTATAATTGTGGAACTATAAATAAAAAATAAATAAATAATAATAATTTATCTCTTGAATTTTCGAGCCCTTTACGGTGCTGGTTGTGGTATCGGGTCAGTCTGAGAAAATAACCAGAAATCTAAGAGTTATGGAAGGTAATTCTGGTTATACATGAAATATCTTCTAGTTTATAGTTAATTATTTTGCGACAAAAACAAATCCGAATAGCAATTGATTTTCGTAAAAAAAAAGTAAAATTACAAAATAATTTAATTACAAAATTCTATCTAATCTTTAGATCTAAAAACTGTATTTTACATCGGGTAATGATATATCAAAGTTTTGTTGAGTATAACCCAATAGTTTCGGAAATATTTAGGTTTTTCGATATTATTTCTATCAAAACTCAGCATTTTATTTTATTTTATTCTCAAAAAGTAGGTCGATTTGGCACGCAGAAATGGTTGTGAATGGTTTATATTAGTATATACTACCTATGTGATTATTTAATAAAAAGAGGATGTCCGTTTTTTTATACCCAAAAGAACACGTGAGATGGTGAGTTATACTAACATTCCTCTAAGGCCGGGCACGCGGAGCGATTGGTTCGCAACGTTGTATGTGCGGCAATGTGTGATGCGCCTAATCAAGAATTATGGCGTGTGTTAATAAAAGATAAAACAGCGCAAACAATTTTCTTTACTTAATATAATGAATATTCATCAATGAACAATCCAAACCGATAATTACACATCATAAAAGTTACGTATTTACATATGTATATAATATATCGTAAGTAATTCAAACAAACAATACATAATGGTGAATTCATAGCCGCCAGGACATTGTATGCGGGCGGTGATGCGTGCTTCCGAGATACGAGCCCGAAGGTCGGCTCGGGTGTCTGCGATTGATTTCAATGAGGATTACGGGCAGTGTACGGATTACTTAACATGCCAATTGTAAACCAGTCTCTCGAGTAGGTATGTGTAGAAGCTAGCATCTCTGAAAGTGCATAGGAAAATATCCGAAAGCGGGAAAATTCCGGAAAATATTCTGCTTTTTACGTGAGTTAAAAGTTTTCGACTAGCAACAACTGACGGTCCGATGGTAATATGTAATAAGATCTCGATCTTTTTTAGGGTTCTATACGTCAAAAGGAAAAAAAACGGAACCCTTACAGGATCACTTTATTGTGCGTCTGTCTATCTGTCTGTCTGTCTGTCAAGACCCTTCATCTCGGGAACGCGTAGAGGTATCGAGTTGAAATTAAAACCAGAACTCAGATCTACAGTATCTTGAAGCTGTGAAAAATCAAACTTCTAAGTAAACGTGAAAAAAGATACGGCCGCTTATGCCGCAAAAAAACGTATATTTCGATACTGTCAAGGAAATCAAAATTTATAGGGTAGGTACTTTTGAACTATGAAATTTGGCAAGTAATATCGTCTTAATACTAAAGTACCTACTGGGGCAAATCTAAAAACTATACATTTGTAATTTTGTACGGAACGGTGGGCGAGTCCGACTCTTATCCGGTAAACATAATTAGGTACTATGTAAATTGGTGACTCGAAGATGGACGCGTAAAGTAAATTAATGAATTCTAACAAAAACAGTTTTGAAGTAATTTAGAAAAAAAGACGAAAATTGACAATTCCCCTCCCCCCCCCCTCCTTATTTCCGAAGCTACTAGGCTTAAAATTCTAAAAAAAAAAATGGAAAATAGTTCCTTGCCTAAAGATTACAGGAAAACCTATAAGAAGTTTGAGTATTGAAAGTAACGGGAAAATTATTTTGTGTATTTTGTATAGAACGCTAAGCATCAGGCGTTCTATACAAAATACCATAGCAAATATCATAGCAATTTTACGGAACCATCACCACGCGAGTTGCACTCGCACTTGTCCGGTTTTTTATAAATGCTAGATTGCTTCAAAAAAAGCTAAAAACAGCCTATTTAAATAGGCCTATTATACACACCCGTCAACAATAAGCGCACAAATCAAAAGAACACACGTAATAATTCCTTTTTATTCAGTTTCCAAAACGTTGGGTTTATTTAGGAGGCGAAAACTGTCGAGAACGAAACCTCGATTTAGTGAGTTTTTCACATAAGATTTTTTACAGTACACATGGTGTTACTTTCCCGCACTAGTGCGGAAATGAGCACTTTCCGTGCATATGTTGAAACTTTAAAGAGCCATATGTACTGTAAAACGTTGTACGATACGATACACGTGCGAATAGGTAATTCGCAACTCGTGTCGATTTAAAACACTCCCTTCGGTCGTGTTTTAATTTATCGCCACTCGTTGCGAATTTCCTATTTTCTGCACTTGTATCGTAAATAAGTATAGTCTCACTGCAGCTGTCCTTTTCGCACTAGTGTGCGGTCCCATCTACGTCAGCGCGACAGAAATAGTGATCAAGAATCCTTACATCTGAAAAAGTACTCGGAAAGTGTTCCCTCTTATTTTTTTTTAATAAAACAACTTATCAGTAAGCATACATTTTCTGTTTCGCCAAACTGAGGGCAATATGCACTGACGGAGGGTAGTGGGGGCTTAATATAGTTAGTCAATTAATTTCGCTTGAAATGCACTTTGCATTGACGTCGCTTTTCTTTGCACATGTTTGCGATGCTAACCTTTTGACATACATTTTTATGAGACTCAGCAAACGTATTAAGTAGAGGTATGCTCATAACAAACAAAACACAGCGTGTTCACTAATTGTGAACGTAGAAGGTCAACATTCACCGTAGTTGAATGATGCATATATTTGTGACAGTTGTGAAACTGAGATAGTGATGTACTTACTTACCATATATACCCGAGCTGAAAATATCCCTAATACAAATAGGAAATATTTCCAGCAACGTCACATTACAAGTTTTAAAAATCGCCATCACTGAGCATATACACGAATTTGACGATTTTGACGTTTTAAATAACTACAGTAGGTTGATTCAAACTTGAATTTTACTGTCTCTACTTATACCTACACAGTGTAGGTACAGTAAAATAATAAGCACAGTTTCTAATTGAACGAGCGACTTCATACGAACGAAGTTCTCTGCTTCAGCTTGGGCCAAAATTATTTTGTATGTCCGTTTGGCAGGCTGTTGTCCTGTACAGGTCGCATTTCTCAACCGATTCTCGTGTTTTTTTTACGAAGGTTCTATAATTATTTTTGTCTTTTTTGATATTTAAAAAATATATGATACCTATGATATATATATATTTTGAAAAAAAAACACAGGCTTGCGAGTTCTAGTAGCTCATACAGCCACTAGTGTTAGTATTGTCAATATGTTGATTGGGATGACAAAATGGAAGATATACAGTTTGTATATCGCCAAAATGGCAGTGTATTAAATTTTAATTAGGTACTAAGTCCTCACGTACAGTCGCCATCAGATATATCGGAGCGGCCAAAGTGCTCACAAATATCTGAACCGTCTCTATTGTCGAGGCATTAGAGACGTGTACAGATATTTGTGAGCACTGACCGCTCCGATATATCTGATGGCGACTCTACAACATGCTTTATATTTTTGCTTGATTCGATTATGTACAAGTTCGCGATGACGTAGATTTTTATTGCTTGACGAGCATGTCTCTGGTTCAGGACATTTAAAAGATCTCGTATCATCCATTGCTATGGATTAAGGGGTCAATTACCAAGCCGACTGTTAACTAATCATGCGTAGACAAAATTAACCTCTTTGGCTCATTCAATTAATGCCACTTAAGAGGATTTTGCTCGCTCGACATAATTTTACGGAAGTAAATGCTTTATTAACGTTTGCTTGGTTGTTCAATATTTACTATCCATCTAGTGATTGCTATTTTTACAAGAATTGTCTATTTTGTATCAAAGCACTCCTATTTTTCCTAAATATAATCGACTTTGTAGACATACCGTAGATCGGGGTGAATTTAAGAAAAAATGGAAAACTTTGTCATAATTAAAAATGTTACACTCGTAAAAGGCCATTATTGTTACGGTGCTAATGGATCCCCTGTGCTTGCCTATAAGGCCGCACAAGGGTAGTTGTACACCTTATTTATGACTGGGCGCACATCAGACCAAATAGGAAAAAAAGTGATTAATGGAAATAGATTGGGGGAGACAATTTAATTAGTAACTATTTAGTGTCAATAATCTTAAACCTCGTCGGTTTTAATTATTACGTTGCTTTGTTACGTAACTTATTTGTTTACAATACCTAACACTACATAATGTTTGTGGAGGTCCAAAATGTCTGCATTCGGTTCATATTTGGGTTACGCAAATATGACCATGTTTCTAGTTTCCGTTCTAAACTCAAGTGGCTCCCTATCCGTTATCGCCATAACTCTCACATTATTTCGCTTCTGTATGATATCCTTTTTAACCCCGCAACCCCCCGCTATCTCAAAGAACGTTTTAGTTTTTTAAATTCTGTTAGATGTTCTAACAATTTGCTATTAACTGTGCCTTCGTCATCTACCAAATTTTACAATATTTCGTTCACTATTAATTCTATCCGACTGTGGAACTCTCTCCCTCTTGACATCAGACAAGCAAAATCTATCGGCAACCTCAAATCCCTCCTTAAAGAACATTATTTGTCTCTCCCCTAACCCTGATTGTATTTTTTGGCTGACTGTTTATGTATCATTATATTTGTGTTTGTGTTATTTGTATATATGTATGATTGTGCGTGTATGTTTATATATAGAGGTATTTATGTACGGTTATTTTTATAATTTCTTGATTTTTGATTAATAATAATCGCTGCACCACCTACTGCATAATCTAGTTTTATCTCTTTCTCCGATACCCAAAGGTTGTCTGGAAGAGATCGCTCTTCAGCGATAAGACCGCCTGTTGTCTACCTCTACCTACATGTTATTGTATTGTTTCTCTCTGTAACTGCTTTTTTTGTATGAGGTGTGCAATAAAGAGTATTTGTATTGTATTGTATTGTATTGTATTGTATTGTATTGTATTGTATTGTCCCCGGGCCTAATTATATGCCGTCACCGTCGTCGACATTCGCAAATTGTATGGAAAATTCCTCCAATATTGCCCATACAAATACGGGACATTCTAAGAAAGACGAATAGTGGATGCCATTAGGCTATTTTGAGGCGGTCACATATAAAATATAAAAATGTCCTACATTTTCCCGAACGTCAAAATAAACGCAACTGGGAAGTTTAATAATCAAGCACTGAGCAAATAGCGAGACGACGTTGTTTTGGCATGTTTCAAACTAGAATTTATCAAGGTTTACTAAATACATACATAGAACAAGTCAAAGTCAAAGTCAAAGTGATTTATTCTTCAATTTAGGCATATTACATGCACCTATGAATGTCGATAAACTACCACCGGTTCGGAAAGTAAACCTCTGCCTCGAGAAGAACCGGCGTAAAAAACTCGGCGAGGTGTCATTTTTTCAAAACAGTATACAATATATCATATTAGTATCAGAGTATTATAAAATTTTAAAATTACATTGCTACAGTAGAAAGCCTATTTATTTTACGACAGATTTCTAGTGCAGGATTTTATCGCTGCCAAATATCCCTATCCATGATTATCAGTGTAACTGATAAGTTCAACTAAGCTCTTGCTTCGTCCCTAAGCGGTTCCACCTACTGTTAATACACGTATTATGAGGCTCTTAGAACCCTCGGTTGTGGTATAGAATACCTAATTCGATACGACGATTTGAGCATAACAATTATTGAGTAGGTATTTAACTACGCCTTTCAGTACTACACGTGTAATATACTATGCTGGTTTAGCTAACTGGTCTCTCTTTTAGACGTAGGTATATGATTTTGTGTCAGAATATCGCAAGTAACATAGCTGCCATATGATATCTCTGGCGTAGAAATCGAGTACTAAAACTTTGTAGCGATATTATTGTTCAATCAGGTTATTATTGACTACCGGTTAGCCTAGTGGGTAGTGACGCTGCCTACGAAGCTGAAGGTCCTGGGTTCGAATCCCGGTAAGGGCAAATATTTGTGTGATGAGCATGAATATTTCTTTATGAGTCTTGGATGTTTTCTATGTATTTAAGTATTTGTATCTATTATATATATCGTCGTCTAGTACCTATAACACAAGCCTTATATTGAGCTTACTATAGGCCTAGTTCAATTTGTGTAAGAATATCCCCTAATATTTATTTATTTATTCCCTAGGTAACTATTTGACTTGATTATGCTACATTATCACCGAATTACGCTGGATGCGGGTGGCGCAGGACCGGTCAATTTGGAACTCTCTGGGGGAGGCCTATGTCCAGCAGTGGACGTCTTTCGGCTGATATGATGATGATGATGATCACCGAAATATTTAATTTGAATGAAACGAAATATAAATAGATATCTCAAAGAGGCCTCGTTACCGTTAATTATTACCGTTAAACGTTATTAATAGATTAAATTAAATTTATTTACCTCAGCGTTTCAGACACCGAATCCCAATCGAACAAAAGTACCTAAATTCACTTCAAGTACACCCACGCACTGTCAGTATTGACGTTGACGAGGAGTGGGCGCACTTTTGTGAATGAACGTAGGTACAGTCAAGGAAATTGAAACACGTACCGTTTTCGCTCTTCTTACTATGACAATAAGGCATAAAAAGGTACGTGAATACATTTCCCTTATTGTACCTAATCTGTAGTCCCGTTTTGTTTTAAGCCTCTGCCTGGCGCCGCCTGGCCACGGCAGTCAATAATAAACTTGTCAAATTTACCATTGATCGCCACCGCAGACCGCGCCAGTGTAATTCAGACCTTATGAATCCTGAAAATGTAAACGTCACCGAACGCCAAAATTAGGCGAACTATGTTGACAGGTGAAAATGCTGTCGACTGTTTTTATATTCCCAAGTAGGAAAAAAAAAGAAGCGGGTTGTGTCGGAGATACAACCGTTAATTCAATTTAAGTGGATACTTCTTTGTTGGCTATGGAACCCTAAAAAAAAACCGGCCAAGTGCGAGTCTGACTGGTATAACTAATCGGTATAATAATAACTGTCCCTTTCCTAAATTGTATCCCATGGATTTGCGATTGATTTCAATCTAAAGGGAAAATCTACTTAGATAAGCAAGCATTATCAATGAATTGTTAAATTCAAAGTGTTTTGTTTATTTAAAGAAATCTGCTATTATGGTGTACCCGTAATATACAGAGTGTTTTTTTTTAATGGGACAGTATGGGGAAATCCGAATCTAAAGGAGATAGAGGAAAAGTGTCCAAGGAGACATTAGGTGTTTTTTTATGTAAACAAATTTGGCTCATTAAAATTTTTGATCAAGCGTGAGTTGTTCTTAAAAAATGATAAAGTTGGTCATTTTTTTTTTTGACGCGGGTCGACTCTGTTTCATGTAAGGATTATTTCATTGTATGGAAAGAAAAAAATCTGAACAGCAGAAGTTGGTCAAATTTAATGAAAACTAATCTTCATACAGTTGGTTTATTACTTGAGTAAATGTTCGATGTGGCCGCCGTCTTGTCTTATGCAGGTACGAGCACGCTTCAAGACACTTCTAGTTGCATTTAACAGAGACTTATGGTGAATTGTGTTTAAAGTGTTGTAAACAGCATCTTTTAATTCTTGTACGGAGTTGTATCGGGATTCATAAATTCGACCCTTAAGGTAACCCCATAAGAAAAAATCTAATGGCGTTTTAAGTCGGGCGATTGTGGGGGCCACTCGTTCCAAATTTGAATTCTTTTTTTTATAATTTCAAGACTATCGCGTGCCATGATGTTTACGAAGATTAAAAAAAATGTTCTTCTCTTGAATCATCTGGAGCTCTTATGGATTATCGAAATTTAAAAATGGAATAATTTTAAATATTTTTTACACGCCTAGGCACTTGTAGCAATATTAAAAGGCGAATACTGCAATTGTATGAAGATTAGTTTTCATTAAATTTGACCAACTTCTGCTGTTCAGATTTTTTTCTTTCCATACAATGAAATAATCCTTACATGAAACAGAGTCGACCCGCGTCAAAAAAAAAATGACCAACTTTATCATTTTTTAAGAACAACTCACGCTTGACCAAAAATTTTAATGAGCCAAATTTGTTTACATAAAAAAACACCTAATGTCTCCTTGGACACTTTTCCTCTATCTCCTTTAGATTCGGATTTCCCCATACTGTCCCATTAAAAAAAAAACACTCTGTATATATATGTATCTGAATTAATTCACTAAAATCTGTATAAGTACAGATAAATCGGTATATATGGCAACATTGACTGACGTAGCTCATTTGACTCGCGCTCGCGATACATTGAAAATGGCGGTCATTTCAGCATTATTTTCATGTCCGCCACATGGCAAATAAAGAAGGATTAAAACATGTAACAAACAATTATTTGAAATCAGATTAGGCTTCTCTAATGCAAAGAGCAATGATGTATCCACTTCAAAAAATTGTCATACTCGTATGTCGCTACAATCGATAAAAAGTTGCAGTACAAATCTGTGTCGACTACGGTACTCTATGAGATTAAGCATTAAATAGAAATTAATGATATGATCATGGTCGAATAATAATGACACGGAAAATTAGCTTTTCAAGCTGAGTTTTTTATAATGAAGGTATACATATTTTAATAAGCTTGATTGCTTTATTGTTTGTATCCGGAGCCATATTTCTTATAATGTCGATATTAACAGTACTGGCAACATTTGTTCAATTTAAGTGTCGAACTAGTTCGCCTGATTTTGTAGTTTACCTACAGCAGTAACGTTCTCAATTTTTTACAGAACACTTGAACTTCTTCAGTGCCGAAGATGGAAGACAAGAAAGAAATCAATTTGGACTCTGTCCTTGAGAGTCTTGGTCCGTACGGGCGATACAATTTACTCAATTTCGTGCTGCTACTCTTCCCGATATTACTGAGTAGTTTCTTCGAGTGCGGATTCATTTTTGAAGCGCAACAGCAGTTATACAGGTAAGTTTGATTGTTTTTAGCGTAGATCTTGAAGATTGTTAAAGTAACGTGTAATGTTGTTATTGTGGTTATTATTGGAGTGACCTAAATCAACCTAGGTCGGTATTTTGATATTGTCACGGTATGACGCACGGATACCACACAACATCGTGTTAAAATCTTTCTAATTACAGACAAATATAGTGACGAGCAACAAAAGAACGCTAAGCAGCTAATCGTACAAATAGGTTGGCCGTTTTTTTGCGAGTGTCTCACTGTAAAAGCTTGAAATTTAACTACAAAAAGATACTTTCTAACGGGTCTCCCCCTGTGGACGACACCCGCCTCAGACGAGCATTCCTGAGGGTAACGGGCAGACGGCCCCACCGGTAATGTGGACGACACCCGCCTCAGACGAGCATTCCTGAGGGCAACGGGCAGACGGCCTCACCGGTGATACCTCGCCCCATGTTAATGGATGACTCGTGCAAATGTAAATGCACCAATTTGTAAAGTTAGGGTAGGTTTATAAGTGTAATAAATGCCCCAGTACATAGCCCATTATAAATATAAAGTATCATTGAAGTAGCCTCAGCATGTACTCGCAATAATCTAAAGTTATCCATAGAGAAGAGAATTGTTAAAGTCACTGTGTAGGAGTATATCTCACACAAGCCCATTAACGGGTGGTATAAGTAGCGCGAATAGCGAAAAGAGAATTATTATATTCACTATTTTGAGTATATCTCACGCCAGCCCATTAACGGGTGGTATAAGTAGCGCGAATAGCGAAATTAAATGTATAAAGTTATGAAAGTCCATTGCATGAGACTAACGGGTTGGCTTAAAGTAATGAGAATGTCTTCAAATAAGACTGGCAGCATGAAAAAAAAAAACATAATAAAAAAACAATTACACCAATATCTGTCAAAAACGTCAGTTGCTCTAAATATCAGCCGAATAATCATTATTAAGTAAAAAAATGTCTGTAAGGCAAGCTCTTCGTGAACGTGTCTATCGCCTGCTTGGACTAAGGAAAAAATCTGACGTAATCGCTCACTTCAAAAATGAAAAAGTTCCCATCTCGACTATTTACCGTTTGATCAAACGATGGGAACTTGGTATTGGCATTAAGGATTTACCAAAAACGGGTAGACCTCCAATCCTTAATGCATCAAATCAGAAGAAAGTGGCTAAATCTGCACAAAACAAGGTTGGCGTGTCACAAAACAAATTAGCCGTGAAATATAAGGTTTCCCGTGGCTGTATAAGAAATATTTTGAAAAAATACAACATCGAATATTTCAAGAGAGAAAAAGCACCAAAGTACACCGAAAAACAACTCGAGGAAATCCCAAAAAAATGCAGAAAGTTGCGGCGAAAGTACTTAAGGGAAAACACTTCAATAGTTATGGATGACGAAAAATACTTTACATTCACCAATGATAACATGCCTGGAAACGACGGTTATTACACAGCCGATAAAAAATGCGTTCCTGAAAATGTAAAGTTTAAATGCAAACTTAAGTTTGAGAAAAAAATCCTCGTCTGGGTCGTGATTTCGGAAAAAGGGATTTCGAGGGCAGTAATCAGAGATTCGTCGGGTCCAGCAATAAACGCTGAAGTTTATCAACGTGAGTGCTTGCCCATCGTTCGCCAATTTGTTAATAAGCACCATTCTGATGGTAAATACATCTTTTGGCCCGATTTAGCTAGCTCTCACTACGCTACGAGCACACAGAACTGGTTGAAAGGCCATGGCGTACATTTCGTACCAAAGGACGCCAACCCGCCGAACGTCCCTAAAGCTAGACCGATCGAAGATTTTTGGGCAATCTTGAGTAGACACGTGTATAGTGATGGGTGGGAAGCCAAATCACCGCAACAATTGAAACGAAGGATACAAAGTCAATTAAAAAAAATTGACTTGAATGTCGTCCAAAGTATGATGCGAAAGGTGAAAAGCAAGCTACGGAAGATCGAAGATGCAGGGCCTTTTGCTATATTGTAATATTGACTTAAAACATAAACTATGATTGAATTAACTATATTAAAATCCATAGACCTGTAGCAGTTGAGTTTATATTTATATTTTTTTAAATAAAAATTCTCGTTACTTTAAGCCAACCCGTTATATCCCCAGACAGTCCAGTAAAGGGGCACATCGCTATCACGCTAACATATGAGAAAAGACAAGTCGAGACTCGTAGATGTGAAATCGAGTATATCGGCCTGCCTTGACCGTAAAGTAAGCCAGGGGCGTTACCAAGGCTATCCGTGATTGGTCCAAATTTAATTCGAATTATTTTTTGTGTATATCTCGGCACCTCGACCATGCGGAAGCCATGGGCGTGGCCCGCAATCGCCTGTGATTGGCTTAAAATAGTGTAAGAAAATTGCAATATGTAAATTAGGGAAAAGTCAATCACGGTATCATAATTGTATCACCTTCAGTGGAAAACTATCCTGTAATGCTGTTATATAGTATGATATGTTAAAAGTTGCGCACAGACGTCCTTATTGTTTGTAAACTAGTGTTAAGTCGGTAATGACCGCACGATTCCAATAGGAATCTCATAAGAGGAAAATATTGTCGCACCCTCATTAATAAGTTGAATTCGATGTCGATTAAAAGTCATTAGATGACCACATCAGAACGCAATATGTTGGTAAGACGTTCGTAACCACTCAAGGTACATATGTAAAGGCTGAAAAAGCTTATTTTCTCGAAGTTATTCCCATGAGAGGAAAAGCCGTCACTTTCCTTAAGAAAAGTGGGCGGCAACCTGAAGTCTAGACAGGTTCAGACTTGACTCCGGGCCACCTAGAAAACGAGTATAAAAGGGGGCCCGGGTCATCTAGCAATTTGTGTTCGCTCGACTCCCAAGCAAGAAGCTTCTCAACAAGTAAAAGTCTCCAAAGTGAAAATTAGTGCTCAAGTATACAGTTTAATTGCAAATTCGTCAAAGTTTACGTCAGTTTTTATAAAAGTTATTAAATTCAGTTTTTCAAGTCATCGCTGCAGAGTCCGCCCACACAACCCGCCACAACGTCGGATAGTTGTCGCACTGGTCCTTCTCTCCGGATTGTCTCTCTACTTGCGTCAAGTTACGAAGTATAGTTACAAGTCAAATTGCCAAATTGCCACGTGTTTGTCGGGGTGACAAAGTACGGCATTCATCATCTACTGCAACGGCCTGTAGTTTGTTACCGGGGTTGTAACCTCAGGCTAAAGTGCAAGCGACATGCGTCAGTCGCATCATGAACGTACGCGGGCCACCGACGGGAAATTCCGGTGTAGCCGCCGCGACGTTCCGTCCCACACGCGGACCACTTCCTCGGAGGACCAGCAAGGGCACTTACAGCCCCATGGGTGCGGTGCCCCACCACAAGGACCTGATGCTCAGGTCCAAGGCGTTCTGCGCGGAAACTACAGCATGGCAGACTTACCCCCCGGGTCGCTCAACATGTACGGCTCCCACTGCCGGGACCCGTACCTTCAAGAGCGAACACCGTGCGACCCGAGGGGCTACTCGGCGGAGGAGCTAGCGGAAAACAGAAACCAGATCAAAAAGCTGGAGACTGAAATTAAGAAAATGGAAGAGGATAGAATACAGAAAGAAGAAGCAGTTGAAGAAATGAAGAAACACTGGCGGGAAAGCCTAGACAACATAAGAAGAAAATTGAGCGAGGGGTTCGCTCACGTCCTCAGTATGAGAGGCAACATTTATCCGAGGTCGCCCTCGGCAGGGAGAGTTCCCTTTGAAGGCCCCCTTCCAGCCTTCGCGCTAGCAGCGCCCACACCCGCTTCGCCCCCACCGACACGGGGCGCGACAGCAGCTCCTCCGACCGCAACCGCGAAGCAAGAAGATGCCGCGGCGAAATCAACATGGCGCAGAGGTCGCCCCACAGACTCGCAGACCCTCGTAGCCGTGAAGGAGCTACTACGAGTGACGTCAGCACGCAGGACAGCGGAGATACTGTCCTCCACCAAAGCAGCCGCGCAACCCGTGCCAGCGAGCACGGACCCATTGCCGCCTGACCAGGGAATACCCCTCAAAACTTCAGCAAGCCCGGCGCCGCCGGAGCTCCTGAACAAACAGCGAACAGGCAGCCGGAAGAGGCGCCTGAAAATAAATCAGCCATCGGCTGAAGCTGTTCAAGCAGCAGTCAAGAAGGCGAAGAAAGCCAGCCTGCGACTCTCCATACCCATCCGCATAACGGAGGAAGACAAGGAGAACGTGTACATCACTCCAGTGCCGGTAGAAGAGAGGGAGCAACCTCGCCGGTCCCCGGAGCACCATGGAGACTGGTGGCTCTGAGGGAATAGAAGAGTGAAATTCAAGTGCAAGTGCACCCCACAGTAACAAACAGTAAGTTTTTGAACCAATAAGTGAAAAGTGTTAAAAGAACCAAAATTTAAGTGAGCCGCCGAGCTAAATCAATTCAAGTGACTTTAAAGACAGTGCAACCCGGTCGCCACCCAGCAGTGATCCGGTAGTAAGCCGTGACAGTGCGACGTCACGCCACGTGTGCGAACCCAACGACACCGTTGCAACCTGGTAGCAAGAGTACCTCTTGCTAAAGGGGGGGTATTGTGGACGACACCCGCCTCAGACGAGCATTCCTGAGGGTAACGGGCAGACGGCCCCACCGGTAATGTGGACGACACCCGCCTCAGACGAGCATTCCTGAGGGCAACGGGCAGACGGCCTCACCGGTGATACCTCGCCCCATGTTAATGGATGACTCGTGCAAATGTAAATGCACCAATTTGTAAAGTTAGGGTAGGTTTATAAGTGTAATAAATGCCCCAGTACATAGCCCATTATAAATATAAAGTATCATTGAAGTAGCCTCAGCATGTACTCGCAATAATCTAAAGTTATCCATAGAGAAGAGAATTGTTAAAGTCACTGTGTAGGAGTATATCTCACACACGCCCATTAACGGGTGGTATAAGTAGCGCGAATAGCGAAAAGAGAATTATTATATTCACTATTTTGAGTATATCTCACGCCAGCCCATTAACGGGTGGTATAAGTAGCGCGAATAGCGAAATTAAATGTATAAAGTTATGAAAGTCCATTGCATGAGACTATATCCCCAGACAGTCCAGTAAAGGGGCACATCGCTATCACGCTAACATATGAGAAAAGACAAGTCGAGACTCGTAGATGTGAAATCGAGTATATCGGCCTGCCTTGACCGTAAAGTAAGCCAGGGGCGTTACCAAGGCTATCCGTGATTGGTCCAAATTTAATTCGAATTATTTTTTGTGTATATCTCGGCACCTCGACCATGCGGAAGCCATGGGCGTGGCCCGCAATCGCCTGTGATTGGCTTAAAATAGTGTAAGAAAATTGCAATATGTAAATTAGGGAAAAGTCAATCACGGTATCATAATTGTATCACCTTCAGTGGAAAACTATCCTGTAATGCTGTTATATAGTATGATATGTTAAAAGTTGCGCACAGACGTCCTTATTGTTTGTAAACTAGTGTTAAGTCGGTAATGACCGCACGATTCCAATAGGAATCTCATAAGAGGAAAATATTGTCGCACCCTCATTAATAAGTTGAATTCGATGTCGATTAAAAGTCATTAGATGACCACATCAGAACGCAATATGTTGGTAAGACGTTCGTAACCACTCAAGGTACATATGTAAAGGCTGAAAAAGCTTATTTTCTCGAAGTTATTCCCATGAGAGGAAAAGCCGTCACTTTCCTTAAGAAAAGTGGGCGGCAACCTGAAGTCTAGACAGGTTCAGACTTGACTCCGGGCCACCTAGAAAACGAGTATAAAAGGGGGCCCGGGTCATCTAGCAATTTGTGTTCGCTCGACTCCCAACCAGAAGAGTCATAACTAACTAGTAAATTCAGTAGTATAAAAGTGATAGGGCAATAGTGATAGGACAGTCTGTAAATAATTCGTGTACAAATATATTATAATTTATTTTCTGAACAAGTGTTTCTTAAAACCCCTCCTTCATCAGCGTGTCGAGCGACTACGCGGGATTAGCACTCCCCAGCAGTTCATACTGCTCCAGATTAGCTGCTGCCCCTCTAGCGTGTCAGGTTGGCTGCCGTCGGCGCCGCCTCAGTACCTAAAAAGGGCAGCGTTGTTAGGTGACTTGTGGAGTCGTGGAGAGCCCGGTCGGGATAATCTCTACCGCGACCCCGGTGACGTCATACGCCCGTTCCGCGCGGCACCACGCGGCGCGTTGAGCGCGTGAGTGTATCCGCGCTCCCAGGTCGGGACGGGGCGTCGCTCACACCCCCTTAACCTAATATCGTTAGTGATAATTTCATTACACCTACCAACGTTCGATATGATTTTCATTAGCCCTAAATATAACTAAACTTGTACGGCATAATCATTTGCTGGACCTAATTTCATACCTCCTAATCTTTCCTAATACTAAACATCATGTGTGCTAATATATTTGAAACTAATAATTATTTTTCCTAATGATAATTAATCTTCGCCGCCACTGAAACATTTGCTAGAATCAAAAATACCTCTTGACATCGGATTACCTACGTATTCTACTCTAAGGCATGTTGGTGTAGCGAGGAGGAGTGTTAGGAAGAATTACGACCCTACAGCTCGCGAACCGAGCGAGCGAAGCGAGCGTGCCGCGGCTGCGGCCTGCGAAGCGCCAGAACCGACTTTATACGAAAAAAGAATTATGCCTAAAAAGAAAAAAAAATCCTTTAAATAAAATTAGTATTACTCAGAATTCGGTCATGAGACATTAGATATTATGAAAATTCGTGATACGAGGGGTTTGTGATTTTAGAAACATAGATAATAAGGTGTAGTCATTATTAGGCCTAGGAATAAATCGGTTCATCAAAATTAGTAAGTAATAGTGAGAATTCGGTCGTGAGAAATTACATATTAAAATTCGGGATACTGACGTTAGGGCTAATGAATAATTAGGAAAAATGAATATTCGGGTTTGTGCTAGTGAAGAATCATAGTCACATCAGCAATTTTTTATGAAACTTCAAAAACGCTCAGTTACTTGCCAATCCTTAATCCTTACTAGGTTACTATGCTCTAAGGTTAGTATGCAGTTAGTAGGGAATTATAAACAAGGAACGTCATGATTTTCTATCGTCAATTACCATCATTTTTTGATCTTCATGTATTTAAATAATTATAAGTAAAAACGTAATGTTTTCCGAGTATTCTCTTGATTTTTGTTTATTGGTAATGTATGAATATTTTATGTATCGCAAGTCAAATATCGCATTACAAAATACCACAGTACGGACGATTTTGACATATGTCTCAATATTGGAAATATTTTACACTTTTTATACACGCATTTTTTTTGGAATACATTAAAAAAACTTGTTACTTATCGATGTTTGAAACACGAACTTTGCCTGGTCAATGACGTCGACATTAAAATGATGACTAGGAGTTTCTAACGTACGTCGATTTGTGTTTTTGTAAATGTTAAGGAGATAGACAAGGTTGATAATTTATCCATAGGCTAAGGGACCTAACTTTTCCTTAAAGAACTTGAAGGGTAAGAAGCTTAAATGTCTTAAAATAGGCAATTAGGTGAGGAACACGTTGTTGGGACATCACGTCACTGTTATAATTAAGAAATAAAATTTAACACGATTTGATGCAACGTCCTAACAAGTGCAACCATCTCATCGGAAGTAACGTAGGCCTTGTTTATGTACACTTTAGGCTCTATAACGCCTGATGTATCGCGGAACTTCTCGCTTGTACATTAACATCTTAGTTTCATTCCTCATTAATAACACGAAGGTTCTAAATAATTGCCAGTAGATAAATAAATAAGTCGAAGGTAAAAGAGACAAGCAGTTACACATACCAATTTTAACTATTTATTCTTGCATCACAGATGCGTGGTACCAGGCTGCGAAGGGAAATACAACGACACCTCGTGGCTTCAATACGCCATCCCCACCAACAAAGAGACGGGAAATCTGGAGACCTGCAAGCGATACGCTCCTCTAGATGAAAACGCTGAGTGTTCCCCTCAAAAGTTCGACACCAACAAAACTATACCGTGTGAGAAATACGTGTACGAAATCGACCAAAGCTTTGTGCAAGAGGTGAGTAGTAGTTTACTGTTGTAAGGTTGGGTGTGTACCTAATAATATTTTTAGGATTTTCCAATGTTTTATACATCTAGTGCACACCTAGATTATCTAGGGTTTAAATCGATTTGTGTAAGGTTTTCCCCTGACACAAATTGCTGATGAAATTTTGGCAATATTAATACTCGTCTGAACTTTCCATTAGTTCAAAAGCGAATCCATTTAATAATACAAAATAAATACAAAAGGCGGTGCTCCAGCAAGTGCATCTAAATGTAATTTTTGGTTGGGAAAATGACATTTAAGTTTTCCTAACGCTCGCTCCGAAAGTTACGCAATACCAATCACAGAGGTGATCACGTAACATTTCGAACGTACGTTAGGACAACTCAACTGTAATTTTTCCATACTAAAAGTGACATTAAGATCTACCTGACGTGCGTACAATTCGTTACATGAACGTGATCGACCTGCTGGACACGACGCGGATAGCCCGGAGGTTCTCTGTTTGTCTCCCTAGCCACCGTAGCTTTGGCTGCCAGCGGGGCAACCTAGGGGTTAGCTTTTTTATAACGCGTTAATATTTTGTATTTTTATTTTCATATGTTGTAAAAAACTTGACTTATCGAGATAAAATAAACTTAAATATAGAGATCTTATTTCGCTCTGGGCTCTAACTTCGCCCAGAGGCTGAGCCTGGTCATGCAGCAGGAAAACGCGGCGAGCATCCACGCCCCGGCCAACGTTAGGATATGCATGGCGGGCAATTTTGCTTATAATAAGTTTCGCTTTTAAGTACCTAAATATAAAAATAGATTTATATTAATATCTCTTCAGTTCGATCTCGGCTGCAAAGAATGGAAGCGTGCTCTAGTCGGCACCATCCACAACTCGGGCATGTTCGCAGCCATGCTATTCACCGGGGCGATCTCCGACCGTTTCGGCCGCAAGATAGCCGTCGGCCTCGCCGCCACCGCTTCCTTGGTCTTCGGAGTCCTGCGAGGCTTCGCCCCAGACTACACAACGTACGTCGTCATGCACTTCTTTGAGGCCGGGTTTGGCGGAGGACTCTACCCGTCGGCTTATGTTCTGAGTAAGTAATCAATCACTACCAGCACGAGTATGATTGTCAATCATAAAGCATCTATCTCTTTTTCCAAATAGGTGAATTCTTTTTCCAAATAGGTGGTTCCAAAAAGGAAGAAGTCACCTTAGACATCAGGTGAGCAAGGCGAAGATCTATTATATCAAAATACAAACCTAAACATTTACATTGGGATATTCCGAAACGATGACTACTTATTCGTGCAATAGTTTTATAAATTAACAAAATTACATCAGTCCGAATATTGGCGACAGATAAGCGTCCTACTCGTATATACCCACAGGATCGCTGTCGATTGTTTGATTGTCCAGTTACTTATCATCATGTGGTATAAAATGTTAGCCCTGAGTCCTACAACCACTTACTTTTAGCTTGCCTTTACAGTTTATCTTAAGTATATATTCTTTTGTTATATTTTAATAGTGCTCAAGGCTAGGCTTTACATAAATATCGAAATTCAAGCCACCTTATCACAAGACAGCTCAAGATATCTGATGAATCGTCGCTTGGTTTCAAAATACGCTACTTTTATGATAAAACTACCTGGTCGTAGTTTCGTCCATTGCAGTAATTTTTTAGTTTTAACATTTTGTGTAATGGTTCTAAAAGCAATGGTGTGAATTTGAAATTAGACCTCCTTACACAAACTGGCGTTGTTGGTACTCTTAATAATATAAAGGCAAGCCTTCGTATGGTGACAAAACGTTTGAAATCTGAATCAAGTCCAAGTATAATGCCCTGAGAAAAATATATAGTATAATATGGTATAATGCAGATACTTTAGGAATATTTTCCAACATCACAACAACCGTGACCCACTTAATCTCCATTTCCATCAATAGCCATATCATTGACCATATGGCCTTTATTGGTATTTGCGTTTATATCTAACGCTTGGGCTCAGGCAAATAAATAATACTTAAGATGACTGGTTCTATAAATAGACTGCATTGTTTGAGTGAATCACAATAATTATGCGTTCATGAATTTTCCATTCGCAAGATCTACTCAACAGTCAGCTTTAAGAGAATTAAAGGGATATCATGGCTGCGTGGTGGTGGCAACGGGTTGACACTAAATCCATTCAATTCAAATTTGTCCGCAGTTGTGGAACTGGTTGGCCTCAAGCAACGAGTCATCGTGTCAGCCATGTGCAACATGGCTTTTGTCAGCGGCGTGGTGCTTTTAGCCACCATAGCTTGGTTCGTCAACAACTGGAGGACATACGTCTTCATTCTCTACACGCCAGCTCTCCTAGTAACCTTATACGTTTGGTTCATGAACGAAAGCGCACGCTGGTTGCTAAGTAAAGGAAGAAGAGACGAAGCAGTGAGGATATTAAAATCTGCAGCTAAAATCAACAGGCTTGATCCGAGAAAGCTGGAGTTAGATAACCTTGGAGATCCACTTTTGAAGTCTGAGAATCAGAATGACGATAAGAAGTCACAGTTTTCTAAAGCGATCCGGTCTTCCATTATATGGAAACGTTTGTTGATCTGCTCATTTTTGTGGATGACTTGTTCTTTAGTGTACTATGGACTGTCGATTAACTCGGTGTCGCTAAATTCTAACAAATATTTAAGTTTTATGCTGGTGACAGTGGTGGAGATACCGGCGTATGTGGTCGTGGCGATTGTGCTGGACAAATACGGGAGGAAGAAAACGTTGATAGTGAACTACACGACGTGTGCTGTTACGATTATGCTGTTTGCATTTTTGCCAAGATGTGAGTATATCTGTCAATTATCACAATATTTAGCATAATGTGGTCGTCCAAGGGGATATAGTTCAGAAAATACTTTACATTGTATCGATGCTTTTAGAATTCCGTACCAAAAAGGTAAAAAAGGAACCCTTATGGTGCGACTCTGTCCATTTGGCCGTTTGTCACAACGTTAAATATCTCGGGAACTACTTATGCTATCAGTTAAAAATTTGGAATAATTATAAAGAAGTCTAACACACGTGATTGAAAATTATACATATTATACATTTTTATTTTCGGTTAAAAATTCAAATTCTAGTTGATCAAGTGGGGTATCATGTGAAAGAGCTTGAGTTGCACTTTTTAAATCCCATTTTTACAGTGGTTAAATTTTGATTTGTTAAGGAAAATGTTGAAAAAAATCTATACAAAAATTAATGATATCCCACAAAAAACATAAATGTGAAAATAGGCGCCAAGTTGAATATTAAGAATATATGCGTGGCTATCAACTTCGCCGATAAAAGAATTGAGATCTAAATGGGTGCCAAGCTCAGTAGATAATCCTAAGAAAATAAAATGTAGGTATTGTTAATAACATACAATTTCTTATTTTTTCTACTACCACCAGCATATAGAGGGTGGAAGTCGATGAGGGACGTTTCCGGAAATATTGAATCGTTTAAGAATAGTAGTGTAATCGTTTAACAGTAGATTTGTAATAGTTAAAATCATGAATTAAGTAAAAAATAATACATTTTCACTGTGGTGATGACCCTATTGCTGCATCTCCTTGGCGTACAGAGCATGTCACTTCGTTAGTTTTATGATGCTGAAGAGGTTAAGCTTATTACCGAGCGTTGACGCAATCGCACTGATGTATGATTGACGCATAAATGTCAAATAAATGATAAAATATTATTTACTTATAAGTTCATTGACCCCAGTCACCTGTTTGGGGTTGGCACAAGTATTTTTTCGTGAATGTTTAAAAGGCTATAAGTTGAAAACGGCTGCACATATTTACATAGTTTGTATGGGGGAAATATAGTGCTAAGACTAAAATATCTCCCATTTCCGCAAAAGTCCCTCGTCGACTTCCACGCTGTATATGTAACTGTTTTTAAATGTTTGTTAAATAAAAGTATGATTTCTTAAATTTGAACACTCGCATTATTTACACAAAGCAGTTGACTTAGGATAAATTGATGCTCAAGATTTGACTTCGCTAGTTACCTACTCAATTTTTACGATAATTATATGCACGGGAACGTCACACCATAGAAACTTGGTAAAAATGAGACATGTTTTGGCGATTTTTTCCTATGGACCTAATTTTGGTATTGTATGGTTTTGTTCCGACACATCGATTGCAAATATGGTGTAGTTTTTGTATGTTTTTTCCTGGCATTTCGCTTTAGTTTGTCATAGTAAATATTCAATCTAAGAACTGCGATTTCGCCCCCTCTTCTGTATGAATAGGCAATTTTAATCAATCTCAAACGTAGCGTCTCGTACGTCTCAATCCTCTAAGGGAAAAATACCCCGAAAATATTTTTGTCTATTAAACGGTCAAACAAATTCATAGCGAATTTGTAAATAACTACAACTTAGAAAAGTTAAAAAAATCCCCGATTTTTTCATTTCAAAGTTCAATATCTAAAAAACGGCTGAACCGATTTTGTTGAAACGTAGCTAAGAACCATATTGATCGCGTCAGCTTTTGACAAAAACCGCATTAAAATCGGTCCATTCGTTTAGGAGCTACGATGCCACAGACAGACACACAGATACTTATAACACCCTCCTTTTGCGTCGGGGGTTAAAAAGAACTCATCTGTTTGTAAACCCCATTGAAATTCCATTTCCAAATTAAAAATATCTTTACAACTGCAACGCGAATACCCCGCTCATCGGAGCGTTATGACAACAATGGGTTTTGTTACAAATAACTCGTGTTAATATTAAATGTAACACGCCATTCTGTTTGCTGCAAACATGATTGTGTGATTTGTGTGCACACAATGAGGTGACAACTTCAAATTACCAATCATAAAACGGACATAAACTTTTAGAGTAATTTACGCTGTCAGTCAACGGAGCATGGCAAACCCGTTATACGTATTACATAACATACAGGGACATTATTGTTGTCAAGCTATTCATAAATACATTATACACATAAGGGCGAAGCTATTTTTAGGACTATTGTTATTACTGCGTCCTAAAAATAGGTAATAAAATAATAGTGCAAGCTCCAATGAGATGTTCGTTTGTAAAAATCGCGGAACGCGAAATGTTTTGTGATTTGTCTACCTGAGACCCTCGACTTTAAAATAAAAAGGCATGTTGCCACACACGTGCACGGTCCTTTGTCATTCAGTTCAAATTTCGTGGTATGTCACTTCACATGGCACCTGTTTTTTTTTTCAAATAGCACGCATTAAGGGCGCGCCAGTCTGTGACAGGCTTAAGCCGGTTTTATACTTATTTGACGCGATGCTCACTGATGCACTCTGACACCTGACATAAAAGGAGCCGGTACGTCAGAGCGCAGCAGATGAGTGTGAACCTAAACCGAACTAAACGTATGAAACCGGTATCCTTCATTCGCGTCACAACTCACAACACGACACGTTAGGTAGGTATCTTTACGGCTTAACTTTAGTCCGTGACTAGAATCGTAAATATTATTTTGTAAAACTTTTAAAGTAATTAAACTAAAATGTCATAGTCAAAATCATAACAGTAGGTGGGTCGTTCTTCTCTTTTACCGACAATGAACCGAGGTTTTTCTGTTTTTTTGGTTTTTGAACTATCGAAAATTGTGGTTTGAAGTGCGATTTAAAAAAAAATGCATAGGTTTCTTCATTAGAACTAATTAAAGTTTCCTTTCTGGCCAATATAAATATTTATTTACGGTTGGTTTCTAAAAAAAACATGTGACAAAGTGGACTCTTTCAGTGGGGACAACATTTTGGTTTACCACTCTGTCACGGCATTCTACGAAAAAAAAAACATTTAAAAAAATGCTAGTTAGAGAAAATGAAATATTAAATATCACTAATTAATAAAATAATATGGACGTTCATTCGAACATTATAAAACCGTAAACATCATTACTCAAATGAGATGCCGTAATAAGACGAAGGACAAGCTATTGTCGGTCGAAAAGAAGAACGACCCAGGTACACAAATCAAATTATCATAAATTAATAGCAACAGCACAGTTGCAATATGCTCGGTAATCTATTAAGACATCTAGCGATAGACAATCGGGTTTCCCGAAGTGAAAAGCTGAGGAGCTTTCCGGTTGTCATAATGTATATGCTCGTAGCTCGCATATTCTAAGAATTTATCCTTGTCATGTATGTAAAGATTTTACTCAAACGTACAACTTCAAAATAAGAGACCTCTTGCTCTATCCTAACCTACTGTCAAGAAACAAGGTTTAGACTGCTAAATTTCAAGTATTCCCTTTAGACTTCAAATACCATCAGCATCATATTACATTCGGACCAACTTAGTTCCTGACATGGGAGGTTATACAAATAAAAAATTTAAATGATGAACGTAATCGTGACAAGAAATTTTAATAGCAACATTAAGGTACTACTTATGATTAATATATGTAAGCCACTCTTAACAACATGATTGCTCCTATAGAATTACTATGGATGTAAATAGTGTAGGTACATATCCATTATAATGCGCATAAAAAGCACACCAATTACCGGTTTTTGCTTAGTGTGAAGTCCAGTCTTTAACTTTTCCTTATACAGAGCATTCAAGAAGGACAAAAACTGTATTTCAAATACCTACCATTCAAGCAACAAAAACGTTTGACGCAGGAGCATCAAATTATGGATTTTGTTTTTTAATTGTAAAAATTCGCGAAGTACATATTTATGTTCCTCGTACCGCATTTTTGATCTTACAAAAAGTACCTATCTACAAGAGTGAGAGTATGAAATGTACTAACCAGACTATCTTTACCATAGTTCAGCGGCATCGCACAATTTAACTAAATTTAATACGCACCTGTCCGGTTTTTTTAAGTGTTCTAAAACTAGCACTGTTCACTATATAAAATGAAAAGCTCCAGAACACCGCTTATTCCAATTATTTATTATTCCTGGCTTTGTTCTTTTTAATGTTTCGGCTTGGAAAATTGTATCGTAAGTAAAGTGTAGTCATAGAACAGAGTGTTACGAGCCTCAGAGGTATATGGAAAGCGAGATCAATCCATCATAATTGCTGAATGGGAAGGTTTGTCTTAAACACGTTCTCATAGAGTTTACAATCCTGGTCTGTACAATCTTCAATATATTTTCATCATTAAATATTTCACAGTCTATCGTCTTAATAACAATTATAGCAAATGGTGAGATCAACATGTCTACAAATGTTATAGTTCTATTGGTGATCAGGCCGGGTTCCATACATCTGCCCATTATTTTTCGTAGTTGAAGAGGATAATTCATTGTGTAAGATTGGTCCATTAATATAAAAAACACACAAAATTGCACCCATTATCCAGATAATGGGTGCCAATTTTGTGTGTGTTTTGTGTGTGTATGGCTGCCATATATTTTATTAGTAGCCCAGGCTACTAATAAAATATATGGCAGCCATAAACACATAGGTACAAGGGTTAGCATTGATGTTTAGATTAGTTTAACCTCAAATGGACTGTAAAACCGCAAGCAATTCTGCAAACACATTAATGTGCGTCATTTATGTCAACATGAAATTATACTATAGCAAAACCCAATAAGCTGGCAGACGACAGTGATAGAGAATATGGATGGAAGTCGTATTCCTGAACTATGCGTTAGTTGAATGCAAAAATGAGCGGGCTTTATTGAAGCTCAAAACAAAAAAAAAACATTTGGGCATGCAAAACTACTAATAATATGACATATTTAATTACAATTATTCGTATTAAATTATTCTAGTACATCTTGTATTGAGTAAAATCATTTGTCGACTAACCATTTGTGTATTGCAGATGCGAATGGTTTTAAGGCAAGCTGTCTTATGTCAATTGGTAGATTATTGTACAGATTGACCGTCATGGCATAACTGAAATTATACACATCGAAAAATCAGTAAGTCACACCGGTGGTTTCACTCTCAAGCTTGCTACCATCCAGGGCGAGATCTCAGCGCCCGACAGTTAGGTTCATAATTAACCATGAGCCATCTCAAAGTGTTTCATCATCCATATCCAGACTTGTGCTAACTCGGGGCACGTTCTGGGGATTTGATCATTATCGATAAAAACTATGTGGATTATACATTATACTTATTGGAATTACGAAGATGTTACATTTTATTTAATCGTATGGCAAACAGGAAACAAATATATAGTCATAATCAACTATAAATTAATATATTACATAAAATAAATAGTCTTTCGAAAGGAGAAGAAATCACAATATCCTGCATGAAACATAAAACGGTTTTGACTCATTTTAAATATTTGAAAAATATCCTGTTGACTACTGTCGACATTGAGACAACGTTTAGCAATTAAAAATGGATATTTTCATCTCGATGGCAATCTTTATTACCGACAAATATGGAAAAAAATATTGATTGTTTAGTATGAAAACTATTTCAAAAAAAAAAAAAAACAAGTGTTTATTGTTGTCCTTTAAAAATGTAGAGAGATTAACCAATAATGATAAATGTTATATGTATAACATCGATATAATTTTTTGTCGCAGAAATATTTTGCTACATCATTTTAGTATTGGTGCCACGAGTTAGCACACGTATGTTCATATCCCATTTCTTGGCAAATTAAAAAAAACGCTAGTGCTTCGTTTGCCCCTTGCCCAAACAATATCAAAAAGGAAAATAAGTCAACTGCGCTTGCGATCAGCGTGGCTGCAATGTCAATTTCGTGATGAGTAGGTATTGCAAGTTACTAGGCTAGTTTAAAAAAATCTAAAAGTAGGAATGATCACAAGGTTGCGGGCCTATAAACGAGGTGTTTTAAATAACAGCTATCATTACTGTACGAATTGGTGCGTAAACTTAATTTATACACATAGATGTGTCCACGTCAAATTTTGTTGTCATAGTAAAAACGCCCCAAACACGTTTAAGGCCAATAATGATGTAAAATTAGTAATTTGCCCGCGATCGACCTTTCGAAAAATTACCATTATTATGTTGTTGTTGTGGTACTGAAAGGCTAAATAGAAGGGAACCAAAATGTCATCCGATATAATTATTACAGTGTACTATATTCACGAGTATCAATTCGACTTTATAAAACGTAATAAAATGATAAGATTGACTTATTTTGGTATGGTGTAATGTTTTGCAGGTACGTAAGTTAGGTAGATCTAAATGTTATGGGAAAATGACATTTGAGTTTTCCTTGCGCTCGTTCGAAAAGTTACGTAACTACCCTTCAGATCCTTGCCTTGGATCATAATTTCTTCAATCATATCGTATATTGCACAAAGCCGCGAAAAATGATGATGTGTTTGATTTGTCCCTGCATGTCAAAATCGGAATCTGTGATATAAGAAAATCGATATCTTAGCGACATCCCCTTCTATTATCGACGCAATTGGAATAGCGACAAATTATCATTTAATCATCGCATAGGTAGAAGGAAAACTCACTAAGAGTATTGTTATTTAATACATATTCAGTTATTGCTAGGTTTTCCAGACTTTAAGACAACAAGATTTTTTTTCTTCGCGAAGTAGGTATGTTTACGATTTCTGTCATAATTATCCATAAATCATATTGTACCTGGAAGCTCTATTTGATCATTCCGGCCCTTTGAATATTCAGAAGGTTTTTATGTTAATGAATACTAGCTGCCTTTCTTAGCAATAAAAAAACGCTAGTTTCCGCCTTGTTTGCGGCATGTAAAGACAAAAATGTCTGCAAAAAAACGTCAAAGAGCGGTAAAATATATAGACGTATCTTATAAGAATGTCAAAAAAGGGGACAAAGGCGCAATCCAAAATCCAAAAGTCAAGGGCGAAATCATAGGGTGTGCATTCAGAAAGCAGCCAAATTAAAATAGATCATGAATTTTGACTGATACCTTGGTATCATACTGTCGTCGATGTCGACTTAAAACAGTTTATTTCGTTCTATACTTCTTGTTTTCCTTAACACCGCCTGACAGGCGCAAACCACATAACCTTAATTTCATAACAGATTCCGTTGTACAGCGGCCTGGTGGTCCACGGCGCTGTACCTCATCGGCAAGTGGAGCGTGACGCTGGCCTACAGCTCGGTCTACATCTACGTGTCTGAGGTGTTCCCGACGAACATGAGGCAGACGCTAATCAGCGTGTGCTCGACAGCTGGAAGGATCGGGTCTTTGATTGCGCCCATGACGCCGCTGCTGGTAAGTGTCTGTCGTAAATGGATCGTGACGCTGGCATACAGCTCGGTCTACATCTACGTGTCTGAGGTGTTCCCGACGAACATGAGGCAGACGCTAATCAGCGTGTGCTCGACAGCTGGAAGGATCGGGTCTTTGATTGCGCCCATGACGCCGCTGCTGGTAAGTGTCTGTCGTAAATGGATCGTGACGCTGGCATACAGCTCGGTCTACATCTACGTGTCTGAGGTGTTCCCGACGAACATGAGGCAGACGCTAATCAGCGTGTGCTCGACAGCTGGAAGGATCGGGTCTTTGATTGCGCCCATGACGCCGCTGCTGGTAAGTGTCTGTCGTAAATGGATCGTGACGCTGGCATACAGCTCGGTCTACATCTACGTGTCAGACGCTGATCACAAGTGGTCTTTGATCGCGCCCATGACGCCGCTGCTGGTAACATTCTGTCGTAAAGAAATCTTTAGCATAAATGTAACAATCTGATAGCCAATGAGACATGACCAGCTGGTCGATTATGTAACGTTTAATATAGTAGATTCTACAATAAGTGCATAAAACAAGTCATTTCACCCGAGACGTTCATTTCCACCCAAGCCACCGGCGATGCCCGAGTTATACACACTGCTTTTCACTTCGATTGCGAGAAAATAACAAATATTTACAAATCAAATTAAATAATAGTTCATTCCCGCCACTTTACTTTTTAAAGTTTTTATGTTTAATTTTAGACACGTGATATTAGACTTGGGTACCTACTTCATATTGCCAAGTCGATTATGGTTCGATCCATTTTTAAATAATTTAGTATTTTATTAATTTAGTAATAGAAAACACGGATGTGAAGTTTCTAAAAGCAAATCAAATTAAATAACAAGTTTATTCTACGAAGTTTTATTGTTCGTGTAACTGTTAGGCCTGATTATGTCAGTCTTTAAAACAATTTTACTTTGTGCACTAGAGCATAAAAATGGCATTTTGTAAATCCAGCACAAAGACGAACTTTGCAAGCATGAGAAGTGAAAAGTACATTTTATTAGGTAGTTTTGATCTAAATGTCATTTTTGTATGGGAAAATGACAGTCGAATTTTCCTAACGGTCGTTCAAAAAGTCACACAATTAGACCTTAGTTTACAGTACAGCTACCCACTTTAATAACCTTACTAAGTAAACATCCCAAGTAACTTTTCAAATTAACAATTCCTCTGGAATTTACATCACTTTTCTAGACCGTTTCCTGTTTTTACCTACTTTGTAAAATTAATACTATCAACCATCAGTCCATCAATATGAAATGCAACGTTAGAAGTTTCCTATTATCTATAGATATTGGCCTGTGCCCAGCAAAGAGACTTATGTCAAACAGAAACGGAGAACGTGTTTAATTTTTTTGTTAATTTTATATCTTTTTTTTTACCCAGTCGCTGTACCACAAATCCATGCCGACGGTGTTGTTCGGTGGGATGTGCATCATCTCGAGCCTCCTGGTCCTGATACTCCCAGAGACAAGGAACATGCGGCTCCCGGACACGATTGAGGAGGCCGAGGCACTCTCCAGGCGAGGGAACAAAGTCGACGAGTCTTAGTTAAGAAGTATCCGGCATGAATGATGGGGGGTGGCCAAAAGTTCACTTACTTGCTTGGTGCTAATTTCAAACATATTCCGTGTGTAAGTCCCTGTTATTTACGCTATATAATCAATTAGCCCATGATTTCTCATATCGGTTTTACGGCAAAGGAAATAAGGAAGTGACAGCACTTGTTGAAGCGGAAATAAATGTTTAGTATCATAATGAGTCATCTCTTTAGAGACTCGTTCAAGAATTTTACGAACTAGCCGCATTTGGACTAGCGACGCAAATGCATGGATACTGTGTCGTCTTGAAAATCGAATAGCGCCAGGCAAGCCAGCTAAATCTAACATACAGGTTTTCATATAATCTAACCCCGAACTTAGGGATGATGCACCAAGTTACGTTTACAGAGCGATCAACGTTTGATATGGCGCCAGTGGCAGCTGTCAGTCCATAGAAACTTGTCAAGCTTTCCATACATTCCTTAACGTACAGTAAGGGAAATGTATTTACGTACCACCGTAGAACCCTGTCGCAATTGACAGGCCGCCGTCACTCAAACTCGAGTGGTATGTCACCTTATTGCGATAGGGTTCTACGGTGGTACGTTAATACATTTCCCTTCCTGTACACCGCTTACGATTAGGCTGGGCTCACACAGTCTGAATTCATGCACTGAATCATAATGTGAATGACTCAAGAGCAAAAAAAAGGTACACCCTCGGGTAGCAATTCAGCACAAAGTGTACCGTTTTATTTGCTTGTGAGTGTTTCAGATTATGATCCAGTGCATGAGTTCACACAGTGTGAGCCCAGCCGTACAGAGGGTTACTTACAGTTTCGGTTTGTATTTGGCAGCTAATCAAAATCAACACACCTGCTTTTATAGTGTGTGAATATTCTTTTGATACATTTCCAATCATATTCGTGTGGTCATTTTTGACACCGAATGACTGCTATTTACGAATGGACAAAATAATGCATGTATTCTATGTCTGATTACAGAATAGAATACAAATTTGCCGTATTGACTTGTACACTCCCATGATTTATGTTGGAAACGACCAATAAATGATGACGTTAGTGAGAATATTTTGGAAGTATGTGTTGTAATTATTGACGAACGAGCGTTATCTTTCATGATATAACCAAATCCATGGACCAGTTTAACACATACCTGATACCCGTATCTGATACCGCTTCTGACATTGCACAAAAATAGTTAGTTTTATCAGAGTGCTAATATAAATCCAATACGATATGACAGTACGGTCCGTGAGCACTTAAAACAATTATGAGGTCTGTACTTCTATTTCACTACGAGCGCTTTTAACTACATCTGGCGTTTAACCTGCTACTGACTACGACGTAGCGCTACGAGCGTAGCGTGGCGGTGAATGAGTGTGACACACGCATGTAAAACGCCTTTTACACATTCACTGCCAAGAATCGGTACGCCTTACGGTTTTAGCCGATCCCGTGGTATTCCCACTAAGTAGCGGAAAGTGGCTACGGCGTAGGCGCCCGCTAGGCGGGCTCCTGGCAGTGGAAGTGTTAAAGAGCTTACGGGCACTGTACTTTTGTAGATCTGATGAATGAAAGACGCTTAGGCAATATGTGAAAATAGGGGTAGACTCTAAATTTATTATAACTTCAAAAGATGGCGAAAATCCCATTCAAATATTTCAAAAAATTACGAAGCTACAACCGTTTTAATATTGTTTATTAGAGAGAGAAAACGCTCGTACATCGTGACGTCACGACACTCAAAGATACCCCCTCTTAAAACTTTGGACACTTACATATAACTTTATGATTATTTAACCTCTTGCGTTGCTTGTTTCTCCATTTGACTACATTTTTAATCGTTTTTCTAGAGAATACAACATTATTGGTTATTTTATTTTATAACTTTATGATTATTTAACCTCTTGCGTTGCTTGTTTCTCCATTTGACTACATTTTTAATCGTTTTTCTAGAGAATACAACATTATTGGTTATTTTATTTTATAACTTTATGATTATTTAACCTCTTGCGTTGCTTGTTTCTCCATTTGATTACATTTTTAATTCTTTCTCGAGAAAATACAACATTATTGGTTAATTTATTTTATAACTTTATGATTATTTAACCTCTTGCGTTGCTTGTTTCTCCATTTGACTACATTTTGAATCGTTTTTCGAGAGAATACAACGTTATTGGTTATTTTATTTAGTGTCTACACCCCTTTTTGCTATTGCTAAAAACAGTTTTCCTTGAATCGTAAAATGTAAGTAGGTGTTGAGAAGTTTTTTACAACTTTCATCAATTCGGTCGGCTGCATCTTCACAATGCCATATTGTAACTACAATGTACAGTGTCTTATTGTCTAACATTGTCGTTTAAGCACTAAGTTTTACCGTAAAGCTAGCTTTGAAAATTTCAAGAATTTTGCAAGTAAATAATATCTTTCGTTTCATAGAAAATCCATTGTTTCATTAGGTATAACAAATCAATGAGTGTAAAAATATTTTTTCTTGGTGTCGTTTACGATGATCAACGTGTTAAATCCGAGTAAATTATTACAAAAAAATCTTTATTATTAGGACATTTGTTTTTAGCCGTCCACTTGAAATGGGGTATGTTTTTAGATACTAACTTTAATTTCTTCTATAATTGAAGAATACAATTAAAAATGTATTCTTCGTATTTCGTGATTTCAGAACTTAAACTATCTCAACCTTAATTAACTTTTGCGCTACAAAGCTATTAATATTATAAAGAGGTTGAAGTTTGTGAGAAGTATTGGTTTATATAGGCACACTGTGTTTGTCACGTATTGATCAAGTTATGAGAATGTACTTATCAGTTGAATCAACTATGATAAAGACCTACTTAAAATACAAGTTATGTTATATCATTAATATACTACCTACTTATTTATATTGTTAAATACTTAACAAAGCTCGAATATACAAGTACTTTACATAAATTTGTATGATTTACGTATTATAGTGAAAATGCCCTTACATCCAATATTTGACAGCTGTCATCCCAGTACCATTTGTCATCATACGTCATCATTGACGTTTATTGTACCGGGATGTAGGTACCTGTCAAATATCGGCTGTTAAAAGAATCTAATTATACACTATTACTTATATTGCGCTATTCCTATGTATTTATTATGTTATTAATGTTACTTAATTTTCTAAATCGCCTATCACAGTAATCCCGACGTAAATATGTGGTAAACTAACATGATAATGTTACGACGTAAATTTACCTCCATGCATGAAATGTATGCTGCCAATTTTTAACGGTTCACTTTTTTTTTCTTCTTCTTTTGTAGTTTTAGCGAAAAATATTGTGAACCCCGTAGTCGTTTCGAAGCGCTTATGTAAAGATTCCGAGCCGTCTACCATAGTGTTAAAATGTATCTAGAGTCGTCAGTGACGTATACAGAAATAAAATTTACATCCATGACGATTACCATGTTAGCATCATGTCGTGAGATTTATGACAATTCGTATGGTCACATTTTACGTATGTCGGTATGATATTTATACTGACTGAAGTAAAATTTTAACGCCGGTTTGGGCCGCAAAAAAAAACCTATAATCCTAGCTTGGTTGTTTAATGAACCCCTTACACACTTACGCTTGTAGCCGATCCGTGGGTTTCCCACTAAGTAGTGGCAAGCGGCTACGGCGTAGGCGCCCACCCGCTCAGTTTTGATTGTGGCAACATGATACAATTGTTAAATGCCATAAGTATACGTATGTATTTTTTTAATAAACACGTACATTAAAGGTAAACAAAATATACAATCTCTAAGTTATATTGAAAAAATAATAGCATTTTACCGTATGCATGTAATATTTTACTGTATTGTATTAATAAACTAGTGAGTATAGTTATTTCTATTCTTTGTATGTCAATTTAATTGCAAATTATGTTATGTATACATGTGACAAATATACTTAAATTTTACATTTTAGTGTCGCTATGCGATTGACAGTATTTTAGTTTTGTAAATCTTTGCAGGTTTATGTAATTTTTTAGATTAAGATTTAAATGGGACCAATGACCAATTCAAGCAATTAATTGCATTTTCTTAGAAAAATCATGTTAATAACACATTTAATCACTGATTAATCTGATTATGCAGTACAAAAGAACGCATTATGGAAACTCACAATTTTTACAATAAACTTTTATAAATATTATGTGTGTTTTATCAATACATCCTTGTTTGGGTGACCTGCAGGCTAAACACTTTTAAAGGTAGCCTATGACCCGCCTCTGTGTGTGTGGGTAGGCCCCCCACAAGGTGGACTGATGACCTGGTAAAGGTCGCGGGAGTCCGCTGGATGCGGGTGGCGCAGGACCGGTCAATTTGGCACTCTCTAGGGGAGGCCTATGTCCAGCAGTGGACATCTTTCGGCTGATAAGATGATGATGATGACATGCCTGTAACCTATGAGAGTTAATCAAATGTCTAGGCATTTCCAAGGCCTTAATCGCACTGGAGGCGCCTGCGGAGGCAGCCAATAGTAAACTTAACATAATGTCAGGCAGCAAAGTGAGAGGGTTAAAGCTTAGAGCATACATACCTGGAGTAGCCTTTCAGTAACTTACCCCTCTGTTGAAAAACCTTGCACAAATGTGCAAAAAATCATACAAAGACAATTTCACAATTGATTCAAGAGAACACTGATCACCAAAATGCCCGCATGTGCTGTAATCACATGTAAGAAACGTTCAACCACTTCAAGCTTAGAAAAAGATGGTATAACATTCCATTTGCAAGTAATTTTTGTATTGCTGTAATATTATTTCTATGAACATATTTTCATGGCACGTCAAATTGAACGATTATGTAATCGATTTACAATTCTTTCATAAATACGTCCTGGCACTCCCCACGAGATTCCATTCGCGTTTTTCCCCATTTTCTTTATTCTCTATACATTATTTCTACCAACAGATAATTTCGTCACACGCCTTTTTTTCTAGTCGTTATTTTGGCTACACGCATCTTTACCAATGCAATTTTTCACCAATCTGTTTTTCTCACATGCGTTTGGTTACCCGTAGAATATATTTCCACTAATTTATTTTTGTCATACGATTTAATATCTAATCTTTTTTTCGCAAGACGCAACTTTACCATGTTTTAGCATACACACTAGAAGTTTTCACGACCCCGCCCGCTTAGTGTGTCATGCTAAAACATGGTAAAGTTGCTCTTGCGAAAATAAGATTAGATATTAAATCGTATGACAAAAATAAATTAGTGGAAATATATTCTACGGGTAACCAAACGATTGTGAAAAAAACAGATTGGTGAAAAATTGCATTGGTAAAGATGCGTGTAGCCAAAATAACGACTAGAAAAAAAGGCGTGTGACGAAATTATCTGTTGGTAGAAATAATGTATAGAGAATAAAGAAAATGGGGAAAAACGCGAATGGAACTAAAAATACCGGCAAAAAAAAAATTTGGGGCATTCATCTATACAGTCCGACAATTGCGTTATTATTTAATATCGAGTTTGGTTACTCTGAGACCCAGGAATTCAGTATACTACTTATAACCAAACGATCACTGCGCGCGGGGCCACAAAAGATGGGAACGGGATATCTCCATTACGCTCTCTGTCGCGCCAATCATGGCTGGTAAGTGCATCAGAGGTGTCCCGTTCCCAAATTGTGTGGCCCAGCCCAGCGCGCAGTGAGCGTTTGATATTAGGTAATGATAATTGGACGAGCAAGCGAAGAGTACCTACGAAGTTCACCGTTTCAGCTTGGGCCAAAAAAAAATCGTAGGTATATGTCCCGGATGTCCCGCTGTCCGGCTGTACCGCTGTTCTCCTCTACTACAGGTCGCATTTCTCAACCGATAGTTGTGAAACTTTGTGAGCATTTGTGAATTTTCGTTAATTATATAGTTTTTAGGATTCCGTAACCAAAATGGCAAAAACGGAACCCTTATAGTTTCGTCATGTCCATCTGTCCGTATGTCACAGGCATTTTACTCGAAAACTAAAGGTATATTTGAATAAAATTTTGAGGATAGGTGTATTTTGTTAGCCGTTTTAAAAGAAAACTGTTTAAAGCCGGGTCCGCTTCGACCTGTTTTTGTGTTTTTCTAACACCTAACATGTTTTGCCAATCAAAACAAAACCCTATTTGTTTGCCGAAACTGACGGATAACATGACGAAAACAGGTCGCAGCGGACCCGGCTTAACGATGCACAAAATAATATCGCTATTCAGAAACTCCAATAATCATTCTTTAAATATGTGCGTAAGTCACACAATTTATACACTATTTTCATAGCTAAATTTTGTATTTTATGTAAATCGGCACTTTCAGCCCCGCCCCTAATGATATGTCAAAAAATATTTTTAGGGCTGCATTCCATATATGTAACTAAATGCAAGTCAGAAAAAAAAATTGTAAGTCCACGTGCATCAATTCATAGGCCTTTTACAATAAATATAAAGTTTCTCCGGATTTTTTTTGATTAAGTGAATAGAGTCGGAGATAATCGCGTAAACGCATTTCTTCTGCGTGAAAAAGGTAAAGCAACAATATGGAAGCTATAATTATAGAGGACGCGCCTCTCTTCTTTCCAGTAAGACGCATCGCTGCCGCCGCTGGAAATTGTGGCCGAGCCCTAAGACGTCAAAAGGATAGTAAAATGCATTGCCCTTTGAGAAATTTAAGGCGTTAATATTCGTAAGAAATCTATTGCTGCGAGACATTCCTGAGACAGTTTTTGGGAGTATAATAGCATAGACACAGGTTTGTGGTGTTAGCAACATGTGTTTCTTCCCTACACGGTAGTATAACGTACAGAAATTAAGCATATTCTACGGAAGATAATAATAATTGAGTACTGATAGCACTGATAGCTGGGGCGGAAAGGTTCTCGAGTGGCGACCACGTACCGGAAGGCGCGGCGTGGGTAGACCCCCCACAAGGTGGACTGATGACCTGGTAAAGGTCGCGGGAGTCCGCTGGATGCGGGTGGCGCAGGACCGGTCAATTTGGAACTCTCTTGGGGAGGCCTATGTCCAGCAGTGGACGTCTCTCGGCTGATATGATAATGATGATGATGACTGATAGCATCATCAGCCTCCTAGCGTTTTCCCGGTAGTGCCCTACACGAGTCTGGGGTTCGCTTTAGCACGTAATCCCAAGATTTAGCGTAGTCATTCGTTTTGCAAAAGCGACTGCCTCTGACCTTCCAAAAAAACTAGACCTTGGGATTAGACCGGTTTCCTCACGATGTTTTCTTTCACCGAAAAGCCACTGTTAAATATCTAATGATATTTCATACTGGGTTTTTTTTAACCTATTGGTGCGAGCCGGGGTTCGAACCCGCGACCTCCTGATTGAAAGTCGCGTGCCTTATCGCTCCGCTACAGGGGCTCAGTACTTATTATGTACTCGTAGTACATAATGGAATTATGAGTCTCATTAAATAGAGCCAAGGCAAAATTGTATTATTTATCGTAGAAAATCTCTTTTCTCAACAAAGGATTTCCACTCTCCAACGTTCTTTACCCCGACTATAAATGATATAAGAGACAGAAAACTCTCCCGCAAAAACTAGAAACAACGCGGCAACTTTGGTAAAAAAAGTACAAAGTTGAACGCTCTTTCTCACGGTACAACTATCTGGTGGATAGGCGTTTCTGGAAAATAGTTCTGGACGAGGAAACACACTTTACCCGCGCAAACTTGCCGGCAATTTTTGTTGCCTTAGACCGTTTGTTCTGGTTGTTCTTGGCTACAGAGAAAAACTTTTTAAATCTAGCTATTAAAAAGTATGAATTCGACTCTCAGCGTGACGACAAGAAGAAACAAAATGATGAACTCGTCAAATGTATTTTTAAGAGTTCTAGCATTAACTCAAAAAAATCCAAATCTAAATAGGTACCTACTACATATAAGATGTGTGAACTTCTACTATTATTTGGAACCCTTATTACAGGTTGGTGAGCAGTATGGAAATTCCTCGCTTAAAAACGTTAAATAAGGTACGGAAGTTTGTATGGAGTCTTAATAGTCTTGAATGGTTCTTGAAATTTTACCGATGGGAAATCTCGTCAAGCTGAAAGCTAGTGCCGTTGTAATGTAAACACGCGGAGAAGAGCAATCGTTTGGTTCTCAAGGTACTTGCCAAAGGTTCTTTTCTCGCACTGGTTTCTGTAGTACTCCCTGTATTAGAAAGGCATTATGCAATATGTTTCACTGCTGAGACACTATCATCATGTTGAACTCTTAAGATATTGTCTGCTGAAGCTATCAAGCTGAGTGACGTTATAGAGTAGTGCAATCTTTAAACGACGAGGTCCAATCACACAAAGAGCCTTTATGCACCAGTGTCAACTCGTAGTGAAGAGAAACTGTCGACATCACATTGCGGCCGAAATCGGTGATATAAAATGAGCCAAATTAAAGATCGCTCCCTCATCGTCACGGTCTATGGATGCTTGTGCCCCAGAAGAATCACAAACTCCTTTCCAAACCTTTTTTTTATTTGAGGATTCGTTGTATTGACAGTTAGGGACAGACAATAATACAGATCCCACACTGTTAACACCCACAACTCAACACAGTACGTCTTCGGGAGTTCTGACGACCTTACTCACCCCCAGGAACACAAAACCACATAGCAACAGAGCGAACAGACGGTTTTCAGTAAATGTGCAATAAGTATCGTGTTATTTTACACTATTTTACCTATTACGTGGGTAACATTGTCTTCAGTTTTTGTAACTATTATGAAATTTGGTGGTTTTGGAGCTGTGCACTGTTGGAGCAATGCAACTGACAGCGCTCTTCCAAGGATTGCCATAATTATAAACTCACGCTCATCCACGAAACTTCATCAGACCACCGGTCAAACCTTAAGAGACATCTACTAATTCGATAAACGATAATGATGATTCTGTAAACGATGTGCCGCAGCTCGGCTATTGCGACCTTTTCGACCATATGATCTTTTATGGCCAATCTGTCCAGTTTATTACCACTGAAAAAGTTCCGAAAGCTGCGATTTGAAAGAATCTTTAATCCAAATAGACCTAGCCCTGACGATAAAAATCCGCCTATTTAATTGCAATCCTAGGTTCAGAACGCTTCGAAACATCGACTTGTCCCCTCACTATGCCACGATTTAGAGAAGTGCAATATTTTCGGCCGAGACCGACGGACAAAGGCGACCTCGGCTTCGCTGCATCCGCGATATCTCCTGTCGTCCGAGGATGCGGGAAGATTTGGATGCGATACACTGAGAATCCAATGTAACCGAGCCATTTGTACCAATGAAGATCTAGCGTGAAATTGCATCTGTGAAGTGGAACAATAGTATTGTTTTGGTGGTAAGTTTCGAAATTATCTTGAAGAATTTAATATGAATCTAAATTCAATGGACCGTAGTAAGACCTAGTAGTAATGAAAATACAAATAATACGGCTATGCTTGCGATTGACAGAATTTACTGTTAGCGTTTCAGTCTAACTAGACCAACTATGCCACCAAGAAGCGCTATTCATAATCACTACAATTAGGCCGACAGCGCACCAAGCCAAATAAAAACACAATTCCATCGACAAAAAAACACTAAATTAATGTTTGTGAACTAGGGTATCGATAAAAGTAAAAAAAACCGGTAGGCCCAGGCAAGAAACGTAGTACCTTACCTTACGTAGAGTATTTATATGAAACAAGTTAGTTACCACCAAACTTTTAAAATGTTGTTTTTATTTTATTTATAACGTCTTAATCTTGAAAGATAACATACAGAAAAGGCCGCAATTTGATTTTCTTTATTGTCAGTGGAGGCTATCACGTTTGTTTCATGCCTCTGTCATTCTGATTTTAAAAGACAGAGACATACAATTCGGGATATTCCTATGGCATGCCGAGGACATTACATTTTGTCATCTCGAAACGAGCCCTAGATGCATGATCGCATAAGTCCCTTCAAAACTTAAGTATATGTCGGTCCGAAACATGCGCCTTCCATATCCCCTCGTGTTTTATATTAACTAAAAAACTTGCCCAAAAGCACCTCGATTTCACTTTTTTGCCTATACGATGGTCTTAATAAAAAAGGTACAGTGTACCTACAACGGAATGTCATTACGCTCATTATTAGTAGAAGCCAAACAATACCTTGATCACACGTACCGAGTATAGTGGCGAAAGAGTGCCGAGCGAGTCACTCGGACCTTGTTTTATTTACTCGCTCGCCACTTTGCTCGGCCGAGAGCACTCTCTCGGCCACTATACTCGGCACGTGTGATCAAGGCATAACTGCGGAAATGGAAATACCTCCACCTCACAGATGGTCGCAACCTATAGCTACCACCGAGTGAGTGTTCCGAGTAGTGTGAGGGCCCCCGAGAATAGGATGCGAGAGACGGACGTGCATGTTTTTCTAACTGTCAAAATCAATAAAGGATCGGCAACGTGTTTGTGACTACTACTGTGTTTTATTATCCAACAGCGCTTATGATTGTTTGTCATCGTCTTCTTCTTCTTTTCCTTTTCCTGTTCCCATTATTTGGGGTCGGCTCTCCTAGTTACTTCTCGCCAGGATTGTCGGTCCTGGGTCGTCTCTGATGGGATTTGGGCTTCTTGCATATCCCTCCATACAGTAAAATAGCCATCAATGTTAGAGGAATAATGTACAATGATGAATATATTATTATACAGGAAAGAGTTATGTACATATTTATATACAAATATACAATAGTAGGAGACACGGCAATAGAGAGATCTCTCAGGGACCGAAGTCCAATGAGAGTTGACGGGAAGTTGTATTTATGCAACTGACTTACGAAACTTCGATAGCGCGATGCAGAACATGTCAAGACATGACACTGACAGAAGAGACGCCACAATGTCAATCGGGGTCTTCCTCGTCTCTTAGGCGGGGGGAAATACCTAGCACCTTTCGAGTCATGTGTTCAGGTTCTCAGCGTATAACATGCCCGTATACCATCTCTCTCTCTTTGAAACTACCACGGATATAGGTGTCTCGAATGTTTGTCATTGTGGTAAAAACAACATTAGAACATCTATAGATTAGTATCTTCATTCCTCCGGGGCACTGTAAAGTTCGCGGGGCCGTTTTCACACTCCAAAAAACAGCGCGGTTAGGGTGGAGCCTGAAAAAGACGCCACAAAGGAGTAATTACGGAGTTTCGTATTAAACGTGCGCTTGGGCTCAAATATGTGAGCATTTGTGTTAAATACACAACTCCAGCTTTCTTATTTGAGTAAAAAAATACTAAGAAATGAGGCCAACAAATAGTCGTACTCATTAAATAATATTGTAAATATTTATTACATTTCAACATTATTTCCGGCGTATCGTTATTTCGTAAATTGTATTGGGTCACTCTCTGTTACGAGTATAAAGCAAAAGGTTTTAATTCCAATATAGTGTTTTAAAATATATATATTTTGATGACCGATTAGCCTAGTGGGTAGTGACGCTGCTTACGAAGCTGAAGGTCCTAGGTTCGAATTCCGGTAAGGGTAAATATTTGTGTGATAAGCATGAATATTTTTTCTAAGTCTTGGATGTTTTCTATGTATTTAAGTATTTATATATATTATATATATCGTCGTCTAGTACCTATAACACAAGCCTTATTGAGCTTACTATAGGTGTAGTTCGATTTGTGTAACAATGTCCCCTAATATTTTATTTATTTATCTATAAATAAATTAAAATACAAATATTGCAAAAAACATAATTATTATCATGTATACTTGATAAAATTATTAAAAGATTTGAAAAAAATTGTTACACTATTTTAGCAAAATTTAAAATTGACCGCATTCAGCGCGGTAATGACATTTCGCGTCAAAATGCTAGTGGGATAGGCCTAGAAGTAATTATTGTTAATACCTGTTTCACCTAGTGACCCTTACCTCAAACACTGCCCGAAAATGATGCTTGTATTTTTCTTAATTAAGACTAATTATTCCTGAGGGCTAAAAGAGTGGCTTGTGGAATTAGGCACAAGTACACGTACTGTACATACACGGACCCGCACTTACATGCTTTATGTTATGAGTGTTATGATCCATGTAGCCCTATCTTGCTTCGCCTACAGCAAATGAAATTTGTCATCTGGGATCACTCTGAAACCACGAATGCCACACAATATTTAAACAATTGGGATATCCCATTTTTAGGGTTTTGTACCCCAAAAGGATAATACTCTTATAGCAAAAGACTTTTATTTATTATTGATTAACCTTGGCTTTGATGATTCGATTTTGTAACAATCTTACCGTACGTATCGCATACAATGTTTTTCATCACATTTGCGAGGAAATCAATACATTTTTTAACTAAATTGTTACTAATCGTAATAAAAACTACAAAATGTCAGTCGTCTATTTTGTTGAATTTGACGTGAGGCGCTTAGAGCAAAGACCCTTCGGCATACAGCTATGATTTAAAATCACAATTAAAAATATTTTACATGGACCTTAAATTACTACATATAAGTTTTTAAATATTTAAATAGTGATTGTGTTAATATGATTAATATAATGATGTTAATCATATTTTATTCGTGTTTTACGTTTAAATAAATTTAAAAATAGGTACGTTTTCAAACATTTCGTTTGAGTTAAAACCTCCTTGCTTTATAACTGACGTAAGAGTGACAGATACAATTTAAGAAAAAAACCATTACGCCCATGGGCATAATAAAGGTTAGTTATGAAGCCCTTTACGAGCAAGTGTGATGAAAAGAATTATACCTATCACAGTAACATCCATATTCATGTTGACATAATTGCAAAATATTTTATTACGCACTTATAAACTGCAAGTATGTTAAGTGAGGAAACGAGATTCTAACTGATCTGGGGTTTACCACAAAGTCAATCTATTTAATGTTATGGATATTGAACATCTTTTTCCTGGGTAGATACTTATTATGGCATTATTCCAATGTATGTGCAAATTGGATGCACTTACGTTTTAATACGAAAATTAATCTGTTTGAGACTAATATTATCCTGTACTATTAAACGAGCAATATTTGTATATATATATTTGCAATCACGTTCTCGGAAACGGCTCTAACGATTTCGATGACATTTGGAATATAGGGATTTACGGAGACGATAAACCGATCTAGCTAGTTCTCATGTCTGGGAAAAATCGTTTTCTGCGTGTTTTCTCTACTTTCATCCGAGCAGAGCTGGATCGCCCAGGGACTAATTATAAAGAGGAAAAGTCGGTGAGATTGTAGCTTTGTATATTTTGGATAATCTCCGGAACAGCTTATCTGATATCAAAAACCTTTCACCTGTTGATGGACTTTCTGGATAGACTATTGGTTATATTTTATCCCACGGGTTTATGCCTGCGTTCTTTGCAATACGCGGACGAAGCCGCACGGGCATCGTGTCTTATATACATAGATAGATAGAGAAGTATTTCGTTGACACTTATAAGCTGCTTTAGCTTTTAAGGCTGATTAAATGATAACTACATATGCGACAAAAAATATACGATAGAGTACACGTTCTATAATCGGTTAAAGATTTCCATTCCTTCTATCCATGGTATGGGGCCTATGCCGTTTCACGAAGCAAACAAATTACAATTTTACAAGTATAAACCGGCAACAGAACCGCCAGCCACTTGACCTGTAAATTGCCCGTTTACTGTTGTAAAATTGTATCAGTCGGACTCGGATATATTTAATAAACGTCCCAGGCTCATGACAACACTGGCGTAGCTACCGAAGGGCTAGGCGGGGCAGTGCCTCGGGGCCCCCAAGCTCGGGGCCCAAAACCTGATTAGCAAGCCTCTTAATGAACTAGCGAAAAATTCTCCCACCTTCGGAATAAACAGTTTAGGGGCCCCAGTTTTTTTGCCCCAGGGCCCTTTGTCACTTAGCTACGCCACTGCATGACGATGATGAATCTGACTATCTAGCACGATAATTTTTATAGTCACGTTTTACGGCCTAAATGTACTGAAACGTCACGTAAAACGTATCAAGCTACTAGGCCAGTCATGGTTATACGAGTAGGTGTACGCGGGCTGGGTTTCCGTAACTCGTCGTCATAATTTGCGTATGGGTTATTGGCACTACTGTTATTCGTGCCAACCCAGTTCCACCAGGAAGCCTAGCAGACCGACCTCCCGGTGTTCCGAGGTGCTTTGCGCGGTATTCTGCCACCCTAGGATGACGTGTGGGCGGCTTAGAACTGTCTGTAACACCTAGAGTGAAAAGGTGTTTGTGCATGACCAGTTATATAGCTTCTGTCAGAAGACGGAGTGCCGGCCTCTAGCTGCTTTAGCTTCCTTGACAATCCGGGGTTAATGTCGAGAGGGCCTCCCTGGTTTGCCTGCAGGTTCCTAGGGTGTTCCAATATGTTTGGTATTCTACCTTGGTGTTCAATCGCATCAGTGTGCTCCGCAGCCAGTTATGGTAAAAAAAAATTTTTTTTTGACACGTTATTTTAAATATAAAAAGTGATAGGAAATAATCTGATGTCGAACCAGCGGAATATATATCCCGTAAAACGCAAAATTCCCGCCACTTCTCACATATCGAAAAGATTCCTGTAGTCGGAAGAGATTTCGAGACTTACGTGTTTTGAGCGCATACGTTTGAAGCCACTTTGCGGATAACAATCCTTCTGAGTCAAAAAGTTTCAATCCCACAAAGAGGTTTGCGAAAAAGGGCTGCCACGTGATCGATAGTTTTTATCGATATTTATATCTGACAGTGGAAATTGTAGACTAGAGTATCTTCAGAGGTCATGCGTATGTGTTTCACACCCGGCACCTCCTGAAGGGGGAAGGGAAAAGACTAAAGGAAGTAGTGGGCGGACGTTAGGGCACGAATATCCGTCGATGGCTCTATTTACTCGTCTTAAACATACCTACTTATGCTGCTTGGTCAAATACTTCCAAACGTGACAAACTAACGGTGTGTGGATGTGTCAATGGCATACGTGTCAAGATTGTTAAAATATATTCTTATACCGCCAAATATATTTAATGACAAGCAATTATGAAGTACAGAGATTATTTTAAACATGGCCATGTTGGTTTACGATGGCTGGCTATTTGCTTTATCAAATCCTAATACGTGATTTAGAGTCATGAGTGAGTATGTAAAGGTGGTTAATTGGACATGCCTAATACATTTTTAATCTAAGAATTCGCAAATGTGATCTAAAATGTGCCATGTAGTACATATTACTACAAAATTATGAGTAGTGGAGTATGAGTACCTACAAGTTGATATGGTAGTTTAACATCTGTGAAAACCCCAGTAGTTGGCCTGTCGATAAATACCACAACACTAGATCATATAAAGTAATACCGGATATCGCAGTAAGTTCACGGAGCAGCGAGTAACACGGGAACATTGCATCGAACGGGATACTCAATACTGTTGAGTATTTACAAAAAATCACGTCTTCATATTTTACAAGCGCTGTAACCGCATACTCTAACGCTATCGAACACCATTGAAGTGCAGTGCAGCAGCAACGTAGTTTTTTGCATTTTATTTTTTCCAATGTGTTCCAAATATCGGATATCCCATTTTGCACATGCATACGTTAAAGGCCGTGATTCCATTCGTTTTAATAAATAGAAGGGGGCTTCTCTAGGATATCGTTTTTGTTACTACCGTGCCCCGCCAAGTCGAGGAAAACAAAGAGGCACGGCCGTACTATTTTTTTCCCGAAGCCAATTTGGCCATTTTCAAGATCCCGTAATTTTATGATGACTATAGCTAGAACCCTGAATTTTCAGTAACATATAGCATATAGGGCATAATATGGCTTTGATATATTCCAATAACTTTCAATTTGAACTATCAGTTTAAGAACTATTGCCCATCAAAGTTCCTTAGTGTTATCACTGACATACTCACTGACTTACACTGACTTATGATGATCAACATAATTCTAAGGTACTTCTAGCAGACCCACAAGCTCTAAATTTTAAACATAATTAGTTTTAGCCTCATCATTATCATCATCATATCAGCAGAAAGACGTCCACTGCTGGACATAGGACTCCCCCAAAGAGTGCCACAATGACCGGTCCTGCGCCACCTGTGGACCTTTACCAACAGGAAGAACACCTATATCAACACCTATAGTAACGTATTATATTTGATCAGCTTCCTAATTGACTTTTAATTTAAGTAATCATTCACTTGCTTGACTCTTCGAATTATGGAATTCTTTCAACCTATTAAGTATAATTTTCTAATAGTACCTATCATTGAACTTAATCACACGAATCATTTTAAATCAATAATTAATTTAAAAGCAACTGATTACATCAAACAAGAAAAAGATTTAATTAGGTATACAATTATATTATTTCAATTAATTTTGTACTTAATAAAATAAAAGAGAAAAATTAAGCAATGTACTTGACTAAAATATCTAATATTGCGCGTGGATAAGGCGCCACTGTCAACATCTGTACCTACGGACAAACTTTAGTTCCATTTTTGAGATACAAAAATAACATTGTTGGGTCACCACCCACAGACAGTATTGTACGATGCGGAAGAAGTGGAAGATTTGTTACAAGCGTGAGGTTTACCAGAGCTGGTATCTATATTTAAGGGAGAGTGCACTTATTAATCAATTAGAAGCCGTGAGCGATTTATCTTTATAAAGATGCATTCGTATACATGTACTTGTTAGCGCTCCGCAGATTTTACTCCACGCCGCGGCAACCCTGCGAAGAGTTTAGCCAGATAGAAACAATTTTAAACAGCAGACCACTTTGTTCCCTCAAGATTTCACTCGCCTTTCTCCCGGGCACTTTCTCGTTGGCAGGCCGCTGTCGTCTTTGCCGGACCCACCGCTGAGAGACCTCAACCTGAACCGCCTAGACCGCTACCAGAGGCTGGAACACCTGCGCCAACACTTCTGGACGCGCTGGTCAACCGCCTCCTTGCTGGATCTACGTGGCAAATGGCGCCAGCGACGCGACGGCGCGAGCGACGCGACGGTGCGACCTGCAGCTGGGCTGCTCGGACGAATAGGCCGAGTCACTAAATTAGATTAGGGTGTAGCGAAGAATTTTTTCCGATGGTGGGATGTCCTACAGAATATGCTAAAAAAACGTGTTTTAGTTGAAAACTTTTCTTTAAAATCAAAAATGGCCAAGATATTGAACCTCAAAATTGTAAGTTATTACTTACAAGTCTAATATTGAACCCTCATAATACCCGTATCATTGAAACCGCCGAAGCCAGTGAAACCTATTCTACTCCCGGGCAGGTCGGTGTAGGTACGAACGACGAGTGAAGCGAGGAGGAGTATTAGGACGAACTGCGACCCTACAGCGCGCGAGCCGAGCGAGCCACCACGACCACGGCAGCGGCCGGCGAAGCGCCAGAACAGATTTTTTAATTAAGTTCAATATGGGTAAGCGTAGCTACGGGGTTGAAATTTCAGGTTCTAGTTAATATAAGGAGTTTTAATACATATACCAAATATCATGTTTCTATGTTAAACAGATTAGTCGGAAGTGGCTCCAAATTGTTCGTATAATACAACACACGGCTGCTGCGTCGCCAGTTCCTTTTGTCTTTGAACTTTCTGTAAGGGTCGCAGTTCTAACTTAACCTAACCTACTTTTCTGCGGCAGCAGTTGGCTTATCTATTTTGACTAATCAATGGCTTACCAAATAGCATTATGTATGACCGAAGAATTCCGTTACTTGAAAAATTACTTGTTTCCCCATACATACTTCCAACCCCTTTCAACCTCCTTAGGGATGACTAAAAAAAACGCTGTGCAAAAATGTTTTCTATGTATTTATATGTATTAAACATATCGCCTGATAAAAAAAACCACAAGCTTTATTGAGCTTACTATGGAGCTAGTTCTATTTGTGTTAAGATTTTTCCCTAATATTTATTTATGTGTAACCATGGAAGCAATTGTATTAGGCGTACCATTAGTGTCATAGTACGAGTACATAATATTTTATCTATATCTACTGAATGTGACTAAGTTTTGGTTATAAGGCTATAAGCCAATAAACAATAAGCACAGTTCTTTACCCAGTGAAAGTAGGGAGTAAATTATCCACACTACGTTATCAGAGCTGTAAAAGCCAGATTTTACTTATGACTAGGACTCGCTTAAATGCAAGCGCAATGGTTTTACTGCAGTTCGCTGCTATTTCTATTCATCGGGCATTTCATTGCGTCCTGCGATTTCATATAGGTAATGGTATTCCAAACATGTTTTAGAGAAATAGAATGATCTTTGTTTCTAAGTTTCTATCGTATGTGACCAGGAAAACCAGATAAGTAAAAACTATGCTGTATGGTGTAAAACTTGTAAATAGATACGTATTACTATTTGAAAACGTCGCTACTCCCACTCCTCCCGATAATGGAGAAGAGATCACGAAATAGATATCCACAATTTTAATACAGCCCAGCCCAAACGTTTATAGGTACTACCACGATCTTTCAAGCTAAAAAGTATGCTATAATAACCTAACCTAAGCTATAACGGGTGCTCGTTGATTAATATGTTGCATATTTTTTTATTTTATTTTTATTTTTTTGAAGTGTGCTTTTAGAAACAGAAGAGTAATGTCATGTATTTCGACCGTGATAAGTTTGCGAATGGGGTAGTCATGCGCAAAATGTGTCACTAAAAAGAAAAGATTGATATGCATCTTTCGTTCGCTGTGAAGTATATCACTCTTTTAGTTCACTAGTTCAATTTAGTTCAGTAGCTCTAGAGGTGCATTTAGATCAGTTGATGTAGTAGATAGATAGATTTGATTGAGTATATCATATCAGTCGTACCTACGCATGTATTTCAATGAACTATTGAGTTAGTTGCCGTATATAAAATTAAAATAACATTAAAATGCGGTGTCCGTCCATTCCATTTCACTCTCGCTCGGAGCGAGTCAGTGAACTGATATACTGAAGTATTGAAGTATATGAATCCGAACTGAACTAGTGAACGAAAGAGTGACACCAAGTGAAGTACTTCATTTGAATCACTCATTCGTGAACTACTCATGTCTAGAATGGGGTAAGGTCTATATCGGATGGCATAATTTTTCATTGTTTAATTTTCTTGTCGCATAATAACTTTTCGCCTACAAACGTTTGGCCTAATAATTGTTGTACATAATATTTTTTGTTCTTATTATTGTTGTGCATAGGTATATTTTTTTTCTTTACAATTTTATTTTCCCTTACATTTTTACAATTCCTAATAATGGATGTACTAATGCTATTTGGACTACAGTTCATAATTCCTAAACATATCGATATATATATTTGTCTTATATAATATATGTAAATATTAGGTAGTAAAAAAATCGGTTTAGGCCCTTCGCCGGCCGCTGACATTGACCTGCCTTAGAGTCACACAAACTTAGATCCGCTGCCGCTGTCTCTAAATATTTTGTTAAGATGTTCAGTAAATCATTAAACATTGAAAATTTGTGTGTTTTTTATTCAATCGCAATTCATAATTTAAAAATTTTGACACCGTAGGTATACTAATTTTAGAACTTAAATATTTTAGGGATTGCTATTGTATACCAATATTAGGCCAGACATATTTTATACCATATAACAATAGGCGTAATACGTTTTAGCCATTTAGAGTTTCGAGTATTTATGTAGTATTAGGAGCAATAAGAATTAGAACAATCAACAATTATGCATAAAGACCGGACAAGTGCGAGTCGGGTTCCGTACGAAATTAGTAGTTTCCGATTTTCCCTGTACTTGTAGTATAAGACGATATTACTTGCCAAACATAGTTCTAGGTCAACTTAAAGTACCCTATAAATTTTGATTCCCTTGAGAGTGTCGAAGTATACGTTGATTTTTTCACAGCACCATGGGACTGTGAATGGTTTTAATTTCAACTCGATACCTCCACGCGTTCCCGAGATAAAGGGTCTTGACAGACAAATAGACGGACAACAAAATCAAATCCTATAGGGTTCCGTTTTTTCCTTCTGAGGTACGCAACCGTAAAAAAAGATTATGCTAAATGCAAAGTATGCTATTCAGCATTATGCCAAAAATGTTCGGCCAAAAGATTTTAGGATAATCAATATTTAACTACAAAAGATTTTTAGGTTTTAACACCAAAAAAACAAGTCATCCATTTTTAACCATGCACGTCTGGTTAACTTGAAACAGGTTTTCGGTTCCCTCAGATTCTAATACGGGATAGGATATTTTTCTTGCGTCGAGCTAGCTGCTATGAACTTTGAGCCAAATTGCTATTCAATGGCATTAGAAGCACATTTCCTTGATGTCGATTTGATAGTTTGATATCGGCTGATGTGGGAACGATGGAGCTGGTTACGGATAATTTAAAATCAAATAAGTCTTTAAAATCTTGAAGTTCTCTGGTGTAAGCTTGAATTTAAATGAGTTTTGGAAATTCAATTCAGTACCGAAGAGCAGGCAGCTTGTTCGCACAACGGTTAAATATTGCTAGACAGCGAGGAAATTCTGCCAGCGTCTTTTGGTGCGATGCCACTGGGCCCTTTTTAAGTATTATTTCATTTTTAGGTTAACTTTAGTTTTTACTTGGTTATCAGTTATTGTAAATTTATGTATGTGGAATCATATTTTTATAATAAAACCAATTTAGTAGGCATTGATAGTTGAGTTCGCTGCTGTCATAAAATGTTGAGAGGTTATTAGTAAGAAGCGTTGGTCATTAATACCTATCATGTACTACCTACTAGAATGGGTACTTTTCAGACACACAGAATATTTTTGAATAGGTATATCCACTATACACATAGCATAGGTACTTTAGAAGCAAAAGCGAATTTAAAATCAAATTAACTTAGAAATACTTACCTACTTACTAGGTTAATTGTTAAAAAAAAACTAAGAAATTGTTGGTTGAAATAGTGACATTTTTGATTTTATTTAAATTTTTTGTGGTTTTGTTTTAGAGCTATAGAAAGACAACAATCACAATTTTTACCAAAATAAATCACGTCACGGCGGAACACATACATACATTTCATATATCACCGCTCAAAACTGTGAAGAAATCCTGATATAACTTCTTTTGCACATTTTGGAATTTTGTATAGGAATCCTCTACACAAAATGCTGACCCATTACTCCCATTCGGCGAATATTGCCGTTTACTAAATACAACTGCATACTAAATCACATCGGCACTAAATAAGCGGACTCGCGCTAGATCAGCGCGTAAGGGAACGAGAATATAGGAATTTGCAATTACATTGTAGCTGACGGGACAACAGGCATACAAGATTTAGTGGCAAAGGCCGGCTGACAACTGGAGCTGTGGCGAAACAAATGAATCTAAACTATCCGAGCGCATAACCACATAAAATATTGTTAAATGAATAGGTAATACTGGGTGACATCGGGGTCATGATCCGGAATGACCAAAAGCGAATTAAGATGATCATACTAAACAACTTTCCCCATAGGACCAACCACGAAATCGCAGAAAAATAAGGCCAATTAAAAGTTAACTCTGAGTTAATTGAGAGTTAATTTATGGAATAGCTGTTTTTTGCGAAAAGTTGTTCGGTATGATCATCTTATACGCTTTTGGTTATTCCGGATCATGACCCCGAAATCATCCATTAGTCTTCTGAAAAGGAGCCTTATTTTTTGTACTAGAGGCACGCAGGCATTCGGCCTGCCTGATGGTAAGCAAACATCGTCGCCTATGGACGCATTTGCGATTCCAGAAGAACAACCGCGCTGCCGACCCTTTATTGATTTGAGGATGCGTTGTGTTGTCAGCTTGACACAAATGCAAGTCCCACACTCTCAACACGCATCCTCGGGAGCTCTGGCGACCTTACCACCACCAGGAACAAGACCAAATACCACAAAGCAGTGGTGTTATTATGGCTGTGGTCTTCTGTAGAGGAACCCAGGAACTACCCTAGTTGGACTACTTCAAATATAAGCGAGATGACATTCCGCTTTGCCCTACCTCTCTTAGGGATAAGTTCGCTTTTATACCTGTTAAACCTGTCTGTAATGTCTTTTTATAACCACATTAATAATCTGCCAACGATGAGACATTCTAATAATATTTTTTGTTTTATTTACTTCACCTATATCAAAGTCACCATTCTTTCCGTATAAAGGCTGGTTTTAGCAACACGATAAAAATATAGGGTTACTTACGGATGACGATCAAACACAAACGTTTGGCGTTGCTTATAGGAGTGTTTATATAGATATAATACAATACAGCCGAAGTGGTGGATCTAGAGGCTACCAAAAGGCTGGATCCGCCTTGCGGTGTTTATTGCGTTACTTTTCTAACGTGCGTTAGGACGACTCCGTTGACATTTATCCATCTTCCTAACCACTAAATATCGACCTCCACATATAAAATACGTACATTTACACGCACAAGTAGAACAAAGACGCATCTCTAAATTTTGTTTTGTTTAAATGATGTTTTAGTTTTATTTGTGTTATCATATTTTTATGTATTTTTTATTCATTTTTGATTATGATTACTAAGGATTTAATTAGGACAAACCCCAATTATATCTATTATCGGTATAATATTTTTATTAATAGCTGGGGGGAGTCATGTGCTCTGATAGGGCTAAGTAAACCGATTTCTTATATCTACTACCTACTGAGTATAGGTTAGGTACAAACCTCGTCTTTAGTGGGTACGTCAGTCTCTTTTATCCTTGCCTACTTTATACATAGCTGTACTTGATGACTTGTAAATATAATAAATAAATATTTAGTAAGGAAATATTCAGAATCATTTTGAGCGTAAATAATACGTTTTCCTACTCCTACCTACTCTTGATTTTATACTTGCTGGAAATGAGTGTGCGATCATCGAAGAATTTGATCGTAGAAGGTATGTTTACATAATGCGCCGAATTTTATAAGGCTTAATTTAATTCAATGTCACTATAAGTCGTTAATCTCAGCGACTCGAATAATTATGATGAGGCTGATAATCAAAATGAACGTTCATGTAACTAAGTAAGCAGTTAAATAAGAAAACTTCGCGATTAACTATTTTATGAGATTTCCAAGCAAATGTCGCGTTTTATAGCATTTTTACTTCTCGATAGCGTAGACAATTAGACGTGAACGATAAAACTATGCGCGGTGCGCCGTGCGCGCACTTTCGGCCCGGGGACCGACCGGCGCGAACGCAAACCAGTTATACTAACTTATTGACAAAACTCAATGTTAAACGGTCAAAAATTACACATATTTTAAGGAATATTTCCAAAAGTATAATTAACTGTAAAAAAGAGTTTAACATAAGTTTCATTATTGAATCAATGTTGTTTTTTGTGACTTAGAGCTTTTATTGTTATTTTAAATTAACCAATGAGGTTGAACGTATAGTGATCTTATTGCCTAAGTGTTTGTTTTGAGTAGTTTTTAATAATGGATCCGGAAAAGAAGCAGAATGAAGTGACAGTGGACGATATTTTACACGATTTGGGACCATTTAAAAAGTTCAATATTTACAATTACTTCTTAATATTGATACCAGTTTTTCTCGCCGGGATGTACTCGTCTGTGTTCAACTTTGAAGTGTTGGACTTGGATTATAGGTAAGAAAATATATTTATTATGCTGTTGTTTCTAATATCCTATTCATAAAACTAAAACGCCTCTGTTAAGCCGTTGCTTTGACAATGTTTTCGGGCTTTTCTAAAATCTAACATATTAAGCATACGTTTGAGCTAACAAATGTAGTTAGAAAAATATGTAAGACATTTAAAAACGGAGATATGGGTCAACGGAACCCAGTCTACAAAAAAATTTTTTTCTCTTTTTCTTGCAAACACAAACATCAATGCCAAACGAATTGTGACTTAATTTAAAATAACACCCCTTCTTTGCGTCGGGGGACTATTATGTGATATATCAGCATCGTCATCGTCATATCAGCTGAAAGACGTCCAATGCTGGACATGAGCCTCTCCCATCTCATCCCATGTGTCCATGTTGATATATGACAGGTTTTTGTTTTTGGGTACATTTGGATACGTTAAGAGTAATAGTCTCATATTACCTATCATCATCATATCAGCCGGAAGACGTGGACGTCCTGGACATAGGCCTCCTCCAAAGAGTGCCATAGTGACCGCCGGTCCTGCGCCACCCGCATCCAGCGGACTCCCGCCACTTTTACCAGTCCACCTTGTGGGGGGCCTACCCACGCCGCGCCTTCCGGTACGTGGTCGCCACTCGAGAACCTTTCCGCCCCAACGGCCATCTGCCATATTACCTATATGAAGATCGATTTATATCGAATCGAGAGTAGGTAGGGACTGTATTTATAACTCGAGTGACAGTTTATGTACCTATTTATAAACTCTCACGATTCTCACACATTATTTTAACTAAACGGGACTTTAATCGAGTATAATTATCATCATCGTGTGCGACAAAGGATGTTACGAGTTGCGCATCCGAAACGCCGAAAAACCTCAGATATGAATTTGTACATTACTTACCTAGGGCGGTAAAACAAATAATGTTTCAGATCGCAGGTGTTTGACTGATCTGAGGCTTGACGATATTGCAAATTAATTTATTTGCTTACTGGTGTCAAGTGACTGACTGACTAAAGATGAATGTAACTTACCTATTTCATATTTAGATATTCATAATTTTTGTATTGATTCGCACACGAGTCGGAGATTCACTAGAAGGGTTCCGTAACATCTGCCAGCAGAGCCTTAGCGATTCGTTGTTTTTCTTTGAGCACGCGTAACCTCAAGAAGATATTTCTATACCATTTTGGGGAAGGAAAACATCGCGAGGAAACCTGAATACATCTGTGAGGGAAATTTAAAGGCGACTTTAGACCCCAGCCCCGATATTCTGTAACTTGTTTTAGCTCACCTCAACGCTGTATATAGAGTCAAACATGCGAGAGTTTAATGTGTCATAATTTAAAGGTGTTAATATGAAGTCTCCAACCTATGGTGTAGTTAAGCTGGCGTACGACAGAGGAGGTCTATGCCCAGCTATGGGGCATACAGTCGACACCAAAAATACGTTTACACTTTTGCACCTTATTCCATTGCAATAAGGCGAATAGTGTGAACGTATTTTTGGCGTCGACCGTACATGCTGATGATATTAGGTAGGAGAAATGTAGGCACACATAGATACGCTGGATAACTTTAAAATTATCTTACAACTACGTGACTATCAATTAATGAAAGTATTCGTGCCGATATCTTTTCTATGACATTCGATTTATATGAAATCTATCAGTTTATCTATCTTAGGTGATATATTTACCAGCATCTTGAGTCATAAGCCACGTGTATTAGGAATTATTGGTGTGGACCTTTATAATTTGACAACTGTTTGAAGTTCGTGCACAGAATAAGTAATAGTACGTTCGTGGTCAAATAATATTCTAATATATTATAATTACACTCATACCCTTTATCTGCCAAATATTATTATATAGGTACAAAAATAAATACCACCAACTTTCCAAAGGTATTTAACACGATTAACACTTTAATGTTGTACACATCATCATTTTCTGTAGGTATACACCTATGTAACGACTACATTAAGTAGGTACCTCTATCACATTTCTTTTATATATCTCAAAAGTACCTTTTACTTACGTATTTTTATTAAATTTTTACCTTTTTCCAGGCCGGCAGTTGGAAAATGACAATCGAATGTCAGTCTTATTCATTGACATTAATATATTATGTTTGACAAGCAGTTATGTGGTCGATATAACGCCTCTGCCTGGAAAAGGGTTAAACTCGATTTGACATGTGTACCTACATATTATAAATTTATGGTGTGTAATATCTTACGCGTAAGATTATAAACTGACGGTTAGATTAGTTTGTAATTTTATACGCGTAAGATTACAAACTGTTCGAATGAAAACGATATTCACAAATGTTGCAATGTGCGTAACCTAAGTGACAGTTAAAAACAAAGTTTAAACCGACTTCAATTCAGTACTTCGCCAAGCCACATAGGTACATAAAAATTTCCACATTTCCTTTCCAATTTACCACATGAACTGCTTTCCTAGAGCAAATGCTCGAACGCAAATAGGTACCTGAATAGCTTTAGAAAATACATGAAACACCGATTGCCCTCGATTTACCTGGGATCTCATCATCAGATCCTGACTTACTGACCATCTCAGGAGTATACATTTTCGTTCTTTTTTATCGGTTCAAATTTCCACATTTCCTTTAGAATTTACCACATGAAGTGCTTTCCGAGAGCAAATGCGTTGATTATTACAGAAAAAAATCCAAGTCGCTATTTGTGGGCTGATAATATTTGAGGAGTTCCGTTGATTCCTCAAGGATCTCAGAATTGATACTACATTAGAGTTGCTACTTCAATAGAATCATGTCAGAATCGTGCAAGCGTCCATAAAACACCGTAGTGTCTACTCAGGCCGCCCGTACGTAAACTTGTTTGGCACCGTAGTAGTATTTATAAAAACTTCGGTAAGCTAATAGCCTAAAAACCTTCAAATTACATTGACCAACTAAATCAACAAAAGAAATTCCGTCAATGGCAATCGACAAACGAGAAAAAGCTCAATTCACAATCACATCCTTTCGCTATTCATTATAAATAGATCACAACTAATTTATCAGCTGTGTATTTATCCCGATTACAAGAAACGTTTACGCCATTCTGAGGTTTAGAGGCCTAGCATTTACGAATACAATTGTGTGTAAATAAACTGTAGTTTAGTCGTTTTGACTCGCGGGTACAGAGGTTAGCCAAAGTAGAGTAAAATCAAACACCTAACGGCCTTGCATTGAACGCGTTCGGCGTTGTCAGGTGGATACAAATCACATTCTCCAATTCGATGCAGAACTATGTATATTTGGAATGTACCGTACATTTACTTTATCTACGTTATATTGGTTGTACCTACCCACGTATGTAGTTTTAAAGGTTTTCCTTAATTCCTAATTAGATACTTATATTATCTAAATGTTAAATATATGTTATAAACGAGTAAATTAAAAAAAAGGTTGACATCCCATAAGCACAATATCGATATGAATTGGTAAAATCCTTGTAGGTATTAGTTATGAAGGGTCTAGGAAATCGAGCTTTTTTTCGACATTTCTCGAGATTTTTTTTGCGCAATGAGATCTACCTAGATCAGTTTCCACCCCTGTAAACCATTGTACGTATCTCATCGAAACTAAACAAACAAACGATTATACAAATAATGCCCGTTTCAGATTTTTGAATGTAAAGGCACAATAATATTAGTTTCCTTAAAAGCTGAACCCATGGCATATATTTTATCTTAAATATAGGTACATATCTAGTAAAATCTAAGTATAGGCTATTACTGGAAGTATATGCAGCTAGTTATTCAAACTAAGCGCCAGTTTGGTAAACAGTAAACAGGTTCTAAAGGTGCCACTCCACTGTGTCTTTCCTTATCCTGTTATTAACTTTTACTACCGAAGACCAGCGGATGCATTGAACATAGTGGTTAAGTCAGTACGGGCCCATAAAAGTTGTTGGTTACCTATAAATAACTTAAGACTTAAGTAGGTACTCGTATAGTTCAGTCCAAATAACATTACTTCAATTCCATTTAATTTGTTTATTAATAAATTATACATTTTACACGTCACATTATAGGTACTCAACGGTAATAACTCGCGATGAGATAGACTATCTGTCTCTTTCTAAGTGTTCTAATTAGAAAGAGACGGATAGTCCATCTTGCCGCGAGACATCAGCTCGCGCGCCGTCTTGTGATAAGGCCCAACTATTCTGTAACTTGTATTATCACCTCACCGTTCACCCACAACCCACAAACATATCTTGACGCCGCGATTCGTAGTAACTTAAAACTAGTTACAGAATAGCAGAGCGGAGGTCTAGTTTTGTTAGGCATGATGGGTGAGGTGAGGCGCATTAGTACGTTCAGAATAACAGCATAGCGCCAAAGCGCCGCGCCATCCATGAATGTCAAAACTGCTATATATATAGATAGATATGGGCAGGACATATTGCCAGGCAGCGTGACGGTAGGTGGACGAAAACGTTAACGGATTGGTGGCCACTTACAGGAAAAAGAAGCGTCGGTCGTCCACCAGCTCGATGGGTTGACGACGTAAAAAAGACCGCGGGTCATTTCTGGAGGAGACTAGCACGGGACCGGGATAAGTGGCGTACTCGAAGAGAGGCTTATGCTCAGCAGTGGGCGATCACAGGCTGATAATGATGATGATGAAAGATAGCTGGCGCGCGCGGCCTCTTGGATATGAATGACAAAATATATGTTAATAAGTATATAAAATTCTAATATAAATCAAATAATGCTGAAATAAAGTATTTAATTTATTAATGTTGAACTAAAAGTACTGACAACCGTTTTTCTGAAAAAATAAGTTTTCAAAATATAAATGCGTTTTAAACTCTACTTTTATTGTATCTTAACTCCGACGTTGATTAAAAAAAAAACCAAGCGGTGCTTTCACAGTACCCATTAACCATTACATAAATCATTTTCAAGGAAATATCTAATTTCCTTAAGGGAAAACTTCCTCTCTAAGAACCCAATTACTGAAAAACTAATACGAGAATTTCAATATTACCTAGTAACAATTCTGTTTTTCCCATTCAATGTTTATATCATAATATAATTTTAGTCAGACAGAGGGTTATTTTTTTCGAGTGTATTTGTGTATTTTTATTTCTTTGGAATGAGTCATAGTCATAGTGATTTATTTGTAAACATACATTGGTGGATAAAATAGGTTGTGGAACACTGTTTTGCCTGTAGGCGTACAAAATGAGTAGAATGATTAATTACTAAACTTATAACCAAGTTAATTTTAAATGCATTAAAATCATAACAATATCACAACAAAAAGAAGCAAAAATAAAAAATAAAAAACTTTGTCAATCATTATAAATAAAATGTGAAATGTCAAATACATTAATTAATTCAATCCAATTCAATAACCAATTTTATGTCATATTTTACCTACTAAATGAAGTTAAATCGTCTATTAAAAATTCCGATATTGAGTAATACGAGTAGGATTTACTAATAAGTAGTTTATAAAGCTTATTTTTAAATCCTTGTAAAGGCAACATTCTTAAAGCTAAGGGTATTTTATTAAAAAAATTGGGTGCCATGCAGAAAACACTCTTATGCGTCAGTGCGGTACGTGAAGATACAGAACAAAGGTTATGACTGCGATATGTGCTACGTTTAAATACATCTGATACCTTTACGAATAGCGCAGAGTTAGTTTTAACAAATATGGCCACTTCAAAAATATATAGGCATGGCACTGTCAGAACCTTTAGTTCTTTGAAATGGGGAACACAACTGTCGGTCTGTTTCAAGGCACACATGGCTCTAATACATATTTTTGCATCTTAAAGACTGCCTCCCTATCCGAAGAGTTTCCCCAGTAAATGATAGCATAGCGAAGAGCTGATCCAACGTATCCATGGTAGGCTGACATGACTGTATCAATGCTTGTTTGTTTCTGTAGTTTGTAAAGAGCATATGCATACTTGTTAAGTTTGGTACAGATTTCATCAGTGTGTGATTTCCATGATAAGCTATTATCGATAGTTACTCCTAAAAATTTTGTTGATTAGCAGATTCAATAGTATGTCCTTGATAGTTACAATTGATTGGGTTTATTAGTAATCTTTGCCTAAACTGCAAATGTTCTGCAGCTTAAGTGACTTGGTGATGGATTTTAACGTGTCAGGTGATGTTAGATTGTGTATCCTTCATGTGAATAAAATGCATTGGTTAGAGCAACTTTGTTTTTTCAGATGTGCAGTCCCTGAATGCGGTGACACCCCTGACGCTTTGAACTACTCGATTCCACGCCTTGAAGACGGCGGCTATGCCAAGTGCCTCCGCTATGGCACGTTCAATAACTTGTCGAGCACTAACAGTTCATGTTCGGCTGACGCCTTCGATACTTCGGTCGAAATTGAATGCGACAAGTTTGTTTATTTGGAACAACACTCTATAGTCAAAGAAGTAAGTAAAAATAACAGCGTAAGTTTCATTGAGAGATTAATAATCTAAGATACTTAATATTATAAAGAGGAAAAATCTGTGAGATTGTGGCTTTGTATGTAGGCTCTGGAACTAATCGCCCGATTACAAAAAATCTTTCTTCAGTATATAGAATGGACCTCAAGATAACCACAGGTTATATTTTATGCCGCTGCTCCGTCTGGATTGTCTGTAATACGCGGGGCGCAGGCAGCGAGTAACTTAATAAATGTGAGAGGTTAATAGAATACATGTTTGTTTCTCACGCACGGCTAAATGTACTAAGATACAATTTGGTATAAATATAATCTATGGTCTGGATTAAAACATAGGATAATCTTTATCCCGATAGTCATTCCTGCACAGGGATAAAACCGGGGGTGGGGGTGAAGGGGCGGTTGACATAGGATTTCTATGCGTGAATACTATGCTTCATCTCATAACTGCGCACAAATTAACTATCGCACTAAATATAAACGCGTTCGAATACCACGGAATAAAAAAACAATAAGGTGACCGTAAGTAAAAATATAATTCAAATAAAAAAAAGAAATAAAATAACAAACATACTAAGTATTATGTTGATATAGCCGGATCCAGCGAATAGATGAATCTTTATGAGCCCTCTTAAATTACTCATATCTAATAATCTGACAAACGACGATTGGAGTTCAGTTTGATAAAATAATTAACAGATTTTATTTTGAAAAGTAGTAGACAATGCATCTGTGACATTCAAACTATATCTCCCCCAGATATAGCAGCAGTGCCCCCGCCAAGTCAAGCAAACGAGCAAAAAAAGGCACGGTCGTGTAGGTAACCTCAGTTTTGAAGCCCAAATTCTGACCATCTTTTGCCATATTTCCGAGCAGTGGCGTGAATATAATATAGTCTGAAATCATAGTTATACTTTTACCAGCGGGTCCGCCAGGGTTTTTACGAAGCCGCGAAAGCAAGTAATAGTTGATCTCCATATAATAATTATCCTTACATAAATTCCTTAAGCTAGAATCTAGTCATTATGATGAACCATGTAAGTATTGTGCTATGTGCACCTGACAATATTATAAATGCTTCACCAGAATTGCCACTTATTACACGAACAAAACTGTTTTGATATTACCTGACACACTCCATTGTTGGATTTTTCTAAAGGACAGCAATGTACTTGTATTATTGCAATATTTCATTGGACGTATGTACCGTCATTTCCGCGTCGAAATCCACCTTTTTACTGCATTAGGGCCGAATAATGAGCAAAGGTATTAACAATAATATATTTTCGCCTCGCTCACCTGAGTCCGTTAATCATTTTCATAGCAAATGATCCAACATTTTGTAGTTATTATGGTTAGAAAAGATTACACGTGTGTTAATGTCAACCTCGGCTTTTAACTTGACTGGTAACAAAATTGCTACTGGTTATAGTTTTAATGAGTACGAAGAGTACACAAATAACTTACTTATGTTTCTTTAATTTTATTTTCTTATTTAGGGAGCCTATGATTAGCAGTGGATGATGATGATGATGATTAATATACTTAGTGATACACGCTGTGTCCCGATAATGGGTAGGCAGACAGAGCACATCGAATTTACTTGTCAGTAGTTGTACAGGAAAAGATAGCTAGAGCGAAGAGTGGAAAGAAAGCAGCAGACTTCCAGCAAAAATATATTGACACACACCAAGACTAAAACATAACACAACCGATAATAGACAGGACGACACAATAGAGTTATAAAAAGTATTGATGTTGCAGTGACAGGTTGTTAGCCCGTCTCCTGCGACACCCTTCAACCCAAGTTCCGTACTTCAAGCGTAAAGTAAATTCATGAATTCTGAACAAGGCCACTTTTGGGCGGTAAACTGGAAAATTAAAAAAAAAAGTTTCGCAAACTGTATTGTGTGACACATCAAATGAAAGGGGTTGTTGTAAACATCTCAGATATATATTTTTTATAATTTTAGCAAAAATAGATTTGAAGTAATTTAGGAAAAAAGACGAAAATTTACCATTCCCCCCTTATCTCTGAAACTACTAGGCTTAAAATTCTGAAAACAATATGGAAAATAATAGTTCCTTGCCTAAAGATATCAGGAAAACCTATAAGAAGTTTGAGTATTCAAAGTAACGGGAAATATATATACGGAACCCTCAGCACGCGAGTTGAACTCGCACATGTCCGGGTTTTTATTCGTGGAATCGTTCGCTAGTTAGGTATTGTAAATTGAACGAAATTACTGCACACATTAATCGCGTTTAATGCAGGTTTACTCAATCGTACTTCAGCAGCGTTTAGCATAAATAATTTTAGATGATAATATAATTGACAATGTACCGTCAGCATGATAAATATGAATACACTTGTCGACCTTATCTCCAAGCAATAAGCTCCTAGAATGTATACATGTTTATGATGCTGGCTGTACCTACATAATCGTGCCGAAATTATGCGTTAGCCGAAACAGCCCTGATTGAATAACTTCGAATACAACATACACGTTAATATAATATTATTAAGATAAATAAATAAAACTTTTAGTACAAGCCAAACTATATGTTATAGGTAGCCTTTGAAGAGTTCCACCTATTATTTATTGTCATCTAAATGATGCTTAAGTAGATACAGTCAGCTATGGTTTTTCCGCAGTTGACTGTACATCATAGGTACCTACTTGCTAAATTCCAAATCGCTACGACTAATAGAAGTGTGTGAAAATCGAATGCTTAGTTACCAGAGGAGTTATTAATACAAAGTTTGTAAAAAGGACAGACGAGAACTAACCTAGATAATTTATTTTCTGTTTACGGTTATCAAGACATCATAGGTACCTACTTGCTAAATTCCAAATCGCTACGACTAAAAGAAGTGTGTGAAAATCGAATGCTTAGTTACCAGAGGAGTTATTAATACAAAGTTTGTAAAAAGGACAGACGAGAACTAACCTAGATTATTTGTTTACGGTTATCGGGACATCAAATGACATACATATACATAGCAATTTCTATCGTAGGTATGGTAAAATTAAAGATGGATTATAAATGCAGAACAGTTGTTCTAGTAGGTCTTTGGGTAATAATATTCATAATGTTAATTTAAAAATCCAAGGCTTAACATTATTAAATAAATAAGCACGTATTTTGCAACGTTACGCTACACATACACATGTATAAATGCTCTGATGCATTGATTATTCTACTCATGTGTAACCTGTGTTGAGCTTAGAGAAGGGTATGGAGTATAAAGTCTAACATCAAAATGCAGTACTTATGGAATTCCTAAAGGCAACACTGTGAATACATTGACGTATAATAAAGTAAATAGACGCACAATGTCGAACAAAAATTTCAAGAAATGTGCCCCAAAATGACAACTCTAGCTATATTTTAGTTTGATGCCAATCGCGTTTACTTATAACCTGCATTGAGATATATGTTTCATATAGAAGAGAACTTAGTTTTTTAAGCTGTAAGGGCCATATTAGCGAATTAGCATCAAACAGATTAAAAACTTTTTAGTTTATTGAGATTTTATCATAATGTGACTTAATTGCTCACGTCAAAACTAAATAGCGAATGAATGGAATGGCATTATAAAATTATTTTAATAATATTGTATAAACAATACAGTCATTTGTAAATGATTGACGAAGCATGTTGCGGATTTTTGCTGTTTGGAAGTATTTTACATGTCACACTTTAATTAATAAAATCTATAATATTGGAAGTATTTATTTAAACAGGAAGACGAAAAACACAAACAAATCATGATTATTTATTTTTACAAGCAGGCAATACCTAAACAATTAACATTTCATTTTGTTTAAATAAATATACACAAAACATTGTTCGGTGGGCATTACGTATTATCAGTGCAGCTGTCAAACTCCTTTAAAATTCTACGCACGACTAGTGAAAAGGGAATAAGAACTAGGTATGTAGATCATTTTAGCGTGGTATATTTGACGTATCTAATTAGTCCCTTTGCGACATATAATAATGACTTACAATCTGAATATCAATTTATCTTTTTTTTTTTATTTAGATATAATTTTCAATGTTATATAAATTAGATTAATGTATATTATACCTGTAAATAAATGCATTTCTTTAGTTAAACATTTATTTTTACAAGATTTATATAAACTTGAAAAATAAACACACGACGAAGTCGTCACCACTCTTCGTCGTTGATGTCTCCTATCTCGTGCTATAAGCATATAACTGCGGCCTACTTTGCACATCACTAAGGATTTCTCAGGAATCTTAAATTGAAAACCACAAATAACGTAACTGTACTACTCCATAAAAAAATCTAATAAGTAGGTACTGACTCCTTATGTTTTTGTTCCGTGATAATCTGTCATTTGTACTAACGAAATTATTCATTCAAAACCATGAAATGCCAATGAGTTTACATGAAATTCTTTACGCTATCAATAGAACTTAGTTATAGAAATATATCCAATCCTTTTTGAATTTTTTTCTTTTGCTATATTTGCTATTAACGCATTTTTTCACAGATCATTTTTGACAACCGTCAAGTCTCACGGTCGAAACCAGACTAAACGCAAAAGAGCCGCAAGTGTCGATCGCGCGGTTCTTTTGGACGGCCACTTTTTTTCGGCTGATTGTGTATCTAGTTACTTATACTAAATCAATGTGTGAATATCAAGTTAACTAATGTGCACTACAGCGGGCGCTAAGCATGCATGGTTGCCATTTTATCACTTATCGTTGTGGATAAGAAATCCGTCACTTTTACACACACAACTCCGTCACTTTTAATACAGTTAATGTACCCTAATGTAAAGTTTTATTCCCCCCCCCCCCCCCCCCCCCCTGTCTGTAAGGTAATGTTTCCTAAATACGTCTAGACTATGTTTAAATTTAAATACCTGCAACTGTTAATAGTGCTATAGGTGTATCTTACAGGCATTTCTATTAGAAGTGGCTCCAAGAACATTTCCAAGTCATAAATAAAAGTTTCTAAAATTAGATTTAAATACAAAAAACCGGACAAGTGCGAGTTCAACTCGCGTGGTGAGCGTTCCGTAATATATTAAGAAATTCCCGTTACTTTCAATACTCAAACTTCAGATAGGTTTTCCTGTAATCTTTAGGCACGGAACTATTTTTTTTTTTATTTTAAGCCTAGTAGTTTCAGAGATAAGGGGGGGGATGGTCAATTTTCGTCTTTTTCCTAAATTACTTCAAACCTGTTTTTGCTAAAATTATAAAAAAAATATCTGAGATGCTTACAACAACCCCTTTCATTTGATATGTCACAAAACTTTTTTTTTTAATTTTCCAGTTTACCCCCCCAAAAGTTGCCTCCTTGTTTAGAATTCATTAATTTACTTTACGCGTCCATTTTTGGGTCACCAATTTACATATGTGTTATTATGTGTATTACCAAATTTCAACTCAATCGGACCAGTAGTTTCGGAGCAAATCGGCTGTGACAGACGGACAGACGCATGAGTGATCCTATAACGGTTCCTTTTTTTCCTTTTGAGGAACGGAACCCTAAAAATTAACTTTCGACAAAACTTTCATTAGGTTAGGACACGTGTTTTTTCGAAATGTGTACAGTAGGCGTTGTTCCGTTTAAGTCAAAGTAAAAGTAGTAGGTAATTGGGAATGGATGAAAATTTTAGAAATGCCTGAAATTTTCACCATTCCCAATTATAATATTCAAAAGACAATCATGTAAAGGAACACTCTAAAGTCACAACGATCAGGATTGGTCAACTTTTTGTCAACAATGAGAGCATGAGGTCGGCGGCTGTTTATTCAAATACTTTGTGGCAAAATCTTATATAATCTGTGGCAAAACATAACAACGGCCACCCAGTAACCTTCTTTATTATACTCTCTACTGGCGTTACCCTAGGTAACGCAACTGAAACTGGTCAGAAACTGGGAGCCAATTTGTTTTCGGCTCGCCTAAGAAGACAAATTGGCTCCCAGTTTCTTCCAGTTTTTGAATTTCCAAAGCGTTCTTGTTCATATTTTGAGCAACTGGGAAGTATGGAGGTAGTTTACAAAAGACCAATAATACCTACAAATGCTTGCTATGTAAAATAGAATCCATAACTAAACTGTCACATCAAAATGCACCAATATGGCCATAGTGAGGCCATAGTTTGGCCTGGCCAGTGCTGTTCATATCGGTATTATTAAAGGCTTTCTCACACAACGTACCTCTACGTAGTCTGTGTGGCTGTATGCTTGCTTGATGTTGCTGCAATGCAAGCGTCGTGGTATGAGCAAAAGAATCCCGAAAAAAAGAGCAAAAAAAACTTAAAAAGTCATATCTACCTACGGCAAAACAAACTAAAAAGCAGTTCAGATATTTTCGTCTAAAAGCCCAAGGTGCAGCTCTGGGAATTTATGTATTCCTCTATATCTGATGACTAGTAGGTAAATTATAGTATCGTGCCGGTTTTACACGAAACCTGTCGTGACCTATTTTCACCCCTATAACATTCCATAGTTAACAGTTATTTAAATAGGTTTCTGACGCGACATTACTGAAAATCTCACAGAAAATGGATAAACTAAGTATGTATTCGACGGAAGACAAAATCAATGGAAGACTCCGTATTCCGTAATTCATTCATTACTGTTATAAGCAGAATCTCTAGGTATTTAGGTAACTATTTTGTGATGAGTAAAATAAAGATTGTTTTATGGGTGTTTTACGTAGGTATAGGTATGGTCAAAGTCAAAGAATTGTTAACAATTTTGCAAGAAGAATGCTTACACGTCGCTGTTCATTTTGGCGTCGCCTGTACTCATGCCGTTTTCCTTAATTTTTTGTGTTATTTTAGATACCGATGGCATGACAACACACCGGTAATCGCAAAGATTTATCTTATTTATTCCCTCAGATCTTTTATTTATTTCTTTAACAAAAGATCGTACCTTTATAGGAAACTTGCATCCTTTTGTTTAGGAATGGCAGTTTTCCAGTGATAACTCAAAACGTTTGGACATAAATTATCTTGATCAAAATAATTTTCCTTGAAATAAAATAAATATATATATACATATATTTTTTTTAATTTTTATTCAATGGCTCTAAAGTACAGAGAGGGGACCATTTTAGTGACTCAGAGCAATTGGGAATGGATGAAAATTTTAGAAATGCCTCAATATTTTTTTGGTGATAGGAATAACCTTCCTTAGCACCAAATAAAAGTTTCAAATTTTTCTGCTGCGTCTATTTTTTTTGAAAAATATAAATAGTTTCCTCACTTACGTTTTGGGTCAGTCGATCGGTCTGATATTACAAAAAAATATATGAAATATGTGTGGTAAACTGACAATGGCAATGATATTGACACTTGCAGCAGCTATATTGATCATTACCAGTGTCAGTTTACCACAGATATTGAAGATAGTTTTTTGTAATATGAGACAGATCAAGGAAAGTGTCTATTTACCGTTCTTGACCCAAAACGTAAATGAGGAAACTGTTTACATTTTTCAAAAATGATTGTCGCAGCTGAAAAATCTGAAACTTTTTTCTGGTGCTAAGGAAGGTTATTCCTATCACCAAAAAAATAATCAGGCATTTCTAAAATTTTCATCCATTCCCCATAAAAGGACCCAGAGCGGGGATCCAGTCCTCTTTCCTGCAAACGACGACCCACTTCACTAAAAAAGGTTTTGGCCTCTGCGCACCAACACCCAGCCGTCTCCACGGCAATTTTTTTAATTAATTCTCTCCACCTATAAACCTATAAGTGGCATTTTTAGCAATTGGACTAAAGGTGACTAAATGTCACTTGGGGAATGGTCAATTTTCGTCTTTTCATTTCCTAAATAACTTCAAATAAACAGATTTGAAGTTATTGTTGCAAAAATTATAAAAAAATATATATATCTGAGATGCTTACAACAGCCCCTTTCATTTGATATTGTCACACTTCAGACAATACAGTTTGCAAAACTTTTTTTTTATTTTTCCAGTTTTTTTCCCAAAAGTGGCCCCTTGTTCAGAATTCATTAATTTCCTTTACGCGTCCATCTTTGGGTCACCAATTTACATAATATATGTTCACCAAATTTCAACTCAATCGGTCCAGAAGTTTCGGAGCAAATCGGCTGTGACAGACGGACAGACAGACGCACGAGTGATCCTATAAGGGTTCCGTTTTTTCCTTTTGAGGTACGGAACCCTAAAAAACGTTTATTTCAAGCTACATATATGGGCTCATATTACAATCTCATAGACTTTTCTTCTTTAGTTAGGTAGGTACTGTCTGTTAGTTGCTGGCCAACGCCGAAGACTGGGAATCCCTAGTCCATCCGGATGATCCCGATTCAGTGACAACGTCCGTTTTATTTTCTAAAAAACTTAAATATTTTGGAATAACAATACAATTTATTTGAATACGAGTGAGCACCAATGGTGCGCGCCTCAGACCATAGCGAATCGATGGCATGCTCTGGTGACCGCTACATATTTTCCTTAATAGCACTGGACGCATCGCAACCTTAACTGTCGTTTAGATTCGGCCTTGAACTGTTAATTAAGGATGATCAAAGATGGAAAATAATAGACAAAGTGCTAAAACTGTTGTAGCTACGAGCAGAATTAAACAGCGACTCAGATATGCACCCTGCACGGCTATCACCAGGGAGCGAAACTATGGTGACGTCATTATGACGCAAAGTCTCATATAGGATGTTTTTTTAAAACAACATTGCAACACCTTAATGATTCTAAATAATGTAATAATGGTAATATAAATATTATTATTTATTTCCAAACGTGTTTGGTATTTATACAAAAAATTTGTAAATATTAAAAAATTATACCAAAAACATTTTTATTGGGTAATGTAATTCTAACAAAAAATATTTTTCCTCAAGTAAATTAAACAACACAACAAATGTTTCGTTGGATGACGAAGTATGTAGAACGCTTAAAGTTTTAAACATATACATTTCACACGTAGGTACATCCAGGGCAATATAATTCTCGAACCTCTCGCCAGTTATAAAAATTGTATTAATTATTATAAAAGTTAAACTATATATTAATATAAAAGTTAAATTATTTAAACAAATATATACATTTGGTACGGATTATTTTTCTAGACCGAATTTACTTCTCACTTATTATATAGGTTGTTATTTGATTAGGTATCTATAATCTAGATAAAACACCCTGTATGTAGCTTGACGTCATACGTCTGTCATCGGCAACATAGTTTCGCTCCCTGGCTATCACTGTGTCGCTGTGACATAAACAATCCGTCTTTTTCTAAGCGTTCTGATTTGAAAGAGATGCATAGTCTGTCTCGCCGCGACACAGCTCGCGGTCGCGGCCCTCCTGTGATAGCCGTGCTGACCATCGACTGTCGGACTGCTACCCTTTTCGGTCCTTGAGTCCTATTTACTTCAGCAGTGTAATAAGTTGATATGTCCTAATGTTCTAGGTTTCTTGCTTGTTCCTCTAACTTGGTTTTGTCTTAGGGCGAATTTCCTAGCGTTAGAACCGCTTGGTTCTAACGTCATCGTCGGCTCAAGATTATTTCAGCAGAGGTAAAACATATCGCTAAAACTTTAATAAAACAAGACTCAGTATTGGCCGCTATTGGCTTACGTCTTCATCAAAAGTGGACTCTGATATTTCATCAATTTTAATAGTATTTGCTGTCGACGACAATGATGAAAAAAGTCACCTTAAAAACGCTGAATATTCACCCCTAAACTACCATCATAATGTGATATTTTTATTATAATACAATTTAAGCTCAGTTACATTTTCCTTCTAGTATTTTTTATTTAATTCTTGTAGGAGGTAATTTTAACAAAAAATAAACTAGCACCAGCCGGTTTGGAGAACTCTACTACAAGAGGAAAAAAACGAAATGCGTATTTTTACGTAATATATTCATGTAATTTCCATAGTCCGGGGTAAAACAATTTTACAACTATTTCATGTTGTACGCGTATATTAACACAAGCAAACATTATCACCTATTAATTATTGTAAGTTGTTTGTCAGTACTTATATGACGTTTTATTATGGAAGGACGTCGAGTTTCTTGGAACTTTTCCATATGACTTACTGAATGAAACTAAACATATCCTTAAAAATGAGTTATGTTTAGTTTCACCCGTCGGTTTGTCTGTGGGTGAGGGAAAGTATTATCAATTGTTACAAGTTAAAAGAATTGAGCTGAACATTACATGTACATATTTATATGTGTATATAGAAGTTAGATTTGATTTTTTGACGACCGGTTTACCCTAGTGGGTAGTGACGCTGCCTACGAAGCTGAAGGACCTGGGTTCGAAACCCGGTAAGGGCAAATATTTTTTTCTGAGTCTTGGATGTTTTCTATGTATATATAAGTATTTGTATCTATTGAATATATCGTCTGTAGTACCATAACACAAAGCCTTATTAAGCTTACTATGATCTATGAGGCTAGTTCGATTTGTGTAAGATTATTCCCTAATATTGATATTTTTGGATATACAGTCTTAATTCTGTCTGCGTAACTTTGTTCACGTGAACTCCTGTATCAACTCCATCCCCAATTTCATATTTTGGGGATAATTTTTCTGGATAAAAAGCATCCTTTGTTTAAAATAGGTAACAAAATTGTCTTTATGCCAAATATAATTTAAGCCGTTTTTGCATCATTGAATAAAAAATATCCAAATGTCCATACATCCAAATTTCCACATTCATAATATTAGGTATTGTAGTACAAATAAAATATCTCCAAAATAATTTCATTCACCGGTTACTGTCGGTCATATTATTTTTTTTATCTTTGTCAAGTTCACTTCCTAGTACTTCCTAGAAGTAGGTAGCGGTTTTTTGTTAAGAAATAAAGAATTAAAAAGAGTTTTTCAGTGAACTTGACCCATTCGCCATCTCTTGTTTACTGCCATTGGATCTTGAAGCCAATTATTTTCGATAAAAGTTACACGTGCTATAATTGCGATTTCCCACAGTTTCGCTGGCAATAATAGGCAGCCTGCTAGAAAATATTCAGATTAAACCGAAATGAAATACCTATTGAGTTGAGCTTGTAATTAAATAAGTAGCTTGTTTTTTTTTTCACCGCAAATCTCCTGTCATCTAGTAAAATCTGTTATCTGTTAGGTGATAATTTATTATGAAACATGTATAGGTATATTGTGTTATTTAAGTCCAGCACAACAGTATTATTTTTATACAGGGTGGGCCCTGTAACAGGAGCAAAAAATTAAACGATAGCTTGTGGACTCTCGCAGGGAACCATAATATCGACCTTTAAAGCCTACGCCAACACAAGTGGGGGATGAGGCTGGTTTAAGTCTCTTGAATCTTAGTATCTAAGAAAGCGTCCTTTTGAATATTTACTACTGGTACAGGGCTCAACTCGTATAAAGTGGCCTATTCGTAAATGTATCTATCTACCTGTATCATAAGTAAATATGAGAAATAATAATTATAAGGTTCATTGACATCCAGGATAAGAAACAATAGACTACTGAAGGTAACCTAATTTATGAATTGCAGCATTACGTTATGTTATGATAATATCGTGTTGTTTACCTACTGATAATCTAGATGATCTACTAGAGTCCACGAGGTTATAAGTGTTCTTTGGATAACACAATCTACATATTAATGTCATCGCAGACAGGCAATAAACATTGAAGAGTTGCGTTTGCGTATACCTCCAAGATATGTCTGCACTTTTGCACCTTCTTGCTTTGTGATAAGTCCAACAACTTATACACATCTTTGACGTCGACTGTACAAATAGATTGAAACTTGCGTTAATTCTGATCGACTTTTGTTTTTTCGGCGGCTGGCAACCAAGACGATATTTTGCAGAGAAACCTATGCTTCTAAAGTACACTCATGATAATCATGACCATAACAAAGGATTCGAGTGCCTACGACCGAAATAATTTTGCAACCGAGCCATATTGTTAATTACACCTTCTATGACGAAAATTTTAATTAAGCAGGGAATATCAGAGAAGAAAAGTTAAACTTTAATCAAATCAAATCATTTATTTCGTCAAACATAGGTAAAAATAGGTGACAGTTATAAGTATTCAGTTCAGCTATGATGTGCCGTGTGGCGTACGAAAATTTGGTATATAACATATGATGATTAAAATTATTTACGTAACCATTAAAGAGCTGTACATACAACATAATAGAATCCGAATTTAAGTGTCAACGTTTATATAAATTTAAATTAACATTAAACATACAATAGAATAATACGAATTAGTTTACAATTATAATTAACATGTCAATAAATATCTATAATGCAATGAGAGGCGAATGTCTGTGCCTAGTCGTTAAAGTAATCCTTAATACTATAATAACTTTTCCCTATCAATAATTGACTTAGTAAGTACTTAAAATTATTTGTTGGTTTTAGTTTGAGTGTCTCGGGAAGCTTATTAAATATCTTTGGAGCCATAACCATAAAGCATGTTTCCATGAGAGCGGTGTTTCCCACGTTCATTTTTAGTTTATGTTTCCCCTGACGGAGGTTGGGTGCCCTTAACTGTACGGAAAATAGGCCAGGATTACACTTTACAAACATACAACATTCTAAAATATATAGACAAGGCAAAGTAAAAAGTTTTAGCGATTTAAAATATGGTTGACAGCTTTCTCTAGGTTTTAATTTACAAATTGCTCTTAAACATCGTTTCTGTGCTCTAAATAAAATATCCCTATATGATGAGTTGCCCCAGAAAATAATGCCATAGCGCATGGTTGAGCTTACAAAACCATGGTATGCAGCTAGGACTGTTTTTTGCTCATTAGTATTTGCTAGTTTGTACAGTGCAAATGAGAATTTGTATAATTTCTTACAAACTTCTCTGGAGTGAGTTTCCCATGACATGTTACTATCTATGTGGAGTCCTAAGAATTTAGTGGTGTCAGTTTCTTTTATAACTGCGCCTTTGCAGGTAATGTTAAGTTTGGGGACCTCTTTTCTTTGTTTGAATTGCATTAGACAGGTTTTTTCAAGATTTACTTTTAAATTATTGGTTTCTAACCATGTCACAATGTTTTTTATTGCAAGTTCGATTTCATTTTCATAGCTGGTGTCAGCATTAGACCCTACAAAGACAGTACTGTCATCAGCAAAGAGCAGCATTGGATGCTGGGTGGACCTGACTATGTCATTGATATATATTAGGAACAATAGGGGGCCCAGTACACTTCCTTGGGGTACTCCATATTTAATTACCCTAGGTTGTGATCTATAGGTTTTTTCTTCCCTGGATGACATGCAGATCTGAGTCAATTCAGTATATTGTTCCCTATTGTCCAAGTAGGATTCAATAAGCTTGAGAACATTCCCACGGATCCCGTAATGATGTAGCTTTTTAATAAGTAGTTGGTGATCTACATGGTCAAAGGCTTTTGTCATGTCCATGTAAATGGCACATGACAAGTTTCTTTTATCTAGGCTAATAGTAGCGTTCCTGACCAATTCATAAATTGCCATGTTTATGGAAGTACCCTTTCGAAATCCCTTTTGTTCGTTAACTAGTATTTTATGTTTATCCAAGAATTTATAATTTTTTTCATATATAATCTTTTCAAAAACTTTGGAAAAAACTGATAACAACGCAATCGGACGGTAGTTAGAGGCAAGTTCTTTGTTGCCCTTTTTATGGACAGGCTTGATAATGGCTGGCTTCAAGTTACTTGGATAGATTCCATTAGCGATACTCAAGTTTATTATGTGGCTCAAAGGCACAGCAATTGAGTGAGTGACTGATTTCAGGACCTTTGTATTTATATCATCAAAACCAACACTACTTGTATTTTTTAAAGATAATACAGTTTTTAGAACGTCTTCGGGCGAGGTTGGGGACATAAACATTGAGTTCGGACTATTAGGCATTTTAATGTTATATATTCGCCCAATGTCATTTTGGCTACTTATTTCGTCAATGTAGAAGTTATTAAAGGCATTGGCAATGTCGGTGGGGTCTGTGAAATTTTCCCCCACCTTTATTTAATCCACCATAATAAAAAAATATCGTACCTACTGTACAAAAAAAGAGCTCAACTGCTGCTGGACAAAACAATCTGGATTGATCAATCTTTAAAACATCATAAACATAAACAGCGTGGGTAGAATGGTGAACAAGATAGACTGATGGCAAAGGTCGCGATTTCCGCTGGATTTGGGTGGCGCAGGACCGGTCATTGTGGCACTCTTTGGAGGAGGCCTATGTCCAGCAGTGGACGTCTTTCGGCTGATATGATGATCCTATTTTAACATAGTGAATCTTTGTTCCAGTTCAACCTTGCCTGTCAAGACTGGAAGCGGACCTTAGTCGGCACCGTCCACAACGCCGGTTTCTTCGTCTCCATCCCCCTCACCGGTCTCATCTCGGACAAGTTCGGCCGACGACTAGCCGTCGTGTTCGCTTGCGTGTCCAATGGCGTCTTCGGACTCATTCGGGCGTTGTCGGTCAACTATAATATGTTCGTTGTGTTTGAATTTTTGGAACCGGCGTTCGGGGGCGGAGTTTACACGGCGTGTTTTGTGCTGGGTGAGTTTTTATCATGGAAATATGTGTATTTTTAGTCCATTTTAAGTACCGACCGCTTTCACTAATTTGACAATTAATACCTATTAATTAGTCGATTATCGACCAAGAATTGTCATTGTCAGATGACAATGACTATTAGCCTAGTACTGCGAATTTTGACCTTTGTCAAATAGCAGCCTGATAATTGCTTTAAAAATGACTTCCCTCGTAAATAGTCTTCCTACCCTAGCATGTCGTTACGAGTAATTTTATAATAAAAAATATTTCATATGGAATGCCAAATAGGTACTCTGTTCATATGGTAATAAGACCCTCAACGCAAGCTGTGATTTACCGAAGATGATATTGAAGGCATGAGACCGAGAGTTACGATAATATTGGCAAGAACACATGACGTCTGTGATGAAGGCGTGGCAAACTTGAAGCACTATTCCACCTAACGTATTCATCTCACAGACTGGCGCAACCTGGCTGCGGCCCGCCAGTTTGATTCAGGCCTTATGCCTGCATCACACTGGCGCGGCCTGCTGTAGCGGTCAAAAGTAAATTTGACAGCTACGATCGAGTTTACTATTGACCGCCGCGGCCAGGAAGCGCTAGTTTGTGGGAGGCCTTAGAGTTATGGCACAGACAATAATATATCTAGGTAGAAGTAGAAGGCAAACACTTCTTCTTGCGACAACAATCATGTACAAATATACATAACCCATAATTTTGTATTCAAATCAAATTTTGTAAACGTGTCATTTAATGTAAAGTTATACACTGACTTTTTTTCTCAGAATTTTAAGGTAAGGGAAAAATAGGGTTTTCTTTTCTGTGTAGGGATAACCGAAAACGATATTCTGAGACGAAAAATCAGTGTATAACTTTTCCTAAAATCGCCCATCTAGTTGATTTAGAACGCAGTCAAAATTAATCCTTCGTTGTGTTTTTTTCTGATTGAAGGTCCTTTTACTAAGGCAGACGCGATATAGCGACCACATACGTTTCATTAGAAGTTGAACCTTGGCTTCTTTACAATTAGGTTCAAAATAATTTGTGTTTATTGACAATACAACTTGATTTGAAACTTGCCGTTTAAGGCTTAAATAAATATTAGGGAACAATCATACGCAAATCGAACTAGCCCACAGTTAGCTCATTAACGCTTCAGTTATTAGGCGACGATCTATATATTTAGAATAGATATAAATAGGTACCTACTGAACATCTAAAACTCAGTAAAAAATATATTATTATTCATGCTCATCACTGACATACCTATTCAGGACCGTCAATTTCTTAGGCAGGGTCACTATCCCGACCCTAGGTCCAACTCCAACTAGGTAAACTTATTAAAATCGTCTTCTTTTTTAATATATAGTCGATAAAAAAATCGGGGTGACAACAAGTTAATTACATCCGATACAAAATACCGTAGTGTGTCGTCGCATTTTTCACTCAGGAGGCGCGATACCAATATGAAATCGTTTCCAATTAAATACGTTAAGTATAGTAGATCTCCAGAACTCTTGAAATTAAACTGGTTATCAACCATTTCGAGGGCAAATTATAGCAAAATATTGGCGAATAGGAAATATGAGGCGAAGAATGCGGACATTAACTAAATGCCAGTGGGCTTGTTTACTACAATTATGTTAATTTTGCGCATCTGCAAAAAGTATGTTGATAACAAAAAACTGCTGTTGTGCATACCTATTTGCCTAGACCGTTGAAAAAAGAGTATAGACTATCGATGTTAATACGATCAATAGTTTAACGATGGCAAAATAAAACGCTTATTAGGGTTCCGGTACCTCAAAAGGAAAAACGGAACCCTTATAGGATCACTCGGTAAGTTGTCTGTCTGTCCGTCACGTCTGTCACAGCCGATTTGCTCCGAAACTACTGGACCGATTGAGTTGAAATTTGGTACACATTATGTAAATTGGTGACCCAAAGATGGACGCGTAGTTCGTACATGTAATAAGATGTAAAAAATGTATAGTGATGTATTCAATGGAAAAACGCACCTTGTTCTACCACAGATAAAATTAAGTAGTTATATTCATTAATTAGCTTATTAAAAAGGCTTACTTTGGTGAAAAATCTGGAGGTGATAATACTAAAAATTTTTTTTTTTAAATAAACAATTTTTTTTTTTCAAGTTTTTATATGCCAATATGTTCTAAAATTAATATCATATAATTGTCTTTATTACATGCACAATATACGTGACTCACGTCAAAATCGGCCAGCTATAAAAAAAAATATTGAGGAAAAATCATATTTCGTTTTTTTTTTTAAACTATTAAGTTTTGGGAGCTGAAATTTGGCATACTCGATACTAATAGAAAGACAAATCAATAAAAAAAATTCAAGCCAAAACTCGCTGGGGGCAGATTCACTTAGCTTATCCTGGCATGGCCTTTAGATGCTAAAAAATAACCACCATGCTAAGTTATATTTACTAACTGATGGCTATAACTTGTGGCTGAGATACTATTGTTCAGACGCGCGTTGGTTGTGGCCGACTTAGTAATTTAGAAGGTAACTTATATTTTCTGAGGCGAATAATGCTATTAAAAAGAAGCTTGTTTAATTAGTACCCATAAGAAAATATGCAAAATAATACTGAAAAAAGCCTACATGCATCTATTAAGGTGAGGTGGGTCACAGAAACTCTGAAATAGTATTTTATGCAACAGTTATATAATATGGGTTCTTAAAATTCGAGAGTCGCTGTAACAAAACGAGCTTTAGCGAGTTTTGTTAATAAAGACTCGAGAATTTTAAGACCTAATTATATAACGTTGCATACAGTACTTTTTCTACGACAGCTAGAACCAACTTATACTTTTAGTTATAAATAAATAAAAATACAGACATGTAAAAACAAACATTTTATTTATGGTAATGAATATGAAGGCTTTGAATGGTGTTTTTTGTTATGATTATTGGCGCGTTGTTTTGTTTTAAGATCTGGGACATATTTATTTCATTTTGTAGAAAGTCCGGAGCGGTTGGCATTGGAGATGGATCAAATTCAGTTACAACCTCAAAAGTTAAATAAATTGCGTTACCAATGAACCTAACTGACAATTGAAAATAATTCAATTCCCGCGCTTTATGTTTTTTTTATTACCATAGACAACAATACTGTTTAAGTAGATGTATTTTTCAAACATAAAAATCTTTTGGAAAAATAATATTCTTATTTCATATCTGTAATTTACGTAATAATAAACGAGTCTTTATTGTAAATATGGCAGTTACAGTAATAATAAGTTCATTTACATAAACTTTTGTCATGGATGCGGTCATGGAAACATAAATTTAAATAAAACACTTTCGCGCTGGCACATGGTCTGTAGGCGCTGGCCACTTTAACGCAAATTAAAAAAAATACCAGTTGGCTTATAATTTATTATAATATCCGTCGGAGCATTATAATGTAATTCATAGATCATAGATTTAAGTGGAATCACGAAAAGTGTATATTTTTAATATTGATGTTAGCCTTTTAATTGTCAAATTACAGTGCTGGAGTAGAAAAAGAATAATATAGTTATAGTTGATTGATCGCTCATAACTTCTGATTTACAACTATAATGTGTATTGCGTTCCAATGTAAATAGTCGTTGTTGTTGGCATAACCGCCCAGTAACACAGCCACGTTTCAATACTTTCAATCTTCCGCCGTATACAATTTAAGAATGCGGCACGAATAAATAGCAACGTTATGTGCCTACAAACCTGTGTCACTTTAATGTGCCTTCTATATACAGCCTTGTTCAAAAGTGTTGAGCACCCTTGCGTTTTTTTTTAATACAAAAATCAAACTTTAAAAGGTGCATTTATATATTTTATAATCAAACCCCGTATGACGGGAGAAATTATGTGTTGACGTCTCAATAGTGCGAGGACACATATTTTATAAGTCGATAAAATTTCGAAGCACGATGTAATGGACCACCGTTACGAAATTCAAAAAAAATATAGGTAAACAAAATTAATATGAGCTGTTTGTATTTTTTTTAAATATTTTATATAATTTTCGTAATAAACAATTAGTATTTATTCTACATTTTCCGATTTTTAACTCCTTCGCCTAGGTGATAAAATCCATTTCAGCCAACTAAAGAACCGTTCTGAGCGTTTTTCAAAAAAAGTGTACATGAACTTTTTTTCAGAATTGATTTTTTTGGGTTTATCTTACTCAGAATCGTTGATACTATCGATCCTTATACAAGAAAAAAGTTGTCCCAGATTTTACTATGTAAATTTTTTCTTCCAGTGCGTCACGACCATATAAATAAAAAAAGACTGCATACAAAAATGTGACGATCTGGAATGGAATATTTTGGACACTTTTTTTCGTGTATGAGGATCGATAGTGTCAACGATTCTGAGTAAGAAAAACCCAAAAAAATCTAGTTCTGAAAAAAAAAGTTCATGTACCTAACCTACACTTTTTTTGAAAAACGCTCTTCTAAATCTACTGTAGTAATCGGGGCAAATTTAACAACAATATTGTGTAACAACCTGACATGTAAGATAATAAGTTTGATCAATAAATTTCTTATTCAAAAATTGTTCGTATGGATGTCGATAGAATAGTCGATATTTAATTAAGCACTAGTGAAAAGTGCATTTTTGGTCCCGTCGTCCGGGCTTTGTTTATAATAGAAAGTTGTGTATCTATCGGATTAATTCGTCATATTTATTGAAGTTAAAGGAAAATCCGTGAAAAAATATACAATTAAACCTTTATTGTATAACCCGATTTTTTCTAGCTTCAGTTTTCACACGCAAATAGCAATTTTAAAATGATATATATTAATGATTTGCACATGTTCAAACACTTATAATATTTTACGTCTTCGTGTATTTATGAAATTGAAAAATAATACTTTATCCATAAGTTACAAGGAAAACGTGGGGTGCTCAATACTTTTGGCCAAGGCTGTACCTATATAAACTATTTGAAGACCATGATAAACTTCAGTATTACTATTGTGCTGTTGTTAATATTAGTCCCTGGGCGACCGAGCTCTGCTCGGGTGAAAATTGAGAAAATATGGAGAAAACGAATTTTCTCGGACATGAGACCTAGCTAGATCGATTACTCGCCCCCGTAAACCTCTATATTCCAAATTTCATCGAAATCTTTAGAGCCTTTTCCGAGATCGTGATTGCAAATATATACATAGGTATATACAAAAATTGCTCGTTTAATAGTATATGATTATTTTAATCCCGTTCCCAGTAATATTGCCTACAGAAACGCTGCATTCGCTTTTATAACCGGGTCGTTCTTCTTTTTTACCGACAATGATCCGAGGTTTTTCTGTTTTTTTGGTATTTTAACTATCAAAAATTGTGGTTTAGAAGTGCGATTTAAAAAAAAATGCATAGGTTTCTTCATTAGAACTAATTAAAGTTTCCTTTCTGGCCAATATAAATATTTATTTACGGTTGGTTTCTATAAAAAAACATGTGACAAAGTGGACTCTTTCAGTGGGGACAACATTTTGGTTTACCACTCTGTCACGGCATTCTACGAAAAAAAAAGACATTTAAAAAAATGTTAGATAGAGAAAGTGAAATATTAAATATCACTAATTAATAAAATAATATGGACGTTCATTCGAACATTATAAAACCGTAAACATCATTACTCAAATGAGATGCCGTAATAAGACGAAGGACAGGCTATTGTCGGTCGAAAAGAAGAACGACCCAACCGACAACTTCGCCACATAAAAATAAAGTAATTTAAATTTTTCATGAATTTGATCACAAAATATTTTATCTTATATCTGACATTCGCGTATTATTAAACCGGGATTACTTAGAATACAAATGGAGGTGACTGTTTTACCATATAAATATTCCAATCCCATTCTAATCGCGGTTTGGTACTACGCCTAGTGTGTTTCTTTTCCCATGATCCTTAAAATAATAATAATATCTTCAATGTATGTTATTTTCATTCAATTAACACGCGACAAGTTGCCGGCAGCATCACCTTATTGCGGTAAATTTCCAACGTTCTCGAGCAACGGTACCTTCATCACTATCAATTTGCGCAGTTCTAAAAAAATCTTTTCTCAACTTTCCTAAAAAAACCTTCTGAATAAAGTTTACGGCTAAAAAACTTAGTTTAAAAGTCACAATTATTAAGACCTCAGAAATAACCTTCGTCAACGCTTCGTTAGGCCTTTCCGGCTAATTACTGTTTTTGTCAGTTCCGGCTTGTTTCTAGGTTTACTTTCTTATTGTATTTGCATGACTTATTTTTAAGTAAAAAGATTTTAAGGAAATATTATGAAATCGTAAAAATAGAAAAACATTTAAAATTAAAAACATGGGGTGTACAGATTCCTTTTAGGATACGACAAATAACTATTCTAGAAGGGAAAGTCGAAATGGAAGCGGATGGGACATGGGCTAGCCTAGCAAGGTCGCGTTTATATCTGGCATGAAGCATTCCTGCCTGTCGCCCTCATCAACTTACTCAGGAAGCTCGCGGTCTGGACGCCAGCGGGCAGCGGGGCGACGAGCGGCAGTTCTTATTCAAGATAGCGAAATCAATGTATGCTGGGATGCTGGGCAGCCGCTCGTCTCGCCCCGCTACCCGCTGGCGTCCAGACCGCGGCCTAAGGGACAAAATAAATTATTTATGTCGAACATAAGACATAATCTAGGCAAACTAAGTAGCAGGCTCTAAAAAAAAGGCGCAGGGAGAAGATACATGTAAATTCACCGACAAGTGCCTCTTCAAATCATATTTATAACTCTGGAATTCGTGTTGGGGGGAATAAGGAAAACAAGTATTTTGGGGCAACTGGTTTTGGTGTATAAATTTGCGTTTTTTGCGGAATTTTACGGTACCAAGTCGTGGGTAAAAGATACAAATAAAGTACCAACCAATTCACTTAATTATACGCGCCTTAGTTCAATGACCCCGATTCGAAAGATCCAAAAACCTGTATGCACGTGAAAAGCAAAAAATTAAGTGCATCGCCTTTCCAATTATTGTTCTTGAACTTGTCCTTATATGTGGCAGTGGCAGCTTTAACTTATTTTTATAGCCAGATAACTCAGGTTACATTCGAATTACCTAGTACCTAGTTAGTAATAGGTACTTATACATTTAGATGATCATAAATATATACATATGTATACGTTTTGATTTTTAACTCCGATGGCAACGAGGGGTGTCATAAGTTTAACATGTGTATATACTAACTTAAAGGGTTGGTGAGGAAAATCAAAATAGGTTTGGAGTGCACAAAAGCATAATATATTATTGGCTGGATGAAACTAAGTCGCGAGTAGAGCTTACCTTTTTTAATTTATTACAAAAAACACACCAGAATAAGATACGTGATGCTTCTGTAGGTTATCAAAATGGTTAGGAATTATTAATATCCTGCGAATAACAATGTAGAGGTTAAAGAGAATCCTTGTAACGAAATTGACTCGTTTCGGATGGTCACCTTGGCAAACAAAATATTGACAATGAACTATTGAGAAAGAGCGACGGCTAGACGCTTGCTGATGAAATGATCATACAAAATTCTACACGGAATGTAGGTTTTGACCTAAATACTGTATGCAGAAACTGTTCCTACATAAGTATTACAAACGTACACGCCCTACAAGAAAACAGTACAGAGCATTAAGATTAAAAAGAAGAGGCCAACAACAAAAAGGATATTTGTTTTTATACAATATTGAGATTCAAATTTCTAGTTTGTACAATTTGCATATACCCATTACAGTGAAGTGTAGTGTAACTCATAATTAGGCTTGGGACTTTTGCACGTGTCGGCGGAGTCCACGGAGTCGCCATATGTTAATATAAGATTTTTTTCGAAGTCAATATCAAAGTAAGTAGATAAGTACATATTAACTTGTATGTGTTGTAAAACTATTAATTTCAAATTATATCATAAATGGCTTAAACCATATTTAATCAAAAAGTACCTACAATTTATTACTCAAGTGTTTTTATTTTTATTTTTGTTTGTTGTTGTCAGTAGTCAGTCCCAACACAAGTATCAAAGAGGATGCTTAATTAACTAAATCATATATAATGCATATCGCGTCACCTGTGAACTGTGTCTTGGGTGTGTAATAGATTTATGATAAAATTAATGACAGTCATAATAACGTGTTTATTACCGATATAACAGCATAAATCATGACATCTACTATAATGTTTTATTTTTACACTTTGTTTTTGTCTTCGAAAAAAATATTTTACCATAATGGCGACTCCGTGGATTCTTGAACCACGGCGAGCATGCAAAAGTCCCACCCAAGCCTACTCATAATATACTTAAACTTAAACTATTATTCAATCTGTTATTTGTTCTTCTCTCGGGATTAGCAAATTTCACAAATCCACATGGAACATGGAACATGCAAACATACGAGTACATAGGCCCGGTTTTATAAAGATGTCGTATGCTCATGGCTGAGAGACGTGACGTGACGGCTGTGCGCGTTCTTCAACATCACTCTCCAAGCTTATCGGTGCTGGGTTTGATGCCATGATGCCACAGATGTTACCGTGTCCGCCCAACGCATAGGCATCCGTCCTCTGTTCCGTGCTCTGCGTCTGTCTGCTGCTCTGTTTATAAAAACGCGTTAGACCAAATGTCAAATCAAATTTTAGCAATTTTTTTTTTGACAATATACTGACATAGGTCTAATTGGTATTTATGAAACCGATGGATAGACTGCTAAGTTTACATTTCCTTTTGGAGTTGCCGAAGTCATGTAAAAAATAGCAACAGTCCATATTTGGGTCGTTCTTCTTTTTTACCGACAATGAACCGAGGTTTTTCTGTTTTTTTGGTTTTTGAACTATCGAAAATTGTGGTTTTGAAGTGCGATTTAAAAAAAAAATCATAGGTTTCTTCATTAGAACTAATTAAAGTTTCCTTTCTGGCCAATATAAATATTTATTTACGGTTGGTTTCTAAAAAAAAACATGTGACAAAGTGGACTCTTTCAGTGGGGACAACATTTTGGTTTACCACTCTGTCACGGCATTCTACGAAAAAAAAAACATTTAAAAAAATGCTAGTTAGAGAAAGTGAAATATTAAAGATCACTAATTAATATAATAATATGGTCGTTCATTTGAACATTATAAAACCGTAAACATCATTACTCAAATGAGATGCCGTAATAAGACGAAGGACAGGCTATTGTCGGTCGAAAAGAAGAACGACCCATTTGCATTACTTACTTAATAGCTATAGCATTACGAAGATTATTGCCGTTAGTTCTTACTTCCTTTTGGCTTTGCTATAGTCATGTAAAAACTACGAAGATTGTATTTTTGCATTACTTCCAAAAATATAGTGATAGTTTTAAAGAACCTGGTAATACCTTAATTACTTGAACCCATCTGTTTTCAGCCCTGGAGCTGGTGGGTCCGAAAGGCCGAGTCCTCGTGAGTCTCCTCTTCAACACTATGTTCATCCTTGGCGGCGTCACTGTCACCCTCCTCTCCCTCTGGCTACAGAACTGGAGATATCTCCTCTTCATCATCTACACTCCTGCCGTCTTCGTCTTCCTTTATATGTGGATGCTTACTGAGAGTTTCAGGTACGTATCCTAATTCATTTCTATTCAGTTTCCTTTCTTCTCTTTTTCCTCCCTATCTCTTCTTTATATATTTTATGTTGGGTTGTGTGTTTGAAGCACTTTGTGAGATTTAACAGTGAGAAAAAATTGTCATTACACGGCTGTCTCTTGTCTGTTCGACTGGTTGTTAACCAGTTAACGTGTACAATCGATAAGAAAGTTATGTCATGACAAGGTTATATCACTGTTCACTCTATAATCTCACAAAGTGGCTATCCCAGAACCACCTATCATAAACTTTGCGATTTATAAGAGCGATCTATGAAAACCGAATCTCAATATAAAATTTGTTTTAGGTGGTTCTTCAGCAAAGGACGCTATGATGAAGGCCTAAAAGTATTGAGCAAAGCTGAAAAAATGAACAACGTCGTGGTACCCAAGGAACATTACGATCAAGTCGAAAAACAAGCAATAAAGCAAAGAGACGCAAGAAAATGCGAGAATATAGCTACCAACCAGTCCTCATTCAAGCAGATTTTGACTTCTAGTATGATTTGGAAGCGAGTTTTCACTGTATCTTTCCTTTGGACGTGTTCAACACTGGTTTACTATGGATTATCGATAAATGCTATAGAACTTTCTGGAAATAGTTATTTAAATTATATTGTGGTGATTGTGATAGAAGCACCAGCTAATGTCTGCAAGCTAATACTATTAGATAGATTTGGAAGGAAGAAAGTGATCGCCATAGCGTTCTTTTTGACCGCTTTAATATTGATTAACTATGGATTTGTTCCTGGTAAGATATCTAAACTTTTTATTTTCCGGACAATACATAACATACCTAATAATTTATAAGTAACATGTAACAAAAGTTACTAAAACAAACATTGCAAAAAAAATAACACAACCACCAGTCGAAAGACATCATCGCCAAATACAATATGAGCACCTCAAAACATGTTTAAACTTGACTGAACTAAAAAAAGACCAAGTATAAAATTTATCCTTGGGTTAACATTGAGTGCATTGACTTCGTTCTTATAGGTACCTTTCATAATGGAGACTTTAAAGATCCTGTCGATCGTGATTTAGCATCACGTTTTGGGTTTCTTTCACGTTTAAATAATACATACTTAATTATTATTTAAACACGTATTTGGGCATGATATTTATGATCATAATGTTCTTGCTTACCTAATTTAGAAGGAATTTTAAAACGAATTTAACTGAAGATCGGAAATGTAGATGAAGTTTTAAAACTCATCTAAAATTAATTATTTTTGTGTATTATTTTTTAACAAAGTACCTACCTAAAACTAAAAAAATAATTCATAGCTTTCAAGTTTCACTACAACTTCATAAGTCAGAAATCGTAATATCAAGTCATTCATTGTCAGTTTAAGTCAAGTGTTGGATGGATTTTAATCAACAAGTTTCGAACAAATCCCTAATTTTGTTTTAGTTATTGTTAATACCTAGAACTTTTGACAGTTTTTATGATGCAATGCACTACTCAAAAAGTTAATGGATGTTGAACAAAATTGTTTTAACCTGATGTTGAGTACGACCTTAACGATTAAGTACAATCCAAAACTGAGAAATAGTTTTTATACAAAAAGTTTTTGAGTCACACTTTTTCTATTAACTTTCTTCGAATCTATTAAGTGATAAATTTTACACACGTTAAACTTGATGAGACATGACATATTTTACATGTCCAGAAGGATAAAATATTGCATGTAATATACCTTATTTTCAAGCGCTAGGTTCATATTATTCATCATCATCACCTTTTTTTCTTTGGGGGAATGCATAGAATCGACGCACGTCCGTTCAGTCACGGGGGGACCAGACGGGTGTGTGGGACTACCGGCACATCACCTAACCTAACCATTAGTCCACTGCTGCCCCCATAAACTCTCATCTAAAAATCTGTCCGCTAAATAACGCTCGCGCCTATTTCCGCCATATTTCTTATAATACTTTTTCTCACATTCCAGCCGGCATGTGGTCCCTAGTGTTCTATCTGGGCGGGAAGTTCTTCATCACGCTAGCTTACAACTCCTTATACGTGTTCGCGGCTGAAGTGTTCCCAACCAACTACAGGACGACTCTGCTGGCTCTCTGCTCGACTATAGGAAGGACCGGGTCCGCTGTTGCTCCTATGACGCCTTTGTTGGTAAGATTTTGAAATGAAATGAAATAATTTATTCGTGACAAAGCTGAACAATGGAATTACAACTACATAAAAATACTATATAAACTATATTCTAAGCAGTTTGTCACGAAATGGTCTCGCCTCAGCATAATGCTGGCTCGCGAGAGTCGCGAGCCAGCATTGTGCGCTAAATCTTGATATTTGTGGCGCTGGTCTTCCGGCGAGACCATTTGTGGGCCACGTTCGCTGCTGTCCGACACGGCCTTAAAAATTAACTTAAAAAATTAATCTAAGTTTCCTTCATTAAGCATTCGAGAAAAGAGAGATTAAAGTCAAAACGAAAAATATTTAGATTTTGATATAAATGTAAAATCTACCTACAGCAAAAAGAAAGATAATCCATCAGTCATCAACCTCCTATGAACGTCCACTGTCTCCTGTAACTGATCATCCAACGAAATGGTCCTTTCACTCATCAGAATTTTTTAGCGCTTGTTTACAAATAGGTACGCACCACATATGTTTGCGTCTCTGAAGTTTGCCTCAAGTCACCTCCCACACACCCGTCTAAGGCCTGAATCACAGTGGCGCGGTCTGCGGTAGCGGTCAATAGTAAATTTGACAGCTAATGACAAGTTTACTATTGACCGCCGCCGCGCCAGTCTGTGAGAGGCTTAACCACTGATACCTCTGCGACGCTACTACAGTAGCTAACATCAGAGACGGAAACTTACGTTCTGAACATTTGGTAGGTAGGTATGTTTGTATGTTGTAACGAGCTCTGTAGCCTTACTTAACGACCCTTTAGCCACCCAAACTGTTCCTTCAAGCCCACAATTCATCATAAATTGTGCAAATTAAAGCTACTCATTATGTGCGCGTTTAAGTTTTATTTAAACGGTTTAGTATTCGCTCCACAGACATCCCAATTTCGCCGACGACATAGTGATTACAGAATTAGAGATGTAAAATTTGTTTGCTCCCAGCAGTGTTTATGTTTCATCGGAATCTTGATATTTGTGTTCGACTGAACTCGAGTTTGTTTCCGAACTCGATTTAGCATTTTCCATTTGAATTTCAAGGCAGACGCTAACTTACGATTAACTGCGCCGTTTTTGATGTAATGTTTTACTAACGAGTTTGTGTAAACATGTTGATTTGAGTTCGATGCTAAGGCGATGCTGCTTAAATTTAAATTAATATTGAGTTGACGAACGACTTTGATCGCCAACTTTCTTGCTAAAGACTTGTGAATTTTAGTTAAAGTAGGACCCGTTTATAATTAATAGGTAACATTGGGATAATGACGGAACGTTGTTGATTTTTGGAGTGGCTATAAAGCTGAAGCTCAAGTCTTCATGATGAAAAAAACCAAGCTGTTCTTGGCACTAAGGCCATGTTTTCTGACTATGTAATCAAAGGCGGTAGTAGTCACTGAAAACATTATACAAGTTTTTTTAACAAACCATTGTGACTCACTCTACACTTTTTGACATGATGACATTACAAAACAACTAATGGTGTGTGGCTAAACAGTGCAAAATAATATTTTTCGGTTACCGATATTTAAAAAAAATTAACCGGACAAGTGCGAGTTCAACTCGCGTGGTGAGGGTTCCGTAAATTGAGAATTTTCCCGTTACTTTGAATACTCAAACTTCTTATAGGTTTTCCTGTAATCTTTAGGCAAGGAACTATTTTCCATATTTTTTTCAGAATTTTAAGCCTAGTAGTTTCGGAGATAAGGGGCGCGGAATGGTCAATTTTCGTATTTTTTCCTAAATTACCTACTTCAAATCTGCTTTTGGTAAAATTATAAAAAATATATATATATCTAAGATGCTTACAACAACCCCTTTCGTTTGATATGTCACACAATATAGTTTGAGGATTTTTTTTTTAATTTTCCAGTTTACCCCCCAAAAGTGGCCCCCTTGTTCAGAATTCATTAATTTACTTTACGCTTCCATAATTGGACCACCAATTTAGATATTATGTTTACATTTCAACTAAAGTAGTTTCGGAGCAAATCGGCTGTGACAGACGGACAGACAGACGCACGAGTGATCCTATAAGGGTTCCATTTTTATCCTTTTGAGGTACGGAACCCTAAAAACTATTATCAACATTGAAACTTAGTACATACTTGGAACTATACAAATTATAAATACTTAAGTATATGCTTTTTAAATGTTTGAAATTAATAGTTCAGTTTAATGCTCATCTCCCAAGACATCTAAGGTTAGGCTAATATGCAAATGAGCATTACTGTGATTTCACCTGTTTCTATTCCTACATGACGCATCAGTAATAACTTATATCACCAGCCGTTGTGAAATCAGTGCCAATGCCCTTTTGTACGTTAGACGTCAAAGATATATTCACACTTTTGCACCTTGTTCCCTTGTGATAAGGTGAGATGCGTATAGATCTTTTTGACTTTGACTGTACGTACGATGCAGTCACCTCTCCTTGACACAACGAACTTAGGTACAGCGCCGATGTTTACAAAAGCCTGCCGACCACATGCAGAAGGACCAGTTTAAATGTGAGCTCCGATTACTTACAGAAGTTACTAGTCCTAAGATCAAATCATACGACTGAGTTTGCAGACGAATGCAAAGTGTCTTGTTAATAAATTGGTAGTTTTCTCACGGAGGCTATCATTATTCATTAACCTCGTGATTATTTAGTGAAGTGTCAAGCTAGATGTCTTTTTGTAATTTCATTTGCTTCATTTGAGTTTAATCAGCTTCTTTGAAATGAGTTTGTTCCAATTGCAATGTATTTAGGTGGCGTTAATTTGTGGTATTGTCCCGTCAGAAAACATTAATCGTGCAAATGCGAAAGTAACTACTTAACTCTATCTCAACTCAGCCCATCACGCGACCAGTAAACTTTTAGAATTCTGAACCTACTTAAGTTTTCACAAGATTTATTATTTTATTACTGAAATGTACTGTCTGAATCAGGAAACAAAATGAATTAGCTTTATGATATCGATATACATTTGGTTCGTAGGTTGGTTTATGAAAAAAAAAACAAGGAGGTTTTAGATTCATAGATTTAAACTACCATTAGGGTGACAATGATTTTTCATTTAAAAGTAATTCCTAATTAAATTTTATTTAGGAAATAAAGAACGTTTGTTTTAGGTAAATACGAGTTAATCGTGTTCGGAATTAATTACTGAATTAGAAAAATTGGTTCCTGGTCACGAATAAAAAATCATCGTGTATATTTATCGACATTAGTTTAGTGCAAAAACGCCATTTTTCACGTCACGAAAGGCATAAACGCGTATCATACATTGGGGCGTAATTTACGAGAATAGGGAAAGGTAGGTGGATTATACCAGATAAACTAAATTCTCGGGATATGATGTCAATAGTGGACTTATTAAACATATAAAGTTTAAATTGCATTCACTGATTCACTGACTCACTCACGTTGATCAACAAAATCCTTAGGGTACTTCCTGAAGTCTTATAAAGCTGAAATTTGGTATGTAAGCTAGTATTAGTACACAAACAACAGAAAAATCCAAAAAATTGAAGTTTTTATGCCCCAACCCCTTAAACTAAGGAATGAAATTTTGTATGAGTTCCGATTTTGATGCTAGAGGTCTGAAAATTGATATAGGGACTCCTTGTTATAAATAATAAAGTACCTACATAATTCAGGATTTTTAGTAAACCACCCCCCAAACTTTCAATTAAGCGATGAAAGTTTGTATGGGTTTTTCCATACACTTCGTTAGACCTTACAAAAAAGAGTGAGATCCAACTAAAAATATCACATGTAAAGTGATGCCAAGACTCCCTAGCTCATATAGCATTCAGCGTCAAAAAGATATGAGATCGCAAGTAGCGCCAAGCTTCCTACTCCACGCGGCTTAACTCTACCAGCCACGCTTACAAATTCTATATATTTTTAGTGGTAGTAATATTTTTAATGGGTCGCTTTTTCAGATCCAGTTCGTTGTGGAGATACTTTAAGTCCTGGAAAAGGATTTTTTTTACATCGGAAACCATCTATAAGCGGGTGAAATGGGGGTGAAAGTTTGTATCGTAGGAAAATTTATGAGTTCTACGTCATATTAAGTCATGGATAATAGAATAAAAACAAAAAAAATACCTATACTGCGCCTTTACCCAGCGAAGTATTTGATATTTGTAAAGTGAACAAATGAGTATGAACTACCGAGGTTGCTTAGGTCAAGGTGAAGGTAATTAATCGTAATGACATACAAAAACCAAAGTCGCTATTACAAATAAATATCAAGATTCTTCACCCATTGGGCTCCGTCTTCACTTGGAGCAAAGAGGTCCAGGGGGGCACGAGCCGTTCCGTTTTGGGCAGTCGTTGATCATGTGGTGGATGGACTGGACTGCACGAGCGCGCCACAATCGCACGTTGGAGACTCCCAAAAACCACACTTAAACATGTACTCCCCACAGAGTCCGTGCTTAGTACGTAGCCTGTTCAGCTGGCACCATTGCTCTCCGGGGCCCGAGAAGCCGTAGGGTTTTTGAGTAGGGACATAGCTCAAGCGGGCATCCCTGGGAGGATTAGACTTGCATTCTGCCTTCCACATAGCCTCTGTGCTATAATTCTGGTCGATGAGTGCATGTGCTGCCTGATAAGCTGGATTTCGGGACCTCAAGCGATGGTGTGGAGAGCACGCAAACTTTAGTTTGGGTTCATCCTAGTTTTTACAGCTTCATTGAATAGTGCTTGCTGTCTGCGTAGGTGTGGAGGGCAAATGTTACTGAGTGTTGGCAGTTTTACTTAAAAGTTTATCGTTTTGGCGTTTCATCAACTTTGCGTGTTGAAAGAAAAGTGTCACCAATAACAGTCCATTCAGGATAGACATTAATATGTTACGGCAAAAACATCCAATTTACCTATATTTCTGAAATTATTTAAAGCTGTTAACTTTGTCCATTCTTGAATGTAAGTTTTGATTTCCTTTTTTCATGTTTTCATCTTCTTTATTTATAATAATTCTGAACATTCAACGGTAAGAAATTTCCTTTAATTTCGTCATCTGGGCTTTTTGTGATGGATGCAGGTATATATATGGTGTCAAAGAACTGCATGAGATTCTGGTTTGAAAGATCTAATAAACTTGTAAATAAAATCAACTTTGGATACAATTTTTTAAAACTTCTAATGCGAATTTGTAATGGGAATAATTGAACATTGCGCTAAATGGTATTTTATAAATAACGAATTTATTTTTTTACTTTAAAGAGTACGAGTAATGTATTATAATATTTTCTGTTTTCATAAAAGAGTACAAAAGTTTCAAGAGAAGCTTGTTTTATGTTAAGAATTAAAAACCGGCCAAGTGCGTGTCGGACCACGCAAAACGAAGGGTTCCGTGCCTATTAAAAAGGTCGTATCGTCACAGAAATTTTACGGCACTTACGTCCTTTTCTTTGAGGAAGGCAGTTTTTCAGCAATATCTCGAAAACCTCTGAACCGATCTTGTTCAAAACAATTTTCGGTGAATGAAATTAATAAGCCCTATGTCCATGAATTTTTCCATATTTTTAAAATACACCGTTCAAAAATTAGAGGGGGGGGGACAGAATTTTAGTGACTTTCGGGGCGATTATCTCCGACCCTATTCATTTAATCAAAAAAAATGCCAAGAAACCTTATATTTATTTTGAAAGACCTGTCGATTGATGTGCTTCACAGGGGGTCACAAAGAAAAAAAAATTTTTGACTTTTAGTTTTATGTATGGAGTGCACCCCTAATTTTTTTTTTGTCATTTTAATTACAAAACTATGTAGCGGCTAACAAAATACACCTATCCTCAAAATTTTATTCAAATACACCTTATAGTTTTCGAGTAAAATGCCTGTGACATACGGACAGACGGACAGACGGACAGACGGATATGACGAAACTATAAGGGTTCCGTTTTTGCCATTTTGGCTACGGAACCCTAAAAACGTAATACTTTTTTATTAAAACTGGAAGAAGATGATGTTTTGTTACAGATGATCAAAGATGATTATAATTAAATTTAGTTTAAATTTGTATGAAAATAAATAGACAGTGATTTACATATAATTATAGCAATTTATTATTATACTGGGAAACAAGACATTTCGGGTTCTGAGCTCCAAATCCGGGCTTTTTACGCTTATTGTTCTGGTTGCCAGATTTTAGAGATGGCAAACCGGTTATCAACCATAGGTTTGATACAAACTATATTTTTATTTTCCAGGCAAGAGTCTACGAGTTCCTGCCAACTATAGTATTCGGCATAATGGCGGCGATGTCCGGGCTACTCGTCCTTACGTTACCAGAGACGAACAATCAAAAGCTGCCAGACTCCTTGAAGGAAGCCCAAGACCAAGACAAGAAAGGAAACGTGCAAGACGACAGAGACACAGTACGAGAAACGAATAAAACTAGGTTATAAAACATATACATACGATAAACCATAGAGAATTATAAAGACCTATAGTTGAGTATATCAAATATACATAGACTTAAATACACATTGAATTTTAATCGGTGATCAGGAGTCAACATTATATGTGTTAACAGCCTGCCAAAAAAAAACATTGAGTGAAGTCTCATGCAATTTGGTAAGCACATCACAATTCGTTTAGTTATTAAAATAATGGTTTCTGATTAAAAATCATCTTGTATTATATATAGTGCTTAGGTAGGTACTTTCAAGAGCAGGGCTATTCAAAGTACCTATTGCAATAAAAATATAAATGCAGCCAACGTCAAAGTTATGTATACATTTTCGCCGTGCAAAAGTGTTAACATAATGTATCTGGCTATCTGTCCCACGATTCATTTAAAATGGAGTTGTGGAGTCTCGCAATGTTCCAGAGTTTCCAGGCCCACGACTCATAATAAATTGACCGACGTATTCTTTTATATCATAAAAATAACACGTACAAAACCTAATAACATGCTTTGAACTAGTAATTGGATAAACAGGACGAGATGACGAAATATTTTGTACTAGCTTAAAAAATACTCGTTTCGTTAACTTTGAACCCCCTTTCCCCCCTTATGGGTGGAATTTCGTAAAATCTCTTCTTAGTGGGAGGTAACGTTATATAAATAGCTTACTGTAAACAAGTTTCTAGACCCCGCAGCTTTGGCTCTGCGTTGATAGATCAGTCAAGACTTTGCCTTTTATTACAAGCTTTTATTTAACTTGACCTATTCGTTTGTTACTTCGTTAGTGAGGAACAAATTTTGGAACTAAATTTTGAACCGGTTAACCTCAACCGATTGAGCTGAAATTTTGGGTAAAGGTATAGTTTGGATGACAATGGATGACACGGTACCATCTAGCTGATCTGACGATTGAGACACAAGGTGTCCCTGTCCATGGGAATTAAGTACTTAACCGACATAACCCCGTTGAGTTTGGTCTCGTTAGGATCGTCTCAATGAGTAATTGTTGACGGTATAGGTACAGAAAGGTGCAGTTCGCAATAAAATGATTTTTTTGACAGAAACATATATATTATAGAAAATATAGGGTATGGAAATTGACGAAGACAGATGATAAATATCGTTTTTATTTCCAAAATGTGCGTAGGTCTATCAAAACTTTTGTCTTGCGTGGAAATTGTTACTTTTCTACGCGTAAATTGTGTAATGTAACAGCTGGTAATTAAAATAAATTCAAAATATATGACTGCAATGCATCGCAGAAAACTTAAATAAATTTCAACGAAACGTGCGAAGAAAACGAATTGCCAATTAAGGTAAAAAAAAAATGCAACGTGAATTCGGCAAAATGACATTTTTCTCTCTGGTTGTGCTGTGAAATAGAAATTAAGAATAAGTTAAGGATTAATGTAAAGATATATCTATATTGTTGCTGTGTTTGTGTGAGATGTGCAATAAAGAGTATTTTTATTGTATTTTATTGTACTTAGTAGTGACCAAAACAAATGTAATTACTTAGGTCAGGTACAGTCTCTTCAACCAGTCGAGTTTGTAGAAACTAGGTAGGGCTTGTCTCAACCTATATCTAATACTAAATAGTATTGTAAGTATTGTAACCCTGAAGAAAGGGATATGTATATGTTTTCAACCTATTGATGGGTTAACTTCAAACTATATGCAAATAACAATTGTTTCTCAGGTAAGTTTATATACATGTACATTTATATATGTACATTTCTTAGTAATTAGTTTAGGTACTTGCAACAGTTTGTGCTGTAACTAAATAACTATGCAGCGTTGATTTGTGTGGCAGTGAAATGCACGCATACAGCCACCCGCAAAAAATTAGTTGAACAGTTTAACTCGGATACAGATAGTTCAACTTGAACTATCTGTATCTGCTATTTCTAAGATCATCCTTGAGAGTAAAAAGTCGCGAATGCGCAAATTATAAGAATATCCGCCGAATTGTTCATAGATGAGTACCTATATAAAGACAAGTACATTATGATTAAATATTAACATTAAACACTATCGTAAACGTGTGTGCGTATTTTAGTAACGTATGCTCAATGTGTAAGTATTATATCCTTGTACTAATACTAATACTTATAAGACCGTAATGTCTTCCATAGCTACTCGTATTAAATACATAGCTAAATTTGACAACCTTCTTCTGAAATCGCTTATACGGACTCGTGACTGTAAACGTTGTACATTCAGAAACAAAAATAGACTAGGTAGGTACAGTCACGGACTTTAATCGTGGAGCCATTTAGGTGTCAACTAATTTTAGTTTTTAATAGTTAAGCTATGAATATCCAGTAAAAGGTGAGCTCTAAATGGCTCAACGATTCAAGTCCGTGACTGTACCAGCATTTGATTATTTGTTATCACACTTATCACCGTTTGTAAGAAAAACGAAAAAACACAAACTAACATAGGCATCTTTAATTTTATAAATAAAGGTGTTTGTTGTTATTGTGCATTCAGTAGGTATTACATGCATATTTTACTACCATGTATGTGGCCAAATAGTATTAGGTTATGGGCACATAAATTATAGAACTTTGTCATTGCAAAATTAAAAAGACCTTGCTACAACGTCTACATGACATTAAGCTTTATTACTAGGTACTTATTGGAAGTTTAGTTTGATAGATAAATAACTGCTACTTAAGCAGTAAACTACTAGTAAGTACTACTGTACAACTACTGCTGTACTGTGTGTACTGTACTGTAGGGTATACTCAGGTAGAAATTGTTACTAAATTATAAACATTTACGTGATATTTTAATACCGTTGTGTTTTTTGCACCAAAATTGGACACAAGAATAAAAAAAATGTATTTAAAAAGTCAGCATTTTTACCTATAGCAACCCACACCCATATATTTCCCGAAATGTGCATATTTCATAAACCAAATAAAACGTTTTAAAAGCATCACGTGCGAATTTTAATTTGAAAAAAGTCTGCGTAAAAAGTGACGTATTAAACAAATGGTTAAGCGCGTGTTGTGCAGAACGATTAGGGCCGGCATAGTTCGTTTTAGAATTTTTCAATTAACAATGTTTGTCATTTTAACAGAAACATGGTTTAAATTTTAATGCTCTCAAAATGTTCCGGGCGTATCCAGGTGTACCTACCGCCGCGGTGATCATTAAAATTGAAACCTTAGGTCAATAAGGCACAATAGATCTATCGAATAGATCTAAATGTCAATTTTTATATGGAAAAAAATGACAGTTGGATCTACCCGACGCGCGTTCGGCCAGTGCAGATTAATTCAAATTTAGTCAACGTATATTGCACCCTATGACCATTGACCTAAGGTTTAAATTTTAATGATCATCGGCGGAGACCGGGTCAGCGCTGGCCAGTGCAGATGGCGGATATTCCGCCAGTAGCCAGCCTTTACAAGAAGTATAATATTTTTTCACTTGAAGAAATTCAGACTCAAAAGGCTTGGACCGGACCAACTTTGCAGTAACTTTATACGAGTTGCACAGACTGTGCAGAAAAAACAAACCGGATAGCTCGCCGGTGAAATAATGTTTACTAAAGTGACCTGTCGCATTATGGTTTCCATGCTATGAACTGTTTACAAAACAAGTCTGCACTGCACCCGTTGATGATTAGTAGTATCAGGTACAACAGGCCAGCAAGATCATTGCGTAAGGTACCTAATAAAAAATAAACAATTTCATGTCTACGAGTATGTATGTGTTTCTGGCGTTCTTTTTCACAGATTACCTACCCACGCGAGCGTGTGGAAGCGAGCAGTGATTGACCTAATGTTAAGTGCGCGTGCGACTTGACAGAGCCTACGATGAAGCTCACCGGTATGGTTGACGAAATATGATTCGCACCGATTCTTCGTATAACTTGTATGGCAAATCAGTGTAATATTTCGTCCACTTTGTCAGGGAATATACAGATTACGGGAGCGAATTCCATTTCTTAGCAGTTCGCACGAAGAAAAACGAAGAGAATCGTTTCATGTGAATAAATGGTAAGTCGATATACCTAGTGAGGATGCATTCTTCCATGCTCACTTGTCATTTGCGCTCGAAAAATACAAAACCGACTCCCATTCTGCTCCCGATATTTATCTAGTTTTGACTACGGAATCCTAAAAATTCTCCCTTTCGCAACGGGCGTTCACAGTTTGTAATGCGCGTTCGGAACGTGATCCCATTTCTACGGACGTGACCGAGTGGACTTAATATTATAAATAAATAAACGCGTAAGTGTCCGCGAGGTGTAGCGAGGTTTATTTTTTGTACTTAGGTGTAGGTAAACCATCATAAACCTTTTGGAGTTTTACCGAACTCTGATAGAAGTAGGGTTATGTTTTTCAGGTGTATGCGTGTCTGTCTATTTATTTTAATTTAATTTGTGTGCTTCAGTGTTACCGGTGGTGTATTCGGCCTCGGGACTCGGTTTACGATACCCAACAAATTCCACCCAGGGTGCCAGCCATGTTAGCTACGCCAATGAGTGTTAATGGAGCCCGCGGACCGAGTGCACCCATGCACTCACTTGACGACAAGAATTAAGTTAAAAGTTTTAAAGTCGACTGATGGCCTGCTCGGCTCAATGACTGCTGTCTACCGGGGTCATAGATTGATCAAGTGATCAATCGGGGTCAGTGGCTAAACTTAATAATGCTAACTATGATCCCGCGTTACACCCATTCCTACAACGGAAGATAAAGTTAAAGTGGATGAATATCGTCCGATTGCGGTGCTTAAACTCAGCGGCTAAAACATTCGAGAGTATTCTGCACAAGGAAATATACCGTCAGATCGACCCGTAAATCTGTGACGCACAGCACGCTTTTAGGTCCGGTAGATTAGCTAACACTAACTTGCTGATTCACGTCGACTATATTAGTAAGTGTCTTGACAGTGGAACGCAAGTAGATGTCGCTCAGAGGGAAAGCACTGTACCGGCAATACAGAGGTCACAAGTTCGAGTCTCGACCTGGGCTTCAGACGATGATGGTATTTTCCCATAATATTTGTTCTCTGTATTATACCGTTTAAAATTTGATCGTGGTAAGTTCCACGTTAAATTGACACGAAACAAAAATATTTAATAAAACAATTTGTTTCGTTAAGAAGCGCGAAGACCTGCAAGTTAAAATCAAATTGAGATGCGGAAATACGTCCTCACATGAATAAATTTAGTGTCATACATACGCAACAACACTCATTGCATTTTAATAGAGCTTTAATTTAACGTCTTGGTTTCCCATTGAAATTTAATGAAAATCACAACACAACAGCTATATGGTAACTGCGCGCAGTATAGTAGGACACCAACGCCCAAAGGCTTTAGATACGTGACAAAAAATACCCAAGGGCCAAAAAGCGTAATGCTGGTAAAAACAATTTGCAAGTTTCTGCAACGGACCCCGAACCTTTTGGTTGAATACATGAATACATTACCGATGAGTTGGTAGAGGACGTCTTCTGTGTAAGACAAAAAGCAGCTTATGTAGGAGCAATACGATGTCTCTAACGTGACTCTTACGTCATTTGTCGGGCAACCTAATTTTATGGCATGTAAGATTGAGAGCTCGGAACGCAATTATTCGCTATTTAAATTTGAACTTTAACTCTAAGGTATAAAATGCAGTTTTCTAGTTGATTACATTACGATAAGACGAATCAAAAATTGTCTTTAAGCCTCAATGCAGATGATACTTTAAGGTTGATAGGGATTCTCAAAGGAGTAAGTTTTTGCCTCATTCACGCTTTGACCTTACACAGTTAACCCTTTGACTTTATTCAGGTTTTCGATTTAATCTTCTGCAAAAGGGAAAAATACACCCTTGATTTCCTATGTAGATTTGAAGGAATTTCACCACGTTTTGCAATATTAGAGTAAAATAGTCCCTATAAGACTTCTTGGTGAAACAAAAACCTTCCTTGTTTATAAGTATTTAATTATTATGTATTTCAAAACTTTATTGCATAGTAGTAACAAGTTACAAATACAAAAGGCGAATTTAATGCCACAAGGCATTCTCTACCAGTCAACCTTGAGGTCAATCAGAAAATAATCATAGCGGCACTGCTTATGAGAAACAATACAATACAGAAATATAGATGTAATATAATATATTTCCATATTGTAATTTAATATTACATAAATATAATAAACATAATATTTAATACCTGCTACTAAAAAGTACGAAGTCTTAATCTCGAAAATTTTCAAATAAATGCTTGCGCAACTTGCACTTCGATGAAAATTTACTCTGAGCCTGTCGTATGCTAAAGAGGAAAGCATTCCATAGACGAATAGCCTGCACAGCGAACGAACTGGACATGGAATGGGAGCGGTGGTGAGCTGGTGAGCGACAGTGAGGACAACTTGTCCTCACCTCCCGTAAACTTTACGGGAGGTGCAGAGTTCGTAGCCAGAGGGCCTACCGCGAAACAAATTCGTTTTCGTTCGTGTATCTCTGTCTCTGTCGCTCGAACTAGCAAGTGCGACAGAGACGGAGATACACGAACGAAAACGAATTTCGTTTCGCGGTAGGCCCTCTGGTCTCGCAGTTACAAAATGTAAATATAGAATTAAAGATAACAGGGAACAGTTTGGTCATATAAGATAGAATAAAGAGCAGTTAGAATAGACTTAGTATTAGATCACTTTACCAATAGGACATAAACATGCTCTTGATTTGGTCAACAGACTAATGATCCTTCTTTCGAGAAGTTGTGTAGCTTAGATTGGATAACATAGGCAACCAAAGGGTCTCTAAGGGTCCTCTAATTGCAAATGTTTTAAACACGCACCTTTCCCATCCAGATAAAGCCCTTGCAATTTGTCACAACAATCGACAGAAACGCAGTTATAGTTGGAAAGAGACAACAATCATAAAATTAATGCAAGTTGCATTCTGACAAAATGCAAGTCGGGTGCTAAATTCATGAAGGAACGTGTAATAGTTACACACTTTAAAGGCCTAACTTTTCTACGGAAAGGACACTTTACAGGTGTTGCAACTGGAGTAGGCATACCTAACAAACCAATACCACCGACGAGAATCAATTACAAAACCGCCGTATTGACCCGTAAATGTCCAACAACAGTGGATTAAACCCGGTCGCAAAGAGAATCAAATGTAGCGATTAGTGGAACCGTAGGAGAGCTATCGTGCGAACACGGTGCCTGCACGGAATCACGCCGTTAACATTGCACCTGGGGACAGGGATTGCGATACACAATACCGGTGTACTGTGGTATCAGACGATACTACATTTCGAATAGAACATCGAGATGTGTAAAGTTTCGTTAGTGCAATTTCATTTCATTTCATTTATTTTTCATTAAACAATACAAGATTGTGTTTGAACTTACTTAAGACTAAAATAGTTCTAGAATCGTTGAGTTTTTTTCTTGGGATAAGATTTCGGGGGATCGCTTCATGCTTTTATAACATTTACTTAAGTATCCGAGTTCGGTAGAAAAGTGAAAACTATTATTTCGTGTAAGCCAAACACGGTTGCTGTAGAAAATGATTGTAGAAAACAAACAGAAGAGTTGCCGAAGAAGTAACTAGTACAATAACACTCAAGCCTTGTTCTCTTGAGTCGTGTGCAAATAATATAGAGCACTGTGTTCGTTGACTCAAAAAAAGAAAACCAAGGAATATTAGTGAAGATGAAGAGAACCAGGAACAACTGAAACTGATGGTTACTCTACTCGTAACCTCAGGGCAGTCTTTCACGAACATGAGTAAGAAACTTTCCCCCTCCTCAATCGGTCACTCATTGTCGTAATCTACCACTACCGGCTACAGTACACTATTTCTTACATATCTCACTAGGTATGTAACTAACTATTTAAAACCGGGCACAACTAGCTCCCACTCTCACCTGCATCCTTAAGTTTTTACCTATTAGTGGTAGTCGCTTGTTTTTGGTGATAGATATATTTTATTACAGTATTGCAGTCTTTATTCCTCGGTAATAAGGAATAAAGTGTATACAGCTTTGACGTCGACTGTACAAGAGATAAGAAGAAGAATAATTGAAGGTTAGAGGAGGCTCTAAGCGGTCGCAATGGTTACTCTACACGCAGTCTTCAAGAAAATCGGTATTCCTAACAAATCTTAGTACCAAATAGTTAAATCGGTCACAACCAGTTTCCACCTGCCTTATTTCGCTGGGACTCGGGTGCGGAATCCGCAATGCCCCACGACGCGGTCGCCGCCATTAATTCCCGACGCTGATTCACGGGGAATGCTTAATTACAACAGCACTTACAGATGACTCGCCTGATTCATGGCGGCCATATTGGATGCGGTGACGGACGACTTGATTTGTGAGGACTGTGTACAGTCTACGTCAATATTTGAGGTGCAGATTATTGATTCAGGCAATTCTTAGAGCTTATTAAATTTGATTCCTAATTTCGAGTCATGTCGACAGTGTGAATATAGTTATATGGTTCAATTGTGTTGTGGACGATGGGCTAGCATATTTACTCTCCTTCTTTAAATCCATATTTAACCTACAGAAGTGGCACTGTAAATTTACTTTTGGGAATACAGGGTGTGCATCCAATAGAGATATAAATGAATGCTAAGCTGTGTTTCCGTACAAGTGATATACGTCGGCATACCGGGGAATGAAAAATCAAGGCATAGCGGTCAAGCATACGAGTCAAATATAAAGAAAACAGCTTAGCATGTCTCTGGTCTCTCAACCTAAGACTCGGTCATTTCTAACCGTAATCGTAAGTAACGTCCATTGATATATTTTTGTATGGGAAGCTTCACAGCTCTCTCTCTATGAAATGTACAGCTGCCAGCGCCATATTTAACGATAATACCGATCAGTAAAAAAAAAAAAGTGGTCAGTGCAACACATTAACCTAGCAATACCTACCTATAACTACGTAATTAGTAATTACTGAAGAGGCCGGGAAAATAGGGATTGCCAGCCAAATAGGACAGGGATGCGATGCGAGGCTGGCAATCCCTTATCACGTCGAGTTGTACGGTGCTTATCTTAAACATGCAATGAAATTATTATTGTAATATTAAAACAAAAGAAGGTCGTTTCGCAGGCCTAGGCCCGGAATTTTGTATGAAATTCCATTACGGTCTCTCTTCTCGCCGCGCCCGAAACGTGATACTTCGAAGCGTATTTATTATAAAGAACACAAAGTCGATGTTTCATTGCGTTTTGAGAAAAGGCTATTTACATTCGTAGTCTTATTGCAGGATTCGTATCGAGATTAGAATGTGCCGACGTCATAACATAAACTAGGCTCCTCCGACCCGATCGTCAGCTATTCTCACTTGGCTTACGAAATGTCCACGCCTCGCTATATATGCCTTCGCAATGCATTTCAATGCGAATGAGCCAATAAATCCTTAGCTGAATGCTGCGTTACTGCTGTCAAGTATTGCCAGTACAAAAGGTAAATAAATTGACGGCACACTACCCTACATAAATTAAGTTCGAAAGAAAAAAATCAAGTTCAATTTAAGAAATAATGTAATTGAATCTACTAATATTGTAAATGTAAAAGTTTTGATGTTCGTTAGAGACTAAAAAAGCGGCAAATTATGTGTAACATCGCAAATTGACAACAAGAATGCATCGCAACGTGATAAACAGGTACAGACTTATTGCCCCGTGCCCCGGGAGGATTCCCAATAATTTTAACAGTGTAGGTATCTATGTATTCCTGCACGGCTATCAAAGGAAGGCTCGCGAGCTGTGTCGCGGCGAGATAGACTATCCACCTCTTTCTAAGCGTTTTAATAAGAAAGAGGCAGATAGTTTATCTCATCGTGACACAACTCGCGGACCGTCATGTGATAGCCGTGTTACGGTCAAAAATATCATATAAAGTAAGCTGAGTTTGGTTCACTTTACGGCCTCAGAAACATGCTTTGGTATCCACCCGGGGCACCGTGTATTAATACTTAATTGACAGCTTATTTCGTAGGTCCAATTTAAAATAAATGTTTGTTGTCATCACTCGTACCTCAGAATCTAATAAAGTTTCTTTTCGACACAATTTTAACGATGTGCTAAAATGCCCTGTGCTAATAAAGCACGGGAAATCATTAAACTAACGTCAGGTATAAATTGGCAACACCCTGGCAACACCACAGGCTGCAGCGTGATAAGCACGTCTAGCGCGATATCCAATCTAAATTAGGATTGTTCATTTTTTTTAACCCCCCATTTTTATTTTATTTTTCGAAAATATAGAGTAATTCAAGAAACTAATTTCAATATTTTAGCAATTCATCGCTTTGTTTATTTTTTATAATTTTTTGAAAATATGAGATACGACTTCTCGTAAATTACATGTGGTGGCTGAATCTATGTATAGGACACGCCCAATATAGAAAAAAAAGTTTTAAATGTCAATCGATGGTTTGTAGACATCTGTCAATGTCATCATTGTCATTCTAAACGTGTTCATTTCTCATTCTGAAATTTCTGCAATAAATTTAAAACCCAAATACAATGCCACATGCTTGCATGTGCTAAGAAAAAGCCTCTGTTTTGTGTTGCTGACCCATGTTTCGAAGTAACAAGGAATGTTATCTTAGTATGGGAAACTTTTGATGCATGTTACATAAATAACATCATTAAGCATGCGGAACAGTTTTGGGAAAACTATATATATATATAGTCACTAGCAACTCAAAGCAAAAAAGTGGGATTACATGTAAACGAAGACAAAACAAAAGTAATGACAAACAGACAGCCTATACAGATCATGCTAGATTCGTCACCGCTAGAATATGTTGAAGACTACATTTATGTAGGTCACTTAATTTCCTTTAAATCAAGCACTGAAAAAGAAGTTGATAGAAGAATAAAACTCACATGGAGTAAGTATTGGTCCCTGAAGGAAATTTTCAAAAGTAAAATGCCTACTAAATTGAAAACTAAACCCATGAACACCTGTCTACTCCCATGTCTCACTTATGCATGCCAAACCTGGCCCCTAACCAAAAAAACGCTGTACAAACTGAAGGTATGTCAGAGAGGAATGGAGAGAAGCTATCTGGGATTGAAATTTAGTGATAGAGTGAAAAACAAGTCAATCATAAAAATAACCAATGCCACAGATGTAGTCAAACGAGCGCTGCGACTCAAATAGAAATGGGCAGGGCATACACTAAGAGTTAAAGATGAAAGGTGGTCAAAGATAGCAACAGAATGGTACCCCATGGACAGCATATGAAGAAAAGGAAGACCACTCTCAAGATGGAGTGATGATATCAAAAAGACAGCGGGGTGCTATTGGGGAAGAAAAGCTAAAGACAGGGAAACCTGGAAAGCTTTGGAGGAGGCTTTCACCGCTTTAGGCGGTCCTTATGCGGAAGAAGAAGAATATTTTAAGAATAATGAATAGGAAAGTGAAATATTAGTGAAAAATAATAAAAAACAAACAATATAAACTTTATTTTTAAAATAGTGCATAAAATATGGCCAAAAACTCTGTTATAAGGAAATAAAAGCTCATCTTATCTTATATATTTACAAAATTAATAAAAAGTGGTCTGAATTAAATAACATGTTTTATTTTCAACATTAGATATTCTCTTCCTGTAAAGTAGCTCCAACATTTCTTAGCTTCGCTGTAGGTTTAAATGCCGGTTGTTTTTTTCACAGATTTAAAGTTGCTGTTTGTCACATCTTTTTCAGGCTGCAATATGAACAATTAAATATGAAAAGTTATGTAAATAAGCTAAGAAACAAAATATATTAGGGAAATCTTAAATATGTGTGTAAATACTGTCACTTGCTAACCTCAATGGGGCCACGAGGGAGGCTTGTTTCTCGAGGTCCCATTAATTACATTTCACTTTCTGTATATAATATAAATTACACATATATGTTGTAAAAGATAGGTTATAGATACGTAGGTTAGGTTCGTTAGGCATCCTTAGATGCCCGAAGGGCAAACAGAGCAAAAAAATTGTCAAAATACCAGGATATCATACACCTAACGAACATATCCTACCTAGTGTTGGAAGAAAAGTGGGAGCGCACATACATATACAGCATGTTTAAGTCCATTCCAATAGAACTTAATGGGACTGCAAGAAACAAGTCTCCCTCGTGGTCTCATTGATGGGACAAATCAATGGGACCACGACAAAACCGCGCACATACATAACACAGGCGTGTAATACATATGTATGTATGTACTCTGTTACTAAACCTGCCCATAAAGCTAGCTTTTAGTCTGATGAGTCTAGTAGATATCCTTTCTGTATTTATAAAATTTATATTTTTAAAACTGAATGAATTGAATGCATGTGGTTTTTTTATACTTACTTCGAAGTGATCCTCGCAGCAGTATTGTGTATAACCACTGATAATACTGAATACTCCACGTTGGCTTCACGACACCATCTTTCACGCAAGTCTTCCCGGATGCGAACTATCGTTTTCGAGCTATTTTTGGAGTCGTTTTTACACGTTGGATAATAACATTTCATGTAATTTTCCATGTCTTCCATTAAGTTAATCACAAATAACGATATTTAAATTAATTTCGTATCTCACAGTTCTGTTAAAGTCGGTTTATGTTTATAGTGGCTTGACAGAAGCTTGACAGTGACGGAAAATACCACAGGTTCGATAAGTGTTTCTTTTTTAATGACCGAAGTCTTTTCTGATTCAGCCACGAGGGAGGTCCGCAGAAGGTCAAACAAAGGTCACACGGATATATGCTGAAATATCTTTAATCATCCATTATTTTGATGAAGTAAATGTCGGAAACTGTTTGAATACCTCATATCTCGAAATGGTTTTCGAAATAGCACTTAAGAAAAAAAATGAACAATCCTAATTGTGGCCATTTATTACAACTGTCGGCATACCGAGTCTAAGGTGCTGCCCGAAACGTATCACATTCCTCAGCACGGTCCTACAAGCTACATGGACTAAATCTAATTCTAATATGGGGGCGGTGGTGATCCGGTGCTGATAAGTACAACTGTGCGTTACCTTTAATCCTCTAAATCGTTTTTCATGCACTTTATACGGAGCCTCGAAAAGCAGAGATCGCGAAAAGGATAATATATACCTACCTATATTATCCTTTGCGTGTTGCGCCTTTTTATGACTGCAAGAAATCAGTGTAATCGGATGGTGAGAACAACTAAGCGCAAATATATATATTCGATAACATAGTCTCTTCTCCTTCTAAGGAGACCTGGAAGTTTTTGAACTAAATTGGCGTGGGTATAAATAACAAGATAAATGCACTTCTTTTTCCTATTTCTCATTAGATGACCAGGCCCCTATTTCACCAACTTGACAATTGTCACCTGACAACGACAATTCTGCGTACATTGCTGGTTCCACAAGTAACCTAGCGGCCACCTTAACTTTCAGAACAAGCAATGTATTGCGAATTGTCATTGTCAGGTGACAATTGTCAAGTTGGTGAAATAGGGGCCTGGATTCGCACTTTGCAAGGTCTTCTCATTTAGACCCCATTTCAAAAGCCAATAGTAGGTATTTCCCTAATTAATGCCTTGCAGTGCGGTTCCAAAACTCTCTTCTCTTTCACTCCGGTCACTGATGATGAGATTGTCAAAGTAATGACATATCTATTAAATCAAACGCAGTCAAACAAGACGAGCTAAGTAGGTACGCAAAGTAATTTGTATGCATGTGTATTATATTTTATTGTATTAATGTAAGTATGCATTTATATATTATATTAGTAAATATATTTTCATTAGCTAGATCTGCCTATCCTTTTTATTTGTTTTTTTTTATCAACTGCCTGCACCTATAAGCTTTTTATTTAGCCCTGCGGTTGACAGGTAAATAATGCCTTAAAGCATTAAGTCCACCTTTTGTACTTTTTGTTTGTGCAATAAAGTTTAAATAAATTAATAAATAGACATAATATTAATAAATGTAATGATAACATTTAATATAACAATAGGTAGGTTTTGTATTTAATGTTGTTTACCTATCAATATTGATAAAATAAATCAACACAAGGTGTTATTTGTGAAGAAAATGTTTAATTTTACTATTAGAAACCAAGATTATGACATTGTCACAGAGTGAAAAATATGAAGAGAGAAAACAAACGATGGCGCAAAAACAAAATAAAAAGGTCAAGCGTGAGCTGGCTAGAAAAGGCGGGAAATTCAAATTATATTCTTAACACTCCCCTTGAATTTGAGCCTTAACACAAAGTAACCAGTATAATAAACATCTGATGATTAACATAAAAGTAATCTTTAGCATTCCCTATTTTGCAACATTTCAACTATTTAATTATAAAGAGCTATATGAACACATTCCAAGTTTGGATCTTAGAAATTTAAATTTATCTTTTGGCAATGCTTTAGTGAGTATGTCAGCAATCTGGTTTTCACTACTGACATATTTTAACGCTATTATTCCTTGATAATATTTTTCCTTGATAAAGTGATATTTAATCTCGATGTGTTTACATCGTTTGTGAAAGTTCAAGTTTTTGATAACACTAATGGCACTTTGATTGTCAAGGTGAAGACATAACGTGTCTTGTTTGTAATCACCGATACCACTTAACAGGTGTTTTATCCATATGGCTTCTTTTGTGGCCGCACAGGCTGCCATAAACTCCGACTCCGTAGTTGAAAGGGCAACGGTTTGTTGTTTTTGGCTGGACCAAGTTACAGCAGCTTCACTATTTAGGAAGACATATCCAGTGACGGAACGGCGCGTTTCTGGGTCGTTTGCATAGTCAGCATCACTATAGCCAGTCACTTCTGAGGGTTGTGTGGTGTTTTTATAACACAGCCCATAGTCTTTCGATTCTTTCAAATATTTGAAAATCTTCTTAACTGCATTCCAATGCGTTTGGTTATAACAATTGAAAAATCGACTCACCAGATTGACGGCAAACATTATGTCTGGGCGACTCACAATGGCGAGATGCATGAGGGAGCCCACTGCTTCTCTGTAGGGTAGACTCTTCTCAGGCTCTGTCTCTCCCTTTTGCAGCTTAGTGTGAGGGTCGGCCGGAACACTGTTGGGGTTAGCATCATGCATATTAAATCTATTCAATATTTGTTCTATATATTTAGTCTGATGTATAAATATATAGTTACTAAAACGTTTTATTTGCATTCCAACAAAGTTACTTGGCGTGTCCATCACTTTGATTTCAAATGTAGTTTTCAAATCCTTGATTATTTCTTTTAATGCTAGTTCGTCGGTTGAGAGTAATAGTCCATCATCAACATACAGGCATAAGTAGCATTTCTTGTCATTGACTTGACCGACATAGACACACTGATCAGCCTCGCTGTTAACCAAGCCATACTTTTTCAGCACAGAATCGAATTTACTATTCCAACAACGTGGAGCTTGTTTTAACCCATACAATGACTTATTAAGTTTACATACCATGTTTTCTTCATGGGAAAGTCCCTCTGGTGGAGTCATGTGTATAGTTTCCTCGAGCTCGCCGTACAGGAATGCTGTCTTGACATCTAGTTGCATTATCTTGAGATTTTGCTGAACGGCTAGAGATAATAATAGCCGTATGGAGTCATACCTGACTGTTGGTGCGAAGGTTTCGTGGTAATCTATACCTGCGGTTTGTGCATATCCTTTGGCACACAGCCGCGATTTGTAGCGTGGACCCGTTGGTTCATCTTTTACTCGGAACACCCATTTGTACCCTATTACTTTGGCATTAGGGGGTTTTGGAACCAATGTCCAAGTATTATTCTTTTCATGGGATTCCAGTTCTTCTTTTATTGATTCTTCCCATTTGTCTTTATTTACTGATTTTATTGCTTCTTTGTATGTTACAGGGACGTCTGACAGGAGTTCTTCATGGTGACACAGGTAAGTGTTTTCCTCAGGATCATCTGTTTTTTGAATATCTATTTCCTTTCTAGGTCTTAGTGTCATCTTGCTGACTGTAGGAGTATCCAGACTGGTATCAGGTACATAGTCACTGTCTGAGGCAGATCTGTTTTCACATACAGTGTTGTATGAGCTATCTAAGCTTGTCTCATGTTCTTCTTCAGTAACTTCTTCTGCTGTTTCCTCTGGTACATCATCATTCGTTGCAGGTTCACTCTCAGATAATTTTAGAGGAACATAGTCTCTTTTGACAGTTGACTCTAGAAATACAGCATCTCTGCTTTTTACTACAGTTCGGGTATTAGGCACTATGAATCGGTAGCCCTTAGTATGGTCACAATACCCGATAAAGATCATTCTTTGTGCTTTCGGATCCCATTTCCGACGTTTTTCTTTGGGCAGATGTACCATAGCTTCACAACCAAATATGCGCATATGTTTCACATTTGGCTTCTGACCAGACCACATTTCTTCAGGTGTCTTGTATGATATTGATTGAGTCGGAGAACGATTGATGACATAAGCAGCAGTGTGTGTTGCATCAGCCCAATATTGTTTCGGTAAGTTGGCATTTCGGAGCATACACCTCGCTCTTTCGACAAGACTACGATTCATTCTCTCAGCGGAACCGTTTTGAGCTGGTGAATATGGTGCAGTCGTTTGGTGTATGATACCAGCACCTTTCAGGTAGTCAGAGAAACCCTTGTTGACAAACTCAAGACCGTTGTCGGTACGAAGTATTTTAATCCTGGCATCAAGCTGGTTCTCAACTTCATGTTTAAATTCTTTAAACTTATCCAGGGCTTCGGATTTGTTTCGGAGAAAGTACACATACACTTTCTTTGAGTATCCATCCACAAAAGTGATGAAATATTTTGCACCTCCTAGTGTTGGCGTTTCCATTGGTCCACAAAGATCTGAATGGATTATTTCCAGAGGCATTTTAGCCTTTGAGCCTTCACTTCTAAAAGGTAGTCGAGTCTGTTTCCCTTCTTTGCAGGTTATACATGTCAGACTTTCTGGTTTTGCTGAGAAAGTTACATGTTCAGTATTTTCTTTCATTTTCCTTAGACTCTGAAAGTTTAGGTGCCCCATTCTCTGGTGCCAAAGGTAAGTATCTTCTTCTTCAACATCAGACATGCATGCATAGCCACTTCCAGGCATATCTAGCCGGTACATGTTGTTGATAAGACTCGCTGTTGCTACTATCTGACTATTATTGTTTAAGATAACACAGCCTCTTTCGTTGAACTTTACTTGGCCACCACTTTTTATAATCTGACTAACAGACAGTAGGTTTGTCGCTAGATTAGGCACATACAGCACATTTGTAAACAGTACCTTGCTTTCTTCACCTTTACCATCATAGGTGTCTAAGCTGACTTGTCCCGAGCATTGCACTGATAATAACTTGTTATCTGCCACTCTTATATTCCGTATGGCAGGAGCCGTCTTATTCTGCAGCAAGTTCTTGTATTTTGTAAGATGAGACGATGCACCCGAGTCGATAAACCAGGAGTCATCTTGTGTTGATGTCGCAACAAAGACTGCGGCATATGATGAGCTACTAGGTTTCTGATGCACATCCTTAGACTTGGACTTGCATTCTGGACTTTTATGGCCGTATTTATTACAACTGTAGCATCTAGGACCTTTAGATTGTCTCTTGTAATTTTTATGAAATTTCTTGTTAGTTGCAAATGCTGTAGAGTTAATCTCAGAGTGTCTTACATCTTGTAATAACTTTGCTTTTACAGAATCTGAAGTTATTTTCATGCCAGAGCTTTCCATAGCAATTATCATAGGCTGGTACGATTCAGGTAGACCGGAGAGCAGCAATGTGCCGAGCCACTCGTCATCTACCGCAAAGCGTATGTTTCGGAGCTTATGTGCAGTATTCATTATTTTGCTCACATATTCTTCTACATTTTGACATTCGGATAACGTGGTATTACAAAGATCACGTAGTAAACCAACACGGCGTGTCAGCCCAGAGTCGTCAAATGCTTTTGACAAGTTGTCCCAAACTTCTTTGGCAGTGTTCGCTTCTTGTATGTGGACATAATTTAACGGATCAACCAGGAGAATTATCTTTGTTTTAGCCTTTGTGTCTTGTTTCGCATCTACTTTGCTGCCCTCAGGCGGTTCGACGCAATGCCAGAGCTCTTCATGCTGCAAGTACGTTTTTACTGCAAACCGCCAAGTTGCGTAATTATCACGACCGGTTAACTTTTCAATTAACGCCATCTGATTACCAGCAGCCATTTTCATACGGATTTAGTAGTACAAACACGAATTACACTGTTAAAAGTTAAATCAAAGATCACTGTTCATTGTTGAGGTTATGTCCATACGAATTTTGCACTGACACTTTTCCACTACGAGTTTTTCCACTGAATTTATTTCTGGGCTTTACTGGGCCAATAACCTGATAAAATAAATCAACACAAGGTGTTATTTGTGAAGAAAATGTTTAATTTTACTATTAGAAACCAAGATTATGACATTGTCACAGAGTGAAAAATATGAAGAGAGAAAACAAACGATGGCGCAAAAACAAAATAAAAAGGTCAAGCGTGAGCTGGCTAGAAAAGGCGGGAAATTCAAATTATATTCTTAACAAATATGAAATCAAATTAATATTATGTAAAAACTGACATGTAACCATGTTATCAATAAAGATTGAATTGAGTCCCAGAGGGACAACCTGGCCCCGTAGCATGGTTGGCCTTGTCACGCGATAGGTGATAGGATAGATAGAGCGTGCGTCACTGGCTGACACCGTTCGATAGAACGAGACGACGCTCCTATCTTGTCACTTGTCGCGTGATAAGGCCAACCATGCTACGGCTCCTGTGGTAACATAAAAATGTACGAAATTGAGCATAGTCAAAGAAGGAAAAGACTCACCACTTTTCGACTTTATTTCAAGCCGTTAGGTCCAAAATTGTCGAACATTTTCATTCCTCGGCTGTACCTTGTACCTATCCAAGTAGTTTTATGTTTATGAGGATATGCACTTTCATACTGCAGCTATCGATAATTAATGGCGTCGGTTTACGCCCGGAGTGTATCTAATGCACTAATTTAGTTAGATGCAGCGTGCTCCATTATTGAACCATTAAGTATAATAGTGCAATCTTCGTGGGGTCTAAATATGTTGGTCAACTCATACCCTTAACCCAAACTCATCTTCTTCTCTTCTTGAACTTTTTTAAATCCACTTTGATCCACTTTGCAGGTAGTAGAGAATACCTATTAAGTACCTATTCTTGTATTTTACTTTTCGTAGCCTACTACATAATAGGACACACATCCATTGCTGGGAAAAGGCCTCTTCCGTTGGTTGCCTTGACTCCCGGACGTAGGTGGGTAGTAGTAGGTCTACTTTTATTCCGGCCAATTGACGAGGAAGGCATCTAAATCGTCGCGCTAAGGCCTGCCCCGTTTGCGTCGCCGTTGCGGCATTCACTTGGTGGCTAATGGCTCTATAGCTAGCGCACCTATCCGCATGCGACAGAGGACACAGGTGACCGGCCTAGTCTCATTTGAGCAGTGGCGTATCTAGACCCGTTTGCCAGGGGGGGCCGGCTCGCATCGGCAGGTTTTTTAAATGACCGGCATGGCATTTTGAGTCCGTGACCAGCACCCTGGGGTAGGCACCAGACAATTCTGGGGTGGGCACGGCCCACCCGGCTCGCCCCCCTATATACTTACGCGCATGCTCTTGAGCCTGGCAGTTTTCTCGTTTACGTCAGCTGTACGTGTTTTGGAGGTGAGTCTGTAACCACAGGTCAAATGGCCAATCGTTATTGGTCATGAACCTAGGATCTAGGATACTATGGACAGGCTATGGTAATAATAATACCACGAGCGAGCGCGACGGTGCTATACGAAAGGCAATAAGTGTGACAGAAAGAGATATATCATTCGTTGTCCTTGTCATAGTTCCACTTTTTTTCTGTTGGGCACAACGGTTGTGCCAGACAAAGCGCGCGTGTGGCTGCATACTAGCTAGAATAACCTAAATTATTTAATGCTAATGTGACTTAAATCGACGTGATTAAAGTTATTTTACTCACAATAATGTGCCTGTGTTCCGACTGTGCCAAAAAAATGGTCTATTGCTGTGTTCTCGGCTGTAAAAGCCGGTCGGAACACTCTGATGAAAATACCTATAACCTTTCACACGTAAGTAGAACATTTTTCACTTTTCTTTATACGCAATACGTAAAAATGGCATCGTAAAATTACATTACGCTCAAAATCTTGTTAAATTAGACGATTATAATAGAAATAACATCATTGTTTACATTGTTCAAGAAAATATTCGTTGACAAATTATCCGCCCAAATTACGTAGGTTGTTTATGGTAAGCTACGACAGGTATAAGAATGTCTTCTCGATTTAGCTTCTTTGCAATAATTTTAGGGATATCAGCCAATACAACTTAAAAATACCCCATTTCTCGGGTAATTTATACTTTAACAAAATTCTCGTACTTGTTAATTATTACATAACATTCGTATAAAATGGGTGGGATCTATTTTTATATACTTATACTCTATACTCATAAAAAAGAGGCAAAGCTTTTATGTAGCGAGTAATCTCCGGAACTATTCATCTCATCACAAAAAATCCTGCATCTGCGCCTCCGCTCGGGTGCTTTCTAATACGCGGGTGGAGACGCGTGGACAGCTAGTAAGACAGATAGATATAGATAAGTAAAGATGATCGACGGTATAGAATGATTCATAATTTTCTATAAGCCCTATGCTTTGAAAATTAAATGTAAATAATATGTTTTATTTTCTAGGTTTCCACTAAATGAGGATGTGCGTACACGGAGTATTTGGATTGAGAAATATGTATACAAAATTAATATTATTCAAAGGCCAGTAAGCGACCCCTACCTAACCTAAATAGAGATAACCTTATATAAAAATTTTTTTTTTTTATATGGTTGTGTCTCATTTCGGTCCTTAGTATCATTATTTTATCCGCCTTAAGCCTAATGACAAGTTTACCACTGACCGCCGCGGCCAGGCCGCGCCAGTCTGTGAGAGACTTAAATAAAGCCTCTCACAGACAGGCGCGGCCTGCGGTGGCGGTCAATAGTAAATTTGACACTATCTGTCAAGTTTACCATGAACCGCCACCGTAGGCTGCGCCAGTGTGATTCAGGCTTTATAATAATTAATTAAGTAGATCACGACCCGCGAGCTGTGTCGCGGCGAGGTAGACTGTCCGTCTCTTTCTAGTAAGAACGCTTAGAAAGGTAAGATACGGACAGTCTACCTTGCCGCAACACAGCTCGCGGGCCGTCCTGTGATAACTGTGCTAATCACTCTATACAGTTTGTGGTGCTGATAAGAAACACAGATAAGCCGCTTGCACAAGGACTATTAATTACCTACATGTTCTGTTACTAGAATCATATTTCATGTTATTAAACTGAATATTACTAGTGCCTGCGAACAGCGCCTGCTAGGCAATCAATGTGTAAAGCTTCAGTAAAAACTACTTACAATAAAAGCGCATTATTTAAAATAAACATATAGACGCGATGGGGTAATTTTTAGTTACATGGCCACCCCACGGGTATCATCTGCTTTGTTGCCGTCCCTCATTGTGGCATCACGTATAGCCTGTCCAGAGTATCCTAGGTTCATGTTATTGGTCGAGCGTCTCAGTGTTGCCAAATTAGAGTTATAGCTTTGTGAAGCGGGCCACAGATAGGTATATTGCATTGCATCCATTTGCAATTTCCAGAAGCACGCAAAATAACTTGTGAATCATATTAATTAAAAACTCGCCAGGATTCCCAGGAACAAAACTATAGATATTATTGAACGAGCGAGCGAAGCGAACTAAGTTTTCTGTTTCAGCTAGGGCCGAAATTCGTTCGTATGTAGGTATGTCCGGATGTCCAGATGACCGGCTGTTGTCCTCTCAGGTCGCATTTCTTGACCGATTCTCGTGATTTTTACAGCTCACAGCTACTAGTATAATTATACACAATATATTGTAATAAAATTGCTTACTTACTCCCTTTTGATAAATTGACACACACATTCTGATATTTGCCGAACTCCGATTTTTAATTCACCGCTCACCAGTCACTAGTGCCAGTAGGTACGGATAAGATCCGAATATTACATCGATCGACAATTCGATTCTTGATCTCAAAGCGTGATATACCTAATCCAAAGGAGATACACGAACGAAAAGGAATTTCATTTCGCGGTAGGCCCTCAGTGAAGTGATGTTAGATGCCAACATAAAAATTATTGCACAGGGTTGCCAGGATTATGGTATTCAGAAAAAATATATATCACAAGTTTTGAACAATCCTGCACGATCGTATCAAGTCGGTTGTAAAGGGATAATTGTTTATTTCTAATTTTAATTTAAGTAGTTTTACTCCCAAGCGTATATGTTTTTAGTTAAATGATTTAATTATGGCACATGTGGTGGTCCTAAATTACAGCTTTGAGGGCCTACCGCGAAACGAAATTCGTTTTCGTTCGTGTATCTCCGTCTCTGTCGCTTGGGAATACGTGTTCGCGTTGCATTGTTGCCTCTCTTTTATTTGCCGTAGGAAGAAAAAAGATGCAACACGAATATTTGGGCAAATACTGCCAAGTGTGGTGCCACCATAACACTGCCCAATAACTCTACAGTGTCTACAGAAAGTGCTTTTCTACTCTACTCTACTCTAACTCTACTACTCTGTGGCGCATCTTATACTTATACTGTACTTGTGAAAATGGTGTGTTAAGTAAAAAAATAGTAAAATTCAATTATAGCGACTTGAAATACATACAATACTTAATACTATCTTGCTAGCATAATATAGGATCAATTTAACTGTGTTACTGTTAATGTAATTTCTGTATAATATGAACATTTTCAAGGATAACAAGAACAAATCGGCGCTGAGCACAAGATGGGCTCAAATGTCCAAGCAAGAGCAAATAATAGAGAGAAAGAAAATGGAAATACAGGCGAAATTGGAGGCTCAAAAGCAGGCTGCGGCTATGGCGGCGCAGGCTAAACTAACTAAGTACGTATACTATATCTGCTAAGCTTTTTCTGTAACATGTAAGGTTGGAGAATATTCCTCTGTATCTCTTGATTTCATGGTCAATAATTTAGAAAAACACTCATGTTTTTCAACAATCTTTATCATTTCGCATACGGACGTCTTTACGAATATTCCTTTTAAATGACTGAGCCGAATTGCTCTTCTAATGCAATTTATAATTCTCATATTGAAAATAAAATCATTCTCTTACGCGAATGTGATGGTTTACTACTGTAAAAAATAAATAAATAAGTTATAAATTAGTATAGTCAATTGATCAAGAAGTTGTAGTCAGTATTTATGAGCTGAATGTGCCAGGAAGTAGTTAATTAAACAATTAGTAAAAACTAACACTACTTTTATTTTACAGTGGCACACAGTTTAACATTGTGCTACTTGTTCAACCGGCATAGGCTTCCTCTAAAGATTTCAATTATCTTCTATCTGCAGCCTTTCTCCCCCATATGCATCCTCACCTAAGCCTAAGACCTAAGCCTAGTGTAAGCCTTAGACTAATGTCATCCTCGTATCTATAATTGTCTTTTGTTTCCCTTTTCCTTCTCTTGGGTATCATTCTGACACTTGCTTTGTCAATTTTTTTGTCTCTAAATATGAGACTGTACAGTAGGATCATTGCACTGGTTATGCGACCTGCTTTAGTTAGCGACAACCCGACCTACCCCGGCCCCCCACAAGGTGGACTGATGACCTGGTAAAGGTCGCTGGAGTCCGCTAGATGCGGGTGGCGCAGGACCGGTCATTGTGGCACTCTTTGGGGGAGGCCTATGTTCAGCAGTGGACGTCTTTGGGCTGATATGATGATGATGATGAACCCGACCTATCTGAAAGATAGGGTCAGTTCACCAAATCATCAATATTTTAAATGGTCGCAAAACGGCACATTATATTAAGTGCCCTACTAATTACTAAATCCCTGTCACAGTTTGGAATATGGATAAATTCAGGAATCTTTCAGTACAGTTGATTCATAGATATGCATACATTTAGCGCCTTGTGCAATAGTGTAAACAAATCTTTGACATTTAGTTGAATGATCCTCTTTAAACAACATACCTACGTTTTATAGTTTTAAGTATACATATAATTTTTGTATACATAAAACAAAGTATTAATTATATTGCATGCCTATTTTAGGTCTAACATAGAACTCCAATTGTTATAAAGATCTTGTATACTGTTCTCGCAATAAATATGTTATCTTATCTTATAAACAAATCACATTACAATTTTCAGCCTGGGTTCAAAAGATGATAATAACTCGTCCAACATATTCTCCAACGATGGTAGCTTCATGAGCCAATACAAGGCTTTGCTGGAAAAACAGAAACAGGAAAAGGATGATAAAGAGAGACAGGCAAAACAAGAAGAGGCAAAAGCAATGGCCGCCAGCATGCCTGAGGGCTATTCAGACTCTCATGAGAGGGAAGATCAGGAGTATTCAAACCAGGACCATAATGAGAGAAGGCGGTCGGGTGACAAAGCGAACAGGTAGGAAATAGTACATTATTTGTCTCCAGCAATGTTCCTGATAGAATTTTATGTGATTCTGATTATGTTTAATAAATTGCTGACCATATTTATATAATTAAAAAATTGGCCAAGTGCGAGTCAGAACTGCACACGCAGGGTTCCGTAACATTATCTAGTTAGTTAGTTAGTTTAGTTTTACTGGGCATTTTCCGCAAATCGACATCCAACGTGCCATTTTGCGTGAAAGGTTAAGACCGGTTTCCTCACAATGTTTTCCTTCACCGAAAAGCTAACAGTAAATATTTCGTACATAAGTTCCGAAAAACTCATTGGTACGAGCCGGGATTCGAACTATATTTTTAGTCCCTAATTCACAATAATTAAAACAAAAAAAAACCGGCGAAGTGCGAGTCGGGACTCGCGCACGAAGGGTTCCGTACCATTATCTATAAAAACTGCAAAAAAATCATGTCTGTTGTATGGGAGCCCCAGTCCGACTCGCAAGTGGCCGGTTTTTTAGTATTTGTTGGTATAGCGTCAACAGAAATACATCATCTATGAAAATTTCAACTGTCTAACTATCACGGTTCATGAGTTACAGCCTGGTGACGGACAGACAGCGAAGTCTTAATAATAGGGTCCCGTTTTTACCCTTTGGGTACGGAACCCTAAAAATATATGGCACTAGATACCAGCAATCTGGCCATAGTTTAGCTTTACAACATAATTATGTAGTTGTACTAGTAGGTAGTTATATTTTCAGTTTAATACCTAATTATCGTACACCATACTCAGTTTTGCAATATTTACAATATATTTTTATCATATATTTTTTTGAATATTATTTTATAAAATTTCAGGGATAGACGTAGATGGAATGACAGAGGCAAGAACCGTACAGACAGTCCTATGGATGACAGAAAGAGATCAGACAAAATTCCGCCATTAATGCAAATGCCTTTCATGCCACCTAGTGATCAATCCCCAAACCATGAAAATTGGCAGGGAAATGGAGGCCCAAACTCTAATGGCGGCTCAGATTCTGAACAAGGCATGGGTTACCCAGATTCTAATATGGGACATGGGCCTATGATGAGACCTGGCCCAAACATGGGGCCTGGGCCTAGGGGTCCTGGTACAAACATGGGACCTGGACCTAGGGGTCCTGGCCCAAATATGGGACCGGGGCCTAATAATATGGGGCCCGGGATGAACATGGGTCATGGACCAATGATGGGACCAGGAGGCCACAATATGCCACCAATGCCTCCAGGAGGACCCATGCCTCCAGGAGGACCCATGCCTCCAGGAGGACCCATGCCTCCAGGAGGACCCATGCATCCTGGAGGACCCATGCCTCCTGGAGGACCCATGCCTCCTGGAGGACCCATGCCACCGTTTATGGGAGGCCCTCACAACTACCCAATGCCACCTAACTGGGGACCCAATGGCCCAGGAGGTCCTTGTGGCCCGGGACCTATGCCGCCAAATATGTGTGGACCTGGGCCAAACGGGCCGATGCCCCCGTTTTTCGGTCCGCCATTCCCTAATCCATCAATGATGCGCCCCAATGGTCCTCCCAATTCTATGATGCCTCCAAACTCAATGAATAATGGCAATATGCCTTACATGGGTCGTCCTCCATTTGGACCGAATGGTCCAAATTTCAACAATGGCAATGGGCCTCCTAACATGCCATTTATGCCGCCAAATTCAATGCCACCTATGATGCCTCCAAACAGCATGCCTTCGAACAGCATGCCTCCAAGCAGTATGCCTCCAAGCTGTATGCCTCCAAACATGCCTCCAAGCAACATGCCACCTACAAGCATGCCGTTACACAATATACCTGAACCAAAGTCATTGGATTCAATGCCAGAGCAAATGAATCTCCAGAACATTCCGCTGCCTCCGCCGCTCCTCAGCCACATCCCGTCGCCCAAGGATATGGAACCTAGCTCGACTCCATCCAATCAAGGTATTATAACTTTTGGAACAAGTATTTTCACTCATACTTCTCTGATCCCAATTTCTACAATTATTAAAACAAAGTTAACATTCATTGGCCAAAAAGATTACTGATAAATATCAATGATAATGAAATCAAGATACAACAATTGTTTATATTTGAAGTATTTAGCCACTTCAAATCCTGGCTATAATCATTCAAAGCCAATTACATCTAATTAACTACTAAAACTGAACATAATACATTCGACCTCTTAAGTGTTAATGCTGATAATTGTAAAGTCATAAGGCCACTGTTTTTGTTCGTATTGGCCACTTTTTCATCGCATTGGCCAATTTTGCTCAGACTGGTCACTGTTTTTACTTGCATTGGCCACTGTTTTTGCTCAGACTGGTCACTGTTTTTACTTGCATTGGCCACTGTTTTTGCTCAGACTGGTCACTGTTTTTACTTGCATTGGCCGCTGTTTTTGGTCGCATCATTACATAGGTCGTTACGGATAGGCAGATCGTGGCCGCTAGACATTATGTTGACTCGTGGTGTGCAGTTTCCTCTGCAGATTCGTTGCCGCCACCCGTACAGCGCGCCGCTACGGAGGTCGCCAGGAACGGCGATCACTGGGAAAATGTCCTGAAGGCAATACACTCACAAGACCAAAATATGTGGTAAAGCCTTGCCACTGTAGACAGTTTTGTCCCCACAGGATACGTGCTGTATTCATTTTTATAATATTATTTTGTTACAATCAATGTGATTGGTGCAGTGTTATACAGACGTTGTTATTCGTCTTTTTTTTAAACGATTTAACCTTTCCCCTAAATTGTTTAACACTACTGTATAGGCTGTACGGCTATTGTACTCGTCTTAGCATCTACCAGTTAACTGGTCGTCAAACACGAAGATTGACGAGGCACATTAAGAAAATAAAAGCACTGTAAAACCTATTTCTAACGAAAAATCTAATCAAGAAATAAGTTTTTAAGGCTAAGGGAATACTTTGAATTTTCAAAGCCAATCGAATCCATCATCAGACCATCTATACTTTATATGACATAATATTATATTGTCATCCGACATACATTATGACATATTTTAGCTTTATTTATTTTGTATTACGCAGTATCGCTGCTAACACTAAATGTATAAATTACTAATAAAAGGAAAAAAAAAATTCCTTTAAATAGAATATTTTAGCTCAATAGAACTATCGGAAATGAGATAAATTTTTCTTCTAAAATTTAATTCCACCAAGATAGAGAAAACTTCGTAACACATTTTGGACCGTACTTTTCCTTTCCTTGTTTTAAAGATTACGCTAACTTTTTAGGTTAAATGTTGCTTACCAAATAAGAGGATTGAAGACGAATGCACTGAATTAGTCACTGGGTCTGGTAATTCACTATAACACTGCACTGAAACTATAGGTTGTAAGCCTAACCTAAAACATCCTTTGGCTTCCACTCTCTCTACCAAGTGTTGTAAAGCTTTATATATTTACAGGTTCCTCCATAATACGAACTCAAACGAGTACAAGGCGTTCCGGGAGCTAGTGAATAAGTTGCGGTTGGAAAACCCGGAGAAGAAAACTGAAGTGAAACCTGAGGATGTGTATGAGCCGGAGTTCTGCTTGGATGATGATTATGATAGTGATGATGACAGCAAACCTGCGGATAAGTTTTGGTACGGTGAAAATTATTCTTGCCCTTGTATTTTGGTTGCTTTTCTCTTTTTAACCCCTGACGCAAAAAGAGGGGTGTTATAAGTTTGACGTGTCGGTGTATCTGTGTGTCTGTCTGTGACATCGTAGCTCCTAAACGAATGGTCCGATTTTAATTCGGATTTTTTGTGACCGAAAGCTGACGTGATCGAGATGGTTCTTAGCTACGTTTCAACAAAATCGGTTCAGCCAGTTTTGAGATATTGAACTTTAAAATGAAAATGTCAGCGGTTTTACAACTTTTTGTAACCCAGTTTGAAAATATGTTTTGATGAATGATATTGTCTCAGGGATGGTGATAATGGCTAAAAAGTGGTTTTTAATGATAAGGTGGAAAATCGGCTAGTCAACCGAAGTTGGAATATCCCGCAAGAATGTTTCAAAATTCTAGCAGTTAATAAGTTATTATTTATTTAACAAGTTTATGCATTTATTTAATTTCAGTTTCGGCGACCAAGACTCCCAGAAACCCTGGAACCAGTTCAACCTAGGCCACAACAACTCAGTGAAACGCGAAGAAGCGAGTTCGCAAAGCGACGAGGAATCAGAGAGCAGGCGGGAACGACGCAAGAGGAAGAAGTCTCGCTGGGGGGATGACCCTCCGGTCGCGGATATCAAGCCCCCGGGGTTCATAGCGCCGCTGCCACCGGGGATCATAGTGCCCTTGCCGCCGGGCATGCCGCCGCTACCGCCTTTGCCAGGTATGACTCACAAAACCTGGGACCAGTTCAGCCTCTAAGGACGCGACGCAAGAGGAAGAAGTCTCGCTGGGGGGATGACCCTCCGGTCGCGGATATCAAGCCCCCGGGGGTCATAGCGCCGCTGCCACCGGGGATCATAGTGCCCTTGCCGCCGGGCATGCCGCCGCTACCGCCTTTGCCAGGTATGACTCACAAAACCTGGGACCAGTTCAGCCTCTAAGGACGCGACGCAAGAGGAAGAAGTCTCGCTGGGGGGATGACCCTCCGGTCGCGGATATCAAGCCCCCGGGGGTCATAGCGCCGCTGCCACCGGGGATCATAGTGCCCTTGCCGCCGGGCATGCCGCCGCTACCGCCTTTGCCAGGTATGACTCACAAAACATGGGACCAGTTCAGCCTCTAAGGACGCGACGCAAGAGGAAGAAGTCTCGCTGGGGGGATGACCCTCCGGTCGCGGATATCAAGCCCCCGGGGGTCATAGCGCCGCTGCCACCGGGGATCATAGTGCCCTTGCCGCCGGGCATGCCGCCGCTACCGCCTTTGCCAGGTATGACTCACAAAACCTGGGACCAGTTCAGCCTCTAAGGACGCGACGCAAGAGGAAGTAGTCTCGCTGGGGGGATGACCCTCCGGTCGCGGATATCAAGCCCCCGGGGGTCATAGCGCCGCTGCCACCGGGGATCATAGTGCCCTTGCCGCCGGGCATGCCGCCGCTACCGCCTTTGCCAGGTATGACTCACAAAACCTGGGACCAGTTCAGCCTCTAAGGACGCGACGCAAGAGGAAGAAGTCTCGCTGGGGGGATGACCCTCCGGTCGCGGATATCAAGCCCCCGGGGGTCATAGCGCCGCTGCCACCGGGGATCATAGTGCCCTTGCCGCCGGGCATGCCGCCGCTACCGCCTTTGCCAGGTATGACTCACAAAACCTGGGACCAGTTCAGCCTCTAAGGACGCGACGCAAGAGGAAGAAGTCTCGCTGGGGGGATGACCCTCCGGTCGCGGATATCAAGCCCCCGGGGGTCATAGCGCCGCTGCCACCGGGGATCATAGTGCCCTTGCCGCCGGGCATGCCGCCGCTACCGCCTTTGCCAGGTATGACTCACAAAACCTGGGACCAGTTCAGCCTCTAAGGACGCGACGCAAGAGGAAGAAGTCTCGCTGGGGGGATGACCCTCCGGTCGCGGATATCAAGCCCCCGGGGGTCATAGCGCCGCTGCCACCGGGGATCATAGTGCCCTTGCCGCCGGGCATGCCGCCGCTACCGCCTTTGCCAGGTATGACTCACAAAACATGGGACCAGTTCAGCCTCTAAGGACGCGACGCAAGAGGAAGAAGTCTCGCAGAGGGGACGAGCAGTTGCGAACATGACCAGGTATGACTTCCATAAATCCATGGCACCAGTTCAGTCTAGGTAGCTCTGTAAACAAGGAGGCAAAATAGTCTGAAAAGAAGCGGAGGCGACGCAAGAGATAGAAGTCCCGCTGGGGGGACGAGCCCCAGGTCATAGCGCCGCTGCCACCGGGGGCTTTCGTGCCTTTACAGCTGTACTTTTCTGTATACCGTCATCAACACAGAACACTAAATACTACAGAAGGGGTATCAAGCGCGGTTTCTATCGGGAGCGGTGTCGCCACCTCATCCCCTCCACGTCGCCTACAACTTTGTGAAAGACTGTACGGCGATCAGGTGACGTTGGCGCGAAAGCTTTGAGCACATGCTCAAAGTAGTAGATAAAATAATGTTTCTATCACTGGCTAGATTACGATAGTGTTTTGTTTTGCCGTGAAAAATCCGGGCTCTGGTCATAACAGCCAAGTGCATTTATAGTTACATCTTGTTGAGAGCATACTCTGTTGCAGGAATGAAGCTAGCTAAGATCGAAGAAGATGGTTTTAAACTGACCAATGTGAACCGTGGCAACCCTGCACTAATGCAGTACGCTATGACCAACTATGGAACTACAAACCTTAGTCCCGAGGACTGGAAGAAGTGTGAAGATAATTTCAAACTGAATTTACTATTTCAGGTATGTAATACCGCCTGTAGTGATGCATCCCACAATTTCCTGTTCGACTTTCCTGTGGTCGAGAGTTAGGGGCTTACGTGCATATGTTTTTATAGCATAAAATTATATAGGAGTATGATCCATAGATTTATCTCGACTACATATTTTGTTCTTTGTCAGAAGCCAAAAACTAGCTTAGCATTTTTTATATAGAAAAATATCCGAAGACTCCTTATCTACCTTTTTAACCTTATCACACAATTAATATGGTAGTAACCTCATGTTAAAATTGATAATGTAGTGTTGCTTAATGGATAGTAAACTATCAAATTATTGTAATAAAGTGTAAATTACAAAATATAATTAAAATCATTAAAGATATGGCCTACAAAAATTTAGAAAAAATATTCATTTTTTAATTTCCAAGAGTAAATTTAAAGCTATCAATGGAATCCTTACGCTTTTATAGAAACAAAATTGTACGACAACTATGGACCTAAACGCAGTATTTCGCGACCGAAACAGCAATTTACTTGATTTTCCATACAACAATTAGTACAAATAGCAAACTGTGACGTCATACTTTTATGTCAATTATTATACTTAAAGCGTTTCGGCTGCCGCCAGCGAGGTCGTGTTTGCCTCAATTTTTTGGGTATTTATGTTCTTTAATTGTAGTTGCTCCTATACAAACATTTGTTCCTCTCCAAAAACTGGTTGGAATGGCATCGTAAAAATCTCCCGCGAACTCATCGGAAATATTTATTATTCCATAATAACACTATATTGTTACTTACAGGATATGTTGAAGAAGAGACAGGAAGTGGATCGGCTAGCTGCGTCGGGAAAGAACAAATATGAATATGACAGTGATGAGGACACGGCTGAAGGGACCTGGGAACACAAGTTAGTTATCTGAAATAGTTATGACATGATTTTACCGCAATTTATCCAGGGACCGTATTCCGGTCTTCTTTTTAACCGACCTCAAAAAAAAAGGTTATCAATTCGTCTGAATGCTTTTATGTTTGAAACAGTACCCTTCCCAGGTGGTCCCACGGTCCTTAGTTCAGGATCTGATGATGGGATCATGGAGAAAGCGAGGGAACTCTTAAAAATTTACAGGCACACTTTAAGTGATTAGGGTACTGAATTGAAGTCTTGTTAAAACTTAGTTTTAAGGTTCCGTACCAAAAAAAGGAACCCTTATGGACTCTGTCCGTCTGTCACAAAGTTAAATATCTCAGGAACCACTTGTGCTATCAATTTAAAATTTGAAACAATTGTATAGACTGCTAACACACGTGTATGGAAAATTAAATTTTTTATTATACATTTTAATTTACTGTGAAAATTATGAATACGAGGTAGGTTAAGAATCCAAGGTCTAGTTAATAGATCGTGTGGGGTATCATATGAAAGGGGTTGAGTTGCACTTTCTAAAACCGTTTTAAAATTATTTTCTACTGTTGTTAATAAATTATTTGAATTTGAGTAAATTATCAAACAAAACGCCAGTACTTATAATTTTGGCGACTTATTAAGTTAACATATTTTTTTCCATATTTTAAAGCTATTTTGCTATTCGGAACGAAGATAAACCCAACAAAACAACCATGATAAAAGTCGGTCCAGCCGTTCTTGAGTTATAAATGGCCTAACCTAACCGACTACTTACTTAATATATTTTTAAGGTTACGAACGCGGGAGATGTACGCCACTGAAAAGTGGGCCGACGAGCTCACAAAGCAGGCAGCTGGGAAACATCACATCGGAGACTTTTTACCTCCTGAAGAACTTAAGAAGTAAGCTTTAGACCTCACGCGCCTTGTACATACTTTCTATCAGATTTGGAAAAGTATTAGATGTGAACGTGAAGAGATATAAGAGACTGGGTAGCCCAAGGAAGTGGTGGATAGACTCTGTGATTAGATTCCACTTCCCAAAAATTCTTTTACAAGGGCTTTCGTCCCATTTTCGAGTTAAATTGTGTCTTGCAACTCTCACATTGTTTTTTTTCACTTCTCATGCTTGCAAAGTTCGCCTTTGTGCTGGATGTATGCTGTACAAAATGCTACTTTTGTGCAAAAAGTAAAATTGTTTTAATGACTAACATTTGGGCCTAACAGTTGGCACGAACAATAAAACTTCTTAGAATAAACTTGATATTTTATTTGATTTGATAAATTTCACATCCGTGTTGTCTATTACTAAATTAATAAAACCAGATAAAATAGAAGTCAATTATTATTGTAAAACGTATCGAACCATTAAATAACTGGGCAGTATGGAGTACCTACCTAAGTCTAATATCAGGTGTCGAAAAGAAAATTAAACATAAATTTTAAAGTCTATCTCAAAGTTAAAAGTTTTAAGATTAAAGTTTTTTTTAATAATATTTTATTGAATTTTGCAAATATTTGTTATTTTTTCGCAATCGAAGTGAAAAGCAGTATGTATAACTCGGGCATAAATGAGTCATTTAATGCCTCAATTTAACTTTCCGCCCTCGCCAGTGGCTCGGGTAGATATAAACGTCTCAGGTGAAATGGCTCGTTGTATGCACTTGTTGACTGACCTTGTTGTACGGTCGACGCCAAAAATACGTTTACACTATTCGCCTTATTGCAATGGAATAAGGTGCAAAAGTACGTTTTTTTGGCATCAACTGTACTGTACAATCTACTATTTCTATAGGCCTTCGTTGCCTGAAAATATATGATTGCTGTTTGTCTCAAACATAGTTATATAGATGGAGGAATATTGAAAAGCAAAACGAAAACGATATAAAAATTAGAATCACTAATGAGTTGTCGAACTTGTCAACAGCAAAATTAGGTTTAACTTTTTTTTCTGGTATAAAAGATTACTGCAGACTTACAAGGTTTTGTATAAAACCTTCAAACGTGTTTTCTGCAATTTAACATGAAACAATTTTCAGATTTATGGAAAAATATTCAGCCGTGAAAAGTGGCAAGGAGCCAGATTTGAGTGACTACAAGGAGTTTAAACTAAAAGAAGACAATGTCGGTAAGCTCATCCAAAATGCATGATAATAATAGCTGTGTTAACAGGATAATAGCTGTCAAATGTCGAAGTGTTTATGACATTGATATAAGATTGAATTTCGCCTGGACTGTGTGAAAGATATGACATGTTCTGATATCAAATGTCCAGAGAACTTTACACTTTTGGCACCTTAGTGTTTTCTTGGTCTATTTGTGCCAATGTGTATACAATTTGTGAATGGATACGTTATTTCTTTACATCTGCTACTCTGTAAGAGATAACTGCGCGTCAAGTTTAAAAATAATATTTTGAAGAAAACAGTGATGATATTGAAATTTCTTAATAGCTATTGGAAATCTTCGTATTTCTAAGAAACGAATATGAAGATTCTAGAAGTAAAATGTGGAGAATAATTGCTCGACAGCGATAGATTTATAGTATTACTTCACGATAATCGCTAAAAATATAAAATAGGTGGTGTAAAGCTAGGCGGAAAATGAAAGGAGGAATATCAGGGCAGAAAAGTACAATTTTGATCCCTTATTTTAGGGCAACAATTGCTTTATTCTGAATAGCTGGTGTTAAAAACTTTTTTCTACAAGCCAGGTGAAAATCAATCGTTTGTCAATGTCATAAAGGCTGACAGGGAAAACTTTTCTCACGCCACTTTCTGATTTGGCGGGACAGTATTAGTATGCGGTATATTTAATTTTACCGAGAGCTTATTGATGTCGCCTAGTCGGTATTACATTGGCGCAGTAGTATTTTATGCAGTACCTACTGTACGTCTAGCACAACTTGCTGCTCAGTCGCTTCGCGCGCGACTAAGGATCTCCTATCTCACTCGCACCGTACAAATTAGAAAAAGGAGGGTAGATCTTTCTCGACTCGCGTCGCGGCGCGGCGTCAGTTGTGCTAGCCCCGCTGCGTGGGTACCCCGTTGCCGCGCATCCCGCGTCAATCAGGAAGCACTTATTGAAATACTAGCTTCCGCCCGCGAATGCGTCTGCGTATCCAGGCTATAAACTATCTTTGTGCAAAATTTCATTCAAATCGATTGAGCCGTTTAAGCGTGATTAAGTAACAAACATCCAATCTTTCGCCTTTATCGCCGGTAAGGAATCTGTACTGTACTTAACTACTTACTGATTCAGTATTGAGTCAGTTTTGGGTCAAGGACGGCACTTTCCTCGATCCGTCTCATATTACAAAATAATATCTTAAATATCCGTGATAAACTGACACTGGCAATGATACTGACAGCAAGCAGCTATATTTGTCATTACCAGTGTCAGTTTACCACAGATATTTAAGATATTTTTTTGTAATATGAGACTAATCTATTGACCGTCCTTGACCCAAAACGTAAGTGAGGAAACTGTTTATATTTTTCAAAAGTAATTTACGTAGCTGAAAAATGTGAAACTTTTTTCTGGTGCCAAGGAACGGTATTCCTATCACCAAAAAAATAATCAGGCACCTTTGATATTTTCATCCATTCCCCAATCCCCATTACTACTACGGTTTGCACACCTTTCATATGACAGACGTGCCTAGTATTGACGTGACACATACGGTTTAAACCAAATTTATACAATATCGCGATTTTCTTTAAAAAAATGAGAAAAAAATCTCTTAACTTAGTACTTTATTTTATTACGTTCAGATAACATACTTACCGAAATGGTTTTCGATTTAGGCATCATTAACATATTGTGAAATGTTTTCAATTAGGAGAAGAATGCATCGCGTACCTACAACAATGTCGCGATCTTGGCACGAGCTCTGTCTAGACTGTATTTGTGAACGATTTGTCTTGCAGGTTTCAAAATGCTACAAAAACTGGGCTGGAGCGAGGGCCAAGGACTCGGCGTAGAGGGCACCGGCATCATCGACCCTATCAACAAGTTAGTACCATTCAAGCATAAAACGTAAAACTAAAAAAAAAAAAACATACAAAAGGTAGCCTATGTCACCCGGAGCATAATTTCTAATCGATTGATAGTATTCATCAAAATCGGTTCAGTATCTTAAATGCTACGGTGAAACACACGTAAATACAAACATAGACTGCTAAAATTCCTTTCGGGTCTGCAGTAGTCGGGCAAAAATAGGTTTTTTTTTTACGTCACACCTTGCCGTAAAATGGCAATTACCGCCCGCTACACGTGCGGAATATTCCACTTCCTGGCCAGGCCAGGGGGAGACGAAAATGTTTGTAATCATCACGGGGGGTAATATGTGGGTGTACATTCTTTGTAGTATTGCTGTAGGTTCAGGACTTTACCGCAATATTTTTTTTGTCCCTTGTAATTTTGGTCATACAAATACAAAATTCTTTATTTGGTAAAAAACACTTCAATTAAATTACACAAGGGATGGGGCTTGGTCATGATCCTGCTAATATTATAAATGTGAAAGTTTGTTTTTTTTTGTATTATTACTAAACAAGCGCATACAAAAAACTTAACTATTTTGTATGTATTCAATATTGCGTAATTTAATATCCTACTATCACTAAATCTATGGACCGGAAGTTAGGAAAAAAAATGTACTCGCAAGCAAAAATGGTATCAGTATTTTTATGATGAAAACATGTTTGATTATACAAATCTGGAAATGACAGCATTTTAATATTTTTAATGAAATATTTACGACCTTTAGATAATATTGATTTTCATCCGGTCTATGCAAAAGGGTTTTTCATTAACAAAAATAAGTGGATTACGCGCGTATCCCAAAGAACGAATATAGAAGTAGTAAATTATAAAGTAATAAATAATAATAATAAATAAATATCGTGGGACAATTCACACCAATTGTTCTTGTCCCAAACTAGGCAAAGCCTGTACTATGGGTATTAGACAACGGATAAACATACATATGTAGATATTAAACATCCAAGACTCGAGAACAAACATTCGTATTCATCATACAAATATCTGCCCCGATCGGGAATCGAACCTGGGACCTTAAGTTTCATAGTCAGGTTCTCTAACCACTAGGCTATTCGGTCGTCTTCTAAAGTAAAGAAAGTTTATACCATTTACGCCCGATTTTTACGGAATTTATATAAATTACTTTTCATTATTTTTTACCGTCGCGGTATTAAATGTAGGTGGATTATTCAAGAATACTTAGTCCAATTCTATTACCATACCATATTTTTGATGTGAAAAAAATGCTGATATGTATATATTGTTGTTTTTTCATATATAGCGCGACCATATTTTCCTTAGGCTAAACATTCTTGTAAGGAGTACCTACTATTAAACGAGCTACAGGGTGGACCATAACTCTTTTTACATTTCAAACTAAAATAAAATGAAAACTAATTATATCAGATGAAAACCGTTTATTAATTATGAAAACACATGAATAGGGATTTTATTTTCAAAAAATTACGTCATCCATATGTGATCCTTCATTATTATGGCATTGCCGTAACCTGGAGCGAAAATTTTCAATGACGGCCTGACAAGTGTTCCGAGAAATGTGGACCAAAAGTCCGTTGACTTTTGAATCGGTAGCTGCGTCGGGGAGCGGTGGCGGGGTAAGGCGGCGGGGTTACGAAATGCAAGAGCGGCCAATGGGAATTTAGTGCCATGGCGTCCTTCACCTTCCCGCCACCGCTCCCCGACGCAGCTACCGATTCAAAAGTTAACGGACTTTTGGTCCACATTTGTCGGAACACTTGTCAGGCCGTCACTGAAAATTTTCGCTCCAGGTTACGGCAATGCCAAAATAATGAAGGATCACATATGGATATATGGATGACGTAATTTAAAAAAAAAATCCCTATTCATGTGTTTTCATAATTAATAAACGGTTTTCATCTGATATAATTAGTTTTCATTTTATTTTAGTTTGAAATGTAAAAAGAGTTATGGTCCACCCTGTATAAATATATACATACCTACCTACCTATATATATATATATTTGCAATCACGTTCTCGGAAACGGCTCTAACGATTTCCATGAAATTTGGAATACGGGGGCGAGGAATCGATCTAGCTAGGTCTTGTCTGGGAAAATTCGTTTCCTCCGTATTTTCACTTGTTGCCTAATTGAGTTGTGATAAAAGTACTACAGGAGATTGTTCGCAGGGCCAACCAGCCGGTGGCGAACATGGGTCTAGGAGCGGCCTCGGCCGACGGGGTGTCCCCGGACGACGACGAGTTCGACGCCTACAGGAAGCGCATGATGCTGGCTTACCGGTTCCGTCCCAACCCTCTGGTAAATATGCTGCCCTGGTACACGCATGCACATAAATATACCTCTTTCCACATTACATTACAATAGGCATGATGATGCCATTCGAATCAGTTTTTGAAGAGGAACAAATGTTTGTTCCTCTTCAAAAACTGCAATTAAAGTACATAAATACCCAAAAATTTGAGACAGATTGCCCTCGCTGGCGGCAGCCCAAAACGCTTCTTACTGATTGACTCAAAAGTATGACGTCATACGTTGCTATTTGAACTAATCATTGTAGGGAAAATCAAGTAAACTGCTGATTCGATCGCGAAATACTGCGTTTATTTGTCATAAAATTTTGTCTGTATAAAAGCGTAAGGATTCTATTGGTAGCTTTAAATTTACACTTGGACAATAAAAAAAATGCAAGTTTTTTCTAAACTTTCAAGGTTCATATCTTTTTATGATATTAATTATATTTTTTAATCTATACTTTATTATAATAATTTGATGGTTTACTATCCATTTAGCAACACTATGTTATCAATTTTAACATGAGTCATCAATCATGCCTATTAACGGACGAATTCGTCTGTTTCTTTGTTTATCTAGGAAATCAAGGCGAAATATTGCCAGTATAGTTGATATTATTCAATGTGACCGACTTTCTTATAAAACTGTCATTGGAATTTGAATATTTTACCTTAGAGTTGCTTAACTTACAAAACTACAATCTCACTTTTTTTTCTCTTTACAATATTAGTATATAGATAAGGTAATTCGTCGGGTGACAAGCAAAAGTCACTAATTACACGTAAGAGGTAAAGGAGAAATCAACCTTATTGCCATTTCTTAAATTATTTTTCTGCATTTAGTGACTTTTGCTTGTCACCCGACGGTTTAAGTTCTAACATATCCTTGCAATCAACCGTTAAACGCGAAAGCCGTTAATTATGATACTTTTTGTTACAGAACAACCCACGGCGACCGTACTATTAAGTGATAGCCCTATTTTTGTTATTATGGACTTTTGATACCTATAGAAGTTGGAAATTGACAATTTATTCCTAGGAGCTAAAATGTATGCATGTAGTTAAGTAAGTTGGCCAAATGGCCAGGCAAGTAAGTACAGTCCAGCATTAATATGTGCCATAACAAAGTGGACATAAATCTCTGACACGTCGTAGAAATAATCTTATCAGATATTTATGCGCGCTTTGTTGTTGCAGATATTAATGCTGGTGGTTGAACCGTGTCGCCTTCTATATGTGAGCATGTCTATATTATATACAATGGTACAGTCAGCATCATAAACATGTATACACTTTTCGACCTTATGTCTAAGTAATAAGGTCATCGAATGTATACATGTTTATGATGCTGACTGTACAGTACAGTCAGCAGCAGAAGTAGCTAAGCACTTTAACATGCTCAGAATGATCTGCACAGAACCTTATTCTCTTGACATTAGAGTCCGTGTGCAGATCAATTTGAGCACTGCTGCTGCACTGCACTGCCTGCTGACTGTACATTATTGACCACATATTTGTACAAATATTTGAGCGTAGTGACTTGTAAATGAAAAAATATGAATTATGACTAATACAATTAGTTAGATTGGAAATCTGTTTTTACTTAAGTTGTCAAGCAAACCTGAGTATGTCGTATGGTTTCCGACGCAAGAACGCGTTGCGGATAGTTTTAGTTAGTTTCTTGTACTTAGATGTAAACTAATATAATTATGAGGTTTTGTCTGTCTAATGCATTGTCTGTAGGTACTACAATCATGTCGTCTTAAATTGCATATCCATAGGCTACCACTTCCTAATTGTAGCGTAAAAGAAAAACAATAGATGTAAATACCTTTTATATGTATACTTATGAAATTCAACAGATGTAAAAGCTATATCTCAAAGTTCAGCGTTATTTTAAAACACCGCGTGATTCAACTCATGGCATTACTTACCTTATACAACGTATTGTATTTAAACTATTGTTACATCCTATTTTCATTAAAAAATGCATAAACTTCAGACTTTTCTTATTGTGATATCCACATCCTATTGTTATTGGCAGACTGCCACCGTTTTGCTATCAACACGTAAACGATGACCGCATCCTGTTTTTCTCCATATACAAGTACAGATATTTCGTGTAAGTTTCCCTAACGACGGCCATATGTTTTCGATTTACCTCGAACTCAAATAAAGTCTGCTTTGATGAAATTTATCTCTGCTCAACACGGTTAGCACAAGCCCATCTCTTTCTAATTGGAACACTGAAAAGGGACGGGTAGTTTATCTCGCGCGCGACACAGCTCAGCAGCTGTGATATCCTGCACGGCTATCACAAGACGGCGCGCGAGCTCTCTCGATATTTCTCGCACTATCCGTCACTCTCTTATTAGAAAACTTGGAAAGAGAGGTATAGTGCGAGAAAAATCGAGAGAGCTCGCGCGCCGTCTTATGATAGCCGTGTTGGTGATTCAAGGAATCAAAACAAAAGTAGACCACACAAGTTCAATTACTAATCGAAACTGAAACGCGGCGCTTACGCGGAGTAAATTTAGAATTGTACGACACTTTCAAGCGTTCCATTCAGTCTAGTAACATTTGGTTTACGCGCGCCACGTTTAAGTTCTGTGAAGTTTCAGTGATTGTAATGACTTTACGTCGAAGTGCAAGTTTTGTTCAAGTGTATAGCCATGTGGATTCTAGTACCAGTGATTCGTCTGGGTCATCCAGTACTGAAAATTCGGATACTCCTTTACGAAAGTAAGTGACATACGGTTTAGTGATTATTATGTAGGTATGTAAGCAGGTATCCGTATTTCCCGCACGTGATTCACATAGGTATGTAATGAAGCTCGATCATAGTCTCTAAGTATTATACCCTCTGTATAACTACGGTAGCATTGCGTTATACATCAACATCTGTCATTTTAAAGGTCGTAGGTATTTATAGGAACGAAAACAAACAATCTACAACTTACAATCCTCGTTTATTTTAGTTTCGTTGGTCACTTGGAACGCTGGTCGGCATATGGCAATGTTTAATCATGCTCCGACAATTACAATGGAAATATTACTATTTTCGCAGCTAGCTAAAACTTTTTACCGAAGCAAATATGATGACTAATAGGTTCTCCATAGGCACAAAGGAATGATCAACAAGTCCCTTCACACCAATTCTGTTCTGTGTTGTAATTATTGTTCGTATTTAGTCAATGATGTATAGGTTAATTTAACTATGAGTTTTTGCATTGCCCTAATAGCCATGCTGTACTTTTGCCTTGTACCTAACAGTTTGTAACATCTCTTAATAAGTAAGTACTATGGTTGGCAATGAATACTAAATGATTTGTATACCAACAGTAAGTAGTAGATAGAGTAAAGTCGTATCTTCCGCTTAATTTCAAAGTGACGATCTGTCAGGAGCCGTAGCATGGTTGGCCTTATCACGCGACAAGTGACAAGAAGTATCGAACGGTGTCAGCCAGTGACGCACGCTCTATCCTATCACCTATCACGTGACAAGGCCAACCATGCTACGGGGCCAGAAGACCTTCCAATTAGTTATTTATTGAATTCCACCTGTACAAGCATTCTCCGTATGGCTTTGCGGTTGTAAATGCTTAATTAGGTAGGTATAATTATGTACTTACCTATATTTACATCTACATATTCCTTGGTTGTGGTGCACGTATTCAAAATCTCGTGGTTGAATAACTTGAAACTGATTCATCCAATTACCATTCGTTGCCGACATGCTAACATAACTAACCACCAGGAAAAAAGTGCAGGTCCGGTAGACAGAGACGCAGCGATATTATATATAATAATCTGAAACAAAGTCTGAACATACTAGGGCTAATAATAATAATAAGTAGATCATAGAGACGAGAGTTGTAGGACACCCGAAGAAAATGTGATCAATTGAACCCACATTATGCCTGCACAGACATTTCGCGCTATTTTTTAAAACTTTAATCTTGAATAAAAATTCAGGAGAGCACACATACCTATGTCCATTTTGCACACTAATATCAATTTTAAAACCTTATTTATTGCTGACAGAGATAATCAAAACAAACAAACAATGACGAGTCATACAACATTTATTACCTAATTTTTCGATAAACGTATTTACCGATAGTTTATTGGATTTCATCTTTTACAGGTTAAAGACAATATTTAATATTGTTGTGTTTACGATTACAAACAACAATTAATCAATTACTATTTTTAAATAAAAAATCCGCGTTTCTTGATACAATTTTTTTATACCTACCTACTTCCAGGTCGAAAGTTTGTAGGATTCGTAAATAGAATAAAAGATACTATCTTAGAATATGTAGGTACCTATTTATGAGGGCGAAAAAAAGGCTATTATAAATTAATGTTTTGCGAAAACGTAAAATGCCTGGACTATCCTGTTACAGGCCACACATTGTAAATAATAGGTAGATATATTATGATAAATCGAACGAGGAAACCTATTTCAGAATGATCAGTTATACTAGTTGCTACCTCAAACAGTTGAAACAGTTATCACAATTGTCGTCCCCTATATTTGGTCCGGGACCTGGGATTACAAGTATTAAGTATTAGCACTCGTATATACCTAGGTGGACTGATGACCTGGTAAAGGTCGCGGGAGTCCGCTGGATGCGGGTGGTGGTCCGGTCAGTTTGGCACTCTTTGGGGGAGGCCTATGTTCAGCAGTGGACGTCTTTCGGCTGATATGATGATGTTGATGATGATACCTAGATCGTTCAATCCACTGGAAGAAGCGCCCAATCTATTGACAAAACGAACTAGTAATTACGACTCTATTGTTTGTAAATTAAAGTTCAAAAGTGGTGGGCCATTCTCTGCATGCAATTAGGCGTCGGGCTGCCTCATGGATCTAGACTAAAAGTACCTAAACAAACTGGCTTGGCGAGGATGACAACGGCACGAGTCAACCAATATATTTAGATTTGACTCCGAAGTCCGAACACTAGCTGTAACAAGTATATTTGTGACTCTACCGAAAAAGGGTACAAGTCCTACATACATGTACAGTCGCCCACACTCCTAACTGACCATTTGTGAACCTTATGTCACTGATATAAGGTTCACGAATGGTCAGTTAGGAGTGTGGGCGACTGTACCAGGCTTGTACTCTTTTTCCAGAAAGTCGATCATTCATTTCACAGAATGCGTGGGTAGGTAGGTACGTGCCTAGTCAGAGAACTTTTTCCTGAAACCGCAAATATGAATACATTTTTAGGGTTCCGTACCTCAAAATGAAAAAACGGAACCCTTATAGGATCACTCGTGCGTCCGTCTGTCTCAGCCGATTTGCTCCGAAACTACTGGACCGATTGAGTTAATATATAAATAAAAAAAAGTATCTTGAACAGACAAGTAACATTTGATCCCTCTCGTCGAGGAGCAGGAGCAAAACTTACTTTTCCGAATGAAAGGTGTGAAAAAGCTTATATAACGGGGTTGATCATTTGTACCCAAGTGTTTTTACTTTATCTAGATTCAACCGGCTGGTCCGCGCGTCGGTGGCCCGGCACTGGGCATACTTCAGGAGGGACAGACCAGCGCTGCGGGCTCGCGGCCGCTCCGTGTCCGACGCCGGACTCTGTTCCATTGCCGACGATGGTAAATAGTCAAAACAATAAGTACTTAGAACTATAGTTGTTTGTAAGTGTTTATAATGTATCTATTCAACCGGCTGGTAGGTACGCGTCAGTGACCCGACACTGGGTAGATATACATACTTCAAAAGGGACAATGGTAAAGAATGTGCATGTTCAATGTTATAAGATAGGTACAATGCCAAGCAAAGGGTAATAATAATAAAGTCAAAGTCAAAGTGATTTATTCTTCAATTTAGGCATATTACATGCACCTATGAATGTCGATAAACTACCACCGGTTCGGAAAGTAAACCTCTGCCTCGAGAAGAACCGGCGTAAAAAACTCGGCGAGGTGTCATTTTTTCAAAACAGTATACCATTTCAGTATCATTTCAGTATCAGAGTATTATAAAATTTTAAAATTACATTGCTACAGTAGAAAGCCTATCTAAATAATAAAAGCACTAGGTATTAGATATTTGAAAGGAGCTGGGTGCAGGGTGATTTATGAATTTATGACAAGTAATGAAATAGGTAAATCAATGCCTTAGCTGTCATCCCGACATTTTCCCGGTTGTTTCCCTAGCAATCAGCATAGTCTAGGAACTAGTTTTCCCGGAAGTCCTATTTTTAGGGTTCCGTACCTCAAAAGAAAAAAAAAACGAAACCCTTTATAGGATCACTCGTGCGTCTGTCTGTTCGTCTGTCACAGCCGATTTGCTCTAAAACTACTGGACCGATTGAGTTGAAATTTGGTAAACATATGTAAATTGGTGACCCAAAGATGGACGCGTAAAGTGAATTAATGAATTCTGAACAAGGGAACCACTTTTGGAGGGTAAACTGTAAAATTAAAAAAAAGTTTCGCAAACTGTATTGTGTGACATATCAAATGAAAGAAGTTGTTGTAAGCATATCAGATAAAAAAAAAATTATAATTTTAGCACCAACAGATTTGAAGTAATTTAGGAAAAAATACGAAAATTGACCATTCCTCCCCCCCTTATCTCCGAAACTAATAGGCTTAAAATTCTGAAAAAAATATGGAAAATAGTTCCTTGCCTAAAGAGTACAGGAAAACCTATAAGAAGTTTGAGTATTCAACGTAATGGGAAAATTATCAATATTATACGGAACCCTCACCACGCGAGTTGAACTCGCACTTGTCCAGTTTCTTAACCCAGTCACCAATTAGTTTTTACTTTACAACCACTACTTACTTACCTAATAGCGTACGTACTTAGGTACTTAATAGCGTAAAATAATATGAAATGTAACCCCACTTGTCGACTCCGGTTGCCGCAATCCATTAGTTAATCATTATCGTTAAGCTGTAGAATTTTCTGGAATTCCATACCCAGCAGTCACGCACTGAGCATTTCCGCGAAAAAGCATACCGGTGTGTGTTGTTTAATCTGCCGCACAGACCACTTAAGTGGCCTGTGACCTGGCGTTACGGCTATGGTTCTGCCTTCAACCCATACATATATTGTACAGTCAGCATCATTTAGTTCTTAGTAGCAAAATTAATCAAATATATATATCGCACACATTCTTAGGTACTCCTTCAGTAATAAGGTTAAATTTGGGATATATTTAGCTACTTTAGCTGCTACTTACTATATGGTGATTACTGTACCTATGTATAATTCGATAAACACATTCAGAATATATACAACATAATAATTCCAACTGTCATGATTCTCAAGAAATCTGAGGGCACGGCAGTGCCCCCGCCAAGTCGAACAAAACAAAGGAGACGGCCGTACCAACCACCCTTTTCTCGGAGCCATTCAGGCCATTTTCAACATCCTGTAATTTTGTGCTGGCTAAAGCTAGAATTCTGAATTGTATTTCATTCTATATATTCTCAATGGCATTCACTTTGACCTATTAGTTTAAGAAATATTGCCCGTCAAAGTTCCTTAGTTTTGTCACTGACTACTAACTAAAATTTTGTGACTTGGCAATCACACAATACTACATAGTACCTATTAGGTATGCAAAAATTAATAAATGCAGCAAAGTTGTGTGATTCCCAAGTTGCAGAATTTAAATTATTTAGCAAGCAAATAAAGATTAATAAGAATAGGAAGACTTGGCTCTACGAAATATCTCACAACTTTTTACGGTGGAAGAGTTTCGATTTCGAGACTTGGCCTATTTTTTAAATGGAATGTTTTTAGAGAATAATTTTTACTGAATGATAAAAAGATTATAACCACGCGATTAAGTCAGCGTTTATAAAAATAATAATAAGTATTCAGAATATATAAATAAGGTTATGCCCTCATTCTTATTCCTTATTAATGTTATAATTAGAGTATATACGTCTATTTATGTATTAAGTTAAGATATTTTTGAGCACCCTGAAGTATAAATACTTATGTATTTGAGGCAATGGTACCTAATATGTATCAGTGGCGGCGAGTGAAAATTTTCGATAGGCAACCCAGAGCAAAAAAAGTTATCAAAGAGTTTAGAGACAGAGTATACATATAAGTATAGGTTGGCATAGAAATAAATTTTAGGCAAGCCGGTGGGAATCAGCTTGTTAGGGCGCTCCGCCACTATGAATTAGCCTGAAAGCCTATTAAGTGTGGGATATTTTACACACGTGTAGCACACTTCACCGATAAAGACGTGACATATATTCCAGGGTTTTTCCGTTATTGTCCCAGTCAATGCTCGCTGCATGGGCCATAGCAAATTGGCGATAAATACGACGTTATTACACAATGCTAGCGCATCTTGCGTGGTCACGATCGTCACGTGAGTGAGAATAACATTACTGTGATGCAAAACCCTTTAAAATTCAAAGATTTTTCTTACTCAAAATCGTTTTTTCCATTAATGCATATATATGTACCTACACGTCTCACTGCTGGCCCCGTAGCATGGTTGGCCTTGTCACGCGATAGGTGATAGGATAGAGCGTGCGTCACTGGCTGACACCGTTCGATAGAACGAGACGACGTTGTTATATTGTCACTTGTCGCGTGATAAGGCCAACCATGCTACGGCTCGGGCACAAGCTAGCTCATGCGATGGACAAAGATTCCCATTTTCCATGATTTGGGCATTTCCATGCGTCTGAGGTGGACCAGTGACCAGGCAGAGGCAGAACTAATCAATCAAATTATTCCATTAAATTCAATCGAAGCGGAGAGAAGCGGAGGAACTAATTTGATGTTCTTAACTTTACTTAAAGGCTACTGTTATAGATTCTAGACTAACTCAACCAGCACATGAGCGCTCATGTAGTCACCACTCAAAGTCATAATATCACCCGGTCGTTTACCTCGCAAAGTCGCTGCCGATTTACTAGCATCGCTATATAAGTAGTTCTCAGAACTAGCAGTCTTACCTCCCTACCTAGTACCTAGATTATTTATTAGCAATTGTAAGTAACCAATTGTGTGTAATTACATCACTTACCTTTGACCTGATTTGTAAACACTTAGCTCTGAATTTTTTTTTTTTTTTTTTTTATCTATTTATTAAGCAATGAGATACAAAAACTTATCTATTACATTTCCCTGCAAAACTGTTTTAACAGTTTGTCTGCAGCATTGACCAGCGACCTCTCGTTCTCATTAATTAGGTTTTCTTATGTATAAGTTATAATTATAAGTCATATTTTAAGTTCTGTATCTCTCTCTAGGTGCCCCGAAAACCAGCGCTTTTAGCATATATTGCTGCTAGCATATGCTGAGTGGTATCCATTTTGGTGCATTTAAGATGTAACTATACACTTGTGTAATTTCTATGTCACACCAAATAAATATATTTATATTCTATTCTATTCTGGGTAGTCCATGCCTGATAAATATTAGGTATTAATTGCGAATGCGTCTGTGTGTAACCTTTTTACCCTTGATTGATTTGGATTTCGCAACGAGTTAGTCGACGTCAAGGGTTTATTTACACTTAAACAAATAGTTTATTTCACAAAAATGGATTAAAATCGAATAATTAGTACTGACCCCCACACTACAGGCATTGCCTGTCTCGTGGGGGAGGCAATATAGGCTTAATACGCATCTTATTCCATTGTAATAAGGTGAAAACTGTATATAAATCTTTGACGTTGGTAGGAGTGCGAGTGTTTCTAGTTTCTACATCTATACGGCTGATTAAAAAAATGCCGCTTTCAATAATGTTCACATTTTTATTTTATTTGCGATTGTTGAACGAAAACTCAACATATTTATGGCAAGCTAACTATTTTTAGTAGAAACTAGATTATATTTATGACTTTACTTTGAGTCATACATGTCTTTAACTTCAGCCAGAAGCTTGCAGCACATTGTGGAATGTGACTTCTCTTATATACCGTGATGATGATGATGCTGTCCTGACCGTTTTCGGCCACAGCGACTGTGTGTTCTAGATTTGGCGTTACCGATTTGCACTATGACTAGAGTGTTGTTGTTCTACTCTCTGGTGCGCTCTCATGTGGCTTGCGTGCCCTATTTTTTTTGCAAAGGTACGAGCGCAATTTGGGCAGGTGAATACTCCGCCAATTAAGTTGTAGTGGATGGTTGCCGGTAGGCGAGCCTTGAGCTCGTCTCGCTTTTTATCGAGCTCGTTACGACGCTCAATCTCGAAGGCATTGGCATGTTGATGGAGTAGACTACGCCATTCGGGCCGCCGTGCTGCCTTCTCCTCCCACTCAGAGGGCTCGTATCGTCAATGCAGTATCTTACATAAACTTTCTTCCGCCCAGACCCCGAGATGGATTTCCTGGCCTTCCCGGCGGTGTGTTCCCGGCGCTCCCTGCAGGCGTTTGGCAGCGGACCAACTGGACTTCCCACATTTATGTCGTAAGTCAATTATTTACGTAGCTTCGAACCGACCGAAGTGCCATAAGCCTGCGTTAATGTTTACGCCAATTTAGTACTTAAGTTTATAGAAATTAGAAGTATAATCGTGTGGAATGAAATAGAGTTGGTTTGTTCTAACGAGTTTGAAGTGATTTTCGCTGGGACAGGTTGCTCAATGGTGCATGTGCCAAAGAGAGGTTGCTTGCTTTCGCTATTTGAATGTGAATTGCATTGAAATCAAGTTTGAAATATTTATTTTAGCACGTAGATATGGATTATATTTTGAAGTTTGTAATTGGGTGAATCAAATTTTGTCTGTCACTAGTTGCCATGGTTACGTCTCCTGGGTCACTTTTTAAAACTGCGATTTTATGAGTTTCAATTCACCAAATGTGGGGTTTTCTTGTCACGTTCAACCCCTTTTTGTATGGCCCATCTGTTTGAAGTTCAAATTGTAACAATTTTTCTATGAAACTCCGTAGTTTTGTCTGCTAACGGGACAGAATAACAACAAGAAATAGTTGATTGACCCAAATAGCATCATGCATGACACAGTGTTTTGTTGCCATATAAGTTATTAATTTTACAGCACGCCTAGCTGGGATTTTCCACATGCGTGCCGGGCGGTAATCGTCACTTTATTGCCACGATGACAATAATGGTAACGTACGTGACGATTACCGCCCGCTACGCATGTGGAATATATATCCGTCTTCCTGGCCAGCGGAAGACGTAAAATTATGTACTCACCATGGTAGGTAAAAAATTACTCAAAATTACAGACAGGTAGGTATTTAATCTATTTATCACTGTTAACTTCGACTAGGGCGTTAAATGCCTGCGATATGAGACGTTCTTTGTTATCGCTCGTAGGTAAGTAGGTAATATAATTTTCACGCCACTGCTCGGAAATGTTGCAAAAGATGGTCAGAATTCAGGCTTCAAAGCTGGGGTTAGTTGGACGTCACGTCGCACGAACAGGCCATCTATTACTTCAAACTGTCCAACAATGTTATTGTTGGACAGTTTGAACAGCGATCGACCAATCACAGGGCCCCGCGCGCGGTCGCGCCATCCAGCGCCCGCTCCTTGCTCCTCCGCGGAGCGCGAGGCAAGTGAGCCTATTTAGTATTATGATCTTCAATTAGATACTTAATTATGATTTAAAATTATAATTATTTGCAATTTCCTCGCAGTAGGCGTGAAAAGCACTGTGTTAAACCTCGGCCGAAAGTGCAATAGCTGAACTCGTACTTTCGAGGGCCTCCGCTACGCTTTCTCTATTGCTTACTTTCTAGTCTACCTCTTTAATAATGTACTATATATATACTTAGGTACGCGCTTAGGTATTTGCAATATTATAATTTAATTTTGGTTACAATTTTAAGTCAATCTCGTCTTCATCAAATAATCACCTTCATCATAATCGTACGTAGGTATTATTCCTTTTTCCTCTTACAACATACTTAGTTACTTCCAATTCGAACGCCAATATGTATGTTTGATGGGAGTATTTATTAGATAGGTATAGCGTTATGTGACAGGTTATGACTAACATGTGTTGCGACTTGCGAAGAGTTACGAGTAAAGTAAATTTAATTTGTATTGTAACGGAAGCCCCACGATTTCTTTCCTCGAAGTTATTGGACCGGACGTAAGTTAACATTAATGATTACTATAATAGTAGGGTTAGAATTACCTTTGCAATGTCCAAATAAAACGAATTGGCGCCTTTCTTCGATCTGCATATCAGTTTTTTTACATAACTTATCGTCTTAGTTCAGCCAAAATGAAATTGCCGCCGGTTTTTCTGTCATTCATATGATTGCAATCAATATTATGCGCAATGCACCACCGCGCATGTTTCCCTAGGCTGACTCTACCACCAAACTATAAGAAACCCTATATCCTTAATAGAAAGCGCAATTTCGCTTGGATTCCATCACAGTGCCTAGATGACAGCTCGATGGTTTGTTAGGGACAGTGTGTAAGTGAATCTTGTTGTGAACGCGGAATTGTGTGAAGTGTAATGTATTACAAGTGTCCAGTTAAACAAAAAACGCCCTTAGTCTCTTCTAAATACGTAATACTTGATCAAGTTTCAGTGATTATTTTGGTTACATTGAGCTGTAGTTTTTCGTTTTTCAAATGTTTCAGTTTTGATTAACATATGCGTGGTCATACATAATATGTGGATAATTTATATTGATTAGGTGTTACGGTATTAAATCTATGTGAAAGATTAGTGTCAAGGATGTTTTGGTAGAACCGGCGTCGTATTATCATGCGTGCGCAATTCTTAGAAGGTGCTTACCTCTTTCCTTCAGGCAGACTAAATTCGACACATTTATCAGTTAAAGGCAAATAACATAAACTTATTATTATGACAAGCTATCACGCGTAACATACAATAGCCAAATGATATATTGCATTTCAAATAAAACAATAATAAACTGCAGTTTTCAAAAAAAACTAACACAATTATAATATAAATAAATAAATAAATAAATATTAGGGGACATTCTTACACAAATCGAACTAGGCCTATAGTAAGCTCAATAAGGCTTGTGTTATAGGTACTAGACGACGATATATATAATAGATATAAATACTTAAATACATAGAAAACATCCAAGACTCAGAAACAAACAACAATATTTTTCTAAGTATATTCCAAAGATATCTTCTTATAGTACAAAGGCAAAGTAACTGACAAAGTATGAATTTAGGGGCTTCAATAAGACAACAAGGTATCGACCTTTAAACTTAGTTCAGCTGAGCGAAGTTAATATAAGATAAAAAAAATAGTATTTTCTATAAATGGCCTCCTTGTAAATACCTAACACCAACGCTTCATTATAATATCGTTATCTATAGTCGTCATAAAAGCTACATTTTATCCTAGTTGTCAATGCTGACATAACATACAATTAGGAAGGAATCTACCTTGTTCCAAGTTGGCATTCTTGGTCATAAAACTCATATAATTCAATATCGAGGCGAACCGGAGTATTACAATGAGGAAATATTACCTGGTTTATGTTGCTAAGCGATTCGCGTGAAGTAGGTACCTACAGCCAATATCAGATAGGTACAGTGAGCTGGGCTATTTCGCGATAACTTAATTTAAGTAATGGATCGGTTAATAGCCGAGCAAAAATTACACGTAACGTAGGTACAGTACCTAATGTGTTAGGGCACAATTATTCGTGCTCATCTTACAAATTAAAATACCATTATTATTTTATTATTATTAAAATACCCTTACCGGGGATTTAAACCGGGACCACGGGCTGTATAGGCAGGAACACTATAGTTTGTTCCAGTTTAGATTACGAAAAGTAATATCCTACCATTACCAACATATATTGTTTAATTGTTATCTTCAAGTAGGGTTGTAAAACAATTACGCATAAATAACGCAGCTGCGCAGCTACTCCAACACGTGCCACACTTACAATTCGGTCAGTTTTATGACGTATCTTTGCTATCTTTTCCTTTCATACTTAGCGACAAAAGAAGTATAGTAAAATTCCACGCTAAGTGCATTTTCGTAATTTTAACTGGATCAAACTACCAACCAGGCCAAAATCGTCAATATTCTTTTAAAGGTTCCGTTTAAATAAGTTGTCAGGTTGTGATAATGGCTGAACAATGTTAAGTAAGTAGTTAGAAGTAACTGTTGTAAGTCGTCGGTCCAAACGTAACTTTATACAATATTTTTCATCATCTATAAGATCGAGATAATTGAGGCCAAGCAACGCTACGTACTACGTACGCCGTAGCGCTTAGCAGCATTTTTCCACTTTGTAGCGGAAATCGCTCGTAGAGGCATGACTCAAGTGCGAGTCATAGGCCTTGAATGGGTTAAACGGAAACTATTTATTTAGCGTGACAAATAAATATATTGCTGGGAAAGCTGACGCCACCACCATGTGGGCTATAGCTAGGAAGAGAGAGAGAGAGAGAGAGAGAGAGAGAGATAATATGGTGCTAGTTATCCTAACCTAAAACTTCATCCGGTTTTTCTAAATGTTTCACATCACTGACACCATACGCTGGAAGGTTACTCTAAGATCTAAAAACATATCAGAGTACCTACACCCAACTATAAATAATTTGTACAGCCAACAGGAGAAAAAAGCTACTCGAATAAAGTGCACTAAATAATGCAAATGTCTCTATTGTCAAGAGAATAAGGTGTGTAGAGTCGACCTCAAAAAGATGTATAGATACATATTTCGCCTTATTACAATGGAATACGATGCACAAGCGTACGCGAATCTTTAAAGTCGACCATTAAATTGACGACCTCCTGTAGCCTAAGTTGGTAGTGACTCTGCCTACGACGCCGGAGGTCCAGGGTTCGAATCCCGGTAATGAGGGCTACCGTTTTTGCGCTCACCAGTTGGCGCCACACAGTCGGGTCCAGAAGCATAGCTGTTAAAGTTTGTTACGGGCGTAAAACAAAATTTACATTTAAATTATACTTAAAAGAGTAGGTAATGCAATTATTTAAAATAGTAATTCTTATTATTATTACCTCCGATTTAATTTTGCATCTTTTTCTTGAATACGCTTTTAAAGCACTGACATTCAGTGACCCGTAACTCATATTTGCCGTAATGGTGTCAGTTATGCAAAATATTCAGAAGATAATTAGATTATTATGAATAAACCCGCCAAATCCACTCACAAACTATGGCATTTGACATTTTGAAGACCCGACGCGCCACTAGCGCCTCTAGCGGCGAATTCACTCTCAGTATCCCTCATTGCATTTAGTTATATAAGTATGTATAACGTCTCTATATCTAGTACTCATAGTACAAGCTTTGCTTAATTTGGGACTAGGTCGATTTGTTTAAGACTGTCCCAAAAAATATGTATTTATTTAATTCTGGGCATAAATGGCATAATACGTGGATACTTCAGATGCTGACTGTACATCAAGATAATTGTGAGGTGGAGTCTCGTAGAAAACTACGAGTAAAATTGTAGCCCGAATCGTTGGCCTATATAACAGCCCTTGGTCCACTTTCGACTCACACCTGAAACGTTAGAGGTACCTAGTTATGATTATATTTACAGCATAAATAGTGTCAGTTTGACGATGACTTTTACTATCTATCCTTTGTCATCGCCACAATTTCCTTTTAGGGAGTAACCAAGATTATTTACGTAGTTTAGGAGGTTTGTGAATCATACGTGGCAGTGAGGATGAGAGATACGGAAATTTGTTCTCAGGAGTCACGGTACCGTTAGAAAAAAACAAAATCTACATTCGAAGGTTTTAAAAAGCCTCGTGTGTACACGCCTGGTAATCGAACTCGGTCAAATTGATCTAAAAGTAGGAGTTAGCTTTATTTCGGCAATTAATAGCGCTAGTAGGAAACAATTGTTGCTATCGAACCCTGTAGGTATCATTACATTACTGGCAATTATGCCGTATGCTATTGTTTTATTTATGGAAAGGGCAACTATTCTGATATTTTATTGTTCCGCGGGTATCAAAAGAAAAATACTACTGCAATATGATACAAACTGTGTACATACTGTCCTCTGCCCTACGGCTGGCCTCGCACAGTCAGAATCAGTTCAGTTTCTGGATCACTCAAAAGCAAAAAAAAAACCGGCCGAGTGCAACTCGGACTCGCGCACGGAGGGTTATTCCGTACAATGGTACGGAATAACCCTCCGCGTTATCTAACTTTTTATAGATACCTAAGTGGTATCTATAAAAACGACAAAAAAATCATGTCTGTTGTATGGGAGCCCCAGTCCGACTCGCACTTGGCCGGTTTTTTAGTATTTATTGTTATAGCGGCAACATAAATACATAATCTGTTAAAATTTCAACTCTCTAGCTATCACGGTTCTTGAGATACAGCCTGGTGACAGACAGACGGACGGACGGACGGACAGCGAAGTCTTAGTAATAGGGTCCCGTTTTTACCCGTTGGGTACGGAACCCTAGGTACTGCACAAAGTGTACAGCTTTATATGCTCTTGAGAGATTCAGATTATGATCTATAGGGATTCCGTGCTGTCTGTATGAGGCCTATAGATACGATATGTGAAATGCGCAATGTTTCCCAATGATACTTAAGTTCTTTTTATTTTGTTTTCTCTAGTATCAGCTCAATTGGTTCTTCCAGTGAATACAAATTAGTTTTCCATACATTTATAATAAATCTAAATACGTATACAATGTGAAGATAACACATAGAAGCTTAGGGTGAATAATGATCAACACCCTTCCGAATTCAGATATACTCATTTTGAGTGAAAAAAGTGTACATAAAATACCAAGTCATTAGTCGCTTGAGAAGAATATTTCGGTAAGTTGATAAGGTTAATGTGGGTGTTACAGTCATTAAACTCATTAACGTTGTTGTAGGAAGCCCGAAAATGTGTTAAATGACAAGCTGAAACATCTATAAATGGTTATACAGGATGGAAACTTAATGTGTCAATAATGGTAGAGCTAGGTTACTTGCCGCCACGCGAAAATGATCTTAGAAAGACTTCACAAACTTTGAATGATAGATGCTTCCGAAAGAGCGGACCAAAGTCTGAGATAAGAAAGAAAAGACTGACGGAGCAGTACGCGGATATTGTAATTCACTTAGATACTATGCTCCTGGTCTTTGATCTTGACATTTGACCTTGAACCATGCCTGGCGCCAACATATATAGCAACAGGGTGAAAGAAATCTGTTCCGCCTGTGCTCGAGCGTATTAGTGGAGAGAAACATACGTAAACCCTGTTTTGGGGCAGATTTGAACCCTGAATAATTAGCTGAAGAGAAACCACCACAAAAAAAACACCAATGCACAAATAGTCAATATCCCGCTAGCAGGACGACGAACGATCTTATTAAAGGATTATTACGGAAGTCAAACTTTCCACCCTGTATAATTTTAAATGTTAGTAATAAAATTCCCACAGCAGCAGCGATGATACGTTTTTATAACCTGTTTTCGGGCTAAATTTACTTAACTTGTTTTATTTTATTAGGTATTCCTATTTTTATTTTGTTGAGACTGTTAGCATGCAACATCTACACGTGTTTGTTCATGAATTTTGAAAAATAGATACTCGTATAAACCTAAACATATATCCCCCCAAGTGAAACTTGATATATAGTGAACTGCATGGTAGAATGTAGGTCAGACAACCAATAAGCACGCTGGGAACAAGACATGTAGGTACTTATCTTAAGTTGAAATTCGTATCCACTTGGATAGAATAAAATTCAGTTTGGATAAAATATACAGGGTGGTTCTCAATAAACTGTACAAATTAAAAGTGGTAAAATTTTAACTCATTTTATCGGTCAAACTGTTATTTATTTTTTTGTTTTAGTAATTTTTTTACAGATTTTTAAACTTTTTAGTTTTATTTTTGGTAATACACCTAATTGAGACGATATATTTTTTTATCTAGATGGTCAGTAATAATAAAAAATGAAGGGTTATCAAAATGGACAGTTTATTGATTATCTATTACAATAAACAATCAATCAAAACAAGAAATCGGCAATTTTTTTACAAAAATCCCAGTTTTTCTCAAAAATTGCAGACACTAATATTTTTTCGTTAGTTATTATTATTATTTGTTTAATTCAGGATCAAAAAACCTTCTGAAGTCGTTTCGACCCTTACCTACAAAAAGTTAGTAAAAAAAAATTGCAATCAAAAGTGTAGGTACTTTTGAATTAAAAGTTACAAATTTTTAAATAAAAAGATTAATAAAATAACTTATGCTAGTGTTATAAAGGGCGTTCCTTGTATGTATACCCGTGCTTCATATCCCAAGTTAGAAATGCCGACATAGAGAAAAGAAGAACAGTAGAGACTTAAAAAAGTATATAAGAGTTAGAAGAAAGCTCTTCGGGTTCGCGGGTTATTAATTTTGATAAACAGAAAAATATATTCTAACAATCTTTCAATCGTTTCACGCCAGCATTCGTAAATAACTATGCATTATTGTTATTAATTAGTTGGTATTCAAGAGGTTAATACAGTAGTTTTATATCGCCTTATGTTTCTAGGTATCGGCATGGCGTGTATGGAGTTTATTATAACATACCTAAATAGCGCGGCTTAGCAGCTTGCAGCTTTTTGAGAGCTTATAATGCCAAGGTACTAACTTAAGCGCATGTGCATGAATTACGTGACCAGCGTCAAATATAGGGCTCTTATTAGTCAAAAACTTGTAAACAAATAATTATAAGACGCCTGGAAACATGTTTTATCCGAAGTAGCAAGCAAATATTATGAGGTGTTTCCAAATCTTTTATTTTTATGTCACCTTCAATATGTCACCCTGTATTTGACGCTAAGACAGTACAGCGACTACCTACTCTTTACCTTACAGTGTCAGCTTTACTTTTTTATATGGCATCTGGGGAATCAAGCAGAAAATTTTAACGTTCTGTGCAGAGTGAACAGTTCATCTAATAGAAAATGAGGAAACTTTTACATTTCGTAAGATTTTCATATTTCATTGACATGCCAAACTTGATTGCCTTGATTATTTGTTTAGAGTAAGCTGTACTCGTAGTAGGTAATATTACTATGCTCACAATATATGTATGTAACATACTAGTATTATTTGGCTTGTAACTTTCTTCAGTTAATAGATAACATATCTCTTGCACTACATAAAAGCAAACAACAGATGTCGATAAGCATTTAATTGTAACAATGTCATCTTGTTTCGTTTCTCGACTAGAATTGAAAACTATCTTGTGTTTAAAATAAATCTATGATACTAACACGCTCGAAAATATCTTGACACTGAATCGGTTGAATTGACAATAAAACATTTTCGTAGAGAAAAACTGCTAAAGTCCGTAGAGCACCGACGGTACCTAGATTTAGTCGACAGTCGAGATATTATTGAGGGCGTTCCTTGCACGGATAAAACATTGATTACTTGTTCCTTGCTTGGATATTTTCACAGTTTACCTTTTTCAATTCTTAAACATGAAATTCAACTATACAAATACCTATATGAAGCTTACTACAGTAATAATATATTATCCACGTTTGGTAGTAACTGTTCTCTTTGTATACAAGTGCAAATACTTTTTATTGGAAGCATAATTAGGAAAACTAAAAGCGACGTCAAGTATTTTGTTCGAACTCTAAACTAACTTCCTCAGAACAGTGGGCCGGTCGCCTTGTAACCTTCCTAAGGCTTCCAAATGGATATTACACTAATCCTCAACTTTATTGAAGAAGTGATATTTTGTTTTTATGACTGCGTTCGACAAAATCCTTGTCTTTACTGCTTTATCCCTGCTTTACCCCTTAATCCTTTTAGTGGACTACCCTCGAGGCATATAACTGGGCATGTGGGCACACGGTCAGGATATTTTGCCGAGCGATATTAATCTGGATTCATGTCACGAATCCAAATTCTTAGCCGGATTGCACTGGATAATCTTCGCAACAACGCTAATCTAAATTCGCAAATATTGCCGAATTTTGTTATAGAAATAATATATTTAAGTCACGATTTTCTCTTCGGTTGCACATAGTATAGTGATCATTTAATATAGAATCAAATTTCAACGAATATCGCTAAATTATGGACATATTTAATGTAGACATGAAATTCAATATCCCAATCCTTCTACGATCGCTGGATAGTTTAGATTTGAATATCCAGTCAAAGATAATTAAAAAACGCAGATGCTATCCAGCATTCATTTGCTCAGTCTCTCGAGGGTATCAAGACTGATCGAGACAGCTTTATTGGAAATCAGCGAACATAAAACGGGTAAAAAAGATCCAGCAAACCTCGACGTTTATAAAATGGGTCGTTGCGTAAGAAATGGACTGTAAATAATCGGAGTGTATTGGGGTGCCGAGGTTTCATCGATCGCAGTTTTATGTCAACTGGGTAATCAAACTAAAATGTACGTAAACAAGATGCATGTTTTTGCATGAACATTTTATGTTTGGCATCGTAAGTAGGTACCTACGTCTCTATTCGACATGAATTTAAAAGTGCACTGTCAACTCGGTGTTTTATATTTGATAATGATAACATACATACTTACTACACAATTGAGTATAGTTTCATCAATTTAGACTTGATTCGTTAAAAGAAGTTTTGTGCTTTAATCTCAGATTACATCCTTATATCAGTTTGGCCGAATCAGGCTTAAATCAATTAATAGGATGGTATCCATATCTGAAGTATCGTTGGTTAGCAAGAGATAGGTGTCATATACGCCTACTTTGCCCGCTTTTTTCGGAAAAACACGAATATCTCAATATCTCATATTTTTTTCTATGATAAGATAATATTGTTTTTTGCTTAACGAATTTTTCGTAGTCATACGCGTGTGATCGTGAGGAGAATTTTCGTTAAATCAATATCTATTCCATATTTTTATCGATTTTGATCGCGAGTACCTAAGCGATCAAAATGCCATAAATATGTTGTATTTTCGTTCATTATCAGATTTGTTTAAAATTTGATTTTTGGGCAAAGTTCCCCCTTGTGGCAAAGTAGGCGTATATGACGATAATTGTTATTTTATTATCAGATGACAATGTTATAAGTTAGAAAAAAATCCTGTGACCGCATCTCACGACGCACGAGTTCGCGACCTTGTGACCTTCTAACGATGTACACAATGGTAAACAGCGACTTAGCTAGTACACAAATACCTCAAGCGATTATGACCGTTATTCCCACAGTGATAGAGTGTAATTCGCAGGTCGGCGGGCGGGTCGAGCTGCGCAGTCGTTGGAGTTGAGGAGGCGAGCGACGGGAGCGACGCGGAGCATACGCGCCGTTCGCATTACCTCCGCGTGCCTACGCCGGCTCTACCCGGACAGTAAGTTATTTCCACAGTGATTGAGTGTAATGTCGCAGGTCGGCGGGTGGGTCGAGCTGCGCAGTCATTGGAGTTGAGGAGGCGAGCGTCGGGAGCGACGCGGAGTATACGCGCCGCTCCCATTACCTCCGCGTGCCTACGCCGGCTCTACCAGGACTGTAAGTTATTTCCGCAGTGATAGAGTGTAATGTCGCAGGTCGGCGAGTGGGTCGAGCTGCGCAGTCGTTGGAGTTGAGGAGGCGAGCGACGCGGAGCATACGCGCCGGTCGCATTACCTCCGCGTGCCTGCGCCGGCTCTACCCCGACTGTAAGTTATTCCCACAGTGATAGAGTGTAATGTCGCAGGTTGGCGGGCGGGTCGAGCTGCGCAGTCGTTGGAGTTGAGGAGGCGAGCGACGGGAGCGACGCGGAGTATACGCGCCGCTCCCATTACCTCCGCGTGCCTACGCCGGCTCTACCCGGACTGTAAGTTATTTCCGCAGTGATAGAGTGTAATGTCGCAGGTCGGCGAGTGGGTCCAGCTGCCCAGTCGTTGGAGTTGAGGAGGCGAGCGACGCGGAGCATACGCGCCGGTCGCATTACCTCCGCGTGCCTGCGCCGGCTCTACCCCGACTGTAAGTTATTCCCACAGTGATAGAGTGTAATGTCGCAGGTCGGCGGGCGGGTCGAGCTGCGCAGTCGTTGGAGTTGAGGAGGCGAGCGACGGGAGCGACGCGGAGCATACGCGCCGCTTCCATTACCTCCGCGTGCCTACGCCGGCTCTACCCGGACTGTAAGTTATTTCCGCAGTGATAGAGTGTAATGTCGCAGGTCGGCGAGTGGGTCGAGCTGCCCAGTCGTTGGAGTTGAGGAGGCGAGCGACGCGGAGCATACGCGCCGGTCGCATTACCTCCGCGTGCCTGCGCCGGCTCTACCCCGACTGTAAGTTATTCCCACAGTGATAGAGTGTAATGTCGCAGGTCGGCGGGCGGGTCGAGCTGCGCAGTCGTTGGAGTTGAGGAGGCGAGCGACGGGAGCGACGCGGAGCATACGCGCCGCTTCCATTACCTCCGCGTGCCTACGCCGGCTCTACCCGGACAGTAAGATTTTTATTGGATATAGCGTTTATCAACTTTTTAGGGTCACTTTGTTTTCTGTCTGTCTGTGTGTGTGTGTGTCTGTCTGTCTGTCAAGACCCTTCTCGGAAACGCGTGGAGGTATCGAGTTGAAATTAAAATTATATATATTCAAGTCTACAGTCCCTTGAAGCTGTGAAAAAATCAAACTTCTAAGTTAACGTAGAAAAACCGGCCAAGTGCGTGTCGGACCACGCAAAACGAAGGGTTCCGTGCCTATTAAAAAGGTCGTATCGTCACAGAAATTTTACGGTACTTACGTCCTTTTCTTTGAGGAAGGCAGTTTTTCAGCAATATCTCGAAAACCTCTGAACCGATCTTGTTCAAAACAATTTTCGGTGAATGAAATTAATAAGCCCTATGTCCATGAATTTTCCATATTTTTAAAATACACCGTTCAAAAATTAGAGGGGGGGGGACAGAATTTTAGTGACTTTCGGGGCGATTATCTCCGACCCTATTCACCTAATCAAAAAAAATGCTAAGAAACCTTATATTTATTTTGAAAGGCCTATCGATTGATGTGCCACACGGGGGGTCACAATGAAAAAAAAAAATTGACTTTTAGTTTTATGTATGGAGTGCACCCCTAAAAAAATTTTTTTTTGTCATTTTAATTACAAAACTATGTAGCGGCTAACAAAATACACCTATCCTCAAAATTTAATTCAAATACACCTTATAGTTTTCGAGTAAAATGCCTGTGACATACGGACAGACGGACAGACGGACATGACGAAACTATAAGGGTTCCGTTTTTGCCATTTTGGCTACGGAACCCTAAAAAAGATACGGCCGTTTATGCCGCAATAACGTATATTTCGACACTCTCAAGGGAATCAAAGTTTATAGGGTACTTTCCGTTGACCTAGAATTTTGAAATTTGGCAAGTAATATCGTCTTATACTACAAGTAGGTACTTACCGGGAAAAATCTGAAAACTATTATACATTTGTAATTTTGTACGGACCTCTCGGTGGCCGACTCCGATTCGCACTTGTCCGGTTTCTTTTTTGACCTCCTTTGTTCCTAACTATTCCAAGCTAGTTTATTATCTCTAGAAAACCATTTAGTCTCTCATGAAGAAAAGAGTTAGGAAAAATATTTACTTAAATATACATTTTTTTCGGCTACTTTATCAAAGTATTTATGTATCAGTTGGTTTTAAAGACTACTTTAACACCGCTTATTCTCTATTCTTGTTACAATATTTATCATTCAATTTGAACCTTGTTAATTTTGCACAGATTTGATAATTTGATTTCTAATTGTCTATGAGTGCGAGTATCAATTCGATTGATCTGCAATCGATATTGATAAGGCCAAGAACACTTTATCTTTTATACGGTTTGCTGAAAATTCCGTTAAGTTTAGAGCAGAATTATCCCGATATATCTATATTATTTTTTATCAATACTTATTGTATTTAAAAATGAATTTTTAATTCTTACGTTGTTGTCCCATTATCAAGCTTTTATTTAACTTGCAATGTATGTAACTATGTTTGTTCGGGTGGAATCTTACAGATATCTTCAACCGATTGAGCTGAATTTTTTGTTTAAGTACCTATAGTTTGGATCACATTTCAATATTATGGTACCATCGAGCTGATCTGATGATGGAGACAGAAAGTGGCCATATGGGAATTCAGAACAGACGTAACGTTGAGTTTGGGCTCGTTAGAATCGTCTCAACGAGTAGTTGTCAGAAAAATACAGGGGTAATAAAAGCTTGTACCAAAAATGAAATTTTTGACAGAACCTTATTATCAAGATGCATGCAAAAATTAATAAGATATTCGTATTTTTGATTACCTACATTATTTACTTACACTGAAGAGTACGATATTAACTAATGCATAATTAGGTAAGAGAGAGTATTTGTTCATTTGCCGGCCTATCTTTAGAGTAAATATGGAATTGTGATAAGACAGTGTAACGGCGCTAATTCTGTGTAGTGCTACGTGACTGAAAAGGTGTTTATTTCGTAAAAACATGAAGATACAGTTTAATTCTTAACGAAAACGCGATAGTGCTTATGCCGGGTTTTTAACACTTTCACTGCCAGTTACCTGCGTAGCGGGCGTCTACGCGGTAGCGTAGTCGCTTTCCGCTACATTCGAGGAAAACGGGATCGGCTACGAGCGTGGCACGTAGCGATTCTGGGCAGTGAATCTGAATGTGTATACCATAATGGCGGATTTGTTACCGCCCTCGCTGCCGCCTTCAAGCTATACCCGTGTCAAATGGAGTTTGAGAAGGGAAAGCCTCCCGATAGCTACGCTTCGGAAAGCGTTTTTGAAACGTCACCGCAGCGAGTCGTTTGATGGCGAGAGGAGACAGTAAGCTGAATTGATTTATTACTATAAATGTGCTTTTTGTAACCTTTAATTAACAAATAAACAATCTCGTTGACGCCTTGTAGTGTAAAAAATTGTCTGCAAAAAATCTGGAAAAAGAGCGTCTAAGATTGCGTGTTACTTATTCGTCCAGAATAGTTTTAAAAAAATACGCATAAACTAGTGTATATCAGTCGTTACGTACAGTCAGCAGCAAAAGTAGGAGTTAATCTTTACATTGAGCCCCATAATGTGCAGTTAAACGATTAATTTCTAAATGATCAACCCTCATTAAATATTTGTAGACGCAATTATAGTAATTAATATTTATTTTATATGTGATGTGATTAAGCTACTAAAAGCTAATAAATAATATCACTGCCGAGAATCGCTACGCTACGCGCTACGCTCGTAGCTGATTCCGTGGTTTTCCCCGTATGTAGTCGGGTTCCCGGCATTAAATGTGTTAATTCCATTCCTTATTTCCAATTCCCACCTGCACGAACTCAGACATGTATATTGTCATCGTCAGGGAACTAAGTAAGTAGTGTATGTAAAAAGGGCGGTCAGTTTGTGGTGTTTTTAAACTTTGTGACACCACTATTAGTTGTATATAATGTGATGTAAGAAAGGATCTACCACCATAAAATAAAAACCCGGACAAGTGCGAGTTCAACTCGCGTGGTGAGGGTTCCGTAAAATATTGAGAATTTTTCCGTTACTTTGAATACTCAAACTTCTTATAGGTTTTCCTGTAATCTTTAGGCAAGGCAATCCATATTTTTTTCAGAATTTTAAGCCTAGTAGTTTCGGAGATAAGGGGGGAATGGTCAATTTTCGTCTTTTTTCCTAAATTACTTCAAATCTGTTTTTGCTAAAATTATAAAAAATAAATATCTGAGATGCTTACAACTCCTTTCATTTGATATGTCACAAAATACAGTTTGCGAAACTTTTTTTTTTAATTTTCCAGTTTACCCCCCAAAAGTGGTCCCCTTGTTCAGAATTCATTAATTTACTTTACGCGTCCATATTTGGGTCACCAATTTACATATGTTTACCAAATTTCAACTCTATAGGACCAGTAGTTTCGGAGCAAATCGGCTGTGACAGACGGACAAACAGACGCACGAGTGATCCTATAAGGATTCCGAACCATAAAAAAGACTAGAGATAGATTGTAAATGTTTAGGTACCACTCCGTTAGCTAAAATGTGTTTTGTCCTGCGAAACAAACACATATGTCAAAGTAACAGATAGAACCAAAAGAAATTTTAACGGTATTTTAGCTAAATAGATGTTTGATGAACTTTTATTTTATGATTATATGCGTCCATTCTTTCATAAATAATTTTGATATAAACAATGTTAAGCACAACTTACCTTACACTACACGCATATAAAACATAAGCTATAGATTACTGATGCACACCGGCAAAACACAAGTGTATTTCCTTTCAACTCTGTATACTTACCTATGTGTAGGTACATGAGATTCTGAAATGCTTACGTAGCACGATTCAGCACATATCCTACCTAATGTGGTCATTACTGTTAATAGGGGCTATCTATTCCCTTTGTCAGCATATCAACGCGATGAACAACCACCTTATTGATTTATTTATTTAAACTTTATTACACAAACAAAAAGTACAAAAGGCGGACTTAATGCCTCATTCTCTACCAGTCAACCGCAGGGCTAAACAGAAAAGTTTATAGGTGCAGGCAGTTCACCAAATAAAAAACAAATAAAAGGGTCAATTTTTGAAGAGTACGTTTTTTCGACATTTGTATGGCTTTTTATTTTTTTTGGAATAATTGATTCTTACCGACAACTTCAGGTAGGCTTTTTCAAAAGAAAAAATATGGTGCATGAGGCACCACTCTGCTTCTAATGGTTAGCTAGATATAGATGCTTTAAAAAAACCGTGCCATACAAATGTCGTCAGCGCCATACGAATGTCGACAGCGCCATACAAAAGTCGATTTAGTGCCATAAAAATGTCGATTCTGCCTTACAAATGTCGATAGCGGCATACAAATGTCGGCAATTGCCATCAAAATGTCGATTTTGTCAGAAAAATATTGAAAAAGCTTATTAATATTTGTATAAGTACTAAAAAAACTCACTATTTAGATATAAGTAGTACGTGAGTGGGTCGTCTTCATTATATTTTAATATAGTATCTCCGGTTTACGGTTGGCCCCTGCTCAAATGGATGTAGGGTTGGGTCTCGTGGTACTCAAGAGCTCCTCCTCATAGACATGACCATTTGCCAACGAGTCCGGCCGCCTGGATTGACTACAAGAAGGCCTATGATTCAGTGCCTCCAAGAGTACCTCATTCATGGCTGGGGAGGATCTTAAAGCTGTATAAAATTTTAGCAGTTCTGAGATCATTCTTAGGCGCTTGTATGGGACAGTGGACCACAGTCCTTCGTCAACCGTGGGGAGGAGACGGCCCTCTGGCCCGCAGAACTCTATCAGAATTGAGCAAGGGACCATCCAGGGTGGTGACAGTCTGAGTCCTCTGTGGAGCGCTGAATCCGCTCAGCACCCTGCTGAAGGATTCAGGGCTAGGTTGCCAGCTACGGAGAGGGGGTGAGCTCATTTCTCATCTGCCCTATATGGATTACCTTAAGCTATTTGCAACTTTGCACCAAATAGGCATGACCTGTTGAGCTACTGAAAACAACAGAAGTCTTCAGTAGCCCCATCAAAATGGAATTTGGTGTCGATAAGTGTGCGGTTATGCATGTCCCTCAGATCTATCTCCGAAGCAGAAATAGGTACCTGGGTATATCACAGTCATTGGAAATTGAGGGTGAGAGCGTAAGGCAGGCGGTGAGGGAGCGTTTCTTCTTTTGCCTGACAAAAGTACTTAAACATGCAAAATTTTTATTATTTTATTCTTTATTTTTGTACTTGTTTTTCACTAACACGTAGTTAGTTAGATTTTCTTAAAATTTAAAGTTTTAAAACTCAATTTGATAAAGGAGCAAGGTTTTATTTCTACCAATAAGGGCCTTTGGTACATAATCATTTCCACAAAATATTGCATCAACCCATGCATCAATCGCAGTAATCTAGCTAGATATCGCAAAATATCTCCTAAAATAAGTACAATAATAAAAGTAATCAAAAAAATTGATATGAATGGGCATGGAAACGATATTTCGTGTTTTATTTTGATTTAGTTTTGAATCGACATTTGTATGCCACATTCGACATTTGTATGGACAAAATAGCCGTACAAATGTCGCCATACAAATGTCGACATGAACGTTTTTTGCCGATCTTTCGTACACTATTAATTGAATTCACTAATTAGCCAAACACGAAACTCTTACCCCATATTGCTAACCATTGTTATGAAAGACACATTTTTATTTCAATCGTATATTAATAAATAAACGCCCATACAAATGTCGTGATAGCCGTACCAAATTACATCGTTATAAAGATTTGCCTGTTTCCTCCGTAAGAAATACAGGCACTGCGTCCATTCCATTGGCGATTGAAGCCCAACTAACTCGTTATCGTATAGTTAAGTAAATATAACGGTGAGCTAATAGAAAAAACAGATTTTAAGGGTCTTGAGCTTGAGTCCTAATAAATGGGTCGCGCGTGGGACAACTACTAAAATGCTTCACTAGTGTTAATTACTCATGCATTAATTATTTAAAATACTTGAATTAATACGCTAATAAATGTTCTTTATTACAGCACAAGGTATTTATTTGTACGTTGCTGTAGTACAAAGTTATGAATTTTTGTTTGAGCAAAACCGCAAGTGTGACACGCGAAAAAGCGGTAAATTTCGCTGTTTTATGATATCAAAAAATTTTTTTTGAAAATCAATTAATATTTAAGGTATTGTAATATATATTTTAAGTACATTATAATACACAGAATGCAAATATATATGTATCAATACTCCATATTAAACTGATTTGAAATTATAGCCGTGTGACAGCAAAAACAGCTCGTTTGAAAATTGACCCAAAAAGGATAGATCTAGCTAATGAAAATACATTTCCTAATCCTACTTCCTACTAATATTATAAATGCGAAAGTTTGGATGTTTAGATGTTTGGATTAGAACGAGAAGATTTACTTAGTAGCGTTAAGTCTTAATTACATGAGTTAATTACCCTAATCTAAGAAGTTCTAGTTTTCTAATCAGCCTTATCGATGTAATAAAATTACTTAAATCAATGATGTAATATAAAAAAGTGGTAGGTAGATACGTTATACGTGCTCGAAAAATGGCACACTAAAATTGAGTCAATTGGTACAACTTGCCTCAGTTTCGACTTCGAGTCGTCAATGGAAACGTTAGCTGTAGCTGGCAGATTTGGTGGCCATTTTTAAACGCGGTCGTATAGACAACATAATTATTTTTCTATGAAACGCTTAAATGTAATTCAAGTTCACAATAAATTGATTTAAACTTTCACGGATTGTCCCGTGGCCATCAATGTTGTGAAGCATCCGAAACGTCAGAAAACCTCAGAAAGATAAATAAATAAGTTAATTATACCTATTACCCACGCTATTTAGTCCCTTTTGGTAAAAATAATGTAATTCCATTTCATTCAAATCAAATTCTACTTCACGAGAACTTAATTTTATATCCCAAGAACGGTGGAAACTTCCACATGCGGCACTGTTTTCTCTTTCCAGTGCGAATGAGGTCAAGTTTAAAGACGTTCAATGGCAATAGATAGACGCGAGCTGGAGATAAAATTGCTTCCTTGCTTCTAAGTTAAGTAAGACTCCCCAGCACGGTCGACTCAAGTCGACTCTCCATACAAACGTAGTTTGGTTCTCATTTTAAAACGGTATACAGGGCTTTTATTCGCTACGCGCTCATGCGCATCACCCCACGCTTCACACTTAACGAAACTAGACCTCTACCTATAGCTTAGTTACTACGCACCGCAGTGTCAAGATATATTTGTAGGTGAGCGTTGAGGTGAGCTTAAAATAATTTAGGTTATGGTCTCCTATAAATCACGCCGTACGCTGCGTCACAATGCTTACTATGGATATGTACTGTCGTGGTCGTCGGCCACAACGGTATATCTTCATAGTAAGCGTTGTGACGCAGCGTACCTACGGCGTGATTTATGGGAGACCATGGCCTTACAGAATAAAGGGGCTGCAATAACGTGGAACTTTTTACACTCAAAGGGATCCACCATTATCTTGGTTAGTTAGGTAGGTGGTTGGTACCCACGTACCGGACGGCGCAGCGTGGGTAGGCCCCCCACAAGGTGCACTTATGACCTGGTAAAGGTCGCGGGAGTCCGCTGGATGCGGGTGGCGCGGGACCGATCACTGTGGCATTCTTTGGGGGAGGCCTATGTCTAGCAGTGGATGTCTTTCTGCTGATATGATGATGATGATATCTAGTTTGTAAACTTTCTGTTGCTATAAATTAAAATAGGAATAACTAGACTGCACTAGAAAAACAGTGGTTCTACTGGCTTTATTTATTTTTCTATTTTGGTCCCATTCCGCATGCGGAGACTTCATGCCAACCTTTTTATCCCCTTGAGGTGAGAGGAAGACATAGGATGCGAATGAAAACGAACAAAGATACAATGTACTCGTAGGAATCGTTTAGAAAACTGCAATTCTGGTTTTCACCACAACCGCCCCACTAATAGGTCCCCTTTTAAGGTCAGTGGGCACTCATGTGCCCGACTGATTGGTGAACTTGTCACCACTGTCACTAATGGGCAGTGACCTTTCCAGCATCTTCTCTCATTAGCTGAGGACGATGCGAAAATAGCGACCCAGTTTGAATTCTTCGCTCAAACGACGTAAAATGACGTCAACCGACACGCCTTCGCGCGGAGTGCCAATGCGGCGTCATTCGGTTATAAACACGATACACCTGTCCAGACTTTTGCGATGACTAGAGACGTCACGTGATCCGACGATTTCGAAATTAGAAGACATAAAGCCTGCATCACACTGGTGCGGCCTGCGGTGGCGGCGGTCCATTGACAGCTAATGACAAGTTCCCGACGGAGGTTAAGTAAGGGGTGGACGTTTCACGCGGACGAACTCGCAGGCTAAAGCAAATGTAAAATAAAAACAGTTTATTTACTACGCATTCAGAGGGGATATTGCGTGTTATTAGGTTAACGTGGTCAGCATAAATGATGCTGATCGCATTTTACAAGTGATCTGAAGCGTGAACAACCGTTCGGATTACGCGGACCGACAAGTATTACTTGCAAGGGTCTTCATGTCATTGAACGGGCGAGCGAAGTGAACGAAGTTTTCCGTTTCAGCTTGGGCTAAAATTCTTTCGTAGATATGTCCGAATGTTGAGAAGTCCGGCTGTTCGCCTCTACAACAGCCCCCTATTCTGTAACTTGTTTTAAGCTCACCTCAACGCTCACCCACAAAAATATCTTGACGCCGCGATTCGTAGTAACTAAGCGTAGGTAGAGGTCTAGTTTCGTCAGGCGTGACGCGTGGGGTGAGGCGCATGAATGCGTAGCGAACAACAGCCCAGTCGCATTTCTTAACCGATTCTCGTGAAATTTTGTTAGCAGGTTCAATAATAAAATTATAACCCTACCTAGTTGTTTTTGTAGATTCAGTTTTTAGATATATTTTTTAAAGACATGCTCACTAGTGTAATAGCTCACAGTGCTACTAGTTTAGTAGGTATCTGGGCAACCGAGTATAATCCAAATTTCATCAAAATTTTTAAAGCCGTTTCCGAGAACGTGATTGCAAATATATATTGTACCTACAATGTACATTAACGATATTTTACATATTATGCTACAATATATAAAATATCGTTAATGATTTGTGAGAAAACTCAGTTTTCACGGGAGGGATGGGAAAGGTGTGGAATGGGACGTCGAGTTAAATAATAAGGAATCGGAAATTAATGATAAAAAATTGTTGTTGCGTCAAAAATCCATTAGTTTTTCACCCATTGTAAAAATATTTGTTTAGAAGCTTTGACCCTGAGAATGATCACACCACAGTCTTGTCAGTCTTATCATGGAGACTAGAGGAATCGGCAGCACTCCTCAATTATTATAAACACCTTATAATAATCATAGCAAGATGGAACGAGATCTAATATCATTTTGTAGGTAGGTACAGTCACCAGCATTGATATAGCTGGCATGAAAAGGCGGGAAAAAATATCTTACGCGTTCTCCGAGCTCTGCTCTCTCTGACTACTCTGACATAGATAATTATCACTATTTAGCTGCTGCTGCAAGCTATGTGGATGTGCCTGTGTGTGAATTAACTTATCTACAACAATACTTTATCGAATCGATCTTAGTTAAATTAAAAATGTACCTAAGCAGTAAGCACAGCTATAGCAAATCTATAATTTCAATGAAAATTTAAATAGCTTGGCACAGCAGCACAGCTATTCATGTTGGCGGTTAAACAAAAAAAACCTGTCATTTCCGTTCGGATACATTCCCCAAGAATTAACTAGCGAAAATTTAGCGTCGGCTAAGCGAAAATGGAACCCATATCGGACTGTTTGTATTGTAACTGACATCATCGATCAGTACCGTAATAAAAGCCTTTATTTTATCGTGCAAAGCTTCCACAGTTCCCGGAAATATTTTCAGTGCACTTTGATGTTAGTAGGTACGATTTTCTTCCAAGCATCTTTAATGCGTCATCAAAGTGTAAACACTCTTAATATTGTTTACTACCTACCTATTTTATTAATGGGTAAATTACGCAGAATTTCAAGGCGAAATTTTGTTATTGTTTACCAATTTAAAATTTATGCGTTTGGTAGTCTTTTTATAGGGAAGATTAGTGCCTCTTATTTCCTGGTGATATAATGTGCTACTCGCATCTACGTTTGTTTATACGTGCAGCAGTAAAACATTATTAAGTAATTTAAGGCTTACCCTGGTCCCTAAAAAGGATAAGTATATATACAGATATATATACATTCATCCTTGTTAATCTAGGGACTAACAATAGGCTATTGTTCCAGACATTCTGGAATATTTACACAATTAAAAGGCATTGAACTTGAGCAGATACCCCGCATTTCAGCACATTCACCCTAAGCACAGGCCTTTGCTTTTAATTATATATATTGGTCTTGTTTATCTAGTCTACATGAATGAACACCTAAGTAAGGAATTTAGTACCTATTTGCTTCTACGAAAGCAAGGTTAAATAGGGTGTTCTTACTGCCGTTCGGGCAGAATATTTTTCGCCAAATTTTACTTCACAAAAAACTTATTGCAGTAAGTAGGTAGTTTCATTTCCCTAGCGAAACTTTAGTACATTTACATTTCGCATTTTTTCATTTGGTCAAATTATCATCTTGCGTCATTTTACTTTGGCAAATTTTATAAGGGTAATTGTTCATTAAGCAAACGTTTTCCTTTGGCTAATATTATATCCCAAAAAAGGCTTGTTAAAATAATCACTCAACTTATAGCATAATCTACCTTAAGGAAGGTCACAGTTAGGTACGACGACGAGCGAAGTGAAGAGGAGTGTTAGGTAGAACTGCGGCCGTATATAGCGCGCGAGCCGAGTGAGCGAAGTGTGCGTGCTGTGGCAGCGGCCGGCGAAGCGCCACTTTTTTTCTTGTATGAGGATCGATAGTATCAACGATTCTGAGTAAGAAAAACCCAAAAAAAAACGAAATCTGAAACAAAAAGGACCTGTAAACTTTTTTGAAAAACGCTCAAATACACTACTTATACAGTCAGTAAGTTAGACTCAGTGTCTCTTATAGGTTTTGACTGTTATATTATATGAATGTTATAGAATTCATGGGATACTTATTTATACAATTTGATGATCTATCCACTGTGCATTATGTACGATGCCATGCAAAATTTTGGGAATGTTTTTGGTGGGATATAATATACGTAGGTATGTTAACCGGATTACTAATAATAATAATAAATAAATAAATATTACGGGACAATCTAACACCAATCGAAGTAGTCCCATGTCCCATAGTAAGCTCGATAAGGCTTGTGTTATGGCCCATAACACACCTACGTATATTATATCCCACCAAAAACATAAATGTAAAAAAGGAGAGCCAAGTTCAATACAAAAAAAAACCGGCCAAGTGCGTGTCGGACCACGCAAAACGAAGGGTTCCGTGCCGATTAAAAAGGTCATATCGTCACAGAAATCTTACGGCACTTACGTCCTTTTCTTTGAGGAAGGCAGTTTTTCAGCAATATCTCGAAAACCTCTGAACCGATCTTGTTCAAAACAATTTTCGGTGAATGAAATTAATAAGCCCTATGTCCATGAATTTTTCCATATTTTTAAAATACACGGTTCAAAAATTAGAGGGGGGGGGACAGAATTTTAGTGACTTTCGGGGCGATTATCTCCGACCCTATTCACTTAATCAAAAAAAATTCTAGGAAACCTTATATTTATTTTGAAAGGCCTATCGATTGATGTGCCACACGGGGGGTCACAATGAAAAAAAAAAATTTGACTTTTAGTTTTATGTATGGAGTGCACCCCTAAAAAATTTTTTTTTTGTCATTTTAATTACAAAACTATGTAGCGGCTAACAAAATACACCTATCCTCAAAATTTTATTCAAATACACCTTATAGTTTTCGAGTAAAATGCCTGTGACATACGGACAGACGGACAGACGGACAGACGGACAGACGGACAGACGGACAGACGGACATGACGAAACTATAAGGGTTCCGTTTTTGCCATTTTGGCTACGGAACCCTAATTATGCTTGGCTTCGCCGCAAAAAGAATGGAGATCTAAATGAGTGCTAAGTTCTATGCAAAATCCAAATATGTATTTATAGGAACAAAATAACATTATGAACAAGTATTAAACTCTATTTCTTTGCTTTATTGGATACCTATAACAATTGCTGTTACTTAAAAATGTGAGATCTTAAAGTAGGTTAGATTTGACATGTTAAACTTAAGTAGGTATGGAATAAATACGTAACATTGTTTGCGTCGGGAGATAAAAACAATACAAGTTTTCAATTTTAGTAGGAATAGTTCCTGCAAAATGTTATAGTTAGGTAGGTATGTAAAATTCTGTTTTATACGTGCCTACTTTTATCCAAATTGCAGTCTGCTTTCAACCTCGCCAAATAAGAGGGTTTAGAGGGTGTTGAGTTTGGTATCCCGGTAACCCAGGTGATCCTGTTACCAAGCTTTACCCGTATTGATTTGAAGTGGTCACGTGATTTCCGAACTCTAGTCCCTAACTATGCCTATTGTAAAGTTTGTAAAATTGTATCTGTGTGTCGGTTTATGGCATAGTAGCTCGCAAACGGTTGAACCGATTTCAGTGCGGCTTTTTTACCCGACTCCAAAGGAGGAAGGGTAATGTTTTTTTTTATCGAAAGTCTTGTCTCTAGGTGTCTGTTTGTGTTATTTTTGAGTACATATATCGATCGCTATAGAGTAACTGCATATTTTAGGTAGGCATTTATTTTATGCCTACTTGGTAGATGAATTGTCTCCTAAGATGGATGTTGTTACTTGTTAGGTACTGTTAACTAGTTGATTATATTCTAAAAGTTAATATATTAAAATACGAATTTTATGTAAACGCGCCGGCAACGCGTGTGCTCATGACTAAGGACCGCGAGTCGGTTCGAAATATGTCGTGCGATATTCGACATTAAATACGTGAGTCCGTTTTCATTATATTTTAATATGTCTGATTCTCACGGGAGTTTTCTGTATAAAATTGTGAATACTTCATTTATTATTTTATAGTTTATTACTTCTATGAACTACATAGTTATTGGGTCAACTAATAAGCAAGTATGTGGGCCTGCACGTGTGGTAGCCGCGTCAGTTGGTCAGTCAAGCCCACACACGGGGCAAGTCAGCGAAGCGGCGAGACACGACGAGCGATCGCAAGGCAAAGTAGGCGAGGCGCTTGCTTGGCGTTCAGTTCAGTTGCTTAACAGCTGTTCGGCGTTCCGTACGTGTTTCCGAACGTAATTTCGGCCGGCACGCTATTGACAGAAATGTGAGATATGTCATTTAGCTTTTTTTTCTTTCGGCGGGTGACATAAACAAACCATCGTTTATGAGCAAAATTTCGCGTGTTTTTCCAAAAAGTGACTGTATTCGGCAGTATTCATAAATCTAACGGTGTGATTGTTTCGGTTCACAAACAGTGACGCTAAATTGTTTACTATTGAGTGCCTAACCTACTTTTGAATGGATGTCTTAAGTCTTAACATGGCAAAATTGTTCATCGACTTTCTTCATCAACACTGAGATGAGACGCGCTTAGTGACCTTAATCGAGCTGCGTGTCGTGGGATGACCTTCTAAATGAAGGAGTCATATCCTGACGAAATTATGCTGTGTTTCGTTCAAGGCTTTGGGAATGGATGCGATCACGGATACAACAAGAGTAGAGAGATTTCCGAATGCAATGACACGGAGAACAACAATTTGAGGTTATCGAAAAGGAGGTCGCAGGCTAAGAAGGTTTCTTTACAAGTGCAGACAAATCTCGAAGTGAATGAGACTGTAGAGAATGTCGAAATAAGACCTAAGACGTCTCAGTCTCTGGTGACAGGGAAGTCCTTGCGGCTATCGTCAAGAGACAGGTTTCTCCGGAACCTGCCGGAGGTGAAGCGGAGCTTCAGTGACAGGTTCTCCGTTATTACTGATGCGAACGGGAAGAGGCCTAATAAAAATCTCCTGACCATTAGGAAGACTTGGTAAGTTATTTTAAATGTTACGCAATTAACTTAGACCATTGTAATTTGATTTGGTAATTATGACATAAGTTTTAATTACCTACCTGTAAATATGCAGCAACAATTTTTAATATTTTCATCATAGGTGGGCTCCGGATTCCTCTGACAGTGTAAACTCTGTACAAACACTAATTAATGAAACTATAAGTTTAAAAAAGTAATAAATTTTGAGTTTTAACCATCAGAACAAAATGTTTTCACAAACTTTAATTTCATTTTGTTAACAGATTAAGATTGTTTATTGGTAAAATTAAATACATTTACAAGTCATATATCAAGTTACATAATACAATTCATAGATTTACTTCATTACAGTTTCATTTACCATTGTCAAACTACTACAGTACAGGTATCATGTCCTAGAAATTCGTTTATATTGTAGCATGCCATATTAATAAGCATGTCATTCAGTTAAAAAAAAAACAGTATTGCTTGTCAAGCTTTTAATGTCAATCGGTACACAGTTATATATAGGTTTTGTCACATTGAGAGCCGAATGGGCCTTGGCAAGTTGTCGCGAGGACTCTAACTTCATCAATCTAACTATATATACATTCTTCATTGTTTCCTTTTTAACAATAGGGAATAGTACATTTACATTATTACACTGCACATTTATATTATGAAATAATATTGGTTATGAAATTCTAACATTGGCCATGAAAAGCCTTAGAAGCGAAATAAAGGCTATTCTGGTAACTATTCTGGGACCAGTTGTTAAATAACCTTCCAGCCCAGAATATACCTGCCTTGTATACTGAGGCAAGTGTATTACTAAAGATAATGATTATGCATTTTTTTTAAAGCTGGTTAACATTTATACCTAAAGCTAATGTTTAACAAGAACCAGGAAAGACTAAATATTTTCGTAGGATGATTGCACGATTCATAGGATTGATAAATAAGTTTACTTGCAGATTATCTTGGTCAATATGTTCTTTGTCAGATAGATATGGATAGATATAGTCTGTGCTGAGATATAATAAAATCGTCAGTGGCTTAAACTTGAATCAAAGTTGACATTTATAGTGCATGTTACCTGCCTAGGAATTATTTGATTTTTGTTTTTGAAAGCTTGTAACAAAGCTTTAAATATGGCTGATGTGATACAGCTATATTATAAGCATTCACTATAACTTTCTATAACTTTAAAATAGGTAGTAAAATTAGACAGATCTACGGTGGCATCTCCACATGGCAAATCAAATACCTACACAGAGACAATATGATATTGATACAATATCTAAAATAACTCTTTCTGTGCACACATATTTTGAGTTAAAGTCCAGATCCGAACATAATTGCATAAATTGTATTATTTCATAGACTTTAACTTGTTTTGTGAGCCTAATTAAATAAATAAATATGACATGCCAGATTATACAAATCTAAATTGGCCCCTGTTTCTCAGGGATTTTTGCCTCCCGTAAATCACTTAAACAGTGAAAACGTTGTTACTGTTTGTTTCCTTTTTGTCTGCGCAGCACGGCTATCACAAGACGGCGCGCGAGCTCTCTCGATATTTCTCGCACTATACCTCTCTTTCTAAGTTTTCTAATAAGAGAGAGACGGATAGTGCATCGAGAGAGCTCGCGCGCCGTCTTGTGATAGCCGTGCAGGACGGCCCGCAAGCTGTATCGCGGACAGATAGATTATCAGTCTCTTTCCAATTAGAACGCTTAGAAAGAGACGGATAGTCTATGTCGCCGTGACACAGCTCGCGCGTTGTCCTGCACGGCTATCACAAGACGGCGCGCGAGCTCTCTCGATTTTTCTCGCACTATCTATCTCTCTTTTATTAGAAAACTTAGAAAGAGACGAATTAGTGCGAGAAAAATGGAGAGAGCTCGCGCGCCGTCATGTGATAGCCGTGCTACGCCGTGCTGTGATAGCCGTGCTGTGCATTTCAGCATGAATATTTTCTACTACCATGATTCCACGGGTTAACCTTAGTGGTTATTTCTGTGGCGTAAACTGGGTCGAAGCGTACGCTATGGTATAATAATCCGTCATAGAGGTTGCGACACCGTGTGTTTGAACCGAGATTGAGAGATAACCGAAATAACAGGAGGCAACGCGCTGGTAATAGCTGTTGAAAAAAATGTAACGACCTTGTTGAGATCTTGATTAGGTACTCGTATTACAAGGAAAACAAAAAATACCTGTATGATAAATAAAGCTAGTAGTAGTAGTGTCATTTGAAAGTTACTCTGTGCGTCTCAGAGAATGATGATAACGGGTGATTTTGGACCAGTCACACTATATAGGTAAGTAGACTGAATCTGAAATTATGCCTATCTAAATGTCCTGAATTGCGTAACTTTTGCGGGCGACGTCCGCTGGATTGTCAGGCATTTGAATGCTCTGAACCATAGTGTGAAAAATGTAATCGATCGTGTGTTCTTTTATATATAGAACAACTAGGACCCTCTATTTGTCATAATTGAGAACAGAACAGTTATCCAGCGGTCTCCCGCGACCTATAGCAGGTCATCAGTCCCCATTGTGGGGGGTCTACCCACGCTGCGTGTTCCGGCGCAGGACAGATCACTTTGGCACTCTTCGGGGGAAGCCTAATGTCCAACCGTGGACGTCTTTTGATGATGAAATATCATTATTCGGCCCGGGATTAATATAAATTAATCACGTTCACTGATCGTATGATAGGATCCCTCGCAGTTGAATGCCAAGAGCGATCCTGCGATGCCCCCGTTTACAAGGCGGAGCCTGATCTCGTTGGTAGCAGGTATTAGACGGTATAGCTTCGGTTAGTCCGTCATACCCGTTCTGCCTCCCCGGGCAGGACGGGATGCGTAAACGCATTTCCCCAACGTTAAAAAAAGGATCCTCGCATGGAAAGATAACTAGAAGTACAACTTAGAAACATTTTAAAGTTCAATATCTATATGTCAAAAACGGCTGAACCGATTTTGTTGAAACGTAGCTAGAGATGGATAGGGGTGGGTAAATATAAATACTGGGTATTTACCACCTCTACCCATCTCTAAAAGTAGCTAAGAAACCTCTCGATCACGTCAGTTTTCGGACATAAAAACCGCATTAAAATCGGTCCATTCGTTTAGGAGCTGCGATGCCACAGACAGACACACAGACACGTCAAACTTATAACACCCCTCTCTTTGCGTGAGGGTTAAAAATAGGCTCTAGTTCGAACGCTGACGCAGGACTTCGCTTAGAGATTTTTCTCGTTACATGAAGATACTATCAAACATACAATTATACACTTGTTAAAAGGAAGCAAATAACAAGCACGCTGTGATCTTGACTAGGTAGCATTGTAAAGACCACGATTATAAAATGATTAGATAGTTACAATAACAGAGACGTCATGCAAAATTGCCATTAGGTACTAACAGTTACACATTTAACTGACCATCTGTCAACCTTATTCGCATAGTTATAAGGTTGACAGATGGTCGGTTAAGTGAAGCTGTCTTCGATGGTACTCTAAAACAGTCATACGTAATTGGCTGCTCGCGCAGGACAACTGTATTATTTCTCGATAGTTTCAGTTAGGTTAGGTTAGGTTAGTATATTTCATATAGGCGGTTGAACTGGTTTGATGTGCGAATCCTGCGAAATAGTTGCTATAACCTGTATTTAATAAAATTATTAATAATAGTAATAAGTATTCGTGCAAAGCTACTGCCACGGTTTATTAACACGCTTTTATTGTTTTACAGGACAAGTTATTGTTGATAATTCTTCATTTCTATGTTCATACATAGAAATGATAATAATAGTAGGTACACTACCGGTCAAAAGTTTAAGTTCACTCTGTGATTTCGGTTGAATGAAGTTATAATAACACAATTTATCAATTAATTTTTGTTTTTCTTTCGATGAAATGTAGTTCGTGCATAACTTCGGAGTATGTTTGGGGTCGTTGTCTTGTTGAAAAACCGGACAAGTGCGAGTTCAACTTGCGCGGTGAGGTGAGGGTTCCGTATATAATACACTTTTCCCGTTACTTTGAATACTCAAACTTCTTATAGGTTTTCCTGTAATCTTTAGGCAAGGAACTATTTTCCATATTTTTTTTAGAATTTTAAGCCTAGTAGTTTCGGAGATAAGCGAGGCCTTCTGTCACAGCCGATTTGCTCCGAAACTACTGGACCGATTAAGTTGAAATTTGGTGAACATATGTAAATTGGTGACCCAAAGATGGACGCGTAAAGTCAATTAATGAATTTAGAATTCATTAATTTACTTTACACAAGGGGGCCACTTTTGGGGGGTAAACTGGAAAATTAAAAAAAAAACTGTATTGTGTTACATATAAAATGAAAGGGGTTGTTGTAAGCATCTCAGATATTTTTTTTTATAATTTTAGCAAAAACAGATTTGAAGTAATTTAGGAAAAAAGACAAAAATTGACCATTCCACCCTTATCTCCGAAACTACTAGGCTTAAAATTCTGGAAAAAATACGGAAAATAGTTCCTTGCCTAAAGATTACAGGAAAACCTTTAAGAAGTTTGGGAATTCAAAGTAACGGGAAAATTCTCAATATTTTACGGAACCGTCACCACGCGAGTTGAACTCGCACTTGTCCCGGTTTTTATTAATGTTTCTAACTTCACGAAATCTCGTAGGAAATACAGGAATACAAAATGAACGGATCAAATTTGCGAATAAGAATAAAACAATTCCTCGAAGAGGTATTTATATTGTTATTCGGTAGTCTTGGAAAAGATTAAACGTTTTGAAATTCAAAACATAGTCTATAATTAAACATACAATACAATACAATACAAATACTCTTTATTGCACACCTCACACAAACAAAGCAGTTACATAGAGAAACAATACAATAACATGTAGGTAGAGGTAGACAACAGGCGGTCTTATCGCTGAAGAGCGATCTCTCGACATAATTTAATATGATAACCTTATTTCGTAGAGTGAACTTAAACTTTTGACCGGTAGTGTATATGGTCGTCGAATGATGAATCTTAGTCAAGATATTTCATAAAACTTCGGAAAGGAAACATTGTTGCTATCGGCAATTAAGTTACATAAAATAATAATCGCAACTAATTAACAATTCGGAATATTAATGAGTTTAAATATTTACATAATTTCAATGTTTTTCTCGATTGCTGAAGGTCGGATCGGATGGCCAAGATGTTGACCTTACCCTTGCACGGTATTGTTTCGCTTTTGAATTTAATTTAATTGAATATGAACTATCAGTATCTTCGTAGTATCTCAAAGTAAAAGTAACTTATGACGTAGGCTAAAGGATGGTCTAATAAGCTGAACTAGCGGAAACCGAATGCGGTGTTCGCCTATTCATATAGAAACCGGACAAGGGCGAGTTCAACTCGCGTGGTGAGGGTTCCGTAAAATTGTTATGCTCTAAGCATCAGGCGCTCCATACAAAATACACAAAAATATTGAGAATTTTCCCGTTACTTTGAATACTCAATCTTCTTATAGGTTTTCCTGTAATCTTTAGGCAAGGAACTATTTTCCATATTTTTTTCAGAATTTTAAGCCTATTAGTTTTTGTGATAAGGAGGAGGGGATGGTCAATCTTCGTCTTTTTTCCCAAAGTACTTCAAATCAGTTTTTGCTAAAATTATAAAATATCTGAGATGCTTACAACAACCCCTTTCATTTGATATGTCACACAATACAGTTTGCGAAACGTAAAAAAAAAACCAGTTTACCTCCCAAAAGTGGCCCCCTTGTTCAGAATTCATTAATTTACTTTACGCGTCCATCTTTGGGTCACCAATTTACACATGTGTACTAAATTTCAACTCAATCGGTCCAGTAGTTTCGGAGCAAATCGAACGGACAGACAGACAACCGAGTGATCCTATAAGGGTTCCGTTTTTTCCTTTTGAGGTACCGGAACCCTAAAAACGTATTTATAAATAAATTGAAACGTAAAAAACTAATAAAATATGATTAACAGAATGATTTAAAAATTTAAACACTAAAATGTAGCAATTTAGTGTCCGTGTACAATATTTTAACTGTGATTTTAAAGCCGAAGGGTCTTTGCTTTACGCGCCTCACGTCAAATTCAACAAAATGGACGATTGACATTTTGTACTTTTTTATTGCGATTAGTATCTTTTTGTGAACAGAAGTTACTTTTATTCAGTTCGTGTACTCTCTTTAAACGTGCCTATTAATGATGTATTGTTAAATGGTCCATTAACATCATCATATCAGCCACTGCTGGACCTAGGCCTCCCCCAAAGAGTGACACAATGACCCGTCCTGCGCTACCCATTGAGACATAAGCACATCGATTACCTACATGTTGATATACATTGTGATTAGCATTGAGTGGTCAAAGTCATTAACTGCCCCGTTAACCTTGGCTCTATTAGTAAATTTCTTATGTTGTTTGCGACCATTCGTCAACTTTACTAATCGACCCTGCTCGTGAACTTTGACAGTCTGCGGGTAATTTGTTACATGTCACTTAAACCTAAAAGTTTCCTTTATAACAGTAGATCAATCACGACCCTTTTCAAATATACCTAATAGCCTAAGATATGAATAGAGACACGATCTGCACCCAACTGTTTAATTGATAAAAAAGATTTTAGCCACCGCATTAGCAATTTTTTTAAAATGTACAGTCAGCATCAAAAGTAACTAGCCAATCGAAGACGTCAAAAGCTCTTTTATTCCCTTTTAATAAATACTTTTGACGTCTTCGTTTGCGTAGCTACTTTTGATGCTGACTGTACTAAGTTCGATGTTTAAATACTCCTACGTTCCTATTATAATTTTATTTCCTATAATAAGTAAAGTACCATCTATAAAATATACACGTAAGATTTAATTTGTAGGTAGGTACCTAATTAAAAATGGTCTCGACTTGTCTATAAGATATACGAATTCAAATAACGAAACCCTTTCTTGACCTTAGTGCCTTGGATTGTAGACAGCTATATACTGTATTTACATAAGTTGTTACAAACTAGGAACTGCTAAAACCGGTAAAATTTTAAAATCAGTTATTGACCGCAGCGACAAACTCAAAACGGGTTAACCGCTTTTTACGAATAGCTAAAAATGTTAGTATTGAAGGATAATTTTACTGTAATAGTATCATTTCTGGTTTATAAGTAGGCGAGGTGTAGAGTAAATAATATATAATTATTTTGATAAAAGTAACAAAACATATATAATAGTAATAATTCATGTATTAAAAAGGTAATTTACAGAATGATGGCTTGATAATAAAATATATTATTAAGGGCTAAATTTACCAAAGGCCTGAACTAGAATGTGTTTCAGGCAGTACGAAGGACCATGGTTCCGAACAAGCGAAACTTATGCACCGTTCAGCGCCCTGCGTCTGTGACGAATATACGCATTCAAATGGATGGACGTAATATTTTAGCCATATTCACGAGTGAAACACACTTGTTTTTAAACATAAATTTGCAAACTATAAAAAATATGCATTTAAATACAGTACTAAACTTAACAACCGTCACGTCAACATCATAACCCGCCATCTGCCCGTCTCAAGAGCCGCAGGAGTTTTATGCGGAACACTAGCCCCATGCAAAGCGATCCCTCAGATACTCGCTGCCTGATGTGGCGGACTTGATGCCCTCCGCCCGACGTCTACCCGGCCAAAAAAGCCATGACCATGGCCCATTTGGAGGGCGCAAAATAGGCTCAGATCGCAAGTTCGGCTGCAAGGAACACATGGCCAGATGAGGACTGCATCGTGGCCAATCGATACAATGTGTTTGCGATACAGCACCGCAAACCATGTCGCCAGGTGGCGTGCCCCACATGCCTGACTCTTGCTCGGAACACGATCTGAGATGAAACGCGACTTCCAGAGCTGTCCACACCGCTGCCCATTGGGCAAAGAACCAAAGGGACCAAAGAACGAAATAAAACCGGTATTTTCGTATGGTGAAAATACCGGTATCCGATCCCTGTATTCAATACTGTAAAGGTGTTCGATTAGAATAGGAAATCCATATACAAATTAGCTTTTCAGTGTACATTTTTCCAGTGACTCTCGCCGGTATTATTTTACCACTGTATAAAGAAATAATACAGGTATATCTTACAATTACATATTTTATTTGATGTTTTGTTGACTAAATAACGATTTAGGCTCACAATTGCAGGCATTTTATTATTCGGTTAATAACCGGTTTATAGTGTCAAAAACCGGTTCTTAAACGAGTGCAAAAAGTTATGGTTAACTGGTTTTTTTTGGTTAACCGGTTTTCATTCTCTATTACAAATACTGCGCAATTTTTTTAAAGGTTTTTATTTATATTTTGTATTATACCTATTTGTAGAAATAGCCAACGTCACGTAGATGTTTAGAGCGGTATAATCTACAATGAACGCGTGAACGACGCTTACCAACGCCTAGCCTCAGTCAGAACCAGTATAAGTCTGGACATACAATTACGGATAGTTGTTACGTGTCTCGGGCTCAAGTTATGCTACTAGCGAGTTGTTGGAGGGGAGTCTAACTAGACCGGTTGTGAATATGTGCTTGGTTTACTTGCTACTCATTCTAGACACGTTGATTATTCATGATTCATAGGTCACTGCTAGCAAGGATCGTTCCTTTCCTGTTGATTTTATCTAGGCATGTTACCGACACCTGCATTTTACAACCCAGTATTTTTCCTATATTTTATCGTGAAGATAATTAAACATAAACGTATTGCCTTACCATCATCAAGTCAGCGGCTTATCTTGAGATTTTTATTATCTAGATTAAGGAGCCCTTCCTACAAACCTTACCCCATGGACATTATCAAAATTGAATCAGTGATTAATTGGTTGTGTCGTGGCCAAACAACTCGAATTTACATTGCGAACCTTGAATAATAAAAACTTTCTGGGAAACTTATTAAAATTAGAGTCTCAGTCAGAACCGGATTTAGTCAACTTAACCTATTAACATCTATTAACTTTCAACCAAGTTTATTTTCGATACGTGTCACGCAATTACTGGATACCGTGGTATTGTGACTGGTGAAGCACATAATATCACCAACAATACTAACATAGTAGACAGGTAACGTTTATAATGCGGCAACTCTTTTACGGAAGTATCTCATTTAGACATATTAGCCAACCGTTGGTTGGTAACTAGATATGATATATCCTATCCTACCGTTGCTCGCTCAGAATGGGGATTAGGTACAAGGGATTCGTCCCTTGTCCCTATACTGACAATCTTCGTCTAATCTCATACGTTTGCTCTTATGTTACATTATACGTTATACCGGATGCCTTAGTCATGCATGGCACCTAACGAATTTTTGGCACGTGACTATTTTCATAGAATACGTTGCCATATCAAGGTTATCACACTTTAACGACGCAAAACTCTGCTGAATTAAACATGCCCGCATCCCGGCTTTGGTCCTTTGACGTGAGTGGCCGTTGAAAGTGGCCGTATCGTTCTGGCTTTTTGTCCGAATTCCCGTTATAGACATCGACCGATTGTTGGCAGGTTTCCAAAATTTGCTCCTCTCAGTCCTTAGCTTCTTGATCTTGTATGCGTAGTTTATGTTTTTAATGTCACATACACAACAATATCCGTACCTACTAATATTGTAGGTACCTGGTACCTACATGGGAAGTAACACTGGCACTTTTGTTACATTTATCATCAATGATCATAGTGTCAATTACACCAAACAAGAATAAAGTTGAATCCAAGATTATTCCATAAAAATAATGATGTTTAACTTCAGATTAAATCCTATTCCTATTGGGTCGATCCGGTCTATGTAAATCGGATGAAATTCGGTATGGAGATAGTTTCAGTCCCGGAGATGGACACTTTTAGTCCCGGAAATCATCCCATGAGATGGAAATGGGTTGAGTTTGTACGGGTGTGCGCTTAACGAATTCTCTTGGATAAAAAGTTATTATCATGTACCTACCTATCTATATATTCGCCTTGAGAAAGTTAACGAATGTCCCTGGTCTACAAACGTTCCATTTTGAACTCGGAGCATAAATTTCAACCGTCTGCTACACAATTTTTCAGACGATGTCACTACAATATTAATACAGGCCAAAGCTCTCCAGCTTTGGCCTGTATTAATATTGTCTGTTCAGTTGTAAATAATGTAATACAAACATTTTAAACCATCGAACACTGCTTGGTACATTTATATCCTTAGATCTTTAGATTACAGTATAGTAGAAAAAAAATGAAAGCTAGTTTAGTAGTGAATCTGTTTCATGATTCCAAGACAACCTTTTTTATTGCTCTGGCGCACCATGACATTAATTGGGTAATTTCGCACGTTCGAAGTCGATATTAATGGCCTTAGATTGTTACTAACCACAAGTGCATAAAACTAAGATTTATATGCTTGCGCACGTTAATTACATCTATTTTCTAATGCTTTATATTTACCCGCGTTTGTTAAAAGACGTATACAATGGTTGTATTAATTATCTTAATCGCAGTCAATAAATATTCAATTTCTGAATGTCACGATAAATTATTTTTTGATTTTGTAGAACAAATCTGATTTGTTTTGCTAAAAGCTAGGTTACTAATTCCATTATAATTGTCGTCACCAAACTGACACTGCGTTCATTTTTGTTTGACGGTTCACGTTAATGGGTTAATTTGAAAACGCCCTTCAACGACGACGATTTATACAAGAAAAAAAAAACTGAAAGGGAGACATAAATATGTTTCTAATCATACCCCCTTATTCATAAAACTTAACAGACCTGTTAACTAAATTGTGATTTTGTTACTTACGAATTACGAATATCAAAGTGAAAGTAACAGATAAAGTTAAACGAATTATAACAGCATTTTAGCTACAATAGGTTTGATGAAGGTTTATTATCAGGAAAAATTGAATCGAGTAGGTATATTTATATATATATATGAATAACCATGTGGATATAATATTATAAGCACTTAACTTTCCCTAATAAGCCACTAACCGGGCATAATTGCAACCGGGATAAAGCTATAAGATGAGAATTCTTCACAAGAATATCAACTAGATAGTTGTGCCGATGTTATATTCAGGTAAATACCTAAAATTTACTATAGTACTTACTTTAGTCTTAATTCACGATAACGATGCTAACTAAAGGTAAGGTCCGGTAAGGGCAAATATTTGTGTGATGAGCATGAATATTTGTTTCTGAGTCTTGGATGTTTTCTATGTATTTAAGTATTTATATCTATTATATATATCGTCGTCTAGTACCTGTAACACAAGCCTTATTGAGCTTACTATAGGCCTAGCTCGATTTGTGTAAGAATGTCCCATAATATTTATTATTATTATTATTTATTAACTATGGTTTCCGAACTCAAATAAACTTGCAGAGAACATGTTTATTGCGCTAAGTAGATACCTTACTCATATCTTATTGAGTAATTAGCATACCCAAGGTAAACCTGTTCGGTTTGGTAATAAATATAGATACCTACATATAAACGTCGAAAAGAGTAGGTACATCGTTGACGCACGTAGGTACACTTATTATCGGAGTAGCTATACCCACGGCTCCGCCCGCGTAGAGCTATACGAACTTCTATCTTCGAATTCGGTAGCACCGCCTTATGGTGGCACTCCGCTTGGCGGTATTTTTGCCCAAATATTCGTGTTGCATCTTTTTCCTTCCTACGGCAAATGAAAGAGAGGCAACGACGCAACGCGAACACGCAACCCCAAGTGTGGTGCCACCATTAGGCGTTTATCGCATTCCCATGCAAACTTCCTTTTCATTTTCTTAGCGGATGATTTTCGTGATAAAAAGTAACCTTACCTCCTTCCCCGAAACTCTATAGGTACCCAATTCCATCACAATCAGTCCAACACACACAACACACAAACACAGTTTCTACGCAGTATGAAAACGCAACAAACCAACTGACAGTTTCCCATTCTAACATTATTACATATGGATTGCATAACGTGCCAGTCTCAACAATTTGCGAATCTTAATTCCCACGAAGTAGTTATTGTTTACCTTTAAAATCAGTTTGTGTAACTTATGATAACAGCTGCGAAGTTGCAACTCGTTTAACAGACAAGCCATGTGTAACCACTGTGTATTGTCATTGTTTATCTCACACGGCGCCTGTCATTTCCCGACATCGATACACCTGGCGCAATTCCTAACATGTGTTTGCTGATTAAAATATTAACCATTTGGTCACGGTCATTCTACAGCCAGTCGGGATAATAATTAGTACACGAGTAAATAAAATATTGGCTGCAGGGTATTATTTATTTGGATACATTTGTATTGGACAGTACGAGTATATGATATTATGCTCGACAAATTAAAATGTAGCAGCATAATACATTCGTGATAATAACAATAGGGACAAATCACTGGATTCGAGCTGCGACCTAAATAGAATAATAATATCCACGAAAAGTCAATACACGTGTAGTGAGCAAAGCGATTACGTGTCAAGAGGTAGGCACCTGAAGCACTCAAACGGGAAGATATTTTTATTGATTCATCAACTTGCGACTTGCGTGGCGACTATGTACCGGCGCAGCGTGAGTAGGACTGGTGGACTGATGACCTGGTAAGGTCGCAGAGTCCGTTGGATGCGGGTGGCGCAGGACCGGTAATTGTGGCATTCTTTGGAGGAGGCCTATGTCCACACTTTGTCACATGGTGTCGGAAAGAAACGAAATTGTTTCTTGTTTTACACGATAAATACAACTTAAACCATGAAATCGTTCTTTGACTCGTGAATATTCGTGTAGTAGACAAATAATGGTCGATAGTTTGAATAGTTCGAACACACAAAGGTAGCGTCGTCAATGAAGGAATGTCCGAGACCTGATACTCCTGATATTAGCAATACATATTTAACCGTGGGTACAGGAAACTAGGTACAACTCGGATGTTTCCGCTTTGATATCACCACGCTTGCGGGATTGGAGGAACTTCTTTGTAGTACCTTAGAAAATAAAGGAAATCATGTATAAAAGCCGCTAAATTTAAAACAAGTTATCCATGATTGAAGTAATGAATTATCTTAACTTTACCTGACGAATCCTCCTAAATGCGAGAACGACTTGTCATTCAGAGGCACCAGTAATGGCGATCCGTATCCTTGCGGGACTTTCATGTAATACTTAACACTGCTGGGAATCAGTACACCTGAAATATAATTTTGACATACAGACCTACAAGAAATTACTAATTACTAGGAATCTGATGACTGTAACCAAATGAAGACTACCTCTTGCGTCGTACTTATACTTGCGTAGTAATGATTGCATCGTCGGGCTTTGAATATTAGAACGAACCACGATAGCACACGGCTGCAAAGTAGAACAAAACGGATCCGATAAATCAATCGAGCAATTTCTAAAGTAAACAGTTATCAAGGTCACCCACTTTTCACCACGTTTCTGATTTCACATGTTTTGCGATCTTAATAACTAAGGAAAATAAACTATACCTACATAAAATCTTTAAATTTACCTCTTTGAGTTTCTGTAGAAATTGTCTTGTGTTGTAATCATAATTGTCTATATCTTTTTCCGTGTTTTTAAAACTTGTAATTTTTCCGTTTTCGTACTCTTCTTCTGAAGCTTTCTCAGTAGCCATTGTGAAATTAAAAACTGGATATCGCAAAGTCGGCTCAGACTCGTGCACAGTAACTACGTCTCGGTTATAGTTCTTCGATATCATCCTCTGGAATTACAACTTTTTTAAATATGCTTCATAAACAATTTCTGAATTCATTAAATACACATTCACATACATTTTCGGCACAATAAAATCTTGTAAAGATTACAAGGAGAACTGCAAAGAGCTTCATAATCGTACCGGTCTTAGCAACGAATGGATCGATTCACCAGGTCACGTTTCGTTGGCGAATTAGTAAACACGAGGTCAGTTTACTTTTAATTTGAGATTTCGTACAAACATTCGATGTCTTTATACCGTTATTTAAAATCAACATTCGCACTGTAAACTTGGCAATTAGCAGTTCCACAGTCGTTATTATTAATTTCGCTTAGTTTAATCTTGAGGCAGTTTGAAATGATGCGAAAAAAATCTAAACAGTATTCGATCTTAACGAAAATTCTCGATTCAGAATTTAATGCATAGATAAGTGAATATCCAGTTCAATGAATTTGTAAGATAAAACAGTTTGAACTGTATTGTGTCTGTTTGTTGTGCATCGTCCAATTGATTTTGATACGGCGTTCGAAGTTCAACATAAACGGTTGTTACTTTTTTCGTAAGTAATTTAAATTGCCTGTAAGTGTTAAGGATTGTAAAATAAATAAATAATCAATTATGGGGCAATCTTTATAATCACTTGACAGTCAGCCAGGTAACCCATTACGAGAAGTTTGGATTTTTCAAAGAAAACACTTCTTTTTCTTCAATTACTTCCACGTCACTAAATGATACGTTTCGAGAGCGAAAACTTAAATTATTTAATGTTATACAAGGTTTGTACCTATAACATTAAATATGGCAATACTACAAAAAACCTATCGTGAGATATTGACACTGAAGAAAATATATTAAGAAGTTGAAGAATGGCGCCTAGACGAACCACCCAAAGAGAAAGAGGTATATAGGATGAGGGAATAAGTGAGTCAAGAATACATTTAGCGTGGACCTCAACCACTTACAACGGGACATACATTGTCGAGGCCTTATTATCGATGTGACCTTAGTACTGATTTAATATGATTAAGGTCGAACGGTGTGTTCCGTCTCCCTTGAGAAAAGCAACATACAGCAACCGTCAGTAAATCGATTTAATTGCTACATTCACTTTGACTGCAGCCTTTTATTAATAATTTCAAGAATTAGAATTTAAAATGAACTCTATCTTTCGTTCGAAAATGTTACCGTTGGATTTACACGTTCGTCATTATTCTTACCCATAGGCCGATTTTACGCAGATAGCGTACCTACTATTGAAATTGAAAAGGAATATAAAATAGACAAATTGTGTAGCTTAGTTTGTATATCGAGGATAATCTTCGGGATCGATATTACCTACATATATTTTATCACATAGTTTCGCTACTGTTCTTTGTAATAGGCGGCTTCTAGTTTTTGCATAAGTATCGCTCTCGTAAGCTCGCCACCCACTCATAAGGGTAAACACACATACGAAAATGACACTACATATAGCATGCGAGTTATCAGTCTGCATGCAGTGTCTTTACGATCTCTTTATAGAGATAAAACTCAGGATTTTCGACCTGTAATTTTATCAAAATTCCTCTGATGAGATATACATTTATTAATTAAGTACTTAAGTGTCTGGAGTATTGTGAATTCCCCAAATCGAGTGGGGCCTTGAAGTGTCCTACTTTTCGCAAGGACACGGGCCCTTTGGGGAAGGTCGTATGAAACAGGATTACTTACAGCTTTGAATCGCGATGAGAAACAGATTTGATAATGTTATTCTTCTTATCTTAGGTAGGTATTATTTTTGTTTTGGGCACATTAACTTCTAAACCAGCTCTATTTTTCTATAGCAAAGGAAAAAAGCGATCAAATTTGATAGAAAAGTATTAAACCAAACATGAGCTATATTACAAGTTTTAGGCGGTAATATTTTTAATTATTGAAGTAAACAGTTTTTCAACAAAACTAGCGTTAGCGTATCCGCAATTAGTATATCTGGAAACAAATAAGTATGAAAACCAAGTTCTTTGGTCCTTTTACCAATATTACTATGATAATAGATATAAATAGTCGATGTTGTTCATACAACAACAAAAACACAACAAAACAAACAAAGCTATAGAAATAAGGATTTAGATAAACAAGTCATTATGATAATATTTGAAAGGAATAGGCGTTAAACTATTCTGGCAAAATTTGTATAGGCGTTTCACGAGAGTGAGGTCCTGTCGGATACTATTGCAGGCAACTGTACGTACGTAGTAGAGATGCAACGGATAGTGGTTTGGCCGGATACCGGATACCGAATATCCGGCGGCACAGCCAGCCGGATATCCGTTATCCGGCCGCCGGATATCCGGCCGAAGTAAAATGCCTAAATTTAAGTGTTAAAAAATTAAAATAATTAGTGGAAGATAATAGTGATAAAACTGATTGATATTGCTTCATTGGCTTGTGTGATTAAGCAGAACCCGATTAATGGTACCTAACTAATATAAATAATAGATCAATAACAGTGTCATTTCATTTATCTTTTTCTTTTCATATGAAGATTAACTCATTAAACTGACTTTAATAATTGATTGCTTTGTAGTTTGTTATTTATTCATCCTTCTTTTACCTACTCTGGTTCTATCTTTACCTATGTTCTTCTGTGTTAGTGTGTTAAAATACTATCCGGTATCCGGCCGGATACTACACCACTATTCGGTATCCGGCCGGATAGTAAAAATGAGGCCGGATAGGCCGGATACCGGATAGTGGCCGGATATCCGTTGCATCTCTAGTACGTAGTTACGTAGTTTTCCACACTTACTAAAGCATCCTCCATGTGTGTATAACATATGCATGTAGCAGTGCAATACTTTCAGTAAAGAAATTCATAATGAATACAATGTGTTACTGTTATTTGCACAAATGCCACGCTCATTATAGTTACCTGTCCAATCCATGTTTACTTTTTATGTGCCTCAGTTTAACTTTATACGCCATACTGGCTAGTTGAATTTGATCGTGTTTTCAAATAATCAAACTTACTTATAACAACATAAATCTATGTTGGTTCCTCTCAATTACTTTGTTTTCATTATCATCGGCACACATGTTGCAAGGTTTAGTCGTTCAGTGTTCGGTTTCTCGTACGTAGTACCTACACCAGTGTGGGCTAGTGAGAGTGAAGGTGTTATCTCCTTATTTCTGTTCCGAATTTGATTTCCATCTTCATAGTGCATATGTTTTATTATTCTATTAGTTTCATACTACTATTGTGGTGAGAAAATGTGATATTTACAGACAATGATGCAATATAAAAAAAACCGGACAAGTGACAACAACCTTTGGGAAGACGAAATCAATTTTCGTCTTCCCAAAGGTTGTTCAGAATTAATTCATTTACTTACGCGTCCAACTTTGGGTCACCAATTTACATATGTTTACCAAATTTCAACTCAATCGGTCCAGTAGTTTCGTTGCAAATCGGCTGTGACAGACGGACAGACAGATGCGCGAGTGATCCTATAAGATTTTCGTTTTGTTCCTTTTGAGATAGGGAACCCTAAAAAGAGGTACATATGTTGTCTATACGAAATTCCGTGTTTAAAAATGGCCACCAAATCTGACAGCTAACGTTTCCATTGACAACTCGAACCTGAAGCAAGTTGTGCCAATTGACTCAATTTTAGTGTGCCATTTTTCGAGCGCGTATAACCTATCTACCTCTTTTTTGTATTACATCATTGTTTACAGAGTTAGTTTACTCTTTTAATTCGGCACATCATGTCAAGAAATACAGGCAAGAGGCTTCGATGTTCTGCCAAACCTACATACAACGTAGCACGTCATTCTTTATCAAGATCATCTCGACGACGAAGTACTAGGTTAAAAAGGTAATTAACACAGTAATTATCGGTAATACGCAGGCTGCCTTTTAAGTCTTGTCGTATACACACCTCCCGCGATTATTTACAAAAAAAACCGGCCAAGTTACGTGTCGGACCTCGCAAAATGAAGGGTTGAGTGTCTATTAAAAAGGTCGTATCGCCCCAGAAATCTTACGGCACTTACGTCCTTTTCTATATGGAAGGCAGTTTTTCAGAAATATCTCAAAAATCTATGAAATGTCGTTCATTGATTTTTGAGATATTTCTGAAAAACTGCCTTCCATATAGGAAAGGACGTAAGTGCCGTAAGATTTCTGGGGCGATACGTTCAATATAGTTTTCGGTGAAAGAATTTTTTAATACACGGTTCAAAAATTTGAGGGGGACACGATTTTTGTAACTTTCGGGGCGATTATCTCCGACTCTATTCACTTAATCAATAAAATTGCTGAGAAACCTTATTCGTATATTTATTTTGAAAGGCCTATCGATTGATTGCCACATGTGGACTTGGAATATTTTTTTGATTTGCAGTTTTATGTATGAAGTTTTGTCTTTTTTTGTCATTTCATTACAGAACTATGTAGTGGCTAACAAAATACACCTATCCTCAAAATTTTATTATAATAAAATAAATTCGTCTGCGTTTCTTCGTTAATCTAGGCTATCAAAGGGAAATATTTTACAAATTACTTAGGTACTTCGATTTTCGTTAATTGCTTTTCAAACATAAGTCTTATTTTTTTCCGTTTCACACAATGGTTTTCCTTGAAATCGTTATCACGATTTACGCACGATGTTAGTAATCCTATATGGAACAGGGTGTATAACATATTTTTATTGTGGACCGCTGTTTTATTTTAAAACAGGTTAGTAATTCTAAATATGGGTTTCAAATATTTTTCCTATTCGTATATAGTTATTTTTTATGCGGTTCCGCGAGTGACGCGATTAAAGCAGAACAATTATTTCCCTTTAGAGCCATAGTTTGTTCAATTGAGGTCGGGTACTCAAGACGGATTGACGTTGCTTCACAAATTAGTTTAGGGACCTGTGGCATCACTATGTCTCCGCTGAAATGGTAATTGTTGGATTTTGTTCTTGACCTATTTCTCTGCGATTGTTTAGATTACAGTCAGTTTATCTTTATATACAATACATAAATAAGTACGTCATTTATTTTTGTTTTAAATTGGGCAATTAGGTTTTATTTTAGTAAACAGAAAAAATACATACCTACGCCATTCGAGGTAAATATTCTTGAAAGAAATTAATTAGGGAGATGTTAAATTATCTCGAATACTCAAACTTCTTAGGCTGGTTTTAGTGTCACGCTGACCGTCCGCGCGGACAGCTCCGCACGACCAATATATATGGCACGTCCGCGCGGACCCGTCCGCATTACTCTAAAACGCTCCCTTAAACTTAATATATCGTACGTGATCCGCGCGGACGGTCCGCGTGACACTAAAACCAGGCTTAAAGGTTTTCCTGTAATCTTTAGGCTAGGAACTACTTTCCATTTTTTGTTCAGAATTTTAAGCCTAGTAGTTTCGGAGATAAGGGGGGGGGGGGGGTCAATTTTCGTCTTTTTTCCTAAATTACTTCAAATCTGTTTTAGCTAAAATTATAAAAAAATACATATCTGAAAAGCTTACAACTACCCCTTTCATTTGATATGTCACACAATACAGTTTGCGAAACTTTTTTTTAATTTTCCACTTTACCCCCAAAAGTAGCCCCCTTGTTCAGAATTCATTAATTAACTTTACGCGTCCATCTTTGGGTTACCAATTTACATAAGGTTACCAAATTTCAACTCAATCAGGCCAGTAGTTGCGGAGCAAATCGGCTGTGACAGACGGACAGACAGACGCACTAGTGATCCTATAAGGGTTCCGTTTTTTTTCCTTTTGAGGTACGGAACACTAAAAACGAACTACCACGGCGAAACAGGCTACGAATCGTTTCGCGCACAAACATATGATACACGATAGCTCGGCACGCGTAAAATCAAGCACTCGAAACGGATTGATATGTGATGGGAATCGGAAGCTACAGACAAATATAGACCTTCAGAGACTAGTACCCTATGCGAAGCAGTGGCGTGCATCCTCGTGTATTTAACGATCCCACCAAAAACATAATGTAAAAAGAGTTCAATACAAAAATTATGCTTGGCTACGGGCTTCGCCGCAAAAAGAATGGAGATCTAAATGAGTGCCAAGTTCTATGCAAAATCCAAATATGTATTTATAGGAACAAAATAACTAGCTTCATGAAATTTGGGCTTCTAGATGTCCTTATGGATATAATTAAACACACGTTGTTTTATGTGTTTTTGTTAAAGAGGTTTTGAGTTATAGAAGGATCAAAAGTGGCACCAAGTGGTTCGTGTAATATTACACTCGGCGCTGGCTAGCCAATTCCTTTGCTTGAACTTGGTTTGACATGCTGTCGCGTGTCTCGATCTTCCTAGTAGATGATTGTATTGATTATGTAAGTGTTTGGTATTAACAGATTTTACTTGTTCCAGGTCAACCGGTAACTTCGCTTCGGGCGCAGCGGGTGGCGGGTGCGGCGCCCCTCGCTCCGCCCCCGCCACCCCGCTGCAGCTCGAGCCCCTCCCCCGCACGAAACATGACAAGTGAGTACCTTAATGTAGGGTAGGCACCATCACTTCAAACAGTTATTAGGCTGGTTTTAGTGTCACGCGGACCGTCCGCGCGGACAGCTCCGCACGACCAATATATATGGCGCGTCCGTGCGGACCCGTCCGCATTACTCTAAAACGCTCCCTTAAACTTAATACATCGTACGTGATCCGCGCGGACGAACCGCGTGCGGTCCGCGTGACACTAAAACCAGCCTTACTGTTAATAGTCTAAATCATTGGTTCCGAACTGGGGGAAATTACCCCCGTGAGGTTAAAACAGCTATTCTTATTTGGTAACACAGTTGGTATCTAAAATAAATGAATAGAGGATGGGCTGGACGGACCTCCTGGCTGGTAATTTAAATTGGGGGTAAAGTTCGTTTCCCTAATAGCTTACGGTGATTACGATATTGAAAAGGTTAGGAACCGCCTATGGTAATCATCATCATCATCAATATTAAGAGGGCCCAATCGAATCTATCTTGATGGGCCTTCGTCTTTACTTCTTGGTATGTGTTGCTACAGCCAGCACCATTCCTTCATCTGTGCCATGTATGGTATTCTCAGCCTTCCTCTCCCTTGTGTTTCCTCTTTTTTGTCTTCTAGGATAGTAATGTTTAACCCTTCATGTCTCAGTATGTGGCCGCTGCATTTAGCTCTGCGTTTTTCTATAGCGGATATTATCTTTCTTTTTCCTTTGCCTTTTCCAACACACGGCTGCTTTCAGTCGTCGTCGGTCTTGGGTTGTGATGTTCCAGCTCCAGCTCTCACATCCATAAAGAGCTTAACTCCAGATAGTCCAGATGTAGGATTTTATTAAGTTTTTGCTTTTGTTGATATGAATTTTGCTATTATACACATGCGCCCCTGAATTCCGTGCAGTGTCAATAGAAGGTATAATTTAAGTGTTTTACACCGACTATCCAGACGGGCCTAGACACGATCTAGCTGGAGTCGTTTTGGCTAGAGATAGAAAATTGCTGGGTTATATACACGCGTCAGAGTATCTCTTTAAGGTTTCCCCAGAATTTTTCCAAGAATCTCTTACTACCTGTAAACCTTATAATGGGAGGTCACCCGTTACCTCTGGCCGCCCACCATACAAGAAAATGTGACAATGAAATTTGAATCAACCATCATAGGAAATAGGGTAGAGTCTGTTTTGTTTTAAAATCGAATGAAACAAAACCAATTCAACTCGGTTCCAAATTCATCATCATCATCATCATCATATCAGCCGAAAGACGTCCACTGCCGGACATAGGCCCCCCCAGAGAGTTCCAAATTGACCGGTCCTGCGCCACCCGCATCCAGCGGACTCCCGCGACCTTTACCAGGTCATCAGTCCACCTTGTGGGAGGCTTACCCACGCCGCCAATTTAAAATGGTATTAATCCATTGAAGAGCAGAAGTCCTTTTAATAGGTATAGAGGTTAAAGAAAAACATAGTGAACGTCATCATTTGAAAGACTGCCTCGGCGAATAACATGCTACTCTCCTTGATATATTCGTATACTTACTAATGCAAACAGTTTCTAATCTTTCGGCAACCTTATACTACTACATATTTGCTCTGGCGTTACTAGTAATGTGTGTGTAACGAATAGTTGATGTGGTTTACTTTTTCTTAGATGCGGTAGGTATTATCCACTCCATCTAGTAGTGCGTGTTATTAGGGGATTCCGTCGAACAACAGTGTCATCTTTTAGTATGTTATTAGGCATGTCGCCTGGACCTCAAAACTGCCGGGAGACAATCTCTAAGGAGTCGGTCTCCCCAATAATGACGTCATCAAAATCGCCGCGGCCGCGTTTTAAAAAGTATAAATAACATCCAAACCATGCGACGTCCACACACGTGTGGGGTATTAAATGAAAGGTAAATAAGTTGTCTATACTTAATTTCTATACTAAATTTCAATTCATACCCAAGTTTAAGTGCTATTAACAAAATTATAAAAAAACCTAAGAAAAATCCATAGACTTTCAGACTTTGCGCCAAAACTAGAAAAGATAACACGAAAGTAATGTACCTACAACACATTTGTGTTGCACGTTACTTCAGTGTATTATTTAATAATTAGTATATCAGCTTTACATTCCAATTTATTATTTCAAAAAACCAACAACGCAGAGCGACTTATACTTGGGTATATGTACCTACTGAAATTTAATGTAGAAATGAATTATAGACAATTTATTTAGCTATCATTTACGTGTGTGTACAGTAAGGGAAATGTATTCACGTACCTTTTTCGCTCTTCTTATTATGACAATAAGGCATAAAAAGGTACGTGAATACATTTCCCTTACTTGTATGATTTGGATGTAATTCACACTTTAACAATCGCGGCCGCGGCGATTTTGATTACGTCATTACTGGGGAGACCGACTCCTTAGAGATTGTCTCCCGGCTGTTTTGGGGTCCAGGAGACTAAACAACATACTAAAAGACGGCACTGGTATCCGAAAGTGAAATATTTTTCCGTAACAACATGCACTATAGGTAAAAAATCGTCTTATTACAATGGTACGATGGAATAAGATACCGAGGTGTAAACATTATTTCTGGATCTGTTTAAAATATAAAAAGAAAAGCCATCTGGATATACTCGTAAGTAATCTGGATATACTTTGGCCAGTGCTGTTCACATCGATATTATTAAAGGCTTTCTCACACTACGTAGAGGTACGTAGTGTGAGGAAGCCTTTAATAATATCGATGTGAACAGCACTGGCCAAACTTTCGTCAGATTTGTGCATTTTTACCTGTCAGTTTAGTTCGCCTAATTGTGGATTCCATTTTAGAGTATTATTTGTTACGTATCGTGTGTTAACCCATTCCCGGCCCGTGACGACACATATGCGTCCCTACGCCGTAGTCGCTTTCCGCTACATACGAGGAAAACCACGGGATCGGCTACGAGCGTAGCGCGTAGCGATTCTGGGCACTGAATGTGTTTACGCAATTTTCAATGCGTATTCCCCATGAAACCCGGGGTTTTCCGAAGGGGCGTCAAAACAAACCATTAACAATGTCAAGGCCAGCCCAGTCGGGTAACGTATTTTACGGGGTGTTTGCTGGTAATAAGCATAGGAAGATAGGAACACCATTCCGTCTGTTGCTTTTTGAGAAGGAATATTTTAAGCTACTTAATCCTCTTGTTCTAGTGTTTCAAAGTACAATGTAAGAATGTGTGTGTGAAGTGTGCTATTTGTACGATACTGATAGACCCATTCATACTAGTCTGTAGTGATAGTAACTACACTATTATGTCCCGCTAGTACCTAAATCTTTGTAGGTAGTTTACTATAGGTAGCTCATTCCAGATAACACTAGAATTTTATCTGACAAACTCGTCTACGTTTCTTCATTTATCTAGGATATCAAAGGTAAATATTGAACTAGTTTTACTTATTTCGATCATTAAATGCTTTTCAAACATAGCAATACTAATTTTGTTGCGTTTTAAATTTGTTTTCCTTGAAATCGCATGACGATTATAGCACGATTTTTCTAATCTTATATGCATAGGGTTTGTCTAGTTTTCAGCGACAGTCCCGAACTTTCACTTTAAATAAGTAATTGTTCACGACTAAAGTTATTGTTTACGATCGATAAGATATTGCTTCACAGATTGAATAATATCATATAGTTCTCAAATTAATTGCCGAGCGTTATGAATATTCAAAATGTATCACGTGTATCGGGTATTATCTTAGTCTAACGATTATCTACGCAACGTACGTTTCTCTAATCAGTTGTGTTCATGGCACATCGTGGATCAAACGTTTTTACCTGTAACATTAAATTCAGAATGAAAAACTTCATTAAATTCAAAATATTCAAGTGATGTGTGTGTAACTGTGTATGTGAGATATGAGTTTTATGTTTTAATTTCTTTGGAAATGGAGGTGTATCAAGACCCACAGGAACAGTCTGCGTGGGCGGTGATAAGGCTAATCAACAGTGCCTTGGACGGCCTGAGGTATACTATTTACCATGTGTGATATTAGAAAGGATGAGTAAATTCCATGACAGACTCACCATATGTCTCGTTCTAGTCTCATGAGACTGAATGTCATGGAATGAAATTTGCAGTTAATGCCGTAGCGGCATTCCGAGGCATTCTTTAGCATTCAAAGTATTTTTCATAGAGCGTCTCGTTAAATTGTCAATTTATCGTTAATAAGGCTATTTTAAGATTTATACAATTTCGAACGGCATTAAATATGGCGTTGATAAAATTTTCCAATATATAGGCGTAAATGTATACCGTTCGTAGTGTAATTTAGACCACTACACAATTATACAAATTTCATACATGTAATTTCGATCTATGTCAATTATAATCGGCAGTGTGATAGAGATATTTCGAGCAGGAGCAGATTTTAGCCTATCACGGTTGTGATTTGTATCCGAGCTATTACCGTTGATGGACTGATGGATTATATGCGATAAGAATATTGATTGCATGTATTCATCGCAGCGATGTTTTGAACGTTCACTATTCCTTTTCCTGGGTTTTGGGATTTGATTTACTACTATTAGAAATTGATACGCTTCTTCTCTATTCCACATGAAAGAAAGAAACATTTATTCGAAAAAAAGCAAACCAACGCATAGTTAGAAAAAAAGTGTCAGATATAGCGTTTTGTCTCAGCATAATGCTGGCATTACTGCCATGTACGGACTGCATATGGACGGTACAGTTATCAAAGCTTTTGGGCTTACGTAAGTGCTTTTCATTGGCATGGATGCTAGTTTGTCAAAGTTGACGACATCGTGAACCAACAAACTTAACAACTTTAATGTAACAGGATAAAGCTTACAATTATTACTATTCACTAAAAAATCGATCCGGCTCTGGACTATTTTTCCTTCTCTAGAATTGTACCAATTTAACTATTTTTACCAAGACTGTCTTAGATTTAAATAACTGACATTTCTTAGTATAATTTATAACAAAACCTATATCTCTGAACTATATTAGACATTTTGATTTTGGAAATAACATCATGGTGACACTATATCTGTAGATAACAACAGAGCATAAATAACCGATCCTCTATCTGCGTTTGCCAATTGCTGTTATTTTCCCCGAAATGATCGTCAGTGGGTTCAATGTTTCCGTGTGACTCATGGAGTAATTTGTTAAATGGGACGATGGAGTTCGGTGCCCATATTAGTTATATATAATTTCAAACCTACATAGTTAGGTATAATAAAAACACTGCGTTTCAGAAACACAAACGCTTCTTATAAAGTATTTCTTCTGTCTGGGGAATAGTAACTGACTGACTGACAGGTACCTACAAGGTGTGCTCAAATAAATCTGACTCAACTCTATTGGTAGATCCGTTAGAGCATGTCAGATATTTTTGACCACGTTGCTCTGTCTGTTACTGTTGCAGGTGACTACAGTCACCTACAATAGTTATTTTTAAATTGGCCTTACATTAAAATGTTGCGATTCTTTACAAACATTATTGTATAAAGAGTAGCTGGTTTGACCCGTTAAGAAGTCTAAGATGCCGTGCTCCTCCTCCTCCATGCGTCGTTATCCTCAATGCTGAGGGTCGTGACCCCTAGTCATCGTCTGCTCTTTAATGATGTTTCGCCAAGTCTGTCTATTTTCGGAGACCTGCGGGACCTCTTGGAGCTTATTATCGAGGGTGATTCGGATTTGGTCGGTCCATCGGATTGGGCTGCGTCCTCTCGGTCTTTTCCCCTCCACCTTGCCAGTCACAACAAGTCACTCAAGGTTGTCTACTCTTCCTGACATAGTGGCTAAAGAATTCGAAAATTTTCCGGACACAGATATTAGAAAGCCTGGCCTTGTACAGAGTTCCTTGAGTATATACTGGTTAGTCCGACGCGCGGTCCAGGGAATACGTACCATTTTACGCCAGCACCACATTTCGAATGATGCTGTAATAGTACATTGTGCCACGAGGTTGGTAAGTGGTTTTTTTCGAACGAGGGTTTTGTTGGCTCGAGTTTGTAAAAAATCTTACCGTCCGTGTCCCACACAATGTTTTTCATCACATTTGCGAGGAAGTAAATTAATTTGAAACAAAATTAATATTAATCGCAATAAAATATACAAAGTGTCAATCTTCCATTTTGTTAAATTTGACGTGACGCGCGTGAGGCAAAGACCTTTCGGCATACAGCCTCGATTTAAAATCACAATTAAAAATGTTTCACACCGACACTAAATAACTTAATTTTAATTTTTAAATATTAAAATAATTTTTGTTAACATGTTTTATGAGTGTTTTTATGTTTAGATTTAATGATTTATTTATAGATACGTTTTCAAACATCGTATTTGAGTTAAAACCTCCTTGCTTTATAACTGACTTTCATGAGTGACAAATACAATTGAAGAAAAAACCATTAGGCGTAATAAAGACGATTGTAGCTCTGTATGCCTGCGCATTATGAAGCCCTTTACGAGCAAGTGTGATGAAAATATACTTTTTATTATGTACCGAAAATAGTTCGTTATCCTTTGACGTCACTTATTCGTTTGGCAAATTGTTGTTTATCAGTTTCTAAACAGCCTAAATCCATTTTTATGCAGTTTATCGTTCAATTAACTATTATACCAAGTGGCAGTAAACGTCACGTGTGAACCGTAAACATACTTTAAACAGAGTGGGTGCTCTCGTTTGTCCAATCAACGTAGATATCGACGCCTCCACCGGGTAGGGACTGCACGATACAAATATACAATGATTCCGCCCAAGGTCGGGCTGTGCATCAATGGATTTTAATTACCTACTGAAATAACTACAAAGATCTACAGTTACATCTAGAAATACCTACTCTTTTTTTTGCGTTCCGTCAAATTATTACATATTTTATCATTAACACTAAACTTAAAAGCATTGCCGTGTACAGAAGGCGGGAAAATAATAATTTGTAATTTTCCTTAATCTGTCATCGAATTACCAGTCCAGTCATTTTATTTTCACTAATATGGAAACAATGACTGGAAATAATTTTAATAGCAGATTTTTCCTGTGTAGGTATATAACGGGTATAATTAACGTCACTTAATTCAAAGACATCGAAAAAATTATAACGTTGGTAATTAATTACTGTAATTAGCTCCTGAAAAGTCGGGTTTTAATAATATTAAAAGTTTTAGTCTTCGTTTCTTTGAGTATTAAGCCACTGGAGATGTCATAGACAGGCGACCCCCTCCGGCAAAGTACATTGGTCAACTGTTCAACCACGTTATATAAAACTACTTAAAGTCGCTTCACCGTCATTTTGTATCGTTCCGTGTCGCATGACGTTTCTCTCGAAAAATGGTGACTTGTGCAATATTATCATGTAAAAGGTGATCTGACAGCTCAAATTCGCAACAAGTTCACGTCTCCTATCATAGGTAAGTATTTTTACTAACTATTAAATGTGTATTGAAGTACAATCTCCATTTAAAGAAAATGCCGTTACCGATACGTAAACGACAGAACGTAAACATGATTATAGTGGTAAGGGTTCGAATCGGTCTTTAGGGATGTGATAAAGTAAGAAAGGCGACTCAACATTTGAATTTATCATTCATTCATTAAATCACTGCAGTTTGTTTAATAGTCAGTTTTTTTATTAGATATTGAATTAAATAGTAGGTATAGATGTATGTTACATTTAAATCTTGTAAGGTGAATCAGAAAAATTACTTTTCTCTGGACTTACGATGTTGAAATGTAGTCTTAAAAAGAAATGAATTATATGCAAAAAAAAATCTAGGTAAAAGGAATACATTTAGTGCGGGACTATGAGTGTATGTGTTATTCATATACTATTATTTACAGTATTATACTTTATTTAATATAATTGTATGTCCTTTTAGATTTCCAAAAGATCCCTATATAAAGGAGAAATGGAGAACAATTTGTAATTATGAAAATTATTCTTGGAAACCTACACGTACAAGTGTTATCTGTTCGGAGCACTTTACTCCGGAAAGCTACAAAAATGATTACGTGTACCTACAATAAACTTATTCATTTTAAAAATCAATTAAAATACTAATTAATAAAAGTCTTAAGCGGGTCTTAAAAAACCCTACCAGAGAATTTAAATTAATAAATATGTGGTAATTCTAATAAAATTAACAATTCATTTTATTGCTTTCCCTTTGCTCATTTATGTTTTGAAGTAACTTTATAAATGTGGTGAAAGCTGAGCCTTATTAAAATATAATTGCATATACATAGGTTCTTGCAAATACCAATCAATAAGTATCAGCCCGGAAAACCGCGGGCGAGAGTTCATTCCACAGTTTAACTGTGCGAGAGGGCTAAGGACACTACGGCACATAATTACAGACAGACATATATACAAACAAACATTTTTTTGGGTAGTATCTTCAATGGACAGAATTTTCACTTTTACAATTTAATAATAAATAGTATAAGATAATTCAGTTCATTCATCAAACTAATTTGACTCATTCTTCAGATGTCTTCGATGTGTCCCATCACTAACTTGTTCGCATGTATGCTGCATCAGTTACGTGAAAACTGTGTCTGTGTGCGTGTAATTTTTGATGTGTTGAATTTTTTTGTAGTGTGCGTTTATCGCAACAGCCAAACTTGTGTCTGTTGAGTTATTCCTCTTTTGGTGGTGTGCTATACGTGTTTTACCTCGCCCCCCGCCAAAAGTGGCGAAAAAATTTGTTCGAAGAGTTTACGTCATGGCATCTCCAGTGGCTTAATACTCAAAGCTTCGTTTTGATGCATTTATATTTGCTCTAAACAATGTTTAAGATGAATCGTACAAAAAAGTCAATGAATGCTTCATTTAAATTACTTCCGTGTGATTTTTTTTATAGATTATTAAATTTTAAACGTTTTAAAATGAAATAAAGAAAAAACACGCTATCATAACTGAATGTTTTACAAAAGCATATTTTTCCTGGTGTAACTACACGTTGAAGTTCGAAGCCGAAACAACACACGCGATGTTTACGGTCGTTTTTAATTATATAACCGACTATAGTAACCACATGATATGATATCACATGTAGCGGTCCATTGTTTCGGCTGCCTTACACCGTGTTTATAAACGATGGCTCTTTACTTCATTACAAACTGTATGGCCGCGTTCAGTTTACTCTCGCCGAGCGGTCGGCCTGTACCGTTTCCCAGCGGCCCAGTGAATAGTGAATGGGGAACGGATGATCGCGTTTCCTCCTATTATAAGAGTTATTATTGTGAAACTTACCACGTACTATTTGTCATCAATCTCGGTTGGTAAAGCTCGGTTTAGATCGAAGATGATTTTGAAAGTTATAAGGGTTGTCCATTTCAATAACCTGATTTATATTTACACATGTTTTTTTCTGACCTAAAATAAAAACATTAGTCTTCCCTTCTAGCCGTCGGCTTTATGTTGCTATCTTATCGGTTATTACCGATAAATTGCCAGCAGTCGATACGAGTATCAATATTGTAGTTACCTACATTTAGATACGTGTAATACCTAAGTTTCTATTGGTTACAACAGTTATTCTCGCGACCGCGAACAGAGCACAACCTCTGTCCGCTTTGTACGCAAGCTGGTGAGCAATTTGCGTTCTTGCGTCCCGTCAGTTGTAACTGGTGTTGCCTGGTTCCTAAGTTCCTTGATATAATGTGTTAGTTTTCACATACGACAATGTTTTGCTCAAGCGGATGTTTAGATTAACCATGACAATCCTATGGAAATATGAGTTATAAAGTAACATACATTTGTTTTTATATATCGAATTTCTTCACATCGTAATTTGCTTGCAAGTTTTTATGCCAGAATAGCAAGTATGGATCATTAAGTTTAGTTATGTTGTTTGATTATACTATATGAAGAACGATTTTTCATATAGCTTACTGACACAATAGTTACAAGGTTATCCACCTAGACAAACTAGTTTTATAACTTCTCTTATGTTTAGTGACGTATTACCAAATACCAGAAATATAATAAATAGGAGTTGAAAACTCGTGATTTGTTTTGTATCTGAATGCTCCGATAACCTGCATGTTATCGTCTCTCTAGTAAACAGGAGCATTGCCGGCCTTTCGATTGAGACGTACGTAATTGTGATTGCTCGTGAAGTATCAACTGTCCAATTCAATAATCAATTACTCAAATATTATTCAACATCAGTTTGGCATTGTCTTCGTGGCGCGTGTTCATAAAATATCTGACAAGACTCTATTTCTGGTGACTGTACATGAATGACACACAAAATAATAAAGATAAAGAAAACTTTGTTTTCATAACTATAGCGTTTATCTTACTGTAAAAGGATCCAGGTCATCGAATACATTGGAGATTAGTAATTATGTGGATAGATTTTTCGCTCAAATCTTCGCAATCTTTGCCTGTCGCCATCTAATGGTTTCATTATATTGCATATAATTAATTTTATATTCATTCCGTGTATTCAGCAAACTTGAAGTTGTTAAAAGAGGGAAATACTGTTACATAATTGCATATAAATGTACGCTGTCTTGGCAGAGCTGTAACCCGTTCATTTGTAAATCGCGCATCTCGCTGTGGCTAGCACATCCGAGTCATCATCATTTTATCAAGACGGCATGATCATTGCAGCGATATATTTTGCGTTGGTTATGATGACTAGTATCTCAATGCAATAGAGTCTATAATTGGGTTTAGAAGTGTTTATCAATGTCCACATCATTGATTAAAAGTTGTCAATGGATCGAAAGTGATCTACATAATCAGAAGGAATATTATACTGTCGGTAGCGGTTTCACTGCCATTTTTGCCCTGGTTTCTCTGAGACGCCGTTCTCTAGTAACATTCTCGTGCCATAGCTCTTATAATTTCAGTGGTTCCGTGATTATATCTATGAAAGTTCGTGTTGTTTATTTAACAGTCTTCTCGCCATGTTTTTTTTTATCATTTATTAATGATTACTCATGTTTTGTTGATATTGTCGCTATCTTGTAGTAATCTTCTAGTAATCTTCCAATCATAATTTTGCGCACCTGCTTTTAAAAATAGCAGTGTATCGTAAATTCCAGTCAGTGAGTGACAGTCTAACCGTGAAGACATTCTTTTTCGATTATACAATGTTAATTAATTAACACTTCTAGTTATTATTAAAACTTAATTGATTGGCACTTTCTCCGCCGAGGATAAACCTGATGTCGCTCTTGTCAAATCCACGCCAGTTTTTAGCTGTGTCAAGAACAGTTGCAATTTGCAATGAGTGAAATTAACTTATTAATGCTATAATAACAAGAATGGTTGATAACGCGTCTTTTGAATGCTCTGAGGAGTCAAGCGGAGAGAGCGGATTTAATGAAAATGGGTAAGAATCTTCTTATCAATTATTTTTTGCAAGCTTTCTATTAACTTGCAATGTATGTAACTATGTTTGTTCGGGTGAAATCTTGCAACTCGATTTTGATCTTCAACCGATTGAGCTGAAATTTTGGGTAAAGGTATAGTTTGGATGGCAGTTCAATATTATGGTACAATCGAGCGGATCTGATGATAGCAGAAGATGGCCATGGGAATTCAGTACTTAACCGACGTAACCTGAATGGCAGTTCAATATTATGGTACCATCGAGCTGATCTGATGGCAGAAGGTGGCCATGGGAATTCAGTACTTAACCGACGTAACGTGGATGGCAGTTCAATATTATGGTACCATCGAGCTGATCTGATGGCAGAAGGTGGCCATGGGAATTCAGTACTTAACCGACGTAACCCCGTTAAGTTTTGGGCTCGTTAGAATCGTCTGAAGAAGTAGTTGATGACGGTATACAGAGAAGTACAATCGGCAGTAAAAGCTTAGTACCTACCAAAAATTAAATGTTTGTAGAAAATTATTATCGATTTATTCGCCATTTATGATGTAACTTTATTACAAGCGTTTTTTTTAGTTTGTCCTGTTCGTATGTAAGAACAACCTCCCCCTGCCCCCCTGTCCTTCAAAATTAAAAAAAAACCATTAACCGCCACTTGCCTGTATCAGATTGAGCAGAAACATAGCAATCTTTCAAAATTTCTGTGACCACGCAATTGACGCAATATTGTCATGGCACTACCGAGCTGATCTGATGAAGGTAGCCATAGCTACTCCTAAACTGCTAGTTTTGAGCTCATTGGAACCTCCCTTCCTTTTTGTAGTTGATTACAATGCAAAAAACACAGTTTAGCAATACCTAAAAGCTTCTGGCAAAATATATTTTTTGGACAAAAAAATTGCCGGAAACTTGTTGAAATTTGTAGGTTCTTTTCTACACAATTCTTACCCACGCAACGGACAGATACAAACAGAGAAATTTATGTTTCAACTGACCATAAATGTGTATAAGTGTCTGCTAAAAATGTAGGTACATATTTACATGCATTGGTTTGTTTTTTTCTCATAGATAAATGGTGACGGGCGATAGAAAGGTATGGAAGGCAATATATGCTCTACTGATCCCTAGGTCAAGTGAATCATGATTATGATGGTGGTAGGTAAATGAAAAAGACTTTAGTTATGAGAGATAAACAGTGTTTTTGACAATGTATTCGCTGCCTTTTGTTATTTGATTTGTAGTATTATTTTAAGCACCTCTGGGTTTAATTTCACGTTGTATAATTTAGCGGTTGTTGACTTTCTAACCCCTAAAATATGAGGACAACCGTTGGTTATACCTACCGACGAAATAAGACTTAATTATTAGGTGAATGATGAATGTAAATAAATGAGCACGGTTTAGAGAACGCTAGAAACAGGACATGAAAACCAGGATTAAGTAACGGGTCCAGATATAGGACAACAGATTATGCGCATGTATAAGAACGATTCCATCCAAACCCCGTTGTGAGGCCAATTTGCCTCCCATCCAAAATTCCCTATTCGTTCCAAAATGCTAAAATACTCCATTATTTATTAAAATTCAACAACTTGCGTAGTTGCCGGCGTCATACAATGTTTTATGTATTTAGTCGTCCAGGCATCTCCTTATTCTCATAAAGATAAGACGACTTTTAGGTCGTTGCTCGTGTGGACATTTGTGCATATTGCATAAAACCTAATGCGACCCAGCTTTTTTGTCAGTGCGTTATCGTCTCTTCCCAGTTGGTTTCGTGTTACTTGTGCAGGCCATGGGGTTTTTTCTAGTGAAAAGGTGCGTTTTATACACATTTAATAAAATACTATATATATATTGGTTTCAAGTTAAAATCTGTAACTGCCATGAACATGCTGGACATCATTGTAACAGGGTTGGTGCATAGTAAGAATGACACGTATGTGATGAAATTATATTGAATGTTTCCTTTATTGATTTGTCGAAAACATCGCATTCTATAAGAAACGCTAGTATCATTTTTCTACACGCCCGATAACAGCCAAGAAAGGCTTTATGTGACACACTCTTCTAATTTGTTTGCGTGTTAGCGTGCGATAATCTGCTTTCATAACAATATCAATCGATCATTGTGTCAGTGCGGTGCGGAAATTGTCCGCTGTAAACAACCACGTTTGCCCATTATGGGTAGGTACAGTCGAGTTCTCCAATATCTATACATACAACCTTTCAAATAAATCTACACATGTGTCTTATGTCAGTAATAATAAAGCCTGTGTACAGATATTTTTGAAAGGTTATCTGTATAGATATTGGAGAACTCGACTGTACTAGGTACCTAGTGACGCTGCAATGGAAGTGTGTGTTATGTTATGTGTTTAGTCATATAGCTCCGCTATTACTTTGGACTACCCAGTGTACCCATGCAGAAATTTAGGTTCGCGTATTTTCTGTGGACATTACCAAAGTTAAGAGCCTCATTTTAGGTTGGTTTCTTAATCCGCATAAACGAAATCTACTCTTATATAAAATCATTTTATATATGCAGGTAATCCCGTAACTATTGAACGCAGGAAAAACGATTTTGTTTACTTTTAATCTGTATGAAATAGGGGAAATAATACGTGCAAAAGCGAATTTTGATATGTTTGTAGGTAAATGTGTCTTAAACAAGGGGGGGGATTTAGAAAATACAGAATATTACAGTGAAATAAGAATGCAAAATTTTTAAAAAATAACAAAAGTGCGAATATCTCGAAAACCAGGGGACTTTTACTAAACCTTAAAGTCGATTTTCTGGACCAGTCGAAAGTGCCCTATTCGTGGTTAGAAGGTTGACCAATTAATTACCGGACACCCTGTATAATAAGATTGCGATATAATTATTTTAGTTTATTTTGAATTCATCCATGGTTCAATATTACCTACACTTGACAACAGAACAGCTTAACAGTTCCGTGACACTGATTAAATATTCGCCACTTTTTATACTAAAACATTAATTATATTTATTATTATGGCACGTCAATTTCCTTTGTTCTCGATAGGATACTTATTAATGTTATTATTCTGACAGATTGTTTCTTATGAGCTAAAAAAAATGGCACACGTGCAGATCCTGCGCAAATAATAAATTACCAATGAAATATGTTCGAGTGTAACTTTAGCTTATGGCAGATTTAATACTATAAATATTATCATTATATCTATATCAATATGCGTCAACTTTTGACTTATATGTACAAAAGGAAAACAACCACAGTCTTGACATTTCTGTTGACCTGATATCACTGAGAATATTATCTACAGTCACTGACCATCCTTCAAATTAGCCCTATTTACTACTGGCGTCTTTTGATAAAAATATTAATTTTCTGCTGGCGTTCTAACCACATTTCCATTTATTATTTTTGCTCTAAATCGTGATCTGAAGTTCTAAGTGACCTATTATTTGCACCACTAAGTCTTGACTAGAGGCGAAATCGTTTGAAATAAAGGTTACGATTCGTTTATTTTACTGCCAACCCAGTTTTATACGCCGAGTTGGCTTTTTAGGGGTGATCTACTTAATCGTAAACTTCCTAAAGATCTCAAATTTAACCCTAGGCTTGGGACAAATCTAGCCGAAAAGCCTCGCGAGAGATTTTACGACTTAAATTCCGCTTCGGATGCTACTCAACAAATCTCAATGGATCACGCAAATAAACCGTTCCAAAGAAACATTTTTGCGAATCAACCTGAGTGTTTCCGTTTTGAGTAAGTGATAAGTCTGAATCTGAAAGAATCGATTAAAACTTTCGAATTCTTTTAATCGTAGGTAGAGTATTATGCGTAGGTAGATACATACTTTTCAACCAAAGATAAAGCTTCGGTTTCATTATCTTTTGGGAGCAGTTTTGCTGTTACATCAATTTTGTAAGTAGGAATGTAGTGTAGGTACTACTAACATGGGATTTTATTGGTGAGTTGTTTAGTAACTAACTCTCCGATAAAAGCCCATGTTAGGTTAGGTACTTATAAACACAGAGAAAATATAGCTGTAATCTGTAATTATGAATTTTGCATACGAGGTAGTAGTTCTGGATAGAAGATACAAGCTTATCCCACGGCTAATCAATCTATTGACTATTGTTTCAATTTACAATAGATTTTTTGCATCTGTCACTGTGCATAATTTTGCCGAACCTAATTGTACTGTCAGTGAAAAATTATTTTAGTAATAGGTAAGTAGATAGGTAGATATTAACTTAGCATTGAAGTTAACTTAAGAGTCTCTTTTCGACTGATACACATTGTAATTATGAGGATTATGTTTTAAAAAATATACTTCTTAAGTAAGTAATTGCTTAAAGGAAAGCCTTCATGGAGAGCCATAATTTTAACTAACAGCACTAATTTTAGGCGACGAAATTGTTAATCGGTACTGATTGGTTTCCTCGGGACAGGCCCAGCCTAGTGTGGGACCATAGCATCTGTTCTGTATTGCTTTTTCCGGAAATAAAATATATTTCATTTCATTTCATTTTTCATATAATTATTTATTTGTCCACACCCCCAATCTGCTTTTCACGGAACCCGAAATGTATTTTTCTCTGAATTTGGGAATCACTGCACAAATCGTATTTAATTGGATTCGATTTGGCATTTGCCTAACGTGTTAACAGAACGATCTATTTGTCTCAAGTCACCAACGAAAGGCTATCGTAATTCTCACAATCATTCACAATGAGAGAACAATTGAAGTAGTGAAGTATTTCAATCAGTCACCTCGTCCATGGTTCGGCAAAGGTCGACGCGCAGTAAATTAAGCATGCATTGCATACTTCGATAACATTGCTCGTGGCCCGGAGCAAAAACAGTGGAGTTTTTATCCGCTGTTCATAATCATAATCACCGTTACAGCGTGGAGGTGGTTTAATAGGAATTGGTTTGTTATGGTATAATGGCATGGTCAAATAATAATAATTGTAATTGTAATGTACTTTTTTATCTTTATTGCACAAAAGTTGAACTTATTGAACAAGTTGGACTTAATGCCATGAGCATTCTCTACCAGTCAACCTTACGTAGTCAAGTATTGACAGACAATGATCAGACTCGTATCAAGGCACTAGAACGTGTTACTGTAGTAAGTAGTAATAGTAACTTGTAAAACTATCTATAGGTAGATAATACAAATGCGTGAATGTCGATTCCACATCCAAAAAGATTCTACAGGAAAATTGGTTGTTAAGTTGTCATGATTAATTGTAATTAAGGAAACTAAAGTCAGGTTTGTTGATCAGTTTTTACACTAAATATACCTATATTTAGTGTAAAAACTGATCAACAAACCTGACTTTAGTTTCCTTAATTACAATTAATCATGACAACTTAACAAGCTAGAGCGGATTTTTTTTGCGGTAATACCTACTTAAAATTAAAACACCAAACAATACCTATAAGAGTCACGCAGCAGCTACAAAGTAAGGACAATGGGAATACCCCATTCGAGACTTCTACAAGCGTTTCCTTTCCTTACCCTCTATGCTAAGAAAATATGGAGTTACGTAGTCACTTATTGGACGTAATGTTCAAAAATACGGGCGGCAAAGTATAAGATTATACCAATATGTACCCAATTGATAACAACTATTAATATCCAATTGTTATCCTTGTCCACAGACATGTAGTAAAGCCGCTGTCGGGCTCGGCGCCATCCGTGCGCGCGTCGCCCACAACCGTCGAAACGACAGACGGCAAGCAGCCCAGCAAGTCGCGCCAGAAGAAGTTCCAGCGGCACTTCCCGCAGGTCGGCCCCGAGGAGCGAGTGCTCAATTGTAAGTAAACCCTGACCGCCCATTAACGTCATCGTTGACACTGTCACGATGACGTTCGACGTCAAACAGACCTCTAGTATCGTCGACACTATCACGACGTTTGACGTCAAATCGTCAATAGGTCTGTAATAAAGTCGTAACGCTCAAAGCCGTCAGTGCTTGTGTAAGCCGCCCATTAACGTCATCGTTGACGTTGGTCGTCGTGAAATCGCCAAATTCACCATTAAGCTTTTGGTGACGATTTTATCATATGAATAAGATCGTAACAGATTTCCTCCGATCAGTTTCCGACCAAATTTATAGCATCTTTGTAACTTGAGACTCCAGTATTGGTAATTACGAACCTTAAAGGTATAAAGTTCACTATACTGGTAAAAGTGTATTTACCTTATCCTCTTCCTAGTTTCTGTTTCTACCTTAAATGTTCTATCAATCCTTGTTTGCCACCTACCCACCGAGATACTTAATTAGGCCCGCAGCACTCATAATGGACTGTCGAGAACAGATTTATGCAAACGGGCTCTATTGGTATTCAATATCACAATCTTCAGACCCATGGTCGGTATTCGACTCAATAAAACCATATAAATAGGGGTTATTGCTAACTTATCTATAGGTTAGCAATAATAAGATTGTAGCTTTGTAAGTTTGTATGTTTTGGGTAATACCCGCAACCTCTTATCCGATTTCAAAAATTCTTGCACCTGCTTGTAGAATGGACTTTTTGGATGGTTATAGGCTATATTTCATTCCGCATCAGGTTTGCTTGCGGTCTTTGCAATACGCGGGCGAAGCAGCTAGTATAAAACAATCTGTATCTGTACCTACATTCAGCACATTATTTCATATTTCCCCGGCGGCTTCTTTACTTTTCACAAACAAATTCAATTGAATCTCGTGAACCATCATAAGTGGTAAGTACTAGAACACAATGTCATGTTATCTTCGTAAATTCCGAAGTAATTTGTCTGAAACCATCATCATTATCATCATCATATCAGCCGAAAGATGTCCACTGCTGAACATAGGCCTCCCCCAAAGAGTGCCAAAGTGACCGGTCCTGCGCCACCCGCATCCAGCGGACTCTCGCGACCCTCACCAGGTCATCAGTCCACCTTGTGGGGGGGCCTACCCACGCCGCGCCTTTCAAAGCATCATTATTCCGAAATTTAAAAAAATCCGAACTGCATTTTCCGCTAAACGAATGTTTGGATGAACATGATTTAATTGAATGCATAAATAGATTAGGTTAGGATTAGATATATCGTGAAAAATCAAAAATCCCTGCATCGGAACATGGTTTTCGGAATTATGAAATTCGGCAAAACTATGCTTTCGGACAAATGACTTCGCAATTATGTGGTGTACCCTATTTTGTTAGTTTCCTTATAACGATATTCAACTTCAATGACGTGGTTGTGGCTTGTGGCTGACCTGTTTTTGAATATATCCTAACTAGCTTCCGCCCGCGACTTCGTCTGCGTGGACCCGGGATAAAAACTGTCCAATATTTTAATCCAGGCTATAAACTATCTGCGTGCAAAATTTCATCCAAATCGGTTGAGCAGTTTAAGTAACAAACATCCAAACTTCCACATTTATTAATATGATATGCCTATTATTGTTTAAGCTTCACAAATATGAAATTATAAGCGATTAATGCCTAATATTAATTAATGGTTTGCTATAGCTTTATCGCTAGTTTTTTCCGCTTTTTTAACACGTAACAGTTATATTATATATCGGAATCCTAATGATGAATCAACGAGTATGAGTAGGTATTAATTATACCTACATAGCTCCAATGTTTTATTTCATACATATGACGCCTTCACCCAAACACGCGGAAACATAGTAAGTAGGTAGGTACAAATAGGTCGTAGTATATTTCCTCATAAAATCACCGGTATTTTAATAAATTTTGTGAATAATTAGCGTTGTTTCAGCGTGTTTTGGTCATTTACGTAAAAAAAAAAGGATGATTGGAATTAACTTTTGGTAAACCCCGACACAAACGAGGGGTGTTATAAGATTAACAACTGGCTCAGTTAGATTATTAAAAAATATTAGACACGTATTTTTTGTTTGTCAATTAAATAAAAAATGACAAAGATATGGCCCGTTAAAGTTCCGTGTGACGTCACATTATGGTACACTTTTTGGCATAATGTGACGTCACGCGTAAATTTAACGGGCTATATCTTCGTAATTTTTTGTTTAATTGAGAAACAAAATTTTTTTTTTTGATAATTTAAGTGACGGACTAAATAGAATTATATTTTTTTTACCCAGGAAAGTACCCAATTGTATCTTACTGTGGCGTCGTAGCGCGGAGTGCGGTTTTTGCGAACGAAAGTCTTCTCTGTCGAGATGGTTATTAGTTGTGTGTTGTGTCGGGGGTGTTTTGAAAGTTGTAGGTATTTAGTTATTAAAACCGGCCAAGTGCGTGTAGAACCACGCACAACGAAGGGTTCCGTGCCTATTAAAAAGGTGGTGTCATCACAGAAATCTTACGGCACTTACGTCCTTTTCTATAGGGAAGGCAGTTTTTCAGCAATATCTCGGTTTTATTCCTTATACTAGTTGGTCAAAATATACCTAACTAAATCTTATTCAATCTTTGGCTGACACCCTCTCGTGGCAAGGGCTTTTTTTGGCGACGGTTAACTAGAATGTTCACCGTCAAATGTCCATCTTTAGAATAATAATTCACTAGGCTGTGCGAAGCGGAGCGGTGTGCAAGGGAAAAAAACCGGACAAGTGCGAGTCGGACTCGCCCACCGAGGGTACCGTACAAAATTACAAATGTTTAATTTTCAGATTTTTCCCTGTACTTGTAGTATAAAACGATAATAGTTGCCAAATTTCATAGTTCTAGGTCAACGGAAAGTACCCTATAAATTTTGATTCCTTTGAGAGTGTCGATATACCTTTTTTGCGGCATAAACGGCCGCATCTTTTTTTACGTCAAGTTAGAAGTTTGATTTTTTCACGGCTTCAAGGGACCCACGCGTTCCCGAGATAAACGGACATACAGACGGATAACAAAGTGATCCTATATAAGGCTTCAGTTTTTTGTCTTTTAAGGTATGAAACCCTCTAGGAATGCTATTGTTGGATTTTTACTCCGCACAGCTCTGGCTTGATACTCTCGACTCGACCTAAATACCCACTTTTGACAAGACACGTCCATATATTGTGGTCTAACATTCGCATTCCCATTTCAGACTACTCATGCGCTCTGGTGGGAGATCTACTGCTGCAAGGCCACCTCTACATCACCAAAAACTACTTCGCTTTCTACTCAAACGTGTTCGGATATGTGACCAAGGTTAGTATCGTATCTTGCCTGTTGAAATAGATCTTTATAGATCGATCATTCGGCTGATATGATGATGATGATGATGAGATTGTTCATCAATGAGGACCCTCCCCACTCTTTTATTAGGTCGACGTCTAAAGAGTCCTCAGTACATTCGACACAAGACACCCCATACAAACGCAGTTGGGCTCTCAATTTAAAACGGCATGCTGGAATAAAATGGAACTTTGTATACACAATGGGATCTACCGTATCTAGGTTGGAAACTAGTTTCTGTTGATAGAAAAAAATTGAGAGAGTAAAAGTTTACTATGAAAAACTTCTTCGGTCTCGTTTTTTTTTTCGTTGCGTGCTAGGGACTTTCTGAGACAAGTGAGACAGCGCGGGCGTTGCCGCCCGCTACCCGCCCGGTGGCCTTTGAAGTCTCTCCTCTTGCCCCTCCTGTCCCGTCACAGGTGGTAGGCCTATAGTTAGTTTGTATTTGGTAGTCAGGAGGTGGCGTCTTTATGGAGTATACGAATTATATATGTCCACGTCATGAAACGATACGATGTTATTTGAGATTCCCAGTGTTAGGTGTCTATTTGCCGCTTAATTCTTTAAACCTTTCATTAAAATATGCTTAACATTACACACACGCCTACATATGCTAGTTAAACTAAATAGACCAGCGAATATAAACCTCACTTGAAAGTATGAAGGTTACGTGACAGCATAGGCCCTGACTTCTACTGTCGTTCTTGGCACTGTAGGCACGACAGCTCGCGACTAGACATCGGCAGGGAAAGGGTCAAGGTTTGTCTCTAAACATTATAAAGATGCTTTACATTTTCGAGAGGATATCACGAGTGAATAGTGCCTTTAAGTCTAAACTTTAGAAGTCTTTCAAAACCTGATCCGAAGTGTTAATGCAGCCATTTCGTGTTTGCATATTAATAAGAAATAAAATAAAACAAAAAATATACAGAAAATAGAATAGCAATAAAATGGTACAGGTTTTTAGTCAACTCCACCTAACACAAAATGCAAAATCAGAGCTAAGGTTGCGATTACATTCGAGAATCGTGCATGGAGTTGTAGCAAACAGTACCATTAAAAAAAACTATTGTTTGCGTGTAATAAAGTAGGAAATTCGAAGCCTCGTCGCATTCGTTGAATAAACAAAAGTGATAGATACTAAAAAAACACGTTTTATCATGACTCGATATGCAATGGGTTTGAAGCAAACTATGACCTTTCGTTTTATTTGCTGCGCCCAACCAAATTGGAACATTATAATATTATTGTGTTCAGTGTTTACGTATATTACGGATACAAAAAAAAGTTTCCGTGGTTCGAGGCGACGTAAAAAAATAGCTGTAGTAGGTATACACTTGTAGTATTAGAGCAAACATAATCAGGAAGTGTGGAGGAATTTTAATTACTTATAAAATAAGACACATCACAGATTAATTAATCACATTTTTTTTTTATTTCGTCACACAATGTTGCTTCATTTTATTTAAAGTTGTGTAAGTAATGCTGGAGAGTAAAAATAATAAAGCCAACTAGTAATCAAGCAAACCACTAGAATAAAATAGACCTGCGTACTTTTCTCTAGAGAACATTATAAAAAAAGCCTAAGTCACTCCCACGACTAAGAGGAATCTAACGACACCTCACAGATTAAAATTTATCGACCTGCAGCGCGCGTGCCAAATATATATACACTTGAAAAACATAACACTACTTCTTCCGCAGTTGGGTAGTAAGAAGTACTTATATAAAATAGGTCGTTAAATTTCAGCATTTAAAGCCGTGTAAGTGCATTGACGCATAAAAACGTGCTTATACAGCTCCTCAACTTACTAGCCTTAACTAGGTCATCGAAGTTTAGTCTTGTCCGCGAGCGTAATCCGATTTTAGGCACGTGCGGACCGGATGTGTATTCGTTTATAATAGGTAAACTCAATTAGGTTGGCGGGAAATATTAGCTAACTAGTTCCCCGCTAGTTCGTCCACGTACAGTCACGGACTTTAATTGTTGAGCCATTTAGAACTCACTTTATAGTCTTTATACTGGGACACTTCATAGCTTCATAGAAAACCAAAATTAGTTGACACCTAAATGGCTCAACATTTAAAGGCCTTGACCGTACAATCCGTTCGTCCTATGGTATGGTTTTGGGTCGAGAATTATCCTACTATAGGTACAGTCGAGTTCTCCAATATCTATACAGACAACCTTTCAAAAATATCTACACATGTGTCTTATGTCAGTAATAATAAAGCCTGTGTACAGATATTTTTGAAAGGTTGTCTGTATAGATATTGGAGAACTCGACTGTGTGTACCGTGTGGTAAAGGTCGCGGGAGTCTGCTGGATGCGGGTGGCGCAGGACCGGTCTTTGTGGCACTGTGGGGGAGGCCTGTGTCCAGCAGTGGACGTCTTTCGGCTGATATGATGATGATGATGAGTTGACACACACGGCGACTTTTTGTAGCGATGCATATCTTTCCACAGGACTCACTTTTAAGACGATTACTATTCTTCTTTCACGGGCGTGGTATAGGTATTCAATTTTCACCCCCAATTTACAGGCGATGGTTTCCTGGGTATCCCAGCATGTACTTTCCTGTAACCCGAACTATTTGTATACACGGTTTAAACGATATCTAAACACTTACACAGTTATGTTTACTGGTATGAATTCAATTAGGGTACTGCGAAATATTTGCTTATACCAATTTAAAACAAACAATATTTAAAACTGCAGCGGACATTATTTTAATGTAGTTTTGCTTAGCTTTGCAATAAAATTGTGACTGTTGCGACGGATAAAATAGTTGAGGTTATCTAGAAGTTAAATTAATAATCATATAATCAACATTAATTTCGCATTGCTCATTTTTAAAGTGTTAAAAATACTATAAAGACTACTATTTTTAGGACAGCTAAACCCAGCCTGTAATAATGTTATATACAGAATGAAATAGAAGTACATGAATGTAGGTAGTGCCAGCTTGAATATAATAATACTTATTGATTCTGGCATGCGACAGTTATTAATCTTATTGCGCAAGCAAAAAACTGTCTGGTAGAGCACAAAGTCGGTTTTTGTTTGCGTTTGTTTGACACCATTTACTCTTACCGTTTCGGATAGAGTATATCTGTATCTGCCTATTTACTACCACAGTACCAAATAGACTTTTATCTTGTCCCACCATAAGCGAAGCCTCACAAGCATTTCCTATCAACTTACCCTAAGAGTGAGCATCCACCGAGCCGTGTGAGGTAGCCGAGTGGTGTGCGAGGAAAAAATCCACCAATAGAAAGAAATGTGTGAGGCTAGCAGTGTTTTTATATAACAATGTTACAGCTCTTGTACTTATGATGTCGAAACCTGCGCTATCATAGTTCTTGAGACTAAAATTTCGCCAATTTTCGTTTCCTTCCAGCTCTTAATACCAACAACGTCAGTCCTCCGTATAACCAAAGAGAAGGTGGCTCGGATCATCCCCAACGCCGTGGGCGTGTGCACGAGGGACGAGCGCCACGTGTTCGGCTCGCTGCTGTCCAGGGACTCCACGTACAAGCTGATGACGCACGTGTGGAAGGCTGCGGGCGTGCCGGACGTCGCGACGCCTAAACCACAGGTAGCTTTCGCGTTTAGCATTTTCAATTTCGTGATATAGCAACTGGAAGAAAGGAAACTTCTAAAATATGGGAGCTGAGCTGTCCCCGGGTTCCTTTAGGGCACAACCGGGAAAAAAGCTTGGACGAATTGGCATTCTTGTAACTTGAAAAGTAATCGGCTGTCGTTTTCAGGAGCTGCGCGCATCAGAAGTGGAGCTGGACGCGTCAGAGTACTCTCCGGAGGACGACAGCAGTAGCGCGGGCGGTGACGCGCTCGACGCGCCGCGCGCGCACCGCGCGCACACCTCGCCGCCGGCACGACGCGAGTCCGAGGCCATCATCACTGCGGGTAACTAACGTTGCCATTACTTGTATATAGTACCTACAGCTGAATTCTGAAAAGACACATGAAAAGATGCAAGTTAGAGCCCTCTGAGTGGGAGGAGAATGCAGCACGGCGGCCCGAATGGTGAAGTCTACTCCATCAACATGCTAATGCCTTCGAGATTGAGCGTCGTAACGAGCTCGATAAAAAGCGAGACGAGCTCAAGGCTCGCCTACCGGCAACCATCCACTACAACTTAATTGGTGGGGTATTAACCTGTCCAGACTGCGCTCGTACCTTTGCAAAAAAGATAGGGTATGCAAGCCACATGAGAGCGCACCAGAGAGTAGAACAACAACACTCTAGTCATAGTGCAAATCGGTAACACCAAATCCAGAACACAGTCGCTGTGGCCGAAATCAGTCAGGACAGCATCATCATCATCACCTACAGCTGGACGCGTCAGAGTACTCCCCGAAGGACGATAGCAGCAGCGTGGGCGGCGACGCGCTACCAAAGTCAAAGTCAAAGTGATTTATTCATCAATTTAGGCATATTACATGCACCTATGAATCGATAAACTACCACCGGTTCGGAAAGAAAACCTCTGCCTCGAGAAGAACCGGCGTAAAAAACTCGGCGATAACGTAAGTTGTCTTCAGTTTGCTATAATTGTCATCTAAACTATACTTCAACCCAAAATTTCAGCTCAATCAGTTGAAAATATCTGCTTCAACATTGAGTTGCAAGATTCCACCCGAACAAACATAGTTACATGGGTCGTTCTTCTTTTCGACCGACAATAGCCTGTCCTTCGTCTTATTACGGCATCTCATTTGAGTAATGATGTTTACAGTTTTATAATGTTCGAATGAACGTCCATATTATTTTATTAATTAGTGATATTTAATACTTCACTTTCTCTAACTAGCATTTTTTTAAATGTTTTTTTTTTTCGTAGAATGCCGTGACAGAGTGGTAAACCAAAATGTTGTCCCCACTGAAAGAGTCCACTTTGTCACATGTTTTTTTTTAGAAACCAACCGTAAATAAATATTTATATTGGCCAGAAAGGAAACTTTAATTAGTTCTAATGAAGAAACCTATGCATTTTTAAAAAAATCGCATTTCAAAACCACAATTTTCGATAGTTCAAAAACCAAAAAAAACAGAAAAACTTCGGTTCATTGTCGGTAAAAAAGAAGAACGATCCACATACATTGCAAGCTAAATAAAAGATTGTATTAGAGTTAGAGTAGCATTTCTCAAAAGGCATGTTGTATATTGCAGCGGGCGCAGCGGTGATCCAGCCGGCCCTGCTGACGGGCGCGCCGGCGCCGCGGCGCGCGGCGCGCTGCACGCAAGCGCTGTTCCTCCTGCTGGCGTTCGCGCTCGCTTGCTCCGCGCTCACGCTCGCCTACAGGCTGCATCGCGTCTCGCAAGACTCGCAGGTATACTGTGAAACCACTTCGTCGTTCACAATTTACCGTCGACTTCCAATTTTCAATCCGAGCCCTGTGCTATTTTCAACACTAGGCTCCCGATTACGATGCTTAGCAAGATAAACCTAAGTAAGCATCAGAGTGCTCCTCGACCGAATAAAATTAACACCTCAACCGCGGCCCACGCCGGTGAGATTGGGGTCAGAGACAGGTCAATATTAATAAAAAAAACTTTCCTGGCACTTGGTTTATTCAATCGTATGGCAAAACAATTTTAGAGAGCAATCAGAGTATAGCTTTGAGGTTGTTAAGCCAGGCAGCTCGTAGCGTGCAGATCGCGAGCAAGTCCAAGATAGGAGGGAAGTGGACAGCGCTGGAAGATGTGCTCAGTGGGTTGATCTTCCTCTCCGTACTCGCAGAGCGGAGAATCCTTTCACCCCCGCTTATGGTGGAAAGCATTGCAGCATCCATGCCCAGTTCGCAACCTGTTCAGGCGGCACTAAAGTTTGCGAGGGAGATCGAACCCTTTTTGCCAAACTACGGCAGAACCGAAAGGAAGGGATATGTTTTTATTTACGTATGTTCCACTGTAGCGTGTAAAATACTGAACCGATTTTGATAATTGGAGTGTCAATCGATTCGAAATTATGACATAGACTACCTTTTGTATGAAAAAAAAATATGAACATTCAAATAAGTGACTGACTTGAAAAAAATTTTTTTGGTATCATAGCGTGTGTGGGATCAATGTTTAGTTGCTATTTCAGGATGAACTGTCCCAGCTGTCTGGCGAGCAGTTGTACGGCGAGCTTGTTCGCTGGCGCGCGCGGCTACACGGCCGAGCCGCTTCAGAGCTGCACGCGTTCCTCACCACCAACCTGCTGTTGCTCACCAAGGTAAGCGAGCATGTACGGCGAGCTTGTTCGCTGGCGCGCGCGGCTACACGACCGAGCCGCTTCAGAGCTGCACGCGTTCCTCACCACCAACCTGCTGTTGCTCACCAAGGTAAGCGAGCATGTACGGCGAGCTTGTTCGCTGGCGCGCGCGGCTACACGGCCGAGCCGCTTCAGAGCTGCACGCGTTCCTCACCACCAACCTGCTGTTGCTCACCAAGGTAAGCGAGCATGTACGGCGAGCTTGTTCGCTGGCGCGCGCGGCTACAGGACCGAGCCGCTTCAGAGCTGCACGCGTTCCTCACCACCAACCTGCTGTTGCTCACCAAGGTAAGCGAGCATGTACGGCGAGCTTGTTCGCTGGCGCGCGCGGCTACACGACCGAGCCGCTTCAGAGCTGCACGCGTTCCTCACCACCAACCTGCTGTTGCTCACCAAGGTAAGCGAGCATGTACGGCGAGCTTGTTCGCTGGCGCGCGCGGCTACACGGCCGAGCCGCTTCAGAGCTGCACGCGTTCCTCACCACCAACCTGCTGTTGCTCACCAAGGTAAGCGAGCATGTACGGCGAGCTTGTTCGCTGGCGCGCGCGGCTACACGGCCGAGCCGCTTCAGAGCTGCACGCGTTCCTCACCACCAACCTGCTGTTGCTCACCAAGGTAAGCGAGCATGTACGGCGAGCTTGTTCGCTGGCGCGCGCCGCTTCAGAGCTGCACGCGATCCTGGTGTAACAAACTAACTTTGGAGCGGTGTTTTTATAGCGCAAAGGCGTACCTCGACTATATAGTATTAGGATTAGTAGTATTTAGTTACATCATTTTATTTTTCATAATTTTATTGTGCCTCTGACGATTGTGATTATTGCCTATTATGTATTTTTTTATTCTTTCAATTTGACATTGTATAGTTATTTTAATTACTATTTTAAATTTGATAATTCACATATTTGTACGCTTGCATGCAAGCTGGATACACATGAACATAATATATTGGAACAACCCTATACTGTGTCTATGCAAATAAATAATTTCAATTTTGTGTAGATCACATCGAGCTCTTGATCTATTGTTATATGGAGCCCTGTGAGTTAGGTTAGGTTTCATTTAAAACAATCTAAAAAGTTTGCCGTTTCTAAGGAAATCTACTTTAGGGCAAACGATTATGGCAAACGTTATATATAGTTATGGAAAACATTAGTAACCCCAATTGTCCCACTTTTTCCAGGTGCGACAATCCCTCGAAGCGCTATCCGGCGTCATACTAACGGACATGGCGCACGCCATGAACGACGTCCCCAACGAGACAGCCTTCAGTTAGCCTCGCGAGGCAACAGCTCGAAGACGTTAGCCTCGCGAGGCAACGGCCCAAATTAACTCAGAAGCTCCCAGGTCCCACGTATGCACTGCTGCTGAAACTCATCAATCGGATGTTTTGAAGCACAGTTGAAAGACAATACATTGTAGTACGCAAAGGTGGCAATCCTTCGAAAATGCCACCGTGATCTCAAAAGGTTTCTGCAATCAAAAGATGAGCATTTCACAAAAAAAAATTACTACCTACAATCTTTTACGAGATTTTCTGCAACTTTTATGTTATTTCTACTCGGAATCACGATCTCTTTCCGTCCTAATAGGAAAAAAGTGTCCCAACATATCGATACATTTTTGAACTTTCCTATTGTGTTCCGCCATACAAAGTACATGGGAAATGGTAACACAATAGAAAAATAACTTTGGGATATATTTTTGTCCTCTCAGGATCGAAAGAGCAGGAAAGAGAGAGAAGAAGGGAAATATCATAAAACTCGTAGAAAAAATTACAATTATAGCACCATTTTTTTTGAGAAACGCACAGAATATGAATTTTATTGGAGCTTGTGACCTGAGATTAAGAGCTTCACTCTTGCTGTCTTCAATTCATGGTATGAGGACTTCGTGGAGGTTAGACTGATGGATTTACGTGGTATTTTACGCTTATGTTCGATTAGGTTAAAGGGGCAGTCTATTGGACTACCGGCCGTGTTATTTATTTATATAATTTATTTCTAAACCGTAGGATCGCAGGTTGAATTTGAATTTTAAATCCAGCTCAATATTTTCAAAGCATTTTCAAGCATAAAACCTGCAGTATTGTTCGTGCAATATACGCATGCACAATTTATATTGTTTAATATGGTGTGTGCGTGTGAAGAATACTTGAAAATCATAAAATAACAATTTCGTAGCCCCTCTATATCGTTATATTTATTGATAAATATGTGATTATTCATGTACGATACAGTTGTAGGTTGGATGTAACCAGTACGGATGTCTGCAAGGCATTGTCTGTCATATTTGTGTCAAACACAACACTAGACTAAGGTAAGGTTAGGGTGATAAGGATATGATCATAGTCACAATTGGATTAAATTATAACTGTGTCGAACTATCCTACTTAGACATTGAAAAAAACTGCATAAATTATGAGTTCTTTCGACGCGCAGTACCAAATTCGCAAAGTGCCAACGCACGCAACGTCAAGGACTTTATTTGAGCGTTCGTGGCGCCAGCACGTCGATCATTGGCACCAAGCTTTTATGGCGTGTGACCCGTTCACTATAATCAAATATGTTACTTAGGTGTCAACTAATCTTGGTTTTTTAATATTTAAACTTTGAAGTGTCCTGTATAAAGTGAGCTCTAAATGGCTCAACAATTAAAGTCCGTGACCGTACATTGAAAGTCCGTTGTTGCCAACGCACGCATATGTCCAATTACGCAAAACTCCAATTTGGCAAAGTACCAAGTTTGTAAAGTGACAAACTCGCAAGACACCAACCTACGTTAGTTACCAAACATGAAATACGCATAGCACCAACTTCGCTAGTTACCAAAACGTAACAGGCAAAGTACCAACTTCGCTAGTTACCAAAACTGTAACACGCAAAGTATCAGTATTCAAATGACATACTACGGTCTAAGCCTACCCACCTCTAAGCAAGTCGGTGTAGGTGCGACGACGAGCCGGAGCGAGGAGGAGTGTTAGGTAGAACTGCGACCCGACGGCGCGCGAGCGTCGAGCGAAGCGATCGTGCCGCGGCAGCGGCCGGCAAAGCGCCAGAACCAATTTTTTAGGGTTCCGTAGCCAAAATGGCAAAAACGGAACCCTTATAGTTTCGTCATGTCCGTCTGTCCGTCTGTCCGTCTGTCCGTATGTCACAGGCATTTTACTCGAAAACTATAAGGTGTATTTGAATAAAATTTTGAGGATAGGTGTATTTTGTTAGCCGCTACATAGTTTTGTAATTAAAATGACAAAAAAAAATTTTTTTAGGGGTGCACTCCATACATAAAACTAAAAGTCAAATTATTTTTTTTCATTGCGACCCCCCGTGTGGCACATCAATCGATAGGTCTTTCAAAATAAATATAAGGTTTCTTGGCATTTTTTTTGATTAAGTGAATAGGGTCGGAGATAATCGCCCCGAAAGTCACTAAAATTCTGTCCCCCCCCCTCTAATTTTTGAACGGTGTATTTTAAAAATATGGAAAAATTCATGGACATATGGCTTATTAATTTAATTCACCGAAAATTGTTTTGAACAAGATCGGTTCAGAGGTTGTCGAGATATTGCTGAAAAACTGCCTTCCTCAAAGAAAAGGACGTAAGTGCCGTAAAATTTCTGTGACGATACGACCTTTTTAATAGGCACGGAACCCTTCGTTTTGCGTGGTCCGACACGCACTTGGCCGGTTTTTTATATTACATTTTCTTATAAATTATTTACAGTTTCTTTACTATTCCGTTAGATACAGTGAAGATGGTTAGTAACAATCAGTTGTATTAAAAATGTTTAGCAAAACACCAAATGGTACTTTCCGAATTTGACATTATGCCTAATGTCACTAAGCGTATTTGGTATTGTGAGAATCTGGTGCTTTGCGTGTAAAAAAATACATTTTGCGAAACGCCAAATGGCACTGCGAATTTCGTACTACGCGTCGAAAGGACAGATGGAATAGCGACCCTGGCTACTGTTGGTTTACGAAATAAAATATCTCTTGATATAGAAACCGATCAGTAGCCTAGTTATATCTACTTATAAGCATTGTTATTTCTGATATTTATATCTTTCTTGACGTGCAATTTAACATAATTTAACACCTATGTATCATCGTCATTTATGCAGTGTGTGTCTCCATAAAGTGCACATATGAAATAGGGTGAATCTACACCCAATTCCATATGTGAATTTTTTTTATTTTTATTTACCTATAGCCAAATTTATTTTTCCAAAGGAGATTGTTTTTCTTTTTATTTCCCATCTATGGAATTGAGTGTAGATTCACCCTATTTCATATGTGCGCTTTATGGAGAAGCACTGCATACGTCCCACTGCTGGGCCTCCTCTCTGATGCGAGGTAACGCGCAGTACTCCCCCTGGCCCAGTGCGGGTTGGGGACTTCACCGATATATCTATTTAGTATTTCTTAAGCAAGGTGTAGTTTGTTTGACACGGTAAAATGAATGAGCATTTACCTTCATTACGTAATTGTGAATGTGATACTGTCAGAGCGAGGTGCTAGTAATCTTAGGTAAAGACTACAGACATTCCCTAACCGCAAATACTGTGTGGATAAATATAAGTATACTTGAAATTATCTGCGGTATCGTCTTAAAACTGTTAATGCAATTTGAGTCTTCTGTCTTGGTAAATAAAGTCGCTTTTTGAATGGATTTCATCAAAACTTGGCTATCTCAAATAATTTCAACTGTGCGTTTAAGTTTAGTGTTTTTGCGTTTCTTGCCAATGTAGGGACGTAGTTTATTTTGTTCATGGACTCCATATTAATGTGAATTAATAGATATTTGTCTATCCTGGCATAAAATAACTACAGAAAATCGGCATAACCTCGTAAGGCCCAATGTGCATTACAATGCACACTCGGTTTCAATGGGTTTTTTTGGAAACAATACAAATAAAGTAGCGTTTTTTTTTGTTTTGTTGGTTATTCGAACAAATTAAATTCAATCCGATTTTCTATGAAGCTAGATTCAAATTACCTTAGCAAGCATTTTATATGTTGGGCTTTACGAGGATAAAACAACTACAAAATACTTATCTGTATTTTGAAATGAAAACCTTAGTTTAAGATAAAGCAACGTTAAATAAGTAATTTTCGACATTTTTATTATCTTTTTTATAGTGAAACGTTATCTCCTGTGTAATTAGGTTTCGGCTATATTATTACTTATATTGTGTAATGGTTATTCTAGTCTTCGGCGAAGGAAGCTCAAGGTGCAAATCGGTGGGTTACTTATGTACTTATTGTTATATAAATGTTTGCATATAGGTACCTTATTCCATATAAGATAAGAAAAATCGTGCGTTCGTCAAAGATTTCAAGGAAAACTATTATAATGATACATAAAAAAAATACCTGTCCCTAAAGTGGCATTTACCGCCCTTTGCGCGTGTGTAAAATCACTTTCTAGCCGGGGAATTGTAAAATGTTGTACTCACCACGGGCGGTAAAGAAAGTCTCAGATCGCATAAACATCACCCTTGTCTTCGGCTTGGGCAAATACCTGCGATATGATTTGTTCCGCTTTACCGCCCTGGGTGGGCAGTATAGTAGTGATATGTTTTACGGTCTGTTATTTTAAAAGTAATACTAAGTAAAACTATCGCAATAATTATCTTTGCTATACTAGTTAGAAAACGAAAAAGACGAATCTGTCCGTTACAATTCAAATGTTATATGGAACGAGGTAAAGCCGACCCTAGCAGGCATTAACTTAGTTGACTTGAGAATTTGAGACGGACTCGCTCACTGCTTGTATTACAAACGAATCTGCAACTTAATTGCGAAGCTATCTCAGTGGACGTCAGTCAATCGGACGGCTCGGTTTCAAAATAAGTCGAAACTGAATTAAAATCACTAGAGTTGCGCAATTAGCCTGCTACACATTTAAGCAACATTTACACGAGGTGCGTCATTGCGTATGTTCAAACAAAACTAGGCATTATTGAACTCCAAAAACAATATAACGATGACGAAACATTTACTATACCGATGTCGAAATCTATTATTCTTGAGTCATCAACTTTCTAACTGACTTTTTACTCTTATAGATTTCTATAATACTCTAAGTAAACAGTTAACTTCTAACTTCTTAATTTAAATCTTACATATTTTGTATGGTGTCAAAATTTGTTCATGCTAAATATTTATGTAGCTAAAAATAAAATGGTATACAGTCTGCTACTGATACTCATTTTTTTCACCTTATTACAGACATGCATCTTATGTCAGTAAAAATAAAGACTGTGTATAGATATTGGAGAGCTCAACTGTACAATGCAATGAGGTAAAAATGGATTCATGTATCTACTATAGCTACTATCGACTGTAGCTACTATAGTCGCAATGGCTACGTGTAAATGATTGATTAACAATGCATTTTGAAAATCTACTGTCGTCTGTATATTATATACAGTCAGCATCATAAAAACCTTTTCGACCTTATCTCTTAGTAATAAGGTCCTAGAATGTATACATGTTTATGATGCTGACTGTACATAGTTATTACTTGAGATCCCTTGAAATAAGTATGTGTACTCGCCCTTTGCAGCAGTCGTGAATTAATGTTATTTAATCAATTAGTTATTATAATCAAGTGCTTTCTTCTAGTTATACTTGGTGTATCCGTGTATAGCAAGCTGTTTACATGTCGCTCATGGGAGTTTGTTATATCGAAGGCCTAATTTCGTTCTAGGTTACCACAGTGCCAAATGCGCAAGACAGTTACCTGCACTGGGCCTTAATCTTACAGTAGAAGCCTTATGGAGGTTAGCTTCAACATTTCAGAAGTGCCCTATATCACAAAGATTTGCTTCCTTCACTTACAAACGAAGATACACTTAAGTGACGATTTAAAACCTTATTACGATGAGATAAGGTCTACCGTTTCGCCGCCAATCAAGAAATCCAAAAGACATTGTCACGCCATCATTGTTACATGTTACAAGAGAGCAAATGGGTCTATCAACTTTTTCTTGTTGTTATTCTGTCCCGTTAAGCCAAGAGAAAACAGCGACAGTTTTTCTTAGAAAAAATAGTATAAATTGGACTGACTATCCAAGTTAAGGAGATGGAATGGGTTTACCAATATAACAAAAATACGTGTTTAGTGCATTTAAACCCCATAAGATCAGAATTTTAAACAGTAACGTAACGAACAACGAGAAACAATAAATAGTTGATTGGCCCAAATACAAACCATATATGAAAGGCTGAAAGTTGCTTTGACAGCAGACGCCATAACATCTATAGTCGTTCTTGCCGCTGCAGGCAAGACACGACACCTTTAGGTGTTCTGGGCGTTGAAAGGGTTAATGATCACACATAAGCGTGCATTCGTTTGTAAAATTAAACGTTCATTAAGCCTATTTTAGATAAAATTATTTTTGTCTTCATCTGTCACTTTAACATTAGTGTTTGTAAGACAGGGATAAAATAGTTTAGTTAACAGAGGCTTGTTAAGTTTTATAAATAAAGGGGGTAGAGTGGCGATAATGCATTCTGTAAGCGTTTGTTTTATCGCTGTTTGTATGCAATTTCAATTAAGAGTTTCCAGGACGCTCGCCTCTCCATACAAACGTACTTTGGTTCTCATTTTAGAACTATATATACCTAGATATGGCGGATCCCATTGTGTTTCATGTTTTAAAAGGAGAGGCAAACTACGTTTGTATGGGGAGCCGACTTGTGTCGAGCGTGCTAGAGACTCTTTAAACCCTCGCCTCGCTTGCCGGTGAAAAGCCAATAATCCCAGTAATCTTTGTGGTTAAGGGCACATGTACAGTCAGCGTCAGATATTTTAGCAGCCAAAGTACCCAAATATATCGGAACACGTCTTTATTACTATATGAATCAGGATGTGTTACGATATATTTAGCTGCTACTAACTATATGACGCTGGCTGTACAGTAAAGGACTTTAATTGTTAAGCCACTTAGGTGTCAACAAATCTTGGTTTTTTTGTAGTTAAACTTTGAAGTGTCCTGTATAAAGTGAGCTCTAAATGCCTCAAGACTTAAAGTCCGTGACCGTACATTGCAAGTCCGTTGTTTCACGTTAAATATTTAAGGTTGCTTCAATTCCTTTCATTACGAGTCATGAAGATGGAATCATTATATTGCCAAAGACAAAAACTAGACTAGTGAAAATATCAAAAAGTAGTTTAGTGAGGTTTGTACAATAGCTAGGTTCTAGGTAGGATGTGGTTATTTTTTATTATGCGTGCGTTCGGTTTTAGTGGGTTGTAGTTTTTTAATGTTCCTGTTAAAAACATAAATACATCCAATTTTAAACTAGCTGTAAATTTAATTAAATGTAACCATTTTAATAACAAAATAATATGCAATCTAATAGTCGGCTCACTAAAACCAGACTCGCATAGTGCAATGTGTTATTGTATTGCAAATGTTTTATTGTGTTGGTTCATTTCTACAGCGTAGGAATTGTTAACTCGATTGTATGTTCGTCGATATTTTCTGTATATCTGTTTGGAGTTGTGATTCGTTTATTGTTTGTTTATTGTAAATAATAGATAAATGAGTTTATTGAATATAACCATATTTTATTTCATCGAATCCTTAATTGTCTGTACAGTCCAGCATTCATATGTCATACTCAATAACAAGCAAAGCGGGCAAAAATAACTGTCACGTCGTAACGGCCCAAAAACAAGAGTGGGGACAGATATTTATGCGCGCTTTGTTGTGGCAAAAATGAGGACTGGTGACTGTACCATACCGTACAGTCCACGTCAAATGTATGTTTACACTTTCATACCTTATTCCATGGTAATAAAGCGATATGATCATCAACATTCAAGAACAACTGAATGATTTAGGGTAGACTGGGTAGAGTTGAAACAAACCATAAACCGTGGGCGTGACGGCGAGGGGTCCAAGGGGGAACGAAGCGGACGATCGGTTTGTACACGAATAACATCGTGAAGTTGCTTCCCGCGCGCGTAGTTTGTTTGTAGAATACCCTATTGTGTTTTGATCCCCAAAAGTAAGTATTTTCACTCAGAGTTTTTCAATAATTCTGGTGTTTAAGTGAGTGTATTCAATGTGTGTGTATGTTTGAAGTGAAGCTTGTGGATCATATCAGCGTGTCTAGTTTTACTGTATCATTATTCTCATTATTACTACAACGCCTTTTTTCCGAAAGTGGGAGGAGGGGACGGTTGAAAGTGTGATTGGCTTGTATTTTTTTGACATTGACTAATAAAAGTCAAAGAAAGTATACATTTGTTACAAATGACTGATAATAGACGTAGAGTTTAACTTGTATGCGCAAAAAAGCTAGATTAAAATCAGTTCCTAAATTATACGTACCTCACGAATAAAACACAAAAAAGTATTATATTTGGTCACTGTTTCAACCGTCCCTGGGATGGGGACAGTTGAAACAAATAGTTTTTTTCACTAACTACTAAAACTAACATCTGGGTTCAAAATTCTATTACCTTTTAGCAGATAAAAACACACTCAGTCATTTGTATATTTTTTTCTTCTCCCAGATTATAAAAAGCAAAACTACGGACGGTATACGAAAAATTCCTATAGTCCGTTTTCGCAATTGCGGTTTCACAATTGGCTGCGAAAGAAGAATTATTTTTCACTGTTTCGTAATTAACTTTCAAACAAGATTTTTTTGGCTGTTTTCGCAATCGAATATTTTTTCTCCTTTCGTAGTTAATTACTAAAAAATCTCCATTTTCTTTTTTCACAATTAATTACTAAACAAGAATTAGTCGCACTATTGGAACTCATTGGTAAATAAATAAATTACTTAATGAGGTCCTAAACTAACTAGTAAATTGGCTACGAAAGATGAATCATATTTCACTGTAAATAGTTTATCAAACAAGCATTTTGTTGCTGTTTTAGTAATCGAATTTCGTAATTAACTTCAAAAACTGAACGAAAAAAATAACAATAAAGGCGTTTGCCCATCACAACGTATCATACAATGACCGTGCTAGAAAGGTAATCGGCAAAAAAGTACTATTTGTATTGAAACGTATAAGACCTTACCCATCAGACCGTTCCGTCACCGGTCCATCATTTTCATGTATTTGACACACACGTTCATTTCATACCACGGTCATAGTATGCTACGTTGTGATGGGCAAACGCCTTTATTGTTATTTTTTCGTTCAGTTTTTGAAGATAATTACAAAATTCGATTACTAAAACAGTAACAAAACATCTTTCGTAGCCAATTTACTACGAAAACAGAAAAAAATCTTATTTCTTAGTTAATTACGAAACTTGATTGCGAAAACAGAAAATAAATTCTTGTTTGACAATTAATTACGAAACAGCGAAAAATAATTCTTCTTTCGCAGCCAATTGTGAAACCGCAATTGCGTCAACGGAAAAAAAATCTTATTTCGTAGTTAATTACGAAACTTGATTGCGAAAACAGAAAATAAATTCTTGTTTGACAATTCATTACGAAACAGCGAAAAATAATTCTTCTTTCGCAGCCAATTGTGAAACCGCAATTGCGAAAACGGACTAAAGGGAAAAATTGTTTCAACCGTACCCAGTCTACCCTACTAGGTAAATTGAGTTTCTTAACCAAGCAATTAAAACAACTTTATAAAAATAAATATATAATTAGTACATTAAATGAACATGACTTTACAAAACTTTTCTAACTGCGTTAAATATAACATTAAGTATTTACCTGGTGTTTTTGTTAGGTAAAGGTACATAATTCAAACTTAACTATAAGCGCGGTAGGTAGTTTAATCGTTTAGAACGAAAACACTACACATTATGTACAACCATTATACAAGAATGTTAATAAAGACTGGGAGATACTACCTACAGTTAATAAACAGATATTATTTTATGCAAAATCTTAAATTAGGTAAATTATCCTACTAATATTATTAAATGCGAAGTTTGGATGTTAGAAACGGCTTAGCCGATTTGGATGAAACTTTGCAGACGCAAAATAAACTTGAAAAACAATTTGACAATAAATACTACTTTTGGTTGAAATTATTGGCATTTGAACTTGTCGCCTTGACCGAAACGTTAAATATACCAAAATGATATCAAATATTATGCAATTAACATTTAATTATACAAACAGCTGACTCTTAGACATGACGAAATCAACGCATGAAATATCTCTTGTAAGTGACAATGACATCTACCAGAATGTATTAAGCTCAATCGGTAGGTTGTGGTCCGATCCACAGAATACTAAATACTATAGAAAGGCGATGTGAGCGTGGCACGCGCGTCACTACTTTGAGCATGCGCTCAAAGCTTTCGTGCCAATGTCACCTGAGGGCCTACCGCGAAACGGAATTCGTTTTCGTTCGTGTATCTCCGTCTCTGTCGCACTTGCTAGTTCGAGCCACAGAGACGGAGATACACGAACGAAAACGAATTTCGTTTCGCGATAGGCCCTCTGATCGCCGTGCAGTCGCTCACAGAGTTGTAGGCGACGTGGAGGATGAGGTGGCGACACCGGTCCCGATAGAAACCGCGCTTAATACCCCTTCTAGTATTTAGTGTTCTGTGGTCCCATCTATAGACTATCTTGAAATACACTAAATCGTCACCCGTCGAACCAGCCTTCTATTTCTTCTTCGAAAGTGTCCTCTGCTTCTCCGCATGTTGCACTAGATGTTTGTCCGTGGCGAGTCCCTTCCTCGCCCGTACGGAGTCCATGTAAGCCTTGGCTCGGTTCACCCCGTCCCACTTTTCACCCCATTGGAGGTACTCCTCTTCGGTGCGGGGGCGCCAGAACGGGTCTATTTCGATTACCTGGAATAGATATGAAATTAAATTGATTACGTAGGTATAGATTAAGGTAAGGTTCAATTTGCAAGTAGAATGTGAAGTATAATCGAATATTGGGACGACCGCTTTAGGTTGGCCCTGACCCTGCCTACAAAGCTGACGGGTTCGAATCCCGGTAAGGCCATTTATTTATGTCATGAGTACGAATATTTTGTTCATGATTCATGGATGTTTTCTGCGTATTTTATATTAATTTATCTATACACCTAACTATGTACATCGTCGCCTAGTAAAGTCAGCATCAAAAGTAGCTGCGCAAACGAAGACGTCAAAAGTCTTTATTAAAAGAGAATATGAATAAGAGCTTTTGACGTCTTCGATTGCGTAGTTACTTTTGATGCTGACTGCACCCATAGCACATTATTTTGCTAAGTTTGGGACTAGGTTGACTTGTATAAGATTGTCCCCAGTTATGTATTTCATAACATGTACCTAGCCTAGCTGCAATGTGCTACAAAGTAAGTAGTACACAGTAGTTAGTAGGTAGTATGTTTTTAAGAAAACTTTCTAATAGGTAAGGGTTTCCATTTGATACATTCAAATTTCTTAAGCCCAATAGGTGCCTTCTATTTTGTTGTACCTATGTACAGTCACCATTAGATATATCGGAGCGGCCAAATTGTTTACAATTATCTGAACACATCTCTATTGTCGAGGCGCTAGATACGTGTTCAGATATTTGTGAGCACTGGCCGCTCCGATATATCCGATGGCGACTGTATGTACTAATGAATCAGTGTAAATATAACCTATGATCCACCTGTTTTACATTTTGAATATTTACCTACTCAATATCTACTAGTTAGTTAATAAAGTACAGACATTAACTTTTCGACACAGTGATATCATAGTAAACAAAAAAACCCCTAACTGTTTAAGATGAGCAAAAAATGCATCCGTAACTTATGATCACATCAAACAAACATAAAAACCGGAGTAAGTTTAATTATGAAGGAAATCCGGCATTGCGCAGGTTTAGATCATTATATATATACTGTACTAAGGAATTACTCACCTTCGCACCTATGTTCCTTTTTTTTTCTTATAGGTAGGTAAACCATTAAACAAACATGCGGCCCAATGTACAAAGTATATACTTGAGATTATTTGAGTTCGCCGACTTGCTTGATGCAAGCAATCAGTCCATTTGCAAAGCAACTCTACCGTTCAAAGTAGAAGATTCCTATTTAAATATTTGTGTAATGAGCATAAATATTTATTTCTAAGTCTTGATGTTTTGTATTTGTATCCAGAAGCCATAACACAAGCCTTATTGAGCTTACGATGGGGCTAGTCCGATTTATGTGAGACTGTCGCCTAAGTAAGAGTGGTTGCACAGTAGGTACACACTCTGCGACTTTTTGCAGCGTTACAAACGCCATACAGTATCGATGCAGGTGAGTATGACAGGTGACCTATGGCTGTATCGCCATACAGTATCGATGCAGGTGAGTGTGACAGGTGACCTATGGCTGTATCGCCATACAGTATCGATGCAGGTGAGTGTGACAGGTGACCTATGGCTGTATCGCCATACAGTATCGATGCAGGTGAGTGTGACAGGTGACCTATGGCTGTATCGCCATACAGTATCGATGCAGGTGAGTGTGACAGGTGACCTATGGCTGTATCGCCATACAGTATCGATGGAGGTGAGTGTGACAGGTGACCTATATGGCTGTATCGCCATACAGTCGCGCATTCGCATCGCTGCAAAAAGTCACCGTGTGTAACCGCTCTAAATGGAGGAAATATTCATATCTTTATGAACTGACGACTCTTGATGAAACTCTTACCTCCCAATGGCTGAAGAGTAACTGCGGGGCCGCTAGTCCCGACGTGTGGGTCCGCAGTTCCATCGCAAACTTGAAGCTCTCAGCCACAGGCATGAGGGCCTGCACGCGGAACGACGCCGAGCCCGTCTGCAGGTCGCTGCCGACGACGCGCCCGCCACGTCGGCCCAGCGCCGCGTATAGCTTGCCTGGTGACAAATGACAATCGTAAATATAACATAATTGAGGTAAAACGTTAGGTTACGGCTACGATTATTGAGGTAGATAAAACGTTTATATGTTTGCTACAATCACACAGAAACAACATCGTACCAAAACAAAATAATAACAAATATTCGATACACAATATGGAACAGAATAGACATAATAATACTAGCTCGGAAAGACCTTTTTTATTCCTTAAAAACAGATAGCAAAACTGATTTTATCCACATGTGTGCAAAGAATATTTGAAATCCGAACGACTTATTACAACGCATACGACGCGTCACTGCGATTCCGTATCGTGACCTTTTTTAAGCTGCGGTCTGGTCGCACCTTTATACGTAAAAAATAACGCATGTTTTTATTTTTGGAGAAGATTTAATAGTCACTAAGTTTAGCTAATAAATCGGAGCAGTCTACATTACCATTTATAATGTTTAAAATATAAGTAATATCCACTACGGCGCGAGCATGGAAAGCGGAAGAAGGTGATGCTTTTTACAGATATGGATGTAGGTATTCAGATGATTTGTAAGGTGTTTTCAATTTAAAGCATATAGATAAGTTTTGCAGCTGGAAAAATCATGTAGATGTAGAGAGCGTATGTGAGAAGCTAGACAAATTTGTATTCGCTCTGAGAAGGCTGAGCTGTACTTCTTCTTGAGATGTGGCATTGACAGCTTACCATGGCTACGTATCATCTCTAATTTCTAGCGCGAAAAAGGTACATACGTGCTGTGTGTAATACGCATTTCCGAGAACCATGTAGGCCCTTAATTACATAAATCAATACATTTCATACTTTGCTGTTTTGTGAGGCGTGTAGCAATGGTCAAAGATGGATATACTTATCCGATGCTTACCCCGACCAGGCCAGTCTCGCTTGGCACTTGTATTATGTCGGGTAAACCATGTGACCACCCGGCTAAGGACTTGTTCAAAGAACATAAAATACTTACACTACCATGCTGCTAAATAACACAGAAAAATCAGAGGTTATCATTATCAAGCTGTGGAAGTTCGCCAAAGGACAAAAATCGAACAACTGCGAGTTCAACTCGCGTGCTGAGGGTTCCGTAAAGTATTGAGAATTTTCCCGTTACTTTGAATACTCAAACTTCTTATAGGTTTTCCTGTAATCTTTAGGCAAGGAACTATTTTCCATATTTTTTTCAGAATTTTAAGCCTAGTAGTTTCGGAGATAAGGGGGGAATGGTCAATTTTCATCTTTTTTCCGAAAGAGACGGAGGTGCTTCCTCTACAAGAACCACGCATTTTGTATGGCTATTCACATATTTAATAAACAGCTAAATTATGGGAAAGAGTGCCATCCACAACAATTTAGAGGAGCGCTCAATAAATGGGTTGTTTCTATGTGCTTTTACTCCATTAATGAATATTTAGATAATTAACAGACTATTTTTTTAATTATAAATTGTTGTATGAATTTAATTTGATTGTAAATGTAATGAAACATATTGACATTTTAACTTGTAAGTAATCCTATGGTTTATATTATTTTTTGCATGTCTATACATAGCAGAACTTAAATGTAAATTAAATACAAGATCAATGTATCACTTGTGTTCTTGCAAATAAAATTCTTGAATCACAGGGCGGCAGTATAGAAAGTTCAGCAATGCCTTCGGAATGGGCGTCAAAAACCTAATGAATACCGAAGCCGAATGTCTCAAGTCGAACTTGAGACATTCTTTATTTTCTCGTTTCCCAGTGCCGTACTATTACGAGACTGCCGTAAGTTACTAGTGTATGAATCAAAATATGTAAAACATTCTTTCAGCAAAATAACTGCACTATTTTTATTAACTGTCACACGACGCCACTGCCTCTGGGCTCAGGTTTACGCCACTGCGTAAAAACCTCGTATCCGCGATTCGTGAAGCCAAACAGGAAGCGAGGGGAAAAAACGAGCACCTCAAAAAGTTCGCTTCGTGGGCTTGAGTCTTCTTGACCAAATATTCAAAGTGCAGTCGCGTAGAAAAATTCCTGGGCTCTTTAAGATTCGTCGCGGCTATTTTGAGATGTAAGAGGGGCTTCCGGTCACGGCCAGCATCCGGTTCAATAGGTCACGTCTCTGGGAAAATTAACGTGTCTTGGAATGTTTAGAATGCGTCCGTATTCACAAATAATCAGTGAGGAATGCTGTTAAAAGCTTTGGCAATACTTTTGGGCTCTGGGATGTAAGCATATGGAAAAATAAGCCTATTCACTCGTTATCTTCGTGTTTCATTTTTCACTCCTGGTTTTTTTTGCCTTTCAGACCAATCTATTAATCATGTTACCGTGAGATTATGAACACCGCCAGTATAATCTTACTCGCAATATTATAAACTATCGAAAATCGACTATCGAAAAATTGTGAGCTACTAAAACCGTTTACAATTTATAACGCATTATAAATCGCATAGGTTAAGACATTCATTGCGGAAATTGTATGATTCTGATTGTCATCTGAATTGTCATATCAGGAATCTATAAATCTATAAATGATTAAAAAAAAAAAGGAAACGTTAGATAACCCCGAAATGGAGACGAATGATATAAATAAAATAAGCACATATCGAAAGTTGAGGCATCAAGTGGAGCAAGAGAAGATCACGTCGGTTATTTAGGCACGTATTTGAGGGGACCGGCAAAAACTAACGACTGCGGTTTACGGACAACAACCACGGAATGTTGGGCTCTGACTACACTGGAAATGTTACCATTTGGACCGCTCAGATCTTAGCTACCTACAATTTTGCAAAGAGTATATTACTCATTTAGGGCGGTAAAACAAAGCATGTCTCAGATCGCAGGTATTTGACGCCCAAGCCGAAGGCAAGGGCAATAAATATGCGAGCTGAGAGTTTTTTATTACCGCCCGTGGTGAGTATAATTTTTTTCATCACACTTGCTCGTAAATGGCTTCATAACGCACAGGCATAAAGAGCTATATATATAGCCTTTATTACGCCTATGGGCGTAATGGTTTTTTATTACGCCTAAGGGCGTAATGGGTGTGATCTGATTGGTTTAAGCAAATCTAGTTGGCCGCGCGCTACAAGAATTCTGCTCTGTGATTGGTTGAAAAAAATATATTTGGCCACGCGCCGCCATAATTAATTCTATTCGCGCTCCACTCGCACTGATCTGAAAGTGAAGTCGTCAATTTCGTCAATTTTTCTGTCTTGTGTAGTTATTTATTTCCTCGCAAATGTGATGAAAAACATTGTAAGCGACACGTACGGTGAGAATGTTACAAACTCAAGTCATCGCAGCCTTCGGCGTCGGGCTTTTAATAGCCTCTCGTTCGTAAATCATATCTTACCGTACTTGTGGCATAATATACTATTACGTCTCCCACTTCCCTCTGGCTAGGCAATGAGATTCTAGCGGGCGGTAATTGCCTCTTTACTGTAAGGTTTCATGAAAAGCTACCAGGCCCCTATTTCACCAAATCGACAATTGTCGCCTGACAATGACAATTACATGGCTGCGTCGACAGGTTAAGGTGGTTGATGGACAACTTACTGACCCAGCAATGTACGTGGAATTGTCATTGTCAGGTGACAATTGTCGAGATGGGTAAATATACCCCTGGAACTTGCTTTAATGGCAAATCGTTGTGCATAGTGACGATGTCACCTAAAATCTGTTAAATTTTGCTATTCAAATGTCAAATGTCAATGCCCGGCCCTGAAGGTATATTAAATAATTTTAAATATTGCCTATACTGCCCAAAATTTCAAGCTGTCAGTTTTCATTTTGCCGAGTTCAGCATAGTACCTATCACAATACAATTTTTGCATGACATTATGGCAGTGAAATAATTAGCAATGTGTTTTTGTCTACGAATCCAATTAATTTCATTACTAATAAATAATACCTACACAAAAGTTGGGCTGTGAATAAAATTACTACACTATAGTGTAAACGGTAAATAAAATAGCAATTTAAAAAATACAAAATAATATTGACTTTGGCTAAAGTAGCCATGTTGTTTCTCTATTGCTTCTCTGGCAATATCTTTTCAATACGTTGGATTTTTAAATGTATAAAGTGTAGAGTCGGGTACAAAAATGTATATCCATATTTTCTCTTTTTTTTCACTAACTATATCCGGTCAACTTATTTATGACAAATAAGGTGGAAAAACCGTGCGTGTCGGACCACGCAAAACGAAGGGGTTCCGTGCCTATTAAAAAGGTCGTATCGTCACAGAAATCTAACGGCACTTACATCCTTTTCTTTAAGGAAGGCAGTTTTTCAGCAATATCTCGAAAACCTTTGAACCGATCTTGTTCAAAATAATTTTCGGTGAAACAATTTAATAAGCCCTTGTCCATGATTTTTTCATATTTTTAAAATATTAGAGGGGCCGTTCAAAAATTAGAGGGGCGGACAGAATTTTAGTGACTTTCGGGGCGATTATCTCCGGCTCTATTCACTTAATCCTAAAAATTGCTGAGAAACCTTATGTTTATTTTGAAAGGCCTATCGTGGGCCACACGTGGGCTTACAATGAAAAAAAAAATGTTGACTTTCAGTTTTATGTATGGAGTGCACCCCTAAAAAAATGTATTAGTCATTTTAATTACAAAACTATGTAGCGGCTAACAAAATACACTTATCCTCAAAATTTTATTCAAATAGTCCTTATAGTTTTCGAGTAAAATGCCTGTGACATACGGACAGACGGACAGACGGACGTGACGAAACTATAAGGGTACCGTTTTTGCCATTTTGGCTGCGGAACCCTAAAAATGGATAGGTATATCTTTTTGTAGCCAGCTGTACACGATACTTACAAGTTACAACAATCGAATGCCCAATCTGAAATCACGTGTAAAAACCACGATGCCATATAACACTTCAGAAGTTGTGTTCTAACCTCAAATATTTCTCCCAATACAACTAATACAAGTAATGAGAGGTGACGTAAGCTGAGTGCAATTTGACTCGGTCCAGAGGACCCGTTTCCTGTGGTTTCATTCAGTCAATACTTTATGAATGGCCAATCACCACGACTTGAGAAAACAAGTATTTTGTACCGATCGTTTACCTCTTCAACGTCGTATCTAGATCAATTCTGTAATAGTAAAAACTACCTTGAGGAATGTAGGTTATGGTTCAAATTTCAAAACCGCACAAGAAAATGTATGAGGTGTAGAAAGTAAACAGTTGGTTTGCGTAGTGTAGTGGCAATGTTAATGAGTTGTACTGCACGTATGGGCATGAGTTGTATATGCATGCACTTTTATATCAGGGGAATATGGGTCTTAATTTGTTGAATGAAAGAAAATACATCATGATTAATTTATATTTTACATACTTACTACATTCACATAATATGGTATAGTTGATACGGGATTTAATTTAAGATCATTCTTTAAGGGACTTGAGATGGTTATTCGACGTTAATAGTAAGTTGTTATGCTATTCAACTTCATTACATCTTGAAGAATTTGGTCAAGTTTTACATTTTGTACAAGAAGCCTAGCTTTAAACGTTTGGACTATGCAAAAAGGTTTTCAAAAACAGTGTTAAAATCGTCCTGACACCCATATACCTACATATTAATACATACATATTTAGGTGCATATATTATCAAAATAGGTACCTACGCCTGCTATTGGAGAATTTGAACCACAAATCACAAACTCTTCTCTTTCTTTTTAGGGTTCCGTAGCCAAAATGGCAAAAACGGAACCCTTATAGTTTCGTCATGTCCGTCTGTCCGTCTGTCCGTCTGTCCGTCTGTCCGTCTGTCCGTCTGTCCGTCTGTCCGTCTGTCCGTATGTCACAGGCATTTTACTCGAAAACTATAAGGTGTATTTGAATAAAATTTTGAGGATAGGTGTATTTTGTTAGCCGCTACAAAGTTTTGTAATTAAAATTACTAAAAAAAAATTTTTTAGGGGTGCACTCCATACATAAAACTAAAAGTCAAAAATTTTTTTTTCATTGTGACCCCCCGTGTGGCACATCAATCGATAGGCCTTTCAAAATAAATATAAGGTTTCTTAGAATTTTTTTTGATTAAGTGAATAGGGTCGGAGATAATCGCCCCGAAAGTCACTAAAATTCTGTCCCCCCCCCTCTAATTTTTGAACGGTGTATTTTAAAAATATGAAAAAATTCATGGACACAGCGCTTATTAAGTTCATTCACCGAAAATTGTTTTGAACAAGATCGGATGAAAGGTTTCCGAGATATTGCTGAAAAACTGCCTTCCTCAAAGAAAAGGACGTAAGTGCCGTAAGATTTCTATGACAATACGACCTTTTTAATAGGCACGGAACCCTTCGTTTTGCGTGGTCCGACACGCACTTGGCCGGTTTTTTTCTTTTCTTTTTCGTCTTTCTTTTTCCTTCTTCTTGATCACAAATGTGAATCTAAATGAAATTATATTTCGTAACCATAAATTTAAAAGAGCCTTGCTCCGAACAACAGCTATTACATTACTAGTCTCACTAGCATAAATGTCATTTGCATAAAAAGCTCAAAAGACCCGACTAAGGAAAAGTGACTAAAGATAAATGGTTTTTTTTTTCATAAAAAAAGGTAGCCATGTCACTCGGAGCATTATTTCGATTTACTGTCATTCAGCACAAATGGAAAATTGACAACTCTAAATTATTGATCGAATCTGAAAATTGTCAATTTGAAAATCTTCGACATGCAAAATTGTCCAGCCTGACCAAAATGAATGAATGTTGAGCCAAAATGTAATTACGTCCTAAAAGAAAATTGATATAGGTTGAAAGAAATAGGTCCATATGGAATTACGTACATCCCATAAATATGAACAATCGGAAATACCACATTATGAATATGAATTTTGTACAAAATAGGCGATTATCGTGTTAAATTTTGATATTTATTTGAATTAGAAAAAAAATTATCAAATTTGAATATGGGACAAAATTCCATTTAGGCTAGATTAATTTGTAACAAGAAAAAAATTAGTCATAAAAATTATACACACAATATTTTTTTAAACTAATTCACTTTTGGTGGTATTACTTTTGGTCCCATTTCAAAATGGTAATTTCGTGTTGACGATTTTCCATTTGCGCCGAATGACAGTAAAGCACTATTTCATATCGATTGACACCACATTTATGGGTCTTTCGTAGTCGGGCACAAAAAGCGTCAAGTCAAGCAACAAAGTCAGTAGCCAGACATAGTAACGTCTCATTCTTTTTAGGATCAACTTGTCTACGGACGCGTTTAAGTAGCAAGCATCCATAATTATATGTTCCCAGCCGACATAAAACCGTTGCGGCCTATATCGTCCGGATAACGGGCGAATCTCTTAGGACATCCGTCTGTCACGGGCAACACGACGATTATACCACTAACGGGGCATGCGACATTTATGTTATAATGCTGTTTTTATGGGAACCTAATAAGAATCGGTAAGGGATGAGCGAGGCTAGCTGATAAGTTGCTGAAAAACTTTTCTATTATAAACTGCAGTCGAAAGAGAGGTTAGACATGGC